>OX596228.1:1153369-1834575 GCA_951394215.1 Glyphodes perspectalis
TTGCTGTGCCCTCCCTGCCAGGGCGTCACATGTATAACTACTTTACCATTGTACCATCTCTAATGTAATGTGACATGCAATAAAGAATTTGAATTTGAATTTGTTGCTCTTTGAGTTTTTTCGTTAATTTGATAAAGTGAAAAATATTTGTCTAGTATTTTTGTATAATCTAACTGACGGACTAAATATAATTATAATTATTTTAAGTTTTTTTAATGCAGTCATCATCCGAATTAGATTCGTATGGAATCGGGGACAAAAGTCACTTTAGGTACATGGACTAGTAAAAAAGGAGGACTCCGCTGTCTTACTACAGCGTGAAGCCACCCATATGCATGTGTGAGTATGACTTAGGGATACCAGATATCGGAACTTTGAAGCGCTAATGTCAATGTGTGCTGTAAGCTGCGTGTCAAGTTGGACTCCGCAGATGCCGCGTCTAGTTAGTGGCGCGAAGTCCTTCTTTTTTACAAGTCCGTGTATATAATACTTAGTGGTTTCACCCGCGTTTAAGGTTAATGCGTTTGTATAGCCTATAGCCTTCCTTGATAAATCCCTACTATATATAATATTATAAATGCGAAGGTAACTCTGTCTGTTACGCTTTTCCGCTTAAACCTCTCAACCGATTTAGATGAAATTTGGCACAGACAATCTTTAGACCCTGAGAAAGAACATAGGCTACTTTTTATTGCGAAAAAAAAGCGCGATATAACCGATTTCCACGCGGGCGAAGCCGCGGGCGGAAGCTAGTTAATTATAAACACAAAAATATTTTTTCAATTGGACCAGTAGCTTAAGATTAGCTCGTTCAAGCAAACAAACAAACTCTTCAGCTTTATATATTAGTCAGTATAAATATAATATTATATATCAGATAAGCATTCTGATATATAATATTATTTAAAACTTACCATTTTTCTGTGACACAGTTTTGTCAGAAAATATTACAAGAAACGACAGTTGCAATAGTAGTTTCAAAATCATTATAAAAGTTAAACTGGGATGTCACTGAATTTGAAGCTGGGTGCAGCAACCACAGTCTGAAAAAAAAAAGATACACATACCTAATAAACCTGCACATTCAAACAACTTTGGATTTGTAACCATGATCCAAAAATTGTCTGGTTCCCCTATCTTAGGGTTACGAAGGTCAGATCGGCATACGCTTCATTGTACTTAATTACTAGGCTTGCTAAATCCTGGATCATGGTCTAAGCGGACCCCGTCTAAGCACGGGACATAACGCTTAAAAGATGATGAATGACATATAATTAAAATCAAATCATTTTATTGCTTCCATAGTTTTGGTACATACAGTAATTACATTAAATGATGGACCCAGTAATTTGTCTAATGGACCATCATTTCTCATTAATGTGAGATTACAATAAAATATTGCTTAAGTACCTATTTTGTTCTTTAGTACAGCAAGCTAAAAATGACGAGAATATAGCGCGTTAAAGTTCCGAATGACGTCACTTGTTCCGTAAAAATTGAGGAACAACATGTAATAACTGTAGACATAAAAAATATTCATGACATCACGCCTGTAAGCCCTGAATGGGTAGGCAGTCAAAGGGGCAACTAGCATCTTAAATTAAACTGGCATAGCATTAGCCAAAAATAAAACTGGGCTGGGTTAGATGGAAAATTGTGGCAAGTGGCTAACTCGTCGCCGACACAATCACACACCCAAAACCCGATATACCATTAGTCGCCTTTTACGACATGCTAGGCAAGAAACACAGTTGGCACATTCTTTTTAAGTTCCAGACCAACATGGGACGTCGACGTAGTCGTAGGTGGATGACGTAGTTTTAAAACATAAACAAAAGATTGAGCTGATGATAATTTATCATCATTCGATGATGCAACGAGGATTATCTGTTTTCCTGTATTTCTATAGGAGTTGATGATTAATACTGGTATTGTAAGTATATAAAAGACAGAGTCGGACTCAGTGCAAACGGAGAGCTAAGCTTTTAACGTCGGTCGGCAGTAAAAACTTCGTAAATGATTTTGTCAAAATTTTACATAAGGAAAAAAAACTGCCTCCTGAAAAAAAAATTATGGATCGGAATAGTACTGTTTATTGTTATTTTTTTTTTAATATTGTAAGCAATGGTACATAATCTGGTCAGAGGGTAATCGTATGAATTCAAATATCTCGTGGCTAAATTAGTCTGATGTGAATAACTAAACAAATAAAAAAAAAAATTAAACAAATGTGACTTCCGAGATTTTCATTGTCCAACGACGATTTAAATATATCCTCATAAACGATGGTAAGTAAAATGGAAAATTGTAAGAACTGTCAAGTGACAAGTGGCTTCCTTGGCGTGTACACAATCACAAGCGCAGAACACGATTAGTTGCCTTATTTTTAATTTGTAATACTAACGAGACTATAAGCGATATGCGTTTTAAATCTAGTATATCCTCCTAACCGATATCGGTCACGGCGGCCAATCTCAACGAGGATTAGCCATCTGCGCAGGAGATATTATAGTGCACAAGTGTGTGCGTACACAAGTGCACCCTCATAGTCCGGTGAGACGGCACCGACATGACCGGAGAGAGGTCAGGCGCAGGACTAACGGCTTAACGTGCTTTGTGAGACACGGGGTTGATTAAACCGCCAACTTCCTGACTCCGGACTGTTACTGAGTAATTTCAATACTGAAATAACCAGCCACAAAATTTTGGCCCAACCTGGGATTTGACGGACCTCTAGGTCCTTAGGCGGCGCATGCTACCACTAGACCAACGAGTCAGTAAATCTAGTTTAAGAGTACCTAACAGCTAAATCCTTTCTTTCTTTTTTTCAACCTCTTAAATCACATCCTACTAATAATATAAATGCGAGAGTTTGTATGTATGGATGTTTGTTACTCTTTCACAAAAAAACTACTGAATGGATTTTAATGAAACTTTAGAATAATATAGCTCATACACCCGAATAACATATAGGCTATGTTTCATCGATGTACCACGCGAGCGAAGCGGGCAGAAGCTAGTATAACATATTACGATTTATAGTTTCAACATTCTGCCATTCTGAATCCGACTCTCTTACAATCAACCACATGTCATTCAATTACAAATTACAGAACGAATAACACTCTAACGTTAATGGTAGATGATTCATTTGCATTTATCCAAGGTTAAAGCAAATCTTGTTACGCACAAAACAATTGTATTTAATCTAATGCAGCCATTTTTTTTATTATCCAGAAACAAGAGGCCCGCAAGTAAACATTATTTAGGTCTTAATTAAAACGCAATTCAATAAAAAACGGTTTACGATAAATTTGAATCTTTAGATGCACCAATAGCAATGGCCAGATGCGGCTCGCGGGTCGAGTATACCTGGTCTTATGGTAGCATGTGCCGCTTAAGGACCAAGAGGTCCCGGGTTCGAATGCCGGTTGAGCCGAAATGTGACTGTGTATTTCAATACCAACCCAGAGTCAGAAAGATAGCAGTTTATCACCCCCGTGCCTCGGAAAGCACGTTAAGCCGTTGGTCCTGCGCCTGACCTCTCCGGTCACGTCGTTGTCTCACCGGCCTATGAGAGTGAAGGAACAAACAGTGCACCTGCGTTTGCGCACACATTTGTGCACTATAATATCTCCTGCGCAGTTGGTTAATCCTCGTTGAGATAAGCCGCCGTGACCGAAGACGGTTAGGTTCAAACGATATTATCATATCTATTATTAATAAGGTTAAGCAATGTTAAATTGTTTGTATATTTTGGAAAAATTATGCCCATGCTACGCCCCTGCTATTACAAATAAAGTTGATGTATGTTTAGAAATGTCAAAATAACTGACTGCTTAATAAAAAAAGTTTAAGTATATGGTACTTACAACCAAAAAAACAATATATAGTTGTTGTCTGTGTGTCTGTATGTTTGTTCTAGGTAAGCGGTATTCTCTGAAACGGTTGAGCCGACTTGAGAGTAACTTAAGCTAGTTTTATTTAATTATATGAAGTCAAATAACTATTGAAACGTGGGAAAAATGTATTAGGAATTGTCTCACACATACCCTACGAAAGGATTTTATTATATCTTAAGGGTGTTTACTGGGTTGGCTAATTTCTTGCTTAGTATAGATATATTGATATATTAGAATTAGAATTAGATATATTGATATAATATAATATAGCTTATATTGGTAAGATTGAATTTTTTTTAATATTTCACTTAATTATATATAATTTCGCCAACAATTTTTTTATTTTAAATGTTTATTAAAAAATATATTGAACCCTTCGTCTTTATAAATTTTCACGGTAAGTGAGGAAAAATTATATTAAAACTCAGGTCAATATTTTTGGAAACGTGGCTTTTTGTTTTTATTTTATAGAGATTCGTTTGCAACTATGCACCTGAATCTGTAGCAAGATCTCGATGTAATGTCAGTATAAATTATAAAATACCGGTTTTGGAGTTTAAAAATGCTCTCAAATGCAAAGATAGTCCACCAAAGTCAAAGGGACAGCAGGCTTCTTAAACCACATTGGGCCAAAAATAAAACTGGGCTGGGTTAGATGGAAAATTTACAAAAGGCAGTGACAAATGGCTAGCTCGTCGCCCACTCAATCATACACCCAAAACCTGATATACCATTAGTCACCTTTTACGACATGCTAGACAGGAACACGGTTGGCACATTCGTCTCAAATCGTAGACCAATGATTATAAATATTAATATAATAAAAAAAAACTTACCAAGGAGTCTAAATCAAAAACAATTCCATATCGTACCAATCGATTCCTTTTTCAAAATTACGTACAGATTAAGAACTCAATTCAATAAACAGTTTTTACACGCATAATATTCTCAATAAACAAGATGTCGGTTTAAAAATTAGACACACAATTATTATTTTATAGTGTTGTTTATATGACGTATAAACGCGTCCTGTTTTATTTAGAACTTGAATGCCACTGAACCGGATCATGTGGTATCCTAAGTGTTTTAAAGTTCAGTAGCTTGCTTGTTTTTGTTTTTTTTCTTGTCAATACTTGGAATTACGTGGGCGGAACAATATATACTTTTTATAATGATTCAACTGGGCTAGTTATGAAATTAAACTATGTCAGTTATATTGTATGATGTATTATAACGATTAGTTTAATCAGTTTTAATTTATTTTCTTCTTTTAAAATATTTGGAAATAAAATCAGTTAACGAGCGAAGGCTATAAAATTAGATTAAAAAATTAATTAAGAAACTAATTTTTAAATATATTTTTCGCTCCAATGTGTGTCCATATAATGTTATTTATATTTAATTTTATTTTGTTTATTTATCTTTTTAAAATACTAGCCACTGCCCACGGTTCCGTCTGCATGAATTTCGGTCTGTACCAACCATTATCGTTTGTGTTGTGGGATCATTGAACTATTATTACTAACGTATGGAACCGACGCAGCGAACAAGTTTTTGCGCCGTGCGTTGTTGCCGATCGGCAACAACTCGTCTAGTCACTCGCCTACGTTCACGCGTAAGCGCCATGTAATTCACGGCGTTTACGACGTTTTGGTCGCGAGAAAAATGTACTCTATGAGCGATATAGCTTAATTTACGACGTTTTGGTCGCGAGAAAAATGTACTCTATGAGCGATATAGCTTAATTAGACGACAATTGTTAGTTTTAGCGCTGCAAATGCTGAAACACACTCAGTCCATGCTTCTTGATAATACTATTGTTTGATATAGCTTCTCTATACGTAGTAATAATAGCTCAATGTGTGGGATCGATAATTTCAGGATTAAAGTAAATCTATTTTTAGTGTTCAAACTTCATATGCAATCGGCTTAGTTGTTAATAATAATAATTAATATAACACATGTCTAAGATTTGTTATGTGAGCGACGTCATTGTTTATGTAATATATCATTCGCATAATAATTTATGGATCCGATAGATATGCTGTGTTTCTTTCCTATACAAAATGAATGTAATAAAATTAACATTCAGAACCGGTAGTACATATTACATAACATTGATTGTGTTATGTAATATTATTAACTGGATTACATAAAGGAAATGAGGAACAGGAACAATCAACAGGATTCAGTAAATAAAATAAAATAAATGAATTCTCCAGGCTGACACACCAATTCCCTAGTCCCAAACTAAGCTTGTGCTTGTGCTATGGATACTAGGTGAACGGATAGACATACTAAAATACGTTTATAAACATCCATGACTCGAGTACAAATGTCCATCTTCATCACACGAAACATTTGCCCTAGCGGGATTCGAACCCGCGACCCTTTGGTTTCATGGACAGAGTCTCTGACCACTCGACCAACGGGCCAGTCATACCAAGTCAAAAGGCGGTATATCGGGTTTTGGGTGTGTGATTGTGGAGGCGACAGGTTAGCCGCTTGTTACTGCTTTTTCACAATTTTCCATCTAACCCAGCCCGGCTTTATTTTTGGTGGAATGTGGTTGAAGGGACTTGCAGCCCCTTCGACTCTGCCTACCCCTCTGGGGATGATGGGCGTGATGTTATGTGTGTAGAGGCGGTAAACGTCAGGTCTACTGATGTTAAGTAACCACCGGCACCCATGGACAATTGTAGCTGTACCTAACTGTGATTCTGATATCCGTAACACAGGTTCTTAAGCTACTTACCTTGGAGTCAGATCAATACATATATGCATAGATTTAGAATTTTTTGTACATCCTAAATCTATGCATATATGTGATGTCGTCTGATATTTATTATTATTATTAATTATATGTAACAATTTTCCGTCTAATTGAATTCGACGTTATTTTGGTTAAATATAAATGAACGAGTTTACCGCTTCGTGGACTCTGCCTACCCCTTCAGGAATAACGGACGTCATGATATTTAAGAAAAGGATCATGAATGTTGAAGAGGCGAGTGAGGTGTGTAAGGATCGTGTCATATGGCGTTCGGTTCTCTCTGCCTACCCCGCTAGGGGAGTGGCGTGAAGTTTAGTTAGTTAGTTATGATATTTAAGTAAATATTTATCGACAAGCTCGATGTCTCATGCGGTAGTGACCCTGCCCCATGCGCCATTAGTTGTGGGTTCGATCCCGGAGGACAAACATTCGTGTGATTAATACTTGTGTTTGTTCTGTGTCTGGGTGTTAATATTGTATATTTAAGTATATATTTGTAATACCACTGTTGTTTCTGATATCCGTAACACAAGTGCTTAAGCTACTTACTCCGGAGTCAGATCAATGTATGTGATGTCGTCGGATATTTATTTATTTATTTATTGATAATTCATCTGATGACCTAAATACTACTTTATTTTTAAATAGGAATTATCGTATCTTTGGTATTATACAGGTATAGTGCGAGAGTCGCGGAGTTCTTTATGCAAAATGCCATTTTGAAGGTTCGTCGGACTTTGATCTCATACATTTTGAAATTTATTGTTTAATCCTGGGTCAAGGACTAATAAAAAAAGTGTGCCAGCGGAGTCACCCGCGTTTATGGTTAATATTATAAAGACTAAATCCGTCATAAATGATTTCTATGTAACTTTAACCATTAAGAATGCACACGCGACGGAAGCTTAAAAAATGGAGTAACTTCTCCCGTTTTCCCAACATTTCCCTTCACTACTCTGCTCCTATTGATTGTAGCGTGATGAAAAGTATACTATAACCTGCCCAGGAGTATGAAGAATAATTGTACAAGTTTCGTTAAAATCCATCGAGTAGTTTTTGTTTCTATAAGGAACATACAGACAGACAGACAGACAGACAAAAATTTTACTGATTGCATTTTTGGCATCAGTATCGATCACTAATCACCCCCTGATAGTTATTTTGAAAATATATTTCATGTACAGAATTGACCTCTCTACAGATTTATTATAAACTAACTAACTAAACTTCACGCCACTTCCCTAGCGGGGTAGGCAGAGAGAACCGAAGGTACTTGCCCGGGTTTGAACCCGCACTCCTCGGTTAAGAGGCGCGTGTCCTTACCATTGAGCTACCACCGCTCTAAGACGGTACATAACTAAAATATTATTTCTCAAGTTTAAAAGTATGCAATATATATGTAAATATGGAAACCTGTTTGTGTATCAGTCAGCACTAGTCAAAGTCAAGGCCACACCGAGCGATTGTAGACCTTATTACTTTGTAATACGAACTACAAAACTAAAAGGGTATAATTAAGTAGGTATAACCGAGTTATTACGTTGTACACGTAGCGATAAAAGCGGTGGTAGCTCAATGGTAAAGACACGCCTCTCACTTACGAGGTGTTTTGGTTCGAATCCGAACACGTACCTCTGTATTTGCAAAGCTAAGTAGTCCCATGTTGGTCTGGGAGTTGAGAGAGTGTACCAATTGTGTTTCTTGCTTAGCATGGCGTAAAAGGTGATTAATGGTACTTATGATCGTGTAGGCATTAAGCTAGCCACTTGTTACTACTTTTTCATAATTATCCATCTAACCCAGCACAGTTTCGTTTTTGGCTGAATGTGGTTAAACGGGACTGCTGCCCCTTTGACTCTGCCTACCCCTTCGGGTATTATGGGCGTGATGTTATGTGTATGTGTGTATTCGATATTAACACCCAGAGACAGAACAAACACCAGTTTTCATCATACGAATGTTTGTCCTGGGTGGGGATCGAACCCACAACTGTTGGCGCATGGGGCAGGGTCACTACCGAATGCGCCATCGAGCCAGTAAGTTAAACATATTTTATAGGAAACATTCATTCGTCATTTTATTTCAGAGTTCCTATGGCCTTCTTCCAGCTCCATCATCAGACCAGCTCTGTCATCATAATACTGCATTGTCACGCATTAGACACATGCATGCAAATTTTCAGCTCAATCGGTAACCAGGAAGTGGACCAAATTTAACTCGCAAGATTTGATTACAGATTAACAAACAAACGGTGATGTAGCGGTGGTAGCTCAATGGTAAGGACACGCGCCTCTTAACTGAGGAGTGCGGGTTCAAACCCGGACACGTATATCTGGATTTTTCAAATCTATGTACGTATTTATACCACTAGCTCGACGGTGAGGGAAAACATCGTGATGAAACCTGCAAATTCAAACAACTTTGGATTTGTAACCATGATACAAAAATTGTCTGGTTCCCCTATCTTAGGGTTACGAAGGTCAGATCGGCAGTCGCTTCAATCTAATTACCAGACTCGCTACATCCTGGATCATGGTCTAAGCGGACCCCGTCTAAGCACGGGACATAACGCTAGGAAGATGATGATGATGATGATACAAACAAACATCGGGACGTGAAACTAAATAATAGCTTGTAATAATTTCCTCTTCACATAGATGTAATTTGTGTTAAATTTCATCTTTTTTTTCTTTAAATAGCCTTAGCTTTTAAAAGTGTTGCCTTACGTATTAATTCACACATGAAGATATTTCACGTATAATAATTAGACAAACCACGGCTAGCTTATGCACTTCACTGGTGGCTAAAAACTATTTACAAATAAATGCCAAATTGGGTGACCTTGGGACCTATATATACCCTGGCGCAAATATCTCGTCATCGCCATTTAGACAAACTGCCATGTTCCTCAGCGGTGCAACGCCATCTATTACCAATTACATCATTACATTCTATAGACAGCGCTATGTCAACAATGACTTATACAATAATGTTATATCAGTAAAACATTAAACACTTTTTTATTCAATGTAAAAGAAAAAAACGTTAATTAAAATAAATGTTTATTAATTTCTTGTATGTAATTATTTACAAACAGTTCTAGATTCCTTCTTTTAGGTATATAATAAGTAATTATGTCAGAAGGTGCCGTTCTTACTTAATTGTAGAATCCTAATTAAATACCTTAAATTAAATACAAGTACATCAATTTATTTCTATTTAAATTTAATAAAAACGTACACAAAATTAAAATGCAATCTATAATCGGTCCAGACCACAATTTTTTTTTTCAAATTTGGTAATTAATCTAACTTATTATTATTGTTATAAAATAGGAAGATTCGGTAGGTGAGCTTTTTAATTTATTTGTTTAGTCACTGAAAATTATGCGATTTGAGTCACCACCGCATACAGTCCCCGATATCAGGTCGTAAACGTTTCCCCTGGAATAAAAAGCCGAATTAATTCAGGAATTATTGAAATTAAGTAGTAATGAAAGTAGAAAAGCATATTTATTCGTGTTCATTATGAAGTACCAACTGTGTATCGGGTATTGGGTATGTGATTGCGCAGGCGACGAGCTAGATACTTAAATTATCTTCCCAAGGGGTAGGCAGAGATCACGTACTTCCATCTTCTATTGCTACGATCCTGACATACACCTTTCGCTTCTTCTACATTCATAAGTCATTTCATACACGCTCGTCGGTTAAGGGTGCTTTACCTGACCTTTTGTTAACACTTTACCAATCTGGTCATGGAAGTCTGTCTAGGTCTTCCCTTCCCCCAAATGTTGCAGCCTCTTCGTGTTTCAGGGGCGCTTAATCGGAGTGCTCCATAATCGAGCAATTTTGTCGGGCCCGAACGGGGCAAAGCTTGGGAGGGGATCGTTGGTGTGTGTAGCTTTCCCAGGTGCCCTCCCCATGCGATTCGGCGGAACACCCCTGGGTTTTAGTGAGTAGGCCTCCCTCTATCATGGGGGGAGAGTCCCACATAACCACATCACCCCCCCGGGTGGAGTGGTTATGTGGTTATTTCTAGGGAATGCGTAAGGCATTTCCCAGGGATAAAAAAAAGGTCTTCCTCTCCCGACGGCTCCATTTCCACTTAAGCCAAAAATAAAATAAAATTAGATGGAAAATTGTGAAAAAGCAGTGACAAACGGCTAACCTGTCGCCTTCACAATCACACACCCAAAACCCGATATACCATTAGTCGCCTTTTACGACATGCTAGGCAAGAACCACAGTTGGCACATTCGTTTTTAAGTCCCAGACCAACATCAGACATAATAGATAATATTTACCTGTAAATATAGAAGTTATACTCATTGGTGTCCAGCCGTGAGTATCCGAATCTTGGGAGAGTGTTCGCCATCACCCATACTTCATTGTCAGTAACGTGGAGATCTGAAGCAGAAATAAAAAAAAACATGGTACTTAGGTTTGCTGAGAGACCATAAAACCAATGGATGGCTCAGGTGTCAAAGCAAGGTGAAAGATGTCATTGCACATCTAGCGAAGCTTAAATGGGAGTGCGCTGGCCATGTTGCTAGAAAATATGGTTCGTGCAAGGTCTTGGTGGAATGGAGACCATGGGGCGAAAAGCGTCCCCAAGGAAGACCGCAAATGCGCTGGTACGACGACATCAAAGGAACTGCGGAAAAATATTGGATAGAGCGAGCACAATACCGAGAAAAATGGCGTAGAATGAAGGACTTACTTATCCACGTGGGTGGCCTACAACGGAGTGGGTGTAGGTCACCCATGCGGTTGAAAATGGCTAAGAAGATTAAGAAGAAGGTAGTTTTGCAAGAGCTTACATGTTTGTACCAAAACGTGGAAGTACTTCCGAGTTAGGTGTTGTGTTGGAATATTGGATTTCGATAGAGAGATAAAGAATGGAGGAGAAAGAGAGAAAAAGAAAGGGATAAAGAATGGAGGAGAAAGAGAGAAAAAGAGCGAGAGCTTACACCAGCTCTCTCTGAACAGAATTTTAAGTGATTTTTATTTTTTTACTTTTCCTTTTCCTCTGCTTCTCCCTCTGCCTTATTCATCTTCCTAGCGTTATGTCCTTTGCTTAGACATGGTCCGCTTAGACCATGATCCAGGATTTAGCGAGTCTGGTAATGACAATGAAGCGACTGCTGATCTGACCTTCGTAACCCTAAGATAGGGGAACCAGGCAATTTTTGGATCATGGTTACAAATCCAAAGTTGTTTGAATTTGCAGGTTTTATCACGATTTTTTCCTTCACCACCGAGCTAGTGGTATAAATATGTACATAGACTTGAAAAATCCAAAGGGTAACCCGCACTCCTCGGTTAAGAGGCGCGTGTCCCTACCATTGAACTACCACCCTCTATGCCTTATTCTCTCTAAAAAACTTATCTCACCTGACGGGTAGCTCATCCTCCTAGTGTCCCTAGCCAGCACGCCAACATGCGTAGCGGAGAGCACCTCTCCCGTGTTCCAACAGGACACAGCATCCCGTCCTATGTCGGCGAAGAACATCACGTTGCTGTTAGGGTGATAGTCGTGCATCGTGGACTGGGTCATCTCGCCACGGGAGCCTACCACCTGGGGGGTATTAAGGGCTTAGTTAATAGGGAACTGCTGGGTAAAACACATAGATTTTGTTTAAATAAATAAATAAATATCCGACTACATCACATCACGGACTAGTAAAAAAAGAAGGACTCCGCGCTACTGACTATACATTGAAGCTCCTCAGGTGCTCCACCTTGACACGCAACTTACGTCACACATTGACATAATAAGTGCTCCAAATGACAGATATCCGATATCTGGTATCCATAAGTATCTCACTCACACTTGCATAAACGTGGCTTCACGCTATTGTATGACAGCGTGGAGTCCTTCTTTTTTTACTAGTCCGTGCATCACATACATTGATCTGACTCCGAGCTAAGTAGCTTAAGCACTTGTGTTACGGATATCAGAATCAACAGTGGTATTACAAATATAAGCTTAAATATTCATCACAGAACAAACACAAGTATTCATCACACGAATGTTTGTCCTGGGTGGGGATCGAACCCACAACTCTTGTCGCATGGGGCAGGGTCACTACCGAATGCGGCTCGATGTGTTGTTTGGTCCATTGTTAGATTGTCAATCGTTTGAAATGGCGCACTTCTGGACACTATTAGGGTCGAGTGACGTCAGTCGTTGTGTTTTGCGCTCTATTAGCATTTCTATGATAGACAAAGGAAAAAATACATCTGTACTATATATACTAATATTATAAAGAGGAAGGATTTGATTGTATGTTTGTTAGTTCCGAAACTATTGGACCGATTTTAATAATTCTTTCACCAATAGAAAGCTATTTCATTAGTAAGTAACATAGGCAATATTTTATCTCTGTATTCCCACGGGAATGGCAACTACGCGGGTAAAACTGCAGGGCGCTGCTAGTATATGTGTAAAGAAAAAAAGTGTCCATATTTTTGATTATAAATCTAACTGACGGGCCAAATTTATAATTCAGAGCAGCGTCCCGCGGTTTCACCCGCGTAGTTCCCGTTCCTGTGGGAATATGAGGATAAAATATAGCCTATGTTGCTCGCTGATAAAGTAGCTTTCCATTGGTGAAATTTAAAAAAAAAGAAGCAGTGACAAGCGGCTAACCTGTCGCCTATACAATCACACACCCAAAACCCGATATACCATTAGTCGCCTTTTACGACATGCTAGGCAAGAACCAGAGTTGGCATATTCTTTTTAAGTACCAGACCAACATGGGACAGTGGGCTGGGTTGGATAGAAAATATATAATTGAGTAATAATAATTACATCATATTGAGCGAAGTAGTTGCTGTCACTAATAGCGGTTCGGTTTTTGAGCAAGCAGGTCGACACAGCAAACTCGTGAGTGCCAATAAGGGAGTGGAAGAGGGCCCGCTTGCAGCCTCCCGAGCCGGGCAGCAGGACCACGCTGAACACTCCGTCGCTCCATTGAAAATACTGGTCTGGAATGTGAAGACGGTCAGGTTATTGCAAGGAGGTGGTTTTGGCGATTTTGGACATCTTCTCGTATATAGAAAGATTTGGCTGACCAGCCTGACAAGCCGACTTCATGACATGGTTCAGATGCAAATATGATCTATACACCCTTGTAAAAGATGTTGTTGAAAAGAGTAACTACCGTTTCTTGACGGTTTCTTCTCTGTAGAAGCAACATGGTACACACCGGTGGTAGATTCATATTATTAGTTGATTTTCCTGTTGAATTGACGATTTATAAGTGTTTGTTTCAAACCTATATAAATAAAGAGTATTCCGACTTTGACTTGGAGTTATTGACCAGCAATCCCCAGGTTCCCAGCGAAGGGGTTAAACAAGAAGTAGTTGTGCGCGTGATTCTAGATATCGCCGCGCAGGAAGTACCTTAATGATTCTAACAACTACTGACTTAATGACCAAAAACTTACTGATCAGCGGTCCTAAAGCTACTGACTAATGATCCTAAAAACTTACTGACCTGCGATCCTCAAGCTACTGACTAATAATCCTAACTGATACTGACTCACTTGTCAAAATTTACTGACCAGCGATCCTATTGCTACTGACGAATGATGTTAACAGTAACTCACTGATCAAAAACTTACTGGTCAGCTATCCTGAAGCTACTGACAAATGATCATAAAGACTTACTGACCACCAGTAATCCTAACCGTTCTTCACTGGTAGCCCTAAAGCTACTGACGACTGAACCCAAAAGTTATTTCCTGGTGATCTTAACAGTTATTTACTGGTGATCCTAAGCTACCGACGGGATCCTCAGGTTCCTCGTGAGAGGTGTACTGACCAGCGACCCTCAGGTTCCCAGCAAGGGGGTTAAATGAGAAGTAGTTGTGCGCGTGTCTCCAGCTGTCGTTCTGGCGCAGGGAGTACACGATCAGCCCGAAGGTGGTCAGGTCCGGGATGTAGGCATACGCGTCGTCGCACGCGTTGTTCGTGATGTCTACTGTGATTGAAGCTAGACCTGGAATGAAAGGTATTTGCTTTACATTCATACTTCCAGGCCTGCAATCCCCGAAGGAGAAGGCAGAGTATTAAGAGCGATAATCTGCTTAAACCATATTCAGCCAAAATGTTGTTCGGTTAGAAGGAAAATTGTCAGTTGAAAGTGACAATGTTGTCGCCTACGTAATCACAAATCCAGAACTCTATTCAACTTTAGTTGCCTTTTACGACATGCTAGGCAAGGAACATAGTTTGTAATTTTTTTAGGTCTCGGACCAACATGGTACAACATATCAAGCAAATTGGGGTCTTTTCGAGAATTCAAATTGCGAACGCTTAGAGCATAAAAACTGTCTATTATTTATTTGTAATTTGTGATTTGGACGTTTAATTTAAGATATGGAACTTCGATAGGAAATAAATAGTTAGTCACCTGTGGGAGTAAGCGTGGAAGGTAGATCAGATGCTTTCAGCTCATATCTGTGGATCATGGTATCTGTGTTCAGGTCGAAAATCACAATAGCTGGTGGGCTGTATTGAATCTTCGGTGCTGAAAATAAAAAAAAAACGATTAATTATACTGCAAAGGGTGGCAAATAATCCGGTCTTTTTTGTTGACTAGACCCGGGCGTTACGCGCCGTCCCATTGAATCCAGAGGAATCAGCTGGGTGTTTCTGATTCCCGAGGCTTGGTAGGAGGTGATAGGAGGATCCTGCTCAGCCCAAGATGATGGTGGGAGAAGTGAACAGACTAAATCCCTGAAAAGTTCTGTCTACGCGTTAATAGTAAGTAATAGGCCTTCTTGGTTGTTACAAAAATATAATAGTCGGGTAACAAAACATTTAAAGTAACAATGTCTTGTTAGTAGAGTAACAAACTTAATCCTACTTATAATTAGATATATATATATGATCTCCTTGGCAGTAACAAAGTTGGTTGGGCAAAAAACACTTCTTAGTAATGGAGCAACAAAACATAACAATTCTTGTTAGTTGTGTAACAAACACAACCACCTTGTTAGCCGGGCAACAAACTCCTTGTTAGTCAGGTAACACAGCAGACTTACACGGCAACTCCAGCATGCCAGTGTCCACCATCCACAGCCGTCCGCATTGGTCAGCTCGTGTCCGGTAGACTGACATCAGACGGTTGGCTTGCCGGACATTCGGGTACGGCTTCAGTGGTGGTGACCGTCCGGATGTGGGGCGGTTCAGGTCTATGTAGTTGAGGGTTGAGGGGATACCTGGAATATACAGTACATGAAGGGTTATATAATCAGACAGCATCACATAGAGGAAGACCACAGGGCCTCATGGCGTAATTATATATTTTTTTAAATCTATAAATCTTGTCCCATATTGGTCTGGGAATTGGCCCATGTTAGTATGGGACTGAAAAAGAATATGCCAACTGTGGTTCTTGCCTAGCATGTCGTAAAAGGCGACTAATGGTATATCGGGTTTTCGGTGTGTGATTGTGTAGGCGACAGGTTAGCCGCTTGTCACTACTTTTTCACAATTTTCATCTAACCCAGCCCGGCTTTATTTTTGGCTGAATGTGGTTGAAGGGGCTTGCTGCCCTTTCGACTCTGCCTACTCCTTCGGGGATTATGGGCGTGATGTTATGTATGTTATGTATGTATGTAATGTGTGGTTCATGTTAGTATTTACATCGTTTGGGATTGCTGGCGAGTTGATATGTATGTATCGATTTCACTAGACTGGTACTCACCATATCTTCTCCTCGGTATGGTGACGAAGAGCCTGTTCCCCACCTTCTCCATACCCATGGGCACGTTGTTGTATTTTATGAAGTACCTCCCTTCTTCGCCTGAAATAAGAAAGTAGATCTTTATCCAATTTTTTTTTTTGGTGCCGACCATCGGTCGTTTGCTGAAGGCGGCCTTTACTACCTACCGGACTGGCGGGGAAGCGGGAAACTCTCACCACTAAAATTTAGGCAACAGTCTGAGGGCGCCCCTACGGGGCTCGAACCTCGGCTCAGGGCGTTGCTGGAGAGGGCAAACGCACAGGTTTGGGGATAGAAGCGACCGGGCGCGGGCAGGTTACGCGAATAAGGAGCTAGCGGGGGCGGCGCGACGCGAATCCTCGCCGGCGAGGACGGAACGACGGGCGACTTGAAGTATTCAGTTAGGCTGTGTCGCGAGCTAACATCCCAAATAAGTATTCTGTCTAGTGGTGAAAACCGCATGAAAATCCGTTCAGAAGTTTTGGAGCCTATGCCGGACATCGCAGGGCAGTCGCCGAAACATCCTTTTTATAAATAAATATCCGACAACATACATTGATCTGACTCCGAGGTAAGTAGCTTAAACATTTGTGTTGCGGATATCAGAAACAACAGTGGTATTACAAATATATACTTAAATAGACACAGAACAAATAAGTATTCATCACACGAATGTTTGTCTTGGGTGGGGATCGAACCCACAACTCTTGACGCATAGGGCAGGGTCACTAACGAATGCGCCATCGAACCAGTCGATTTTATACTATGTACATATATGTAGATAGATTAATATAATGATACTTACTCTGGTTGCTAAATCCTCGTGTCAATCGCCATCCTGTTTGTGTAGTCGAATCTGAAACAAAAGATAAATAGGTCTAGTAAGGTACGACATGGTTCAAATGCAAATATGATCTATAATACACCCCTGTAAAATATGTTGTTGAATAGAGTAACTACCGAGTTTCTTGCCGGTTTTTTCTCGGTAGAAGCAACTTGGATGAACCGGTGGTAGATTCACATTATTAGTTGATTTTCCTATTGAATTGACGATTTATAAGTGTTTCTTTCAAACATAATTAAATAAAGAGTATTTTGACTTTTGACTTAACCTAAGCAAATAAAAAAAGCGTATTTCTCGTTCCCGTGGGAATGTAGGATTGATAAATGATGTATGACAGATACGTAGAACGGAATGATGTGAAGTGTGTAAGAAGGAACGTAATAGAGTAAGAGAGACGGAAGAGATTTGAAAGAGGAAGGAGTGATGTGAATGTGAGACGAATGGCGGACGAAAGTCGTGGAGAAAGACGTGTGAAGAATAAATATGATATTACTAAGGGAAATCGTGTTTTTTTTTTGCCGTATCAACCGCGAGGCAATTTCCAGTACACTACAATACAGGGATCAAATATAGAGTAACACTCGATGGCGCAGTATCTTTTTATTTGTTTTTTTTTTCAATATGTCAACTACATATGTAGTTTTGGAGCCTATTCAATGCAAACAATAAATTCTTTCATCTTTATAATATTAATGTAGATTTCATTTAACACTCAATGACACAATTTGTTTTGTTGTTGGTCGATTGGCCCGTTGGTCAAGACCCTGGCCACGAAACCGAGGGTCGCTGGTTCGAATCCCGCTAGGGGCAAATGTTTCGTGTGATGAACATGGACATTTGTACTCGAGTCATGGATGTTTATAAACGTATTTAAGTATGTCTATCCGTTCACCTAGTATCCATAGCACACTTGACTGCCTCGTTGGTGTAGTGGTAGCATGCGCCGCCTAGGACCAAGAGGTCCCGGGTTCAAATCCCGGGTCGGGCCAAAAATTTGTGGCTGGGTATTTCAATATCCAAATTACTCAGTAAAACAGCCCGGAGTAAGGAAGTTGGCGGTTTAATCACCCCCGTGCCTCGGAAAGCACGTTAAGCCGTTGGTCCTGCGCCTAACCTCTCTCTGGTCATGTCGAATTGCCGTCTCACCGGACTATGAGAGTGAAGGAATAGAGAGTGCACCTGTGTTTGCGCACACACTTGTGCACTATAATATCTCCTGCGCAGATGGCTAATCCTCGTTGAGATTGGCCGCCGTAACCGATATCGGTTAGGAGGACATTTTTTATCCATAGCACAAGCATAAGCTTAGTTTGGAAGTAGGGAATTGGTGTGTCAGTCTTGAGGATTTATTTATTTATTTGTTGAGGTCATCACAAGTTATCAACTTGTCACTATTTGACTTAACTTCCCATCTTATTTAACTCAATTTGATTACTGGTTCAAAGTGGTTAAATGAACCAATTGCCTGTTTGGTATTGCTTATTCTCCGAGTAATTAAAGCGTGATAATCTATACTTATAAATCTGTAGAGAGGTCAATTCTGTACATGAAATATATTTTCAAAATAACTATCAGGGGGTGATTAGTGATCGATATTGATGCCAAAAATGCAAACAGTAAAATTTTTGTCTGTCTGTCTGTCTGTCTGTATGTTCCTTATAGAAACAAAAACTACTCGACGAATTTTAACGAAACTTGGTACAATTATTCTTCATACTCCTGGGCAGGTTATAGTATACTTTTCATCACGCTACAATCAATAGGAGCAGAGTAGTGAAAGGAAATGATGGGAAAACGGGAGAAGTTACTCCATTTTTTAAGCTTCCGTCGCGTGTGCAGCCTTAATGGTTAAAGTTACATAGAAATCATGTATGACGGAAATAGTCTTTATAATATTAACCATAAACGCGGGTGATACCGCTGGCACAGCTAGTATATACTAACTACCTAAACTTCACGCCATTTCCCTAGCGGGGGAGGCAGAGAGAACTGAACGCCATATGGCACGACCCTTATATACCTCACTCGCCTCTTCAACGGTTACGCCTCTACGGTTTTTATGACTCCTAACTTCACCTTCTGTTAATACACGATCAATCTGATCGTGGTAGTTGATCCTGGGCCTTCCGCGGCTCCTACATCCTTCCACTTTCGCATTGTTTATCTGTTTAGTCAATCTTTCGTCATCCATTCTTTCCACATGTCCGAACCACCGGAGCATGCCTCTTCTTACCTTGACTCCGACGCTGTCCTTCAGACCAACTATCTTTCTTACATCATCATTCGAAACGCAGTCTGTGAGCGATACACCGCAAATTTTCCGCAGAGCACGCATCTCGACCGCGTTTATTCTACTTAGATATTTTTCTGCCATACCCAACTCTTCCATATGTTAGCGTACGAATCAGCACCGCATTGTGTATAGCGATAATATATTGTATGTAAATATATACTGACTAAATACCGGTTCAAGGCCAGTATAATTACACGGAACCAATTAAACAACTTTGTCAATAATCCTCAGCAATATAATACAATAACAGCGCTCCGCGGTTTCGCCCACTTAGTTCCCGTTTCTATGGGAATACGGGAATAAAATATAGCCTATGTTACTTGCTGATAAAGTAGCTTTCCATGGGTATAAGGATTTTTCAAATCGGTGCAGTAGTTTCGGAGCCTAGTCTACATTAGTGTTGTCAATAAATTATTATTATTATTATATAGAGCGGTGGTAGCTCAATGGTAAGGACACGCGCCTCTTAACCGAGGAGTGCGGGTTCAAACCCGGGCATGTACCTCTAGATTTAAAAAAAAATCTATGTACATATTTATACCACTAGCTCGACGGTGTGGGCAAACATCGTGATGAAACCTGCAAATTCAAACAACTTTGAATTTGTAAACATGATCCAAAAATTGTCTGGTTCCCCTATCTTAGGGTTACGAAGGTCCGATCGGCAGTCGCTTCAATGTAATTACCAGACTCGCTAAATCCTGGATCATGGTCCAAGCGGACCCCGTCTAAGCACGGGACATAACGCTAGGAAGATGATGAATAAATTATCATTTATTAGATACAAGTACCAGGTCATTATCATACAGGTCAACCAGGAAAATGATACAACTAGTTTATTACTAGTATATAAGTATGTATATGGTTATTATTGATATAAGTTAATTACTAGGTTAAAGATAATAGATTATCATTGCTAAATTGCTAATCGTTCAATGTATTCTTAGTTTGTTTTCTTGAAGATAAGTGGATGAATAATACAAGACAACATCTTATATTGATGTGCTTTCAAAGTAATTAGGCAAATATGTTATAAATAACTAACTAACTAAACTACACGCCACTCCCCTAGCGGGGTAGGCAGAGACCCGAACGCCAAATGGCACGATCCTTACACACCTCACTCGCCTCTTCAACATTCATAATCCTTTTCATACAAGCACTACGGTTTTTATGACTCCTAACATCACCTTCATTTAATATATAGCGGGCGTAATGATATACATGTATTTATATATTAAAAAAAAAATCTTGAATCCTTCTTTATTTCTAGGACAAATACCCCAAAGACATTACCCACGAATTAAAAAAACACTTATAAATCGTTCGTTACATTCTCTAAGGGTCGTTACATTCGCTAAAATATGGTTGAGTGAAGCGATGGCTGACACATACATCATGCTTGGGAACAGGTGCCGCCTGCCGGGACTGGTCTGCTCTGGTCGGGTTTCAAGTTTTTTATATTTTATTAAAACCTAGTCAAGTTTTTTATATTTTATTAAAATTATTTTTTTCTTATAATTATACATTTTTATTTTCTTATTTTACACAGGGCCCACTTTGAAACATGGTTCAAAGTAATTTTATTCATAAAACTTTGTTAATACTGTTGTTGAATACAGTAACTACCGAGTTCTTGCCGGATTCTTATCGGTTGATGCAACATTCAGAACCGGTGGTAGAATCATATCTTTTTAACTGATTTTGACGATTTCTAAGTGTTTCTTTGAAACCTTTATAAATAAAGATTAATTTGACTTTTGACAAGTGCAAAGTAACCTACACAGAAACCCTTTGTTTGTGGCAAGATATTTTGACTGAGTTGGAAATTTTGAAGTTAGGGTTTGTAGAATTAGGGCGTATATAAAAGAAAGCTTGGCTTTACATGAGATCTGATTATACAGTGCGAGCTATATGGTCTCGTACTGGCAGCATTTTACATGAAAATGTTTTGGGTTAGTCCCATGTTGATCTGGGACATAAAGAAAATGTGCCAACTGTGTTCCTTGCTTAGCATGTCGTAAAAAGCGACTAATGGTATATCGGGTTTTGGGTGTGTGATTGTGTAGGCGACAGGTTAGCCGCTTGTCACTGATTTTTTACAATTTTCCATCTCAACCAGCCCAGTCTTATTCTTGACTGAATGTGGTTGAAAGAGCTTCCTGCCCCTTTGACTCTGCTTACCCCTTAGGGGAATACAGGCGTGATGATAAGTAGATATGTATGTCAGTGGCAGACTAACGGCCTCTGGTCCTGGGGGGGCTCAGGTCCAGGGAGATAATATATCTCCAAGTTCCAGTAATCATCCTATATCAAACAGTTCCAGTTCCAAGTCTCACAAAACGTTTTGCTAAAGAAGAGAGAGTGGTCAATGGACCACTCCCGCAGCTACATAACACAATATAATGTTCAGACAAGTATCAGACAAAAAAGCAGCTAAATATCCAGAATAGATTGTGGTGAGCAAAATTAAAAAAAATAAAATAAAATATATCAAACAGTGGACCCCCTCCCCATTTAGTTCAAGCAACACAGCTCGTGCCCCTACTAGGGACCTAATGCAGCTCTTTGCCCCCCCAGGCCTGAAACAGGCTTAGTCCGCCTGTTGTTTGTATGTTTTTGGTGGGATTAAGTTTACTGTTATCCTTACTTAGAAGCGGTGGTAGCTCAATGGTAAGGACACGCGCCTCTTAACCGAGGAGTGTAAGTTCAAACCCGGGCACGTACCTCTGGATTTTTCAAGTCTATGTACGTATTTATACCACTAGCTCGACGGTGAAGGAAAACATCGTGATGAAACCTGCAAATTCAAACAGCTTTGGATTTGTAACTATGAACCAAAAATTGTCTGGTTCCCCTATCTTAGGGTTACGAAGTCACATCGGCAGTCGCTTCAATGTAATTACCAGACTCGCTAAATCCTGGATCATGGTCTAAGCGGACCCCGTCTTAGCACGGGACATAACGCTAGAAAGATGATGTTTTCCTTACTTAGATCCAAGACTGGAGCCTGTCTTGCCGTGCGCCTGAAGCTCCGGCTTTGTGATGGGTCGTCATCTCGGTCTTCTGATACTGTCAACAAAAAGAATAATAATAGATAAACATCAGACAACATCACATACATTGATCTGACGCCGAGGTAAGTAGCTTAAGAATAGAATAGAATAGAATAGATATTGAATACTAGCTGTCTCCCGTGTAGACTCATATTTCTGTATTCTACAGAAACTGTGCATTTCTCCGGGATAAAAAGTAGCCTATATGTTATTCCAGACTATAATTTATCTCTATGCCAAATTTCATCCATATCCGTGCAGCAGTTTTTGCGTGAAGAAGTAACAAACATACACACACACTCACAAACTTTCGTCTTTATAATATTAGTGTGATTAAACACCCAGACACAGAACAAACACAAGTATTCATCACACGAATGTTTGTCCTGGGTGGGGATCGAACCCACAACTCTTGGCGCACGGGGCAGGGCTACTTGTATTACTGATTATTAGTCGTCCATGAGTAGTTGTTAACACATTTTAGGTATTCTATTGCACTTTTAAATAACTAGAGAGGTGGTAGTTCAATTGTAAGGACACGCGCCTCTTAACCGAGGAGTGCAGGTTCAAACCCGGCACGTACCTCTGGATTTTTCAAATCTATGTACGTATTTGTACCACTGGCTCGGCGGTGAGGGAAAACATCGTGATGAAAACTTTGGATTTGTAACCATGATCCAAAAATTGTCTGGTTCCCCTATCTTAGGGTTACGAAGGTCAGATCGGCAGTCGCTTCAATGTAATTACCAGACTCGCTAATTCCTGGATCATGGTCTAAGCGGACCCCGTCCAAACACGGGACATAACGCTAGGAAGATGATGATTGCACTTTTAAATAACTGCACCGAGACATCCTTGTATTAAGATTGTAATGATCTCATATGCCAAAGGTTTCCAGCCACAATCTCACGAATCACATTGCCAAAGAGATTTTATTTTATTTTAAATTGTTAAACAAACGTTTATTAGTTGCTGTTTATACTATCAGTATAATAAAATCTCGGAAGTGGTTTTAAATTAATTTCTTAGTCTTAAACCAAATGTGTGAGAACTCCCATGTTGATTGGGGACTTAAAAATAATATAAGAACTCTGTTCCTTGCCATCTTTGCCTAGCATGTCGTAAAAGGCGATTAATGGTAAATCGGGTTTTGGTTGTGTGATTGTGTAGGCAACGAGCTAGCCACTTGTCACTACTTTTTCACAATTTTCCATCCAACCCAGTCTAGTTTTATGTTTGACTAAATGAGGCTCGCTGCTTTTTTGACTCTGCCTACCCCTTCGGGGATTATGAGCGTGATGTTATGTATATAGGATAATTTGTAGACGGATCTCTGAAAATGACACAGCTGTTTAGCAAAGCCGACAGATAATTGGTTTTCGGGCGAATATACATAGTAATATCGTGTTTAAACTATTACAAGACGGCTATTTGTATAGGTTTTTGTCTGTATGTGTGAATAAGTACTTTTTATAGTTTACACATTCAAGGTAGTTTGACCACAATCTTTGATGTTAAGTGCGATGCGGTTATACGTGTCTTGTAAGACAAGCTAGCTAGCTAGCCTTGAGGGATTCTTACTAATGACACCTTTTACGTTAAATCCTCAATACTGAGAAGTCAAATATTTATTTAAAAGATGGATCTTTAGCTCGGTTAGCAATAGATCAATAGTTTTTATACCATTTAAGGTGACACGCAACCATACAGCCTGGGTGGTAAGCGGTCTTACCCTTTATAATTAGTTGCGCTGTAAATAAAAAAAATGAGTATTGAAAATCCGATAACGGGCCATTACGAAGTGCGCAGGGTCAGCTAGTTTAAGTATATATTTGTAACTAGCTGTGCCAGCGGTGTCACCCGCGTTTATGGTTAATATTATAAAGACTATTTACGTCATACATGATTTCTATGTAACTTTAACCATTAAGGCTGCACACGCGACGGAAGCTTAAAAAATGGAGTAACTTCTCCCGTTTTCCCAACATTTCCCTTCACTTCTCTGCTCCTATTGATTGTAGCGTGATGAAAAGTATACTATAACCTGCCCAGGAGTATGAAGAATAATTGTACCAAGTTTCGTTAGAATCCGTCGAGTAGTTTTTGTTTCTATAAGGAACATACAGACAGACATAAATTTTACTGATTGTATTTTTGGCATCAGTATCGATCACTAATCACCCCCTGATAGTTATTTTGAAAATATATTTCATGTACAGAATTGACCTCTCTACAGATTTATTATAAGTATACCACTGTTGATTCTGATATCTTTAATACAAGTGCTTAAGCTACTTAGATCGGAGTCAGATCAATGTATGTGATGTAGTCGGATATTTATATATTTATTTTATTATATTTCCTAATGGTGTTTTTTCCCTCACCGTCAAGTTACAGATAGCATTCAGAATGGTTTTTAAAAAAAGTAGGTATTGAAGTAAAACAATGCCTTTAGGTAAAGTATCATTAGGTATTACAGACTATCGCAAATTTATTTTTATTATACGCAAGAACTGTAAACAGTTTATTTTTGCATTTAAAAATATCGTCAAGATAAGAAATATACCAACTTATAATATACTCTAAGGATGGGTTGACTTTGCTAATAATGCAATAGTGAATTGGTCTTATATTGGTCTGGGACTTAAAAGAATGTGCCAACTGTGTTCCTTGCCCAGCATGTCGTAAAAGGCGACTAATGGTATATCGGCTTTCGGTTGTGATTGTGTAGGCGACGAGCTGGGTCCGGCCGTTATGCCCCCATTCCGGGTTGCCCCCGGCCGGTATACCCCCGACCGGTATGCCCCCACATTGAAAAAAATGTTATTCCGGTTTACCCCCGGCCGGTATGCCCCCACAGTTTCTCTTTTTGTCATGATATTCGATTCAGTACAAGATTTCAACAGTATTTGCTCAAGAATCTTGTTAAATAGAAGATGGGGGCAACGCGGCCGGGGGCAAACCGGAATAACAAATTTTTCAATGTGGGGGCATACCGGCCGGTGGCAACCAGGAATGGGGGCATAACGGCCGGACCCGACGAGCTAGCCACTTGTCACTACTTTTTCACAGTGTTCCATCTAACCCAGCCCAGTTTTATTTTTACTGAATGTGGTTAAAGGGCTTGCTGGCCCTTTAACTCTGCAACCTCTTCGGGGATTAAGGACGTAATGATGATATGTATGTATGTATATACAATAATAGTAAAAAATTAATGGCGCGGAAGAACATCATAAAAAACCTACACAATTAAATTATACATAACTAGCGGCCCGGTACGTGCTTCGCTACGTATAAAGTGATAAATGAAGAACCGCTCTACCGATGTTGTGCAAACTTCACATAAACCATCTACTAAATAGTCCGAACAAAGCCTAAACATTTGGTTTGGATAGGTGAGCCCGTTCTTGAGTTATAAAATTACAACGAAAAGTAGCATTGATTTATATTGATAAGATATACCCCTATTCGATTTCGGTCACGGAAGTTGATTTCAACAAGATTATGCCAAATACGCAAATGTTATAGTGCACAAGTGTGTGCGCAAACACAGGTGCACTCTCTGTTCCTGCACTCTCATAGTCCGGTGAGACGTCAGGCGCAGGACCATTCGTTTTAGAGCGCGCTGTTAATTTTATGATTTTAATCAGATTTGAGGTGTGGAGTATGGCGTACGGTTCTCTCTGCCTACCCCTAAAAACAATTCTATATAAACTTAATAAATATTTGTTTTACAATATAATCGTTCCTTTCACTTTCCAAACGGTTTCTGATTTTGAATAGTGTATAATAAACCTACAAAATAAAAAAAATCATCAATATCGGAGCCATTTCTGAGGTCTTTTTAACAGACTTCAAAAAAAGGAGGTTCTCAATTCGACTGTTTTCTTTTTTTTTTAAGTAAATGGCTTTATTGACTCGACTATAGGAAAATGGCATGAAGCTAGTTAGTTAGTTTTAACCAGATTTATATACAATGCAAGCTTAACGAACAATGTAATTTATGATTGTGTAAAGTTATTAAATTTAATGTATTTTACAACTTCCTGGAATGGTAAACATTGTACATTTATACAGTTTCGTCAGGAATCACCGAAGGGCCCATTATAATCCATACATACATAACATCACGCCCATAATCCCCGAAGAGATAGGCAGAGTCAAAGGGGCAGCAGGCCCCTTTAACCACATTCAACCAATTATTACATTGATTCGCGTCTCTTCAATGTAATTATTAGACTCGCTTAATCTTGAATCATGGTCCAAGCGAACCCCGTCTAGGACCGGGATATAAAACCGAGTGTTGGTCTGGGACTTGAAAAGAATGTGCCAACTGTGTTCCATGCCTAGCATGTCGTAAAAGGCGACTAATGGTATATCGGGTTTTGGGTGTGTGATTGTGTAGGCGACGAGCTAGCCACTTGGAGAATTTATTTATTTACTTGTCACTCCTTTATCACAATTTTACATCTAACTAGGATTGCCATCTCCAAAATTTGGTAACCAGGACAAAACGTCAACAGATTTTTTTAAACATCAGTGTAATAAAATACAGTTGAAAATGATGATGAATTTAGCGGGTCGGTTAGTCGGTTGATGCGGCGTGCGGGCACAGTGATTGTGTCGGGGTGGCCCAAGACTTTACATTTTTAAACCCCGCCCGGACGCTCCCCGGATGCCCTCTAAACTAGGACAAATCCGGGGAAACCCGGACGGATGGCAACCCTACATCCAACCCAGTTTTATTTTTGGCTTAATAAGATTGAAGAGACTTGCTGCCTTTTTGACTCTGCCTG
The DNA here is from genome assembly GCA_951394215.1 of Glyphodes perspectalis. Classification (NCBI taxonomy): domain Eukaryota; kingdom Metazoa; phylum Arthropoda; class Insecta; order Lepidoptera; family Crambidae; genus Glyphodes; species Glyphodes perspectalis. Next base: position 1,180,776 of record OX596228.1, read on the forward strand.
CCTCTGGTTGTTGGCGTAATGTCATGTATATTATATGAGAAAAAAAGATACAGAATTCTCAGCGCAAGTCAGATGTGCTATGTCCTCTTTTACTATAAATAAACATGTTTGGAATGTAATCTTCCGACACCAAAATATACTATGAACAGGTTATTCTTCCAATGTTGAAATAGCAGTAATATTCATATTTGCTTTGTAATCAGTATATTGCGAACTCGTTTCGGTAATGTCCTGCTAAATATATAAAAACCAGCTTCCACACGCGGCGTTGCTCTCGTGGTACATCGATGAAACATAACTTATGTGTTATTCTAATTATTCTGACATACCAATTCCCTAGTTCCAATCTAAGCATGTGCTTGTGCTATGGATACTAGGTGAACGGTTAGACATACCTAAATACGTTTATAAACATCCATGACTTAGTACAAATGTCCATGTTCATCACACGAAACATTTGCCCCAAGCGGGATTCGAACCCGCGACACTCGGTTTCGTGGCCAGGGTCTCTGACCACCCGACCAACGGGCCAGTCATCTAATGTATAAGCTATACTATTGCAAAGTTTCATTAAAATCCATGCAGTACTTTTTGCGTGAAAGAGTAACAAACATCCATCCATCCATCCATCCGTCCATACAAACTTTCACGTTTATACATACATAACATCACGCCAGCAATCCCTGAAGTCACGTCAGTAGTGTATAGATATAGATACATCCAATGTCACTCGATTTTCATGATGTCTTCTCAGATACTTTCTTACATTAACATGCTGTGATCTCCTATAATTGTAGGAGCACGAGCAACGAATGATTTATTACTAAGCATTTTATAATTCTGTTAAATGTGTGTATTCTATGTTGGAGATTCTAACAAATCTATATACTTATAATAAATCTGTAGAGAGGTCAATTCTGTACATGAAATATATTTTCAAAATAACTATCAGGGGGTGATTAGTGATCAATACTGTCTGTCTGTCTGTCTGTATGTTCCTTATGTAGAAACAAAAACTACTCGACGGATTTTAACGCAACTTGGTACAATTATTCTTCATACTCCTGGGCAGGTTATAGTATACTTTTCATCACGCTACAATCAAAAGGAGCAGAGTAGTGAAGGGAAATGTTGGGAAAACGGGAGAAGTTACTCCATTTTTTAAGCTTCCGTCGCGTGTGCAACCTTAAAGTTGGTTGGTCTGCAATGGTTAAAGTTATATAGAAATCATGTGTGACGGAAATAGTCTTTATAATATTAACCATAAACGCGGGTGACACCGCTGGCACAGCTAGTTAATAAATAAACACTGAACTCGCCAGACGAGTTGGTGGCACTGAACGTGTTAATAGATAGACAGACCACTTACATATGACGCCATCTATGTCAAACGTGAGTTGTTTCCAAGCGAAGACTTCGTTGAATTTCTCCAACTTCCTCACCACCTGGGGCTGCGCAGGCGCCGCCAGCGCGCAGATGAAGAATAACAACAGCTTGGAGAACATTGTTCAGAATTCGTTCTGTGAAGATGGGGAATAAAATCTACATATATAAGGCTATTTTTAATATGCGTATGCAAGGGGGTTGCTCCTCCATGCATACGCATGGCTTCGCCCATGGTCTGTGATTTTAAATAGTAATCTACTATAAAAAAAAAACAGAAAGTTTATAAAAAAGAAACACGTTTATTCTATGGAGGCCTCCATCATGTTAATTTACTTTGTTTTAAATTTTGATAAAACATAATTAGGTTTAAATTGAATCCTACTAATATTATAAAGGCGAAAGTTTGTATGGGTGAATGGGTCGATGTATGGATGTTTGTTACTTTTCCATGCAAAAACTAAAAAAAAATCATTTAGGGCTGATTTTTCAACAGTCAGATAAAAGATAACAATCAAATAAATCATAGTCCGGATGATTGTAAATTGTCATTGCCTGTTTCGTATGTCAAATACCGTATGACATCCACAAATTGGTGACTTTATATTTAATCAGGCGGTTAATTCTTATCTGACTATTAAAAAATCGGCCCTTAGTATAATATAATATAGCTTATACACCCGAATAACATATAGGCTATGTTTTATCGATGTACCACGCGAGCGAAGCCGCGTGCAGAAGCACATGATGTGTAACTGCACAATTATTAAAAGATAACCTTGAATTTATTGTTTATTGGTAATAAATGTTCAATAAATAGGAAGAAACTAGCTTGTTGAGATAACCTGACGTGTGACCGTGTATAAATATATACATACATACATAACATCACGCCTATAATCCCCGAAGGGTAAGGCAGAGTCAAACGGGCAGCAAGCCCTTAACCACATTCAGCCAAAAATAAAACTGGACTGGATTAGATCGTAAACTGTGAAAAGCAGTGACAAGTGGCTAGCTCGTCGCCTACACAATCACACACGTAAAACCCATATACCATTAGTCGCCTTTTACGACATGCTAGGCAAGAACACAGTTGGCACATTCTTTTTAAGTCCCAGACTAACATGGGACCATGGGAGTGTCAAATCTTGTTTACTAAATTAAGCTAGCCTCACACCTTCTCTGGATAGGTCGGCAAAGAGAACCGAACGCCATAAGACACTCTTCATATACATCTCTTGCTTATTTCATTTAGGGCAGATTTTTCAACGGTCAGTTATAAGAAAACAGTCAAATAAATCACAATCTGGATGATTTTAAATATGATTGCTTGTTTCGTAAGTAAAATACCGTATGACATCCGCAAATTAGAGACTTTGTACTATAATAGTCGGTTAATTCATATCTGACCATTGAAAAATCGGCCCTTAATATTAATAAACAAATAATAATAAAAATAAAAATAAAAATGTCTTTATCTTCTAAAAATATTACATTAGTATAACGGACATGCCCGTTGGTCGAGTGGTAAGATCTTTGCCACGAAACCAAGGGACGCAGGTACGAATCCTGCTCATTGCTTATCTGTAGTAAGTATGTGATTAGTGGCGTATGTGTGTTTGCCTGCATCGGTTCTCATACTAATTTTGTGAAATATCATTGCTACTAGTTTTTCTGTTTTGTGATTAGCATGGACTTGTAAATAAAGAAGAACTCCACGTTGTCACACAACAGCGTGAAGTCACCCATAACCATATATGTGAGATTCTTATGGATACCAGATATCGGAAATCTGTCATTTAGAGCGCTTATGTCTATGTGTGACGTAAGTTGCGTGTCAAGTTGACCCTCGTAACGAAACCAAGGGTCACAGGTTCGAATCCCGCTAGGGGAAATGTTTCGTGTGATGAACGTGGACATTTGTACTCGAGTTATGGATGTTTATAAAATGTATTTAAGTATGTCTATCTGTTCACCTAGTATCCATAGCACAAGCTTATAAGCTTAGTTTGGAACTAACGAATTGGTGTGTCAGTCTGGAGAATTTATTATGTATTATTTATTTATTATATAAGATAGATAAAGTACAGCTTTGGGCTATATATCTACAAAAAATACGCCACCGGCCTTTACTATCTACCAGACTGGCGGGGGAGCCAGTCCGGTAGGTAAAAAGGCCGCCTTCGGCCAACTACCGATGTCCTCTCAAAAAAAAAAAAAAACACTAGTTTTAAGTTAATATTGGATAGTTATAAAAATAACATACCGATTAAGTATTTTAAGCATAGAACCGGATGCGCGTGATTTCAAATTTCACGGTTGGACCCTTACAAATCACTTCGGAGTCATTTGCAAACTATAAGCACCGTTTTTGTTTGAGAAATGATGTCACCAATTTTTATAATTGCTATAACAGTATCTACATACATTTTGTCCCATTTTGGTCTGGGACTTAAAATGTGCCAACTGTGTTTCTTGCCTAGCATGTCGTAAAAGGCGACTAATGGTATACGGGGTTATGGGTATGTGATTGTGTAGGCGGCGAGCTAGCTACTTGTCACTACTTTTTCACAATTTTCCATCTAAATATGGTTAAGTGGGCCTGCTGCCCCTTTGCCTCTGCCTACCCCTTCGGGGATTATGGGCGTGATGTTACGTATGTATGTATGTAAAAAAGACTGGAACGCAGTTCTCCGGGTCAGTCTGATAAATTAAAAATGTCAGTCTGATAAACTTTAAAAAAATAAATAACTCACCGTTTTTATTCTCGAGTCAACAATATTCTTCGTTCACGCACTCTTTTCAATCACTTTTGAAGGTTTATGTAATAAATACACTTGTCTGTCTGTCGAGACGTGTTGCTGGTCAGCGGGTTGATTATCAAATGCACTGAAGGTAGACCGGCGATGTGTTTGCTTGTGAACTATTGAACTATAACTACTCATGTACAGCGGGAGATATAATATACTGTGATATAGAAATTAAAAAAAAAACTACATAATATTATAAAGCTGAAGAGGGCGCGGTGGTAGCTCGATCGTAAGGACACGCGCCTCTTAACCGAGGAGTGCGGGTTTAGACCCGGCTCGTACCTCTAGATGTTTTTAATCTACATATCTACGTATTTATACCACAAGCTCGACGGCGAGGGAAAACATCGTGATGAAACCTGCAAATTCAAACAACTTTGGATTTGTAACCATGATTTAAAAACTGTCTGGTTACTTCGTAACCCTATCTTAGGGTTACGAAGGTCAGATCGGCAGTCGCTTCAATGTAATTACCAGACTCGCTAAATCCTGGATCATGGTCTAAGTGGACTCCGTCTAAGCACGGGACATAACGCTAGGAAAATAATGATGATTATAGCTGAAGAGTTTGTTTGTTCGCTTGAACGCGCTACTCCCAGGAACTACTGGTCCGATTTGAAAAATTATTTCAGTGTTAGATAGCTCATTTATCTAGGTAGACTATAGGCTATATAACATTAACCATAAACGCGGGTGAAGCTGCGGGCACAGCTAGTATTATATATTTTGTAAAACAGAAGGCACATTTTTTTTAAGTTAAGAGAAAACGAAAGAGACATATAGATTTACTTTCACATGTACATACAACAAGATGTGCTATTAATAAGGATAAAGTGATCATTATGCTCTTTCAGTACTTCTTGCAGTATCTATCTCGTATAAATAGCTTGGTTATCGCTTTGCTTGCCGTGTACAAAAACTTTAAATCAACGCAGATCGCCATAAGAAGGAAAGAGACGTCTGACATGAGGCGCAGTTAATAATCACTCTACTTAAATACATACTATCAGTACAATCACCGGAGGGGTAGGTATATAAGTATATATATATAAAAATGAATCGCTGAATGTGTTGCTAAGCGCAAATCTCGAGAACAGCTGAACCGATTTCGCTAATTATTTTTTAGTTGTGTTTGTTATTGTGAAGTAAAGGTTCTTAGAAAGAAAAAATTAAAAAGTTGAGCGAAAAAAAAGGGTATTTAAAATCCGAGAACGGGGCGTTACGAAGTGCGCCGGGTCAGCTATGTAGTATACGTATATTTATCCCGCAAACAAATGACATGATTATATACAATAAGTATATATGATCACGCCCGTAATCCCCGAAGGGATCCCGTAAATCGATAGTCTTTAATCAAATAAATCTGGGCTGGGTTAGATGGAAAACTGTGAAAAGGTAGTGACAAGTGGCTAGCTCGTCGTCTCCACAATCACATACCCAAAACCCCATATACCACCGACCGAATTTAATGATTTTGTGTTATTTGGTAGGTATGAGAAAGGTCGTAAGATTTTTACCCTCTGCCCTACACCTACCCTTATTTTTAATTCGAGAATGCACCGGAACAAATTTCACTGGGACCACGGACTAGTAAAAAAAGAAGGACTCCGCGCCACTAACTAGACATTGAAGCTGCTCAGGTGCTCCACATTGACACGCAAATTACGTCACACATTAACATAATAACTGCTCATAATGACAGATATTCGATATCTGGTATCCATAACTATCTCACTCACACATGCATAAACGTGGCTTCACGCTATAGTACGACAGCGTGAAGTCCTTCTTTTTTTACTAGTCCGTGACTGGGACAGTTAGTTTTAATATAGACATGTCGCATATATTTCAAACATAAATAAATAAATTTTTCAGACTGACACACCAATTCCCTAGTCCCAAACTAAGCTTATGCTTGTGCTATGGATACTAGGTGAACGGATAGGCATACTAAAGTACGTTTATAAACATCCATGATTCGAGTACAATTGTCCATGTTCATCACTCGAAACATTTGCCCCTAACGCCCCGAACCCGCGACCCTCGGTTTCGTGGCCAGGATCTTTGACCACTCGCCCATCGGGCCAGTCAAAATCCGTATTTTTATTTTTGATTATATATTATATATATTATTTACGGGTGGTACGAAACGAAGGGTTCCGTGCCATTATCTTTATCATGTCCGTCAACAATCCCGCACGCAACCTTTACTTAATCCGTTCTGTTGGCTTAATTCCTAGCATGCACGCATATTAAGTTTAGAGCACACTGCGTCCGACGGGCCTATATGTCGGCGTATTGTTCCGAAGAAACATTAGACACTTAACAACAAGATATTCTGTGAATATTTCAAGTGTTTACCTGTTGCCGTTATTAATATCGAACAAAAAACGGGAAAAAATTAAATTATGTTGTATGGGAGCCCTCATTAAATATTAATTTTATTCTGTTTTTAACCGACTTCAAAAAAAAGGAGGAGGTTCTCAATTCGACTGAATTTTTTTTTTTTGTATGTATGTTACTTGATATCTCTGAGAATTGTTAACCGATTTCCAAAATTTTTTTTTTAATCGAAAGGGTTTACTCCCGAGTTGGTCCCATTGCCACCAAGTCAGGATCTGATGAAGGGATCCCAGGAAAATCGAGGGCAACCCTCAAACTTTATAGGCACGTACAATGTGTTTTAGACATTTTCTAAGATTGTTCAAGTATTTACGCATGGTACTTATCATCTTATGTTGGTGAGCTGATGATGGAAGGTACAACTCCTTAACGATTAGGAATTAGTTTATGATTCTTTAAATATTGATATCTTCGAGAATTGTAAGACGATTTTTAGAGTTCTTTTTTTATTCAAAAGGGTATATCCTGGAGTTGGTCCTATTGGTACCACATCTGGATCTGATGAAGGAATCTTAGGCAAATCGAGGGAAACCCTTAAGTATTATAGGCGCGTACAATCTATTTTAGTTATTTTCTAAAACAGTTCAAGTATTTACGTCTGGTATTCATAATTTCATGTTGCTGAGCTGATGATGGAAGGTGTAACTCCTTAACGATTAGGAGTTCGTGGATAATTCTTTCAATATTATAGGGCCATATTGAGTGTAATTCTCGAGATAGTCTCAATTTCACCAAGTCTTGGTCTAGTGATGGGATACCATGAAAACGAGGGCCACTCTTAAATTTTAACGACATGTTAAGTGTTTTATTTATTTTTTCTAAAACGATTCCAGTATTTGCGTCTCGTACTCATCATGTTATGTTACTTAGCTGATGATGAAAGGTATAACTCATTGAAGATTAGTAGTTTTTAGTAATTCTTTAAACATTAAAGGCTCGTTATACCTTTACGTCTTTAGTCTCATAAGACCGGCACTGTCTCATTAAAGCAGCTCGTTTTGTTTTGGTCTACCTACCCATTAATAAATTTCACTAAAAAGTAATAAATAAGTTAAATTTTAACAAAAATAAAAACCGACTTCAAAAAGCCCCGCAAAAAATGTTTATAAAAAAACACAAGTAAAAACTGCATTAATAGCTATTTAAATGTCTAAACACTAAAAAGTATAAAATAAATTCTTTCGACTGCTTCGATGAAAGTATTAATCTTTAACACGTATTTAAATATTTACAATAATCAGTTAGTTTTGGAGTCGGTGCCAGCCAAACTAAAAAAAAAATAGACACTTAATAACAAATTACCTTACTAATAACAATATGAAACAAATTAGTTAAAATATGAGTATATTAACTTACTATTGATTTTGTATATTCAAAACCTATTTTACCACCTTTCACCAAGAAACAAATAATTGCAAATTCCGAAATGATGATATAATTACGCGGGCTGGCACCGACTCCAAAACTAACTGATTATTGTAAATATTTAAATACGTGTTAAAGATTAATACTTTCATCGAAGCAGTCGAAAGAATTTATTTTATACTTTTTAGTGTTTAGACATTTAAATAGCTATTAATGCAGTTTTTACTTGTGTTTTTTTATAAACATTTTTTGCGGGGTTTTTTGAAGTCGGTTTTTATTTTTGTTATTAGTATTTGTTGTTATAGCGACAACAGAAATACTTACATCATTTGTGAAAATTTCAACTGCCTTGCTATCACGGTTCATGAGATGCATGACAGACAGACAGACAGACGGGTATAACCTGTAAGGATTGTGTAAGTATGTATGTTCTTATAAATAAATAAATTTTGGTGATTGAAACAAAACAAGAAATGATAATTAACTTTTTTAATGAGTATTGTCATGGATATTTAGACAAAATTGCAGTAAATATGAACTAGTATCGAGTTCCCCACTTGCTGAGAAAGATGCGTCAATATAATAATCAGACTCGCTACATCCTAGTTATAGGGGTTCGCGGTCCTCTGGAAGCTTTAAAAGGTATGAACTACAGAAATAGTTAATTTAATATAAGGTACAAGTTTCTTGCGTCGCAAGCAGTTCCTTCTATCAATTCTTGTACTGAATATCTGGAAAAGAAAAGTGAATAAATACCGATTTTAATGAAATTTTATACGTGTAATTGAAAGGTCTGAGAATTGTTTGCTATTTTTCATACCCCTAACTGATAAAGGGTGGTTCACCCCAAAGCTATAACTTGAGAACGGCTTTATCGATTTCGCTAATTCTTTTTCAATTTTTTGTTACGATCAGATGAACGTTCTTATGAAAGAAAAAAATAAAAAAGTTGAACAGAAATAAAAAATGGATATTAAAAATCATAGTATAGTAAGTATATACCTACCTATTAGATGACCCGGCGAACTTCGTAACATCATAAAATTAATAAATGTTGTGTTTAATTATTAGCCTATTACGACATGCTAGGCAAGAAACACAGTTGGCTAATTATTTTTAAGTCCCAGACCAACATGGAGGACACCCACAGACAGAATTTACTAATGATAACCGAGATCCTAAAATTCTGTTCCCCTATCTTAGGGTTACGAAGTTCAGATCGGCACTCGCTTCAATGTAATTACCAGACTCGCTAAATCCCGGATCATGGTCTAAGCGGACCCCGTCTAAGCACGGGACATAACGCTAGGAGGATGATGATATTAATTTACTAATGTAATTAGAGCCTCCATTAGATTAAAGATGGCTCTGCAAGAAATAACATGCAAATAAAAACATCGGTCATGTTTCAAATACAAACTGGAAAACAACTTACCTTTTAATATAGTAATTAACTTCATTAATTCTCTGAGTATTGTAGACAAATTTGGGTATTCCATTAGCGAGTACCCATACGTGATCACCAGATACTTTCAGATCTAAAAAAATAATTCATTAGTTACCAAAATAGTTTTATATCTTCAGTCACGGCGGTCAATTTCAACCAAGGTGCCGACTACACAGGAGATATTATAGTGCACAAGTGTGTGCGCAAACACAGGTGCACTCTCTGTTCCTTCACTCTCATAGTCCGGTGAGACGGTACCGACATGACCGGGGAGGTCAGGCGCAGGACCAGCGGTTTTATGAGCTTTCTGAGGCACAGGGGTGATAAAGCATCATTCGCAAACTCCAAGTTGATGGCGAGTAATAGGCAAGATGACTAAAAAATTCTGTTTAGTCCTTCAGTTAGATTACAAAAAAAATTGATTTTTTTTTATTTATTTGTCAAACAAACATTGACGAAGATACAACGCATTCAAGTTGCGCGTGACGTCACAGTTTCGTAAAATTTTTACTAAATAGTGACGTCGCAAGCACCCACCCAAAACTTTGATGCTCTTTATCTTTGTGATTTTTTGTTCATTTGATGAAGCGAAAAATATGTGTATAGTATTTTTGTATAATCTAAGTGACGGACTAAATAGAATTATAGTTTTTTAATGTAGTTATCATCCCTATTTCAATATAGAAATACTTAGTCACAAATTTTTGGGCCGACTCATGATTTGATCTTGACCTGGGACCATAAGATCTTTAGGCAGTGCCTGATATACCAGATAGGCAGTAAATTTAATCGTTAACTGGGCGGCCCGTCCCGACCTCGTATGGAACCAACGAAACTCGCCACGAAACCAAGGGTCGCGGGTTCGAATCCGCTAAGGTTAGTTTGGAACAAAAAAAAATGTGTGTCAGTCTAGAGATTTTTTTTATAACTAGGGAAGTGGCATGCAGTTTAGTTAGTTAGTTAGTTACAACTAAGTACCTGATATATATCCCAGTTCCTGAGGATCCTTCGCTACCAGCAGGTAGTTGTCAGGAGTCAAGGGTGTGTCGACGTTCCAACAGGCAATACCGTCTCGGGGGAGGTTTGCGTAGAAGATTACCCCCGAGTGCTGATGGTAGCTGTGGGTGCCACTCTGTGAGAGAGGACCACGGTCGCCCACAACCTGGAAGTATACCATAGTATTGCATACCTACAGTTAGATCGTTACGGACCTTTTTTACTGGTCCATAACAGCCCGTAATCCCCGAAGGGGTAGGCAGAGTCAAAGGGGCAGCAAGCCCCCCCCAACCACATTCAGCCAAAAAACAAAACTGGACTGGATTAAAAATTGAGAAAAAGTAGTGACAAGTGGCTAGCTCGTCGCCTACACAATCACATACCGATATTCCATTAGTCTTCTTTTACGACATGCTAGGCAAGGAACACAGTTGGCACATTCTTTTTAAGTCCCAGACCAACATGGGGTGATTATTATTATTTTTTTTTTATTATTTTATTAGAATATCCAACAGGAAATCCATAGCAAATGTACAAAATAACAGGATACATATTTCAAAGCCAATAACAGGATATTACAACATGAATTTAGTGATTACAGATATCATGCATTGTGTATTAAAGCAATAATACGGAAAAGTGTTGGTGCTAATCATAATAACATTTTAAAGATAAACTAACTAACTAAACTTCACACCACTTCTTTAAAACGGGTCGGGATAGGCAGAGAGAACCGACCGCCATATGGCACGATCTATTTAAATGATACTGTGACTTGGCAATAAGGTAATGTAATGTATGCCGGCTTGGCACCTTAAAAGATGTGGTTGAATAAAATAAAGTAAACGAATAGTTATATAAATATTGTATATCATCATCTTCCTAGCGTTATGTCCCGTGTTTAGACGGGGTCCGCTTTGACCATGATCCAGGATTTAGCGAGTCTGGTAATTAATTGAAGCGAATGCCGATGTGACTTCGTAACCATAAGATAGGGGAACCAGACAATTTTTGGATCATGGTTACAAATCCAAAGTGGTTTGAATTTGCAGGTTTCATCACGATGTTCTCCCTCACCGCCGAGCTAGTGGTATAAATACGTACATAGATTAGAAAAAATCAGAGGTACGTGCCGGGTTTGAACCCGCACTCCTCGGTTAAGAGGCGCGTATCCTTACAATTAAGCTACCACCGCTCTTCTTATAAATATTGTAGGTATATAGGTATTTAGAAATTTTTAAATTTTATATTTAAAAATTGTCTCGGGTAAAACAAATAAATCTACCTATATCATTAAATGAGGCCTTGTATATACATATATAATTATATATTTTAGACTGGCTCGACACTGGCGCATTCGGTAGTGACCCAGCCCCATGCGCCAAGAGTTGTGGGTTCGATCCCCATCCAGGACAAACATTCGTGTGATGAATACTTGTGTTTGTTCTGTGTCTGGGTGTTAATATTGAATATTTAAATATATATTTGTAATACCACTGTTTAGTTGACTCTAATATCCGTGACACAAGTGCTTAACCTTGGAGTCAGATCAATGTATGTGATGTCGTCGGCTATTTAAAAAAAATACCCGTAAAAAGTAACCGTTTTTGGTATTGTTGGTACGTCAATGGGATGTGAAAAAACTGACTTAAAAGGAATGTGCCAACTGTGTTTCTTGCCTAGCATATCGTAAAAGGCGACTAATGGTATATCGGGTTTTGGGTGTGTGATTGTGTAGGCCACAAACTAGCCACTTGTCAATACTTTTTCAAAATTTTTCATCTAACATAGCCCGGTTTTATTTTTGGCTGAATCTGATTGAACTGCCTTTGACTCTGCCTACCCCTTCGGGGATTATGGACGTGATGTTATGTATGTATCTAAGAATGGGTTAAGATATTATAAAGAAGTACCTTAATATGTCCATCGAGATTTGCCGTTTTGTCCTTCAGAACAGCCGTGTTTACGGAGAACTCCAAGGTTGATACCATGGGGTGGAAGTAGGCTGTCCTGCTGCCGTCTTTGAGGGGTTCAGAGAGAGCTATACTGAATAATCCATCCCGCCAGTTTAAGACATGTCCTGGAACAGAAATAGGTACATGAATATCACACAAAATGTTAATAACTTACAACATCATCAGGACCGGTCCGTGAGTTTAGGGGATCCGGGCTAATACTACTTAGGGGCCACAGACTAGTAAAAAAAGAAGGACTCCACGCTGTCATACTACAGCGTGAAGCCACGTTTATGCAAGTATACCATACATAATGGATACCAGATATCGAATATCTGTCATTTGGATGTCAATGTGTGACGTAAGTTGCGTGTCAAGATGGAGCACCTGAGGAGTTTCAATGTCTAGTTAGTGGCACGAAGTCCTTCTTTTTTTACTAGTCCGTGTTAGGGGCCCACCTAATTACTCAAAGTATAAGACGTAGACTTGAATTAGGTAAATGAATTGAATAGGTTTGATTAATCGTAGGATTCGCAGGGCTGTAAACCGTATGATCTGTTTAATTTTATAAAATTATGGATTTTTTCGCATTATCGTCTATTTTAGACCTTGACTTGACTTAGCTGGGGGCCCCTTGAATCTATGGGGCCCTGGGCTGAAGCCCAAAAAGCCATATGGTAGATCCGGCCCTGAACATCATAAGAGAATTTACCGTCATGCCAAATGCAAAGTAGCAATGATAAATAAATAAATATCAGACTACATCACATACATTGATCTGACTCCGAGGTAAGTAGCTTAAGCATTACGGATATCAGAAACAACAGTGGTATTACAAATATATACTTAAATATTCAATATTTACACCCAGACACAGAACAAATAGGCAGGCAGGGTCACTACCGAATGCGCCATCGAGCCAGTCAAATAAATGTGGTTTAAAGAGGTCATTGCTCGTTAGAGTCTGCAAACCTCGCGGATTGCAGGCGTGATGATGTGATGATGATGATGAATGATAAAAAACGGTATTATGCCTTACCTTGACGTTACCTTTGACTGACCCATTGGTCGATTGGTCAGAGACCCTGGCCACAAAACCAAGGCTCGCAGGTTCGGTTCCCGCAGCGCTAATGTTCGAAAACATTAGCCCTGCGAATCGAGGGGCTAATGTTTCGTGTGATGAACATGGACATTTGTACTCGAGTCATGGATGTTTATGAACGTATTTAAGTATGTCTATCCATTTGCCTAGTTTCTATAGTACAAGCATAAGCTTAGATTGGAACTAGGGAATTGGTGTGTCAGTCTGGAGATTTTATTTAATTATTTATTCACCTGTAGCAGTAAAGTTCATAGCCTGCTCATCATGCTTGAAGCTGGGGTGGTCTAATCTCCAGCTCTCTCTGGTCTTCAGGGAGAAAACGATCAGACCTTCTGTGGCTAGGTCATTGATGTAAGCGTAGGCGTCATCACAGGCCGTGGGGTCCACATCCACTGTGATCGAGGTCAGGCCTGGAATTTTAATATTTAAGCTAGTTAGCCATGTCTAGCATGTCCTGAAATAAAAAAACTAAATATCCGACTATTTCACATACATTGATCTGATTTAGAGGTAAGTAGCTTGAGCACTTGTGTAACGGATATCAGAATCAACAGTGGTATTACAAATATGTTCTTAACTATTGAATATTAATACCCAGACACAAAACAAACACAAGTTTTAATCATACGAATTGGGTGAGAATCGAACACATAACTCTTGTCGCATGGGGCAGGGTCACTACCGAATGCGCCATCGAGCCAGTAAAAAATCGAGTCAGTGAAAGGCGAGTAATTATGTACTGCAGTGATTCCTATTCTTTGCTGTCCCATTCTGTAATTAATTATATAAGACAGGGAATTCTTGAAAATGACACTAGATATTATTTATGGAGACATCACATATAATTTGACTTGGGAATTTGTGTGAGTCCGGAGAATTAAAAAAAAAAATACATCATACAGTTCCATAGGACTTTTTTGTTCGAACTTGGCTGAATGCACTGCCGTGCGACTCGATAACAAAGAAGACTTACCAGCGGAAGATCTTTCATTGACCAGGATTGAAGGGTCCAGGTCTACGTTCAAAATTTCTTTGTTCGTCTTCAAATCGTATATTACAATAGACGGCGGTTGTAGTTGCTGTCTCACCCCTAAAAAATAAAATATATATAATAAATTAAAAAAAAAAAATTTAATTAGACACTTAAATATGTTTATAAACATCCATGACTCGAGTGTAAATATCCATGTTCATCACACGAAATATTTGCCTCTAGCGGGATTCGAACCTACGACCCTTGCTTTCATGGCCAGGGACTCCGACCACTCGACCAATGGGCCAGTCAAAATAATTATATAATAATTATATACTTCTAGAACCTACTCAAATGCAATGAGTTTTGGATCAGATTCGGCGTTGCTGCGATTTGCCTTACCCATACGAAAGGGTTTTGAAACCCCTTAGAAAAAACTACCCCTTAAAAGGGTTTTGTTCTGGTTACCACTTGTAACCCAAACAAAACCCTACTCGAAATCGAATGCCCTTTGCTCGAATTTTATATAGGTACTAGGAAACCTTTCCTCAAAGAATCATAAAATCGACAAATCGAGCTCGACAGTTCGCTACATCGGTGCATTAAAATCTCGAATAATATAAGCTCGACGGATTGAATGCGCGAAGAAGTCTTATCTCGAAGCATCATTTAGCTACAGATCATAGGAACGAGTTGAAAGCAAAAAAAAAATACGACTTGTTACGCGCAATGCCTACCCATTGGGGGATTATGTACGTAATGTTATGTATGTATGTATGTAAGCATATTTACCGCAATGGTAAAGGTTGAGATATCGTATGAAGTTTTAGAGTTAGGCTTGGGTAAAAAAATTCATTATCGATTTTCGATATTTATTTTTGGATATCAAAACCGATATATTTTTACCCGACTACGTTAACAGCTCTCCGCAAAATAGGGATGGGCAAATGGATACAAATGTTTGCCCAAAAAGCGCTCACTTATAATATATATATTATTTAAACGAACAGATAATAATTTTGTTTAATCGAATAATCATAAACAAACAATGAGCAAAAAAGCCCGAACCTTGCGCAGAGTTTACGTAAAAGAGATTTTGAATTTTAATTTGTATAGAGAAAAGAGAAAGAAAAATAGAGAAAAGGTTGGGAACCTATGGTCTAAAACGAAAACGAGATACAGCGTATAAAGATTACGACATACCCGGAACTTCCAAATGGCCTGTATCCACCATCCACAGGCGGTCACAGGCGTCGACGCGAGGCCTGTACACTGACACCAGGGGCTTGGTAGCATCTGGGTCTCCGTAATTCTTCAAGAGAGGGTCTTGCGATCTGCAGAAGGTGGCGCCAGCTGACGGTGGAATGGTCACGTAGTTCAGGGTTGATGGGATTCCTGGAAGAAGACCAGAAATGATTACGAGGTAGCAATCCAAACTTAATTAGAACTTTTCGTAACGTATAGCCATAGGTTCTCAAATACGTTTATAAACATCCATTACCTAGGGATGTGAACAGTGGTGGATTTACAGTCTTAGTCGCCCTAGGCCCCAGGCCATATGGTAAATACCAGCCACCTCTTCTCAGTACTAAAGCATCGTCAATAATTTTTTATCGCGATTGGCCGGCCTAGGCCCGGGCCTACTGGGCCTTAGGGTAAATCCGCCACTGGATGTGAACCTGAGACCTTCGATTTCGTAGCCAGGTTTCCCGATCACTCGATTACCAAGCTAGTGGTGTGTTGTGTGATAAAATTAATACTCGGATTATTATTTATCGGAGTACATCTATGACAAGCTATGACAAGCTCGATGGCGCATTCGGTAGTGACCCTGCCTCATGCGCCAAGAGTTGTGGGTTCGATCCCCACCCAGGACAAACATTCGTGTGATGAATACTTGTGTTTGTTCTGTGTCTGGGTGTTAATATTGAATATTTAAGTATATATTTGTAATACCACTGTTGATTCTGATATCAGTAACACAAGTGCTTAAGCTACTTACCTCGGAGTCAGATCAATGTATGTGATGTAGTCAGATATTTATTATTATTTATTATTATTACATCTTTTGATTCCGAATGAGTACCCAATACAAAGAAGAAGAATAGGAAGATTTTCCCTGTACAATTTTCCGTCTAACCCAGCCCAGTTTTATTTTTGGCTGAACGTGGTTAGGGGCTTTCTGTTCCTTTGAATCTGCCTACCCCTTCGGGGATTACGGGCGTGATGTTACATATATCTGATTGTCTTACCGTATCTCCGTCTGGGCACGGTCACAAATGCTCTGTCCTGGTACACTTCCAGTCCTATCGGCACATTGTTGGGCTGGATGAAGAACTTCTTGGAGTCCTGGTCTTCAGGGAAGATGATAGCATGTCGGTCGTATTTGTTATTCGTGCTGTTGAAGTCTGGAAGAACGGAAACACAATAGAAATAGAAAAGATTTATTGACCATTAAATAATACAAACATGAGACAGAAACGAATAAGTACATGGAGTTATGGCCGACAAGGTGTGAGCCTCAGCATGTGTTGCAGCAACAATAGCCATCATCTCAGGCATAAATAAACCCGCACTCCTCGGTTAAGAGGCGCCTGTCCTCACCATTGAGCTACCACCGGTCGATTAAAAATCTGGTATGAGTAGGCGACGAGCTAGCCACTTGTCACTACTTCTTCACATTTCCATTTAACCCAACCCAGTTTTATTTTTTGCTGAATGTGGTTTAAGGGGGCTGCTGCCCCGTTGACTCTGCCTGCCCCTTCGGAGATTGCGGGCGTGATGATATATAATGTATGTATGTATGACTGGCCCGATGGTCGAGTGGTCAGAGGCCCTGGCCACGAAACCAAAGGTCGCGGTTTCGAATCACGCTAGGGGCAAATATTTCGTGTGATGAACATGGATATTTATACTCGAGTCATGGATGTTTTATAAACATATTTAAGTATGTCTATCCGTTCACCTAGTATCCATAGCACAAGCATAAGCTTAGTTTGGGACTAGGGAATTGGTGTGTCAGTCTGGAGAATTTATTTATTTTATTTATTTATGTACTCAGTGGCGGCGAATTACCTAAACTTAATGTGGGCAAGGTATCTTTTGCGAGGCCCTCTGACGGGGCCGGGCCGGACCCCTGGTCCCCCGACCCCGACCAGGGACCGGGGGATCCAAGTTCCTGTAAACATCCTATATCAATAACAGCTAACAGTGGAACTCCCCCCAGCGCCCACTTGTGTATTACTTTTGGATTTTCCTTACTTTTTCAAATCTATTTTCATCTGTGAGGCGTGAGGCCCTTTGCACCGCTCACGCCTTACGCCGCCTCCGAATGTAGGTACTTACACTGTATTCCATCTATTTCATATCCCAGTTGTTTCCAAGCAAAAATCCTACTTTGAGACTCGTATTTCCACGATGAAGCACATTCACACAGTCCGGTATAGAATATGACGTTGATGTGGATCAGTAAGAAATTCTTGATGGTTTTCATTCTTGTACTGAAAAAAAAACAGATATTTGCATAACATCACGCCCATAATCCCCGAAAGGGTAGGCAGAGTCAAAGGGGTAGCAAGCCTTTTAACCACATTCAGCCAGAAATAAAACCTGGGTCAGATGGAAAATTGTGAAAAAGTATTGACAAGTGGCTAGCTTGTCGCCTACACAATCACATACCTAAAACCCGATATACCATTAGTCACCTTTTACGACATGCTAGGCAAGTAACACAGTTGGCAAATTATTTTTAAGAGCAGTTTTTTATTGTATTTAGGATGAAACAAACGTGTTTTTTGCCTAGCATGTCGTAAGATATGTTTTGGATTCGTGATTATACGA
This sequence comes from Glyphodes perspectalis, assembly GCA_951394215.1. Taxonomy (NCBI): domain Eukaryota; kingdom Metazoa; phylum Arthropoda; class Insecta; order Lepidoptera; family Crambidae; genus Glyphodes; species Glyphodes perspectalis. The sequence continues at coordinate 1,199,050 of OX596228.1, forward strand.
GGTAATTTTGAGTATACGCGAAACCTCTTAAGTAATAATCTATACTTATAATAAATCTGTAGAGAGGTCAATTCTGTACATGAAATATATTTTCAAAATAACTATCAGGGGGTGATTAGTGGTCGATACTGATGCCAAAAATGCAATCAGTAAAATTTTTGTCTGTCTGTATGTTCCTTATAGAAACAAAAACTACTCGACGGATTTTACCGAAACTTGGTACAATTATTCTTCATACTCCTGGGCAGGTTATAGTATACTTTTAATCACGCTACAATCAATAGGAGCAGAGTAGTGAAGGGAAATGTTGGGAAAACGGGAGGAGTTACTCCATTTTTTAAGCTGCCGGCGCGTGTGCAGCCTTAATGGTTAAAGTTACATAGAAATCATGTATGACGGAAATAGTCTTTATAATATTAACCATAAACGCGGGTGACACCGCTGGCACAGCTAGTTATTAATAATACTTTTTGTATATTTAAGTATTTGTTATAAATGATGTGGGGAGTCGAAGGAAACAACACGTACATCTAAGCTCGTATCTTCGACTGGCGTAGCAGCCGTTCGGAATCCATCATCAACTACCTCCAATATAGGTTAACAAAAAATTTTAAGCACCACTAACCTACCCTTCATTACAAACATAACAGTATTATACATAATACTTTAGATGCCCTCTTACTTTGACACAATATCTCCTTCAGAGTACCCCGTAGACATGAGCGTCGATGTCGTAAAAAGGACTTGTTTTATATTCCCAAGTGTGAAACATCCTATTGTAATTATGTTCATAAGGCGCGCCTGTAAACTTAACAACGACAGTTTGTTTGATGTTGATATATTTTGCTGCACTATCAATTCAAGTTGGTGCAGCGGTCGCTAGTATTAAGTGTTATGTAATGTAATTAATGGCAATAAAGATTTATTATTATTATTAATTAAAAAAGGTTTTGTTCCGTAATCAGTTATTTATATCAGGGCAATACACACCTTTTGTTCATAATAAATGTTTTCTAACCATCTAACTGTCTGTAAGCACTGTGTGGTATTGGTATATTCAACCACATTCAGCCAAAAATAAAGCCAGGCTGGGTTAGATGGAAAATTGTGAAAAAGCAGTGACAAGCGGCTAACCTGTCGCCTACACAATCACACACCCAAAACCTGATATACCATTAGTCGCCTTTTACGACATGCTAGGCAAGAACCACAGTTGACACATTCTTTTCACAAGAGGAAATTTATTTATTTGTAATCCTACTAATCACACTTACTTATATTATAAGGCGAAAGTTTGTGAGTGTGTGTGTGTGTGTATGTTTGTTACTTCTTAACGCAAAAACTGCTGAACGGATTTGGATGAAATTTGGCACAGTGATAGTATATAGTTTGCAATAACATATAGACTACTTTTTATCCCGGAAAATGCACAGTTTCTGTAGGATACAGAAATATTAGTCTACGCTAGCCAAGTCTCGAAACAGCTAGTATTATAAACGCGAACGGATTTTATTGAAACATTACAATAATATAACTTATACACCGAAATAACATATAGGCTATGTTTTATCGATGTACCACGCGAGCAAAGCCGCGGGCAGAAGCTAGTTCTACATATAACATTATTTTATTCAAATTGTATGTTGAAAAATTATTTACTTTGTACACAAAAATTGTATATTTGAAATTAGTTTAGGTTATAGAAACATTGTATAAATACATTTTATTTATATTTACTTACATTGTAGTATATTTGAAGATATGTTTTAAAATTGCATCACAATTTTTTTATTATATTTATCTACCAATTATTTATTTGCAAAAGTCAAGACCACGTCTATAAGTTAAAATGTTTATACACAAATGCCGTTCTCGTATAACTACTAGTGATGATTCAACGTCAATATTTTATATCGATAGACCTTCCAAATCACTCGACATGTCGATAACCACTGACCCGTTGTGTCAGTCACTCATTCGATAATTAATTTATAACTTTTCTATCTTTGTTTTTATCATGTTACATTGTTTTTTAATGCCATACGGTTCTTTATTCATTCATAATATCGATGTGTGGGTCCTCTATAATATTGACATACAGCTTTTGCTACAGTTTTGATAAAGTTATAAATTTTTAAGGCTATAGACACCAGACATACAAAATCTATAACTAACTAACTAACTAAACTTCACGCCACCTCCCTAGCGGGGTAGGCAGAGAGAACCGAACGCCATAGTGCACGATTCTTACACACCTCACTCGCCTCTTCAACATTCATAATCCTTTTCATACAAGGTCTACGGTTTTTATGACTCCTAACATCACCTTCTTTTAATACACGGTCGATCTGGTCGTGGTAGGTGAGCCTGGGCCTTCCGCGGCTCCTACATCCTTCCACTTTCGCATTGTATATCTGTTTAGTCAATCAACAAAATCTATAAAAGCTTCAAATTCAAATTCAAAATGTCTTTATTTATGTAGGCTTCAAGAAAGCACTTATAAATCGTCAAATTTACATAGGTGATCGTTAAAGCTACATGAATCTACCACCGGTTGGTAATGTTGATTATACCGAGAAGATACCGGTAAGAAACTCGGTAGTTACTCTTTTCAGCGTTAAAGTATTAATGCTTCTTAATAGTAATTCTTCTCAATAAAATTTATTTAGTCATCTACTTTATCGATAGTTATTTATCCAAAAACATCAACACTATGACCTTTTAACAAAGGTCGAAGACATCACAACGACTAGGTAAAGTGTCCATTGAAGCGATACCAAAAATATAGTATATTATATAGGTTACGAGTTTTTGTACTAAAAAAAAAAACTCGTATCTTTTGTTATTGGAGCGGTGGTAGCTCAATGGTAAGGACACGCGCCTCTTAACCGAGGAGTGCGGGTTCAAACCCGGGCACGTACCTTTGGATTTTTCGAATCTATGTACGTATTTATACCACTAGCTCGACGTTGAGGGAAAACATCGTGATGAAACCTGCAAATTCAAACAACTTTGGATAACCATGATCCAAAAATTGTCTGGTTCCCCTATCTTACGGTTATGAAGGTCAGATCGGCAGTTGCTTCAATGTAATTACCAGACTCGTTAAATCCTGGATCATGGTATAAGCGGACCCCGTCTAAGCACGGGACATAACGTTAGGAAGATGATGTTACGAGTTTTTGTACTACTTGTAGATATTTAAATTAAGCTAAAGTATGTGTTAACAGAGTCAAAAAACAGTTTGTAATAGTAAAGCCAAACTATCGATATCGGCGATGTTAGTACGCTTGTGGCGACATTTAAAAACACCTGTTTGCTACGTCACAAAACATTCGATAATGTAGTTCCATTAGGTGTGTAGATGACATTGATTAACCTGACGACGTAATTTCACGTCAATTTGACTAACTTGCATGTTGTTTTTTAATAAAAGTACTATGGTAAGTACATTGGACCTCCCCTTCTCAGGGCAAACTGTTTTACAGACATTTGTATCAGATCTGAATTTTATTTTCAAATACATAAATAAATGCCAAGACTACATCACATACATTGATCTGACTCCGAAGTAAGTAAGTGGCTTAAGAACTTGTGTTACGGATATCAAACACAACAGTGGTATTACAAATATATTGGATATTACACCCAGACACAGAACAAACACAAGTATTCATCAAACGAATGTGTGTCCTAGGTGGTGATCGAACTCACAACTCTTGGCGCATAGGGTAGGGTCACTAACAAATGCACCATCGAGCCAGTCAATTTTATTTAATATCAGTGTCTTTTGCATTTCTTAACAGAAGTGTTCAAGGTTAAGTGCTTATATCTATTTATTACGTTTTTAGTGTCAAGTGGTTAGCAATTTATTTTGCGAAAATAAGATATTTATTCATATACTATTTTTTCGCATGTTGAATGAAAGATGAGTGATGAAAGAGATATATAAGACAAGTGTACATGGAGCCATCGGGAGGGGAAGACGTCTAGGTCTTCCCCTTTCCATGACCAGATTGGTAGAGTGTTAACAAAAGGTCAGGTAAAGAGCACCCTTAACCGACGAGCATGTATGAAAAGAATGTAGAAGAAGCGAAAGGTGTTTCTCAGCATCGTAGCAAATGGAAGTACGCGATCTTTGCCTACCCTCATGGGAAAACGGCGTGACATTACGTATGTATGTATGTATGTATGTATGTATGTATGTATTTACGTATGTATGTATGTATGTATGTATGTATGTATGTATGTATGTATGTATGTATGTATGTATGTATGTATGTATGTATGTATGTATGTATTTATGTATTTATGTATTTATGTATGTATGTATGTATGTATGTATGTATGTATGTATGTATGTATGTATGTCATCGCATCAGATGAATGCGATTTTGTCTGTTATAAGTATATCGACTATCGACTATCGATACCTACGTTTTTGTTTACTTTGGTACAGCACTAGTTTTATCAGGAGGAAACACGTCTTGGAGAAATATGCACTCGGGGTTTTTATATCTTTTGTTTATTCTTGAAACGCTTGTAGTGTTAACAGCTCAGTGGATAAGAAAGCGCCTCATATACCTACGTGGGGTTTTGGTTCAAAGTCAAAATATTCATTATTCATGTAGGTATCAAAGAAACACTTATTATTCGTCAAAAACAAAGAAATATGATTCTACCACCGGTTCTGAATGTTGCATCTACCGAGAATAATCCGGCAAGAAATTTTGGTAGCGACCCTACCCTATGCGCCAAGAGTTATGAGTTCGATCCCCATCCAGGACACACATTGGTGTGATGAATACTTGTGTTTGTTCTGAGTTTGGGTGTTAATATCCAATATTTATTTAAGTATATATTTGTAATACCACTGTTGATTGATTCATAACACAAGTGTTTAATTACCTTACCCCGAGGTCAGATCGGATGTGATGTAGTCTGATATTTATCTATTTATATTTATTTACGCAGGAAACTTCCTTATGTTGACAAGCAGTAATACACTTTTGTTAATTTATTTGTAACTTCCTACAGATAAAATATGAAATAGAGATAGAAGTAGATATCTTTATTAATGTAGCTTAACATAACATAACATCACTCCCATAATTTGTCCCATGTTGGTCTGGGACTTGGCCCATGTTGATCTGGGACAAAAAAAAAAAGAATGTGCCAACTGTGGTTCTTGCCTAGCATGTCGTAAGAGGCGACTAATGGTTTACGGGCTTTTGGGTATGTGACTGAGTAGGCGACGAGCTAGCCACTTGTCACTCCTCTTTCACAGCTTTCCATCCAACCCAGCCCACTGTCCCATGTTGGTCTGGGACTTAAAAAGAATATGCCAACTGTGGTTCTTGCTTAGCATGTCGTAAAAGGCGACTAATGGTATATCGGGTTTTGGGTGTGTGATTGTGTAGGCGACAGGTTAGCCGCTTGTCACTGCTTTTTCACAGTTTTCCATCTGACCCAGCCCGGCTTTATTTTTGGCTGAATGTGGTTGAAGGGGCTTGCTGCCCCTTCGACTCTGCCTACCCCTTCGGGGATCGTGGGCGTGATGTTGTGTGTATGTATGTACCCCCATAATTCCCGAAGGGGTAAAATTTTCCATCTAACCCAGCCCGGTTTTGTTTTTGGCTGAATGTGGTTGAAGGGGCCTGCTGCCCCTTTGACTCTGCCTACCCCTTCGGGGATTGTGGGCGTGATGTTATGTTTGTTTGTTTGTACTTACAGAATATTCATCATTTTTGGAAGTTGGTTCAGAAATTATGTCGTTCGGTTCTCTCTGCCTACCCCGCTAGGGAAGTGGCGTAATTATTAGTCAGTTAGTTTGGTTAAAAAATGAAAAACACATTAGGAAAAAACATTTATTGTATATTTATTGTCATGTCAGTATAAATTTATGTTAATTTCATTACAGGTTCTGATTTATATAAATTATTGTTATTATACAAGAGTTAAGGAGTATTTTTTTCAAATCACATATGGCGCAAGGCTTGTTTTCAGCACAGCAGTTACAATATTACCTGAAAAGAGATCTTTTATTAAAACTATAAATATCACCATCTTCCTAGCGTTATGTCCCGTGCTAAGACGGGGTCCGCTTAGACCATGATCCAGGATTTAGCGAGTCTGGTAATTACATTGAAGCGACTGCCGATCTGACCTTCGTAACCCTAAGATAGGGGAACCAGACAATTATTTTTGGATCATGGTTACAAATTCAAAGTTGTTTGAATATGCAGGTTTCATCACGATGTTTTCCCTCACCGTCGAGCTAGTGGTATAAATACGTACATAGATTTGAAAAATCCCGAGGTACGTGCCCGGGTTTGAATTCGGGCCAATCATTAAACAAAACGTTCAACCACCGTGTCACGGGAAGCTAATTAATTGCGTATGACAGTTCTTTGTCCTTTTGTTTTTTTCTAAATATAGTTTTATATAATTGGGATGTTGACTGGCTAGTCAACTGAGATACTTTTTAAGAGCTGTCAAAACGAAATCACTTCATAGATTTTGTATGGGCTTGTCAACGTGTGACGTCACTAGTTTGTATAGTCAACTGACTTAATATTAAGCAGTTTTTGTAAAATTAAAAATCTTAGACTCAATATGATACTAAATCAATAAGGCTTAACAGCATACTACGATACTTTCTTTTTCAGAATTGATATTTCAAAATTAAATATAAATGGTGTCAACATCTCAATTCCAGTGAATTTTCGTTTGATTTGTTTTGTAATAATTATTTTGTTTTTTAATTAGATAATAAGTGTTTTTACATTTTCTTGCGCATGCTGTGACATCTTCAAAGGTTGTGCATATTAAATTGTGTTGTAGATTAAACATTATTATTTCTAAGAAACAATGTAACAATCACTGGATGTCCAAATAAATAAATAAATAAATTCTCCAGACTGACACACCAATTCTCTAGTTCCAAACTAAGCTTATGCTTGTACTATGGATACTAGGCGAACGGATAGACATAATTAAATCCATGACTCGAGTACAAATGTCCATGTTTATCACACGAAACATTTGCCCCTAACGAGATTCGAACCGGCCAAATCGTGGCCAGGGTCTCTGACCACTCGACCAACGGGCCAGTCAATAAACAGTTTTTTGCTAAAGTCACTTACATTACGTCTCATCAGACAAGTCTGTTGTGGGCCATGCCCACGTCACGCCACGTGCTAAAGTACTGCTTGAAGGCGGCTGGTTCAGTGCCTTGCAGGACCCTCATCACCTTCACCTGGATTACAAAAATATTATATTATAGCAGCGCCTCGCGGTTTCACCTGCATAATTCCCGTTCCTGTAGGAATATGGGGATAAAATATAGCCTATGTTACATCCGGATAATGTAGCTTTCCAATGGTGAAAGAATTTTTGAAATCGGCACAGTAGTTTTTGAATGTATTCATTACAAACATACAAACACACAAAATACAAATCTTTACATAACATCACGTCCATGATCCCCGAAGGGGTAGACAGAGTCGAAGGGGCAGCAAGCCCCTTCAACCACATTCAGCCAAAAATAAAGCCGGGCTGGGTTAGATGGACAATTGTGAAAAAGCAGTGACAAGCGGCTAACCTGTCGCCTACACAATCACACACCCAAAACCCGATATACCATTAGTCGCCTTTAACGACATGCTAGGCAAGGAACACAGTTGGCACATTCTTTTCAAGTCCCGGACAAACATGGGACAATGAACATTGAATTAGATAAAAATAATGTTCGTCTTCATCACGGATGAAAAAAAAGGAGGAATCCTTCTTTTAATACTAGTCTGTGGTCTCTATTGATTCTGTTAATATTCAGTAATTAACTTACCCAAGACGGATAGTTCTTTGATGACAATATTTGGTTGGCCTTTGTCATAGCTTCAGTTTTTTCCTGTGAACAAATAGCATTATCATTATTAGAAATCATCCTATTCCGTTTTGTCCCTCTTCCTCTTCGGGATCTGCTAGAACCATGGTAGGGTCTAGACATATATAACCAACATTTGCCTGACGATTGGCTCGATGGCACATTCGGTAACCCTGCCCCATGCGCCAAGAGTTGTGGGTTCGATTCCCACCCATGACAAACATTCGTATGATGAATACTTGTGTTCTGTGTTTGGGTGTTAATCTAACTTATAATAAATCTGTAGAGAGGTCAATGCTGTACATGAAATATATTTTCAAAATAACTATCAGGGGGTGATTAGTGATCGATACTGATGCCAAAAATGCAATCAGTGAAATTTTTGTCTGTCTGTCTGTCTGTATGTTCCTTATAGAAACAAAAACTACTTGATGGATTTTTACGAAACTTGGTACAATTATTCTTCATACTCCTGGGCAGGTTATAGTATACTTTTCATCACGCTACAATCAATAGGAGCAGAGTAGTGAAGGGAAATGTTGGAAAAACGGGAGAAGTTACTCCATTTTTTAAGCTTTCGTCGCGTGTGCAGCCTTAATGGTCAAAGTTACATAGAAATCATGTATGACGGAAATAGTCTTTATAATATTAACCATAAACGCGGGTGACACCGCTGGCAAAGCTAGTATCTAATATTTAAGTATATTTGTAATACCACTGTTGATTCTGATATCCGTAACACAAGTGCTTAAGCTACTTACCTCGGAGTCAGACCAATGTATGTGATGTAGTCGGTTAAAATATTTATTTATTTGTTTTTTTCTATGATTATTGGGGGCCCCTTCAACAGGGGGAGGCCCACATGATAGTTATTTTCAATTTATTTCGGGCCTCACGCTGACTCCCCGAGTCTATAACATCTTCTGTGTCTGTGTTTGTTAAATCACCTATCTCATAAACTCTTAAACTCGTACTCACCTTCTCGGAGCACTGTTTTCCAACCCAAACGTAGATGCTGCCACTGACTGTGTCCAGAATGTAGCAATCCTGGAAATTACATTTTGAACTGTAAGTATATCCTAGTTATTTTCCTTTATTCTCACTAGTTCGATTTATTAGTTCGATCGTCGAACTAGTGAGAATTATTTTTCTCATTTGTTCGATCGTCGAACTAGTGAGATTTTTTTTTCTCATTTGTTCGACCGTCGATTCGTTCGATCGAACTAATGAATCGAACTAGTTAGAATAAAGGGTTATTTTAATAGATATTTGCAACTTAGTTGGTGTATTAAGGCACTTGGAAAACTTTTTTTGCATACATACATAACATCACGCTCATAATCCCCGAAGGGAGACTGAATTCAGTCAAAATTAACACTGGGCTGGGTTAGATGGAAAACTGTAAAAAGTAGTAACAAGTGGCGAGCTTGTCGTCTACACAATCACACACCTAAAACTCGATATACCATTAGTCGCCTTTTAGGACATGCTAGGCAAGAAACTCTCCTTAATTGACCGGCCCGTTGATCGAGTGGTCAGAGACCCTGGCCAGGAAACCAAGGGTCGCGGGTTCGAATCCCGCTAGGGGCAAATGTTTCGTGTGATGAACATGGACATTTGTACTCGAGTCATAGATATTTATCGTATTTAAGTATGTCTATCCGTTCACATAGCATACATAGCACAAGCATAAGCTTAGTTTGGTACTAGGAAATTGGTGTGTCAGTCTGGAGAATTTATTTATTTAATATTTATTTAAGTTTTGAAAATTGAGAGGATTATCTTTTCCAAACCTCTGAGCGGTGGTAGCTCAATGGTAAGGATACACGCCTCTTAACCGAGGAGTGCGAGTACAAACCCGGGCATGTACCTCTAGATTTTTCAAATCTATGTACATATTTATACCACTAGCTCGACGGTGAGGGAAAACATCGTGATGAAACCTGCAAATATAAACAACTTTGAATTTGTAACCATGATTCAGAAATTGTCTAGTTCCCCTATCTTAGGGTTATGAAGGTCAGATCGGCAGTCGCTTCAATGTAATTACCAGACTCGCTAAATCCTGGATCATGATATACGCGGACCCCGTCTAAGCACGGGACATAACGCTAGGAAGATGATGATCTTCTCCACACCTCACCTGGGGCTTAAGAGACTCCTGGCGGAGAGGCTTTGAGAGGACATTGGTCTTCACTTTCCCTCCAGTCTCCGTCACTTCAGTCAAAGTCACAGTGTTTTCTTCGTTCTTTTCAAACGCCTGCGAACAAACAGACAGACAAATAAAATACAACAAAACTATATCTTCTCTTCTCAGTATTACGATGAAAGAATGAGTTTCAATGAGATAGCCAGACCACAGAGTATTAATATACTACGTACAACCGAGGGTCACTGCCCATACTTGAAAAGTTACTGCTATAACTCGCGCAAGAACAGCGACAGTGGTGAGTAATTGGAACTACAGCAAAGTTTAGTCTGTTTGTCAGGAATAATACAAGATGGCGCTACAAGCACAGGTAGGTAGTTGTTTCTTAGTAATAATACGCCATCTATGTAAAATTCATGGTTTTAAGACAAATATTATTTTGGTTTGCTTCTGAAGAAAATATTTAATAATTCATGTTTTTCACCTAAATTTAATAATATCTAAGAAATGACGTAAATAACTTATTTTATGAACAAAACATTTTTTTAAAGTGAAATAACGTTTTTTTATCTCTCAATTAGTCTAAATGATGCCTGTAGCGACATCTGTCTGTGTCAAGTTTATACGAAATCTAAAATGTATGTGTCTGACCAGACATGGCCAGAGTAACAAAATGCTGAGTCATGGTCTAAGAGGACAGCTAGAAACACCATATTACTATAAGAAAAAGGGTTCCATGAATAAATCAACAAAATGTCGACATTTTCGCCCTGAAATAGATCACCCATCATAATTTTGATAGAGATAGGCGGCTTAACTTTAAAAAATTTAATTGCATTTCATTAAAATGGTAAGGATGCTTCTAAATCTGATGACATACCTGGTCATCACCACCTGCATTTTCTTCAGGGACGCTGTTGGGGGTGCCAGATCCGAGGGTAGTGAAGAATTTCTGGATGTCCACATCGCTGGAGTACTGGTCTGAAAAATAAATTGTGGTACCGTTAAAAAGGGGTGTTGTCGGGCAACAAAGTGCCAAGCGACATGTCGAACATTTCGGACAACCTGCTGTATACCCGATAGCAGCGCCAAGAAGTTTCACTCGCATAGTTCCCGTTCCCGTAGGAATATGAGGATAAAATATAGCCTATGTTACTCCTTGATAAAGGAGCTTTCTATTAGTAAAAGAATTTTTCAAAACGGTCCAGTAGTTTTTGAGTTTATTCATTACAAACATACACACACAAAAATACAAATCTTTCATCTTTATAATATTGGCATAGATAGTATAGATGACATTTCAAATCTCCTTTTAGTTTGGAATCTTCCAACAATTGAAAAAAAAAACAACTAGCTTCCCACCACCAGGGAAGTCTCCCTAGCGGGGTAGGCAGAGAGAACCGCACGCCATATGGCACGATCCTTAGACACATCACTCGCCTCTTCAACATTCATGATCCTTTTTATACAAGCTCTACGGTTTTTATGATTCCTAACATCACCTTCTGACGACTTATCTTGTCGTGGTGGGTGAGCCTGGTCCTTCAGCAACTCCTTCATCCAATCCAACAATGAATTACTGAATGCTTTATCGGAATAGTCGGATAAGGTAAAATGACTTCAAAGGTATATCGTAGTAATGGTAAATGGGGTTTTGGTGTGTGATTATGTAGGCGACGAGCTAGCCACTTGTCACTACTTTTTCACAATTTTCCATCTAAATCAGCCCAGTTTTGTTTTTGGCTGAATGTGGTTACAGGGACCTGCTGCCCCATTGACTCTACCTCTCAAGTTTCATCACGATGTTTTCCTTCACCGTCGAGCTAATGGTATAAATACGTACATAGATTTGAAGACTCTAGAGGTACGTGCCCGGGTTTGAACCCGCACTTCTAGGTTAAGAGGCACGTGTCATTACCATTGAGCTACCACCGCTCCTAACAATTACGACTTTAAGAACGGTTAATAAAATACAATTTTCTTTACGGCCTTGTTAATGCGCTCTGATGCTCCCCGATGCGCGCCGTTTGACATGAATCCTACCTTACACATATGCAGCTGATAGTTTTTAAGAGCATCACTCACCAATAATCTCCACGCGCCCTCTCCCGTTGTGGTCCTGGTCTCTGATTTGGTTGGCGAAGGAGATCGCCTTCAGCTTCTCCACGTTGCGCGCCTTCTTCCCGACCAGCACCAGGATGCTCTGGTCTACATCCAGGATGAACACATCGCCTTCGTTCATTGACGAAATCTGGGGCTCCACCTAAAGACGAAAATTAGCTTAAACCAATGATTTGTAATTCTGTATATAAAATTCAAATAGCCTAAGTCACATCATATAACATCAGCTATCTAACAGAAAAAAGTACCATCGAAATCGGTTCAGCCGTTTCAATGATTACCACAAATAAACAGTTAGCCACTTCTTGAGTCCCCTGTGTTGTATTAGACAGATGTCTATCTATAGAACACTACTTGTCCAAGAAAATAGGCCTTTAAATACGAATTTTGAGGTAAATACAAAAATTTTTGATATAAGTTACTTTGAAAGATTTAAAAACGAACTGTGAAAGCTTTTTGTAAAATCACCCAGGAGAACATTTGAAAAAAAAAATTTATATGTTTTTTAAATATTGGGGAAACGGTAAGTAGTAGAAAAAAAAGGTATAAATAAAAGTTGTAGAGCATCAGATTTTATAAAGAAATGCCCTGTTTATGTTTTCGCTAAAATTAAAATTATCCGAGATAGGGCGGTTAGAAGCTTGGAGACTTTGAACTTTTTGACCCATGAGGTTAGCTAAAAAAAAAGCGCGAAAGATTGAACGATACATTGATAGACAGACAAGAAACAATCTCCTCACCTGCCTGACTCGCACGTTCCTCTTGCCTTTCACTTGGAACAGCCTCTTTTCGGCTCCAGCGTTTGTGACCACGTGGTTGAAGCCGGAAGCTACTCCTCCGTCAATGTACGTGACACCTGAAAATAAACGATCATCACCATCCTTCTAGCGTTGTGTCCCGCACTTCTAGAACAGCTATACTCAATGTGTGTTCCGCGGAACCCTGGGGTTCCGTAAAGCCTTTCTGGGGGTTCCACGAAAATTGGTACTGATCATAAATATCATAACTCCTGGGGGAAAATCCGTTAAAAGTCAATTATTACGGCTTGACCGATTTTTATGAAACTTTTTATGTATATTCGGTAGGTCTGAGAATCGGTCTTAATCTATTTTTCATACACCTAAGTGATAAGGGTGGGCCACCCCAAAGCTATAACTTGAGAACGGCTGTACCGATTTCGCTAATTATTTTTTAGTTGTGTTTGTTATTGTCAAGTGAAGGTTCCTATGAAAGAAAAAAACAAAAAAGTAAATTAAAAAACAATGGGTATTGAAAATCCGAGAACGGGGCGTTACGAAGTGCGACGGGGTAACTAGTTATATGTATACAAAATCAGGTCTCCTAAGGCTAATATCAGACAGACATAACATCACGCCCATAATCTCCAAAGGGGTAGGCAGAGTCGAAGGGGCAGAAAGCAGGGGCTTTCTGCCCCTGGTTAAAGTGGTTAAAGGGTTAACCACTTTCAGCCATTCGGATTCATGATGCCCCTTTGATTCTCCCTAACCCTTCGGGTTTTATGGGCGTGATGTTAAGTATGTTTTTTTTTATAAAGTAACTTATACATAACTAACTTACCTTATAAAAAAATATTTTTTTTTGACTGACAGCATTTCCCTACTTCCAAACTAATTTAACTGTCCCGTTGGTAGAGCGGTCAGAGAAACCAACCAAACAAAACCTAGGGTCGCGGGTTCGAATCCCGCTAGGGGCAAATGTTTCGTGTGATGAACATGGACATTTGTATTCGAGTCATGTATGTTTATAAACGTATTTAAGTATGTCTATCCGTTCACCTAGTATCCATAGCACAAGCTTATAACCTTAGTTTGGGACTAGGAAATTAGTGTGTCAGTTCTGTATTGAAATGACTTGTATGTGCTCATGTCTACATCACCACAAACTGACAACATACATGAAGACGTAGCTATTTTAACAAAAGCATGTAAACAATCTTGTTGTGAGTATAAAAACATCGTCTTTGGTTAACAGCGATCGATAGATCGTCATTTCACGTTGTCGATCTAATTGCTTTAATTATCATGTTCCAGTTGAAGCAATGTGTAATTGCTAAGCCAATTACTGGCCTTAACCGTGAGAGTGACTCAAGGCTTGACTATAATGTTTAGTGTTTGACGATAGATAGCAACTGTGGTCATGGGGATCTTAACTAAGATTAGCCGATCTTAAAGAAGATATACTAAGATAAATAAATATCAGACTACATCACATACATTGATCTGACTCCGAGGTAAATTGCACTTAGGCACTTGTGTTACGGATATCAGAATTAACAGTGGTATTACAAATATATACTTAAATATTCAATATTAACACCCAGACACAGAAAAAACACAAGTATTCATCATACAAATATTTGTCCTGGGTGGGGATTGAACCCACAACTCTTGGCGCATGGGGCAGGGTCACTACCGAATGCGCCATCGAGCTTGTCAATAAAAAAGATAGGCGAGGAGCTAGCCACTTGTCACTACTTTTTCACAATGTTCCATCTAATTCAGCCCAGTTTTATTTTTAGCTGAATGTGGTTTAAGGCGTTCGCTGCCTCTTTGACTCTGCCTACCTACCTCTTCGGGGATTATAGTCGTGATAACATACATAACGTATGTAGGAGACATTATAGTGCCCAAGTGTGTGCGCAAACACAGTTGCACTCTCTGCTCCTTCACTCTCATAGTCCGGTGAGACGGCACCGACATGACCGGAGACGTCAACTGCATCTTCCTTGCGTTATGTTCCCAGGAGTCAGGGTCCGCTTAGACCATGATCCGATGACTTCATCATCATTTAGAAACTCACCTTTCGGGAAGTATCCTTTGAACGTCGAGCTCTCATATCCCATAGGCTCTCTGTGCTGGATGGCAGCTCCTCCGAATTTGTCATCCAGGCCCACAGTCAGGATCGCGGCGGCGCCGGACTCGTCCTGGGAGGACTGGGTGCCGATCCAGTAGTGAATGTCGTGGGAGAGTTTGTTGCGCTTGTCTGCCGTCGTCTGGAATGGAAAAAGATGTTAGAATGGAATGGAATGGGGTGGGGCAGGCCCCTCTTTTCCACTGGGCACTCTGCATTGCATCTGGGGACATTAGGAAATTCATTGTTTTATTGGTTAATACAACAATTTATTTGCGAATGTGCTTAAAGCTTCTAATAGGTTAAAGACGGCCCTGGTGGGGTGGTATGGAAAGGAGTGTAGTGGATTGGAATGGAGTGTAGTGGATTGGAATGGAGTGTAGTGGATTGGAATGGAGTGTAGTGGATTGGAATGGAGTGTAGTGGATTGGAATGGAGTGTAGTGGATTGGAATGGAGTGTAGTGGATTGGAATGGAGTGTAGTGGATTGGAATGGAGTGTAGTGGATTGGAATGGAGTGTAGTGGATTGGAATGGAGTGTGGAGGAATAGAATGGAGTGTGGTGTAATCGAATAGGATGAGAAGGAATGGGACGGATTGGGAATGAATGGGAGGGATTGTAATTTCATGGACAAAATGCAATGGGAAGGTTTTAACAGGCGGAGCGGAATGTTTGTTTGCAACTTAATAGATCTTCTAACACAGTTTTATTGCATTATGTATACTGACATTTTTAAGTAACTAACTTACTAAATTTCACGCCACTTCTCTAGCGGGGTAGGCAGAGAGAACGGAACGCCATTCATTTCTGATTTAATTTTTTTTATGGTATTAACTAGCTTGCCTTCTAGAATTTGGCTTTTTATAGAGAGAGACGTACATTGATCTGACTTCGAGATAAGTAGCTTAAGCACTTGTGTTACGGATAACAGAATCAACAGTGGTATTACAAATATATACTTAAATATTGGATAAAAGTAATAATATACTCGAATAGTTTAACAGTTAGAAAAGTAGTAAGATCATAAATGTCACCTTTAGCACGATGTAGGAGTCTCCTTTGTGGAACTTTCCATAGTCCCCGGCGGCTACTGGTACTGGGTCGAAGTTCTGGGAAGATGGACGCAACGGTTTGAAATGGGAAAAGCTGATCGATAAACTATAAATTAACTGACTTGAAAACCTTGTCGGCGTTTTTAGTTATTAAGTCATCATCTTCCTAGCGTTATGTCCCGAACTTAGACGGGGTCCGCGTATATCATGATCCAGGATTTAGCGAGTCTGGTAATTACATTGAAGCGACTGCCGATCTGACCTTCGTAACCCTAAGATAGGGGAACCAGACAATTTATGGATCATGGTTACAAATCCGAAGTTGTTTGAATTTGCAGGTAGCATCACGATGTTTTCCCTCACCGTCGAGCTAGTGGTATAAATATGTACATAGATTTGAAAAATCTAGAGGTACGTGCCCGGGTTTGAACCCGCACTCCTCGGTTAAGAGGCGCGTGTCCTTACCATTGAGCTACCACCGCTCTAGTTATTAAGTAGACAGTGTTATTTCAAAATTTTTATCTGGCTTCTGTAAATCAGCAATAAGTCTATTCCTCGCTTTTGTTTCGTTCGAGTTTTATTAAAAGCCACTAGTTTCACTATCTGAAGTCAAATTATAGTAATGTAATGTCCTCCTAACCGATATCGGTCACGGCGGCCAATCTCAACGTGGATTAGCTATCTGCGCAAGAGATATTATAAGTGCACAAGTGTGTGCGCAAACACAGGTGCACTCTCTGTTCCTGCACTCTCATAGTTCGGTGGACTCAAACAGGCAAGATGACCGAAAAAATTCTGTTTAGTCCGTCAGATAGATTAAAAAAAAAAAATATTTATGTATTTTTTTATTGAATTGTCAAATCAATGTCAATATCTCACCTCGATTCTCCATACTTCAACTCCAGCCCTTTGTCCTGCGTTGGCGAAAGCAGGATGTACTTTTGCCTTGTTTCTAGCATCCTGCAAAAGAACTTAGAATTAGATGGTCAACTCGAGTTGCGAACTCGAGTTAACTCGAGTCAACTCAAGTTGAGTTCTCTGTGACTCGAGTTTGGATGAACGAGATAAATGAACGGAACAAGCGATGATTTGGGTGACAGACAGTTTACATTGTTCCATTTCAATTACATTAACCACAGACTAAGAAATAAAGATTTTTTCGTAGTCCTGTAAGACTGTACTTTAAAAAGAATTGACTAGCCTATTACTACAAAATTGAAAACTTGATAAAAACTGTTAGTCATAAGTTATGACCCCCCCGAGGGAGACAGTTGCTAAAAATCATCACGTGATTAACGGACGGCCCCTAACTCGAGTCACACAACTCCGAGTTCGACTCGAGTTGCGTGAATTTCAACTCGAGTTAACTCGAGTCACGTTTATACCGTGTTGGCCCATCACTACTTAGAATCAATAATATCCTCCTATCGATTATGGTCACAGTAGCCCACATAAACGAGGACGAGCCAACCACGCTGGAAATTTATATATTGTAATTGACTGCCCGTTGGTCGAGTGGTCAGAGACCCTGGCCACGAAACCAAGGGTCGCGGGTTCGAGTCCCGCTGTCCCCGAGAACATAGATATTTGTACTCGAGTCATAGATGTTTATAAGCGTATTTAAGTATGTCTATCTTTACAGTATCCATAGCAGAAGCATAAGCTTAGTTTTGAAAATAGAGAATTGGGATGTTGACACCATTTATATTTAATTTTGAAATATCAATTCTGAAAAAGAAAGTATCGTAGTATGCTGTTAAGCCTTATTGATTTTGTATCATATTGAGTTTAAGATTTTTAATTTTACAAAAACTGCTTAATATTAAGTTAGCTGACTATACAAACTAGTGACGTCACACGTTGACAAGCCCATACAAAATCTATGAAGTGATTTCGTTTTGACAGCTCTTAAAAAGTATCTCAATGGACTAGCCAGTCAACATCCCTATTCTCATCCCTATTGGTGTGCTAGTGTCTAATCTATTAATATAACTAGCTGAGCCCGCGGTTACACATGCGTTTATGGTTAATGTTATATAGCCTTCGTCGATAAATGAGCTATCTAACACTGAAAGTTTTTTTTAAATCGGTCCAGTAGTTTCTGAGATTAGCGCGTTCAAATAAACAAACTCTTCAGTTTTATAATATGCGGAAACAATGTACTTGACTCTGACTATATAAAATTAAAAATAAATGCGAGTGACATCGAGGGGACAGCTAGTGTAGGATATAATTATACTGGTCTTTGTGCAAGTACCTTGTCAGTGAGGGAGGTGATGTGCGTAGAGACGGGCGCCTGCGTGGCGGTGACCCGCGCCTGCGCAGCCGCCGCGAACGCCACCACGCATAACGCTATGACGAGCTTCATGCTGCAACAAAACATTATTTAAATTTAAATTCAAATCAATTATTGCACTAATTTAAAATAGTTCCTATGTGACACCCTGTTAGGGCATGGCAATTTGAAAGAGCTACAATTATTTCACCATCTAAATCCTGTTTCAGGGTCCAAGTGGACCCCGACTAAGGGGCCATCTATAAAGTACGTCATACGAATTTCATAATATTTTGATTCCCCCCCGTCCTTGTCACAGCTGGTCACATTTGTGGGACTCCCCCCTCCCTAGTGTGACATCACATGTTAATTTTACATCCAGAAATTGCATTTTGATATATTAGATTTTGAATCGTGACGTCACGAAACTTAGGACCCCTCCCACCCCTTGTCACACCATGTCACACATCGTAGACCCCCTCCGTCCTCCTTTACGTGTGACTTTATGGATGGCCCCTAAGCACGGGATGGAAAATGATGATCTTCTTAGCGTCATGTTCTTATGGTTAGCATAGATCGTGATTCTGGATTTAGCGAGTCTGGGCATTGAAGTCATCATCTGAAGTTACGTTCCGTGCTTAGTCGGGGTCCGCTTAGACCATGGTCCAGGATTAAGCGAGTCTGGTAATGTGGTTAAATGGCCTGCTGCCCCATTGACTCTGCCTACCCCTTCGGGGTTTATGGGCGTGATGTTATGTCTGTATGTATGTTTGGTAATTTGAAGTTTGAAGCGACTGTTTGAAACACACAGTAGGTATAAGAAAAGGATAATAAATATATAAATAATATATTATATACAGCCGCAAATATATTCGCTAGGTCTGAGAATCGGTCGTAATCTATTTAGGGGTATGAAAAATAGATATATTTCATACCCCTAAGTGATAGGGGTGGTCCACCCCAAAGCTATAGCTTGACCGATGATGATAACCTGACAGGCTTTACTGATTTCGCTTATTCTTTTTTAGGTTTGTTTGTTGTTGTCAAGTGAAGGTTCTTATGAAAGAAAAAAATAAAAAAGTTGCGCGGTAAATAAAAAAATGTGTATTGTAAATCTAACCCAGCCCACTGTCCCATGTTGGTCAGGGACTTAAAAAGAATATGCCAACTGTGGTTCTTGCCTAGCATGTCGTAAAAGGCGACTAATGGTATATCGGGTTTTGGGTGTGTGATTGTGTAGGCGACGAGCTAGCTACTTGTCACTGCTTTTTCACAATTTTCCATCTTAGCCAGCCGTGTTTTGTTTATGGCTGAATGTGGTTAAAGGGGCCTACTGCCTCTTTGACTCTGCCTACCCCTTCGGAGATTATGGGCGTGATGTTATGTATGTATGTATGTTGAAAATGCGAGAACGGGGCGTTACGAAGTGCGCCGGGTCAGCTAGTTTAATATATTTTGACGAAATCCTCTGCTCGCTTCGACTCGCACCTAGTCAGGTTTAAGTATAAAAATTATAAAAACTACTATTATTAACTGACACGTGCAATCTGTATCAATGAGTAAGACAAACAGTTTCCTTTTAGGAAGTAAGACAATGTAAGTTAAATTAAGTTATGACTAAGCTAGACAATGTTTTCCTTCTCATCAAGGTGAGTTCGCAGGCAATGTGCGTAACTTGAGTCATACTTAGTGCCTACTTACTCTATTAAGGTTAAAAATGTTTGGTAGATTCTTGTAATTGTTCCATGTTGGTCTGGGACTTAAAAAGAATGTGCCAACTGTGTTTCTTGCCTAGCATGTCGTAAAAGGCGTCTAATGGTATATCGGGTTTTGGGTATGTGATTGTGTAGGCGACGAGCTAGCCACTTGTCACTACTTTTTCGCAATTTTCCATCTGACCCAGCCCGGTTTAATTTTTGGCAGAATATGGTTAAGGGGGCTTGCTGCTCTGACTCTGCCTACCCCTTCGGGGATTATGGGCGTGATGCTATGTATATATATATATATATATATATGTATTCTTGTAGACTACAATATTATAAAGAGTAAAGATTCGTATGTTTGTAACAGATAAAATCAAAAACTGCAGATTTTTTATTTTTCGACACCGGCACCGACTCCAAAACTAACTGATTATATCAAAGTTATTATGTTAAAGTTTAATACTTTCATCTAAGCAGTCGGAAGAATTTATTTTATACTTTTTAGTGTTTAGATATATAAACAGCTATTTAGGTAGGATCTTATTTGTGTTTTATCATAAAAAAAAATGCGGGGCTTTTTGAAGTCGGTTTTTACTAACACCTACGGACTCATGGTCTCGCAATAAATGATTTTAATTTTTTTATTTATAAAGTAGGTGTGTAGTAATCGACACAACAATGAGAATGATCGGAGTGACCGAGTGAATGAATCACCTTGGCATTGAACGAATTGGCTAACTGTTACAGGCATTTATTGCCATCTATTGTTAACAAGTAACGCAATTCTTACTGATATTATACATGTGGAAGTAACTCTGTCTGTCTGTCCGTTACATCTTTGTACCTACTTTTTCCGTCTTGGAAAATACAAGAATATCTATTATATACTTTAACAAATAAAATAAAATATTGAAAATTTAATAAAAATGCCTAAGAACATTAATTCGGAATATTTATGTAAAAATATGTAAAAACTTATTTTTTATTTAAAAAAATATATTCAATATATTTTTTTTAATAATTTATATTCTATATTTAACACGAATATGTAATTTTTATGTTTGAACTATTAAAAATACAAAAATGTCACTAAAACAGTCACCTATTACTTATCTGGCACGTTTAACGTTTGAACCCTGAGAAATAACATATGTAGTGTGCAGGTAATTGCCCCGCGGTTGATACAGCAAAAAAACAAGGTTTCTTTTATTAATTTAATGGTTTATTCATCACACGTCTTCCTCCACGTCTGTCGTCCGCCATTCGTCGCACATCACTCCTTCCTCTTTCAAATCTCTTCTGTCTCTCTTACTCTATTACGTTCCTTCTTACACACAGTGGCGGATTTACCCTAAGGCCCAGTAGGCCCGGGCCTAGGGCGGCCAGATATTTGAGGCGGCCGATCGTGATAAAAATTAAGTGATGACGCTTTAGTACTGAGAATTATGGCCTGGGGCCTAGAGCGGCCAAGACTGTAAATCCGCCACTTCTTACACACTTCACATCACTCCTTCCTCTTTCAAATATCTTCCGTCTCTGTTACTCTATTACGTTCCTTCTTACACACTTCACATCATTCCGTTCTACGTATCTGTCATACGTCATCTATCAATCCTACATACATACTACTTTTCATCACGGTAAAGTAACAGATATCGCAGGATAAGTAGAGTTTTTATGCGACAGACCGACCTACAGTGACACCTAGTTTTTACACATATGCAGATATACATACATAACTATCACTGCCGTAATCCCTCCGTAATCCAAGTGGTAGGCAGAGTCAATGGGGCATCTAGCCTTTAACCACATTTAGCCAAAAATAAAACTGGGCTGGGTTAGATGGAAAACTGTGAAAAAGTAGTGGCAAGCGGCTAGCTCATCGCCTACACAATCACATACCCAAAACCCGATATAGCATTAGTCGCCTTTTACGACATGATAAGTAAGGAACACAGTTGGCACATTTTTTTTAAGTCCCAGACTAACATGGGACATGCTATATATCTAGGGTTGCCATCTCAAAAATTTGGCAACCAGGACAAGACGCGTGAAAACCCCGGATTTTAGAGCCCAGAACCCGGACATGTCAACAGATTTTTTAAACATAGTCAGTGTAATAAAATACAGTTGAAAATGATGATGAATTTAGCGGGTCGGTTAGTCGGTTGATGCAGCGTGCGGGCACAGTGATTGTGTCGGGGTGGCCCAAGACCTTACATTTTCAAACCCGGACTACAAATGAAGCCCCGCCCGGACGCTCCCCGGATGCCCTTTAAACTAGGACAAATCCGGGGAAACCCGGACGGATGGCAACCCTATATATCTATGTATTCAAAAAGTGAAGTTAATTGGCAAGTCAATTAAAAAAAAAAGAAAAAATATCTTTATTTTTCAAATTTTAAATTACGAGTTTAGAGATGCCCCAGGAAGTAATAAATACTTGTGTTGGGGATGTCTCGCTCTTTCCAAATTTGTTATTATAATATGAGATTTAAAGTCGAGTCATGGATGTTTATAAAAGTATTTAAGTATGTCTATCCGTTCACCTAGTATCCATAGCACAAGCTTATAAGCTTAGTTTGGGACTAGGGAATTGGTGTGCCAGTCTGAAGAATAAAAATAAAAAAAAAGTGAACATTTTAAATTTAGACTTAAATTTAACACTCTAACTTATTATTAAGAAAACAAAAACATACATTTTACTATCAAAATTGACAATAGATACGTTTTAAAAGCTGTCAAAACGCAATCGCTTTACAGATTTTGTGTGCGCTCGTCAGTTCCTAACGTCACTAGTTCGTATAGTCAACTGACTAAATATTAAACAGTTCTTGTAACATTTTAAATCGTAGATTCAATATAATTCACATACACACACACAGATGTTTTTATTTGAATATTTTTATCTGCATTGTATTTCATTGTAATTGTTTCTCTGGTAAATAAACAAAATTTAATTTAAATTAATTCAAAATCAATCAGGTTTTACAACATACTAAGATTCTTTTAATACGGAATTTATATTACAAAATTAAATACAAATAGCGTCAATATCCCTATTCCAATGCAAACAGATATTAAATATTATATATTATATTATATTATAATATATTATATTATACACTAAATATTATATCTACTTACTTACATAATTCTATGAATCTATCAAAGACGAATTAAACGAATACACAAGCGGACATGTTATTTATCTCGTGAAATTATCACTCAGATTGTGTTTGCTTGACCTAAACTTAACACTATTGTGTCATGTTTGATAAGCGATTAACTTAATTACAATACGAACTATCTAACAGTCCTTACAAATTTGTCTAAATATTTCAACCTCATTTCATCCCCTCAGGGGTTAAATAATAGGGAATATTCATGTAAAAGATATAGTCATTTTAGGCATTCATCGGAAAATATCATCATCTTCCTAGCGTTATGTCCCGTGTTTAGACGGGGTCCGCTTAGACAATGATCCGGGATTTAGCGAGTCTGGTAATTACTTTGAAGCGAATGCCGATCTAACCTTCGTAACCCTAAGATAGGGGAACCAGACAATTTTTGGATCATGGTTACAAATCCTAAGTTATTTGAATTTGCAGGTTTCATCACGATATAAATACGTACATTGATTTTAAAAATTCAGCGGTACGTGCTCGGGTTTAAACCCGCACCACTCGGTAAAGAGGCGCGTGTCCTTACCATTGAGCTACCACCGCTCCTTACCTTGGTTAAACATTCCGAACCGGTGGTAGATTCTAATTGTTCTATTTTGTATCTATTATTTGATGATTTACAAGTGCTTTTTTGAGGCCTACGTAAATAAGATATTTTGAGTTTGAGTTTGAGTTAAATATGTAAGCGTTTAATTCGTCTCCTATATTGGTCTGAGACTCTAAAAGGATGTACCAACTATATTCCCGAAGGAGTTTATTCCTCCTGTAACTCTGGTATGGGAATTGAGTTAACTGTATCAAATTGAATACTCCTTGATCCGCGCAAAAAACACATTGCAAGTCAAATAAAAGCTTGTTTGTTACAAGCATAGATTTAGAATTTTTTGATCCTAAATCTATGGTTACAAGCAGTACGTATTAAAATCTTTGACGATTCTAAAAATATTTTTGTTTCTATTTGAAACAAAATCTATAAAGCAAGACTGTTAATAAAAAAAATTATAAAGCTACCCACATTTTATTTCTGAAACTTCTGGTTAAAAAACAAAATATGAAAATAATTACCATTTTTAAGCAATTTATTCACATTAACATTTTAAATAAGTAATAAAGATTTATTCTAAGTTACGTTTTAAAATCCAAATTACTAAACGGATCAGTCTAAAGAAATTTTTATAATTATTATAAAATATCAATCAAATGTTGATTGCAGATATTTTGAATTACAAAATTGAGTATGAAATGTTTACCTTTTTTTTTTAATTTTATCCCATAATAGTATGAAAAGCCGCGTTTATATTTGTACGAACCTTTTTTGTTTGAAGTCATATTTACTTAAAACTACTTAAGATGTATTTGCTATTTTCTAAAAATATTTCAAATAATTTAAAGCATAAGATATGTATGACAAGAAATTCCAAAAATAACATTCACGTTTATTTTAATGACAGTCTCCTAACAGTTAAATGTTGTTGGATAACTGAAAAGACGACGGAACCGCTATTTATCACTAACAAACTAGATTTAAAATTCACCCACCTTATCTTGGCTAAAATCTTTAATTTCCAATGTAAAAACACAAAAAGTACAATTATAAATACTGTCTTTACAATAATTTTAAGCGAAAACTAAATATTTACTTACATTTTGGTTTTAAACTGGAATTATAAGTGCGATCGTTCACGCATGCGCGAGTGCTCGCCACAGACTAATCCTTATTGGGTGAATGTCAAACTGACAAGATGGTGGCGTTATATAAAGAGGTGACTCTGAGCTACTTATTTCGACACCCGGTTTCTCTTGTTGTTAATGGAGATTTGTTTTGTGCAGTAATTTGTTATGTAGATATGTTAAACGCGAAGGATGTCAGTTCAAATCCGGGCAATAGAAAGACATGCTACTTAGGTACATCTTATTAAGCTCTATAAAAGCAATACATTATTGTTAAGGCAGCATAATAATATAAATGTATGTTCAATAGCATTGAATCAATAATGTATACTATAAACTACAATATAAAACTATATAATTTCTCCAGATTTGACACACAAATTCTCTAGTCCCAAAGTAAGCTTTTAAGCTTTAGCTTTAGGAACTTAAACATCCATGACTCGAGTACAAATGTCCATGTTCATCACACGAAACATTTGCCCCAAGCGGGATTCAACCCAGCGCCTCTTGGTTTCGTGGCCAAGGTCTCTTGACCACTTGATCTAAATTCAAATATGTATCAGAAATGTAAAAGTATACGTCAAATAATTTAACTTTATGAAAAGTCTGTATGTAACCGGTAGGGTAATTATAAATATCACACTACATCACATACATAGATCTGACTCCGAGGTAAATAGGTTAAGCACTTGTGTCACGGATATCAGAATTAACAGTGGTATTACAAATATATACATAAATATTGGATATTAACATCCAGACACAGAACAAACACAAGTATTCATCAAACGAATTTTTATCCTAGATGGGGATCGAACCCACAACTCTTGGCACATGGGGTAGGGTCACTACCGAATGCGCCATCGAGCCAGTTGAAATTGTTCGTGTAATGAACGCAGTCATTTGTACTCAAGTCATGCATGTATAGAAACGTATTTATGTATGTCTATCCGTTCATCTAGTATCACAACACAAGCTTATAAGCTTAGTTTGGAAATAGGAAATTAGTTACAAAATTAGTTTTGAGCTAATGACTACTGTATGCTAATGCAAATTAAAATGTAAACGAACAGAAAGACTGATTTCTTAATTGTATATGTTATTGGTCATATCAATCGTAGTGGTATTGTGATTGTATTTTTATACCTTCTGCCCACTCAGAGGTATCGTGGGTCATTCTGATACAGTAGTTATTTGATTTAAATGATCCCATGTTGGTCGGGACTGGCTAATGACGTACCAACAGTGTTAATTGCCTAGCATGTCGAAAAAGTCGACTAATGGTATGTGATTGTGTAGGCGACGAGCTAGCCACTTGTCACTTTTCCCAGTTTTCCATCTAACAACCCCTTTTTATTTGAATATGGTTAAAGGCTTGCTGCCCTTTTGTCTCCGCCTACCCCTTCGGGGATTACTGGCGTGATGTTAAATCAATATAATAAAAATCAATGTCACTTTTCGTTGTAATTTTCTAACTCAAGAACGGGCTCACCTATCCAAACCAAATGTTTAGGTTTTGTTCGGACTATTTAGTAGATGGTTTATGTGAAGTTTGCACATAATCGGTAGAGCGGTTCTTCATTTATAAATTTTTTTGTAACAAATGAATTCAATAAATGGCGGATCATTTTGTTAATGGCGATTGTGCTGTCAAATTGAAACTTTTTCAGTGTTGACAGTATAGGGCGTTACGAAGTGCGCCGGGACATCTATTATGTACCTATATATTAGAATAGAATAGAATAGAATAGAATAAATGTTTATTTGGCACATTACAAAATTTGCTTACAAACTAAAACTATAACTAGACTAAACTATATGTAGCCAAATAGGCCTCCGCTCAGCTATTGTCGAGACACAGTGTGCCACGACCCTGGTTTTCTGCGGACACCTTTTATTATGAAATATTATTTTCCATTATCAAATTTTTCAGTTAAGTTGAACAAGGTCTCAGAGTAGCCCAGTTCAGTGGCTGATAACTGTTTGAGTCAGTATTAAGAAACGGTATTATTCGCCGAATTGGTAGCTGATGACAATAATAAAGTAATTATTAGTAATATTAATTGTTTTCCTTGCTATTGCTAACTTATGTAAACATGATTCAGTGGATGCGTAACTTTTTTGTATTTTTTTGACAAGCTGTTTCCTGCAGGCTCGTAATGTGCGATTTTCTGTGATATTAAAGTCTTTTTGGGGCAAAATTATAACTTATGTTATTTTCCTGACTTTTAGCTATTATCCTACGTAAAATTACTTAGATATGTTGCTCTGAGATAACGTAAAATAAATACAGTTAATACTCTGTTGCAAACCAAGGAAGTACACAGATATAAACTTTTGTATATATAGCCAGTCTGTTTATATAAACTATAATATAAACAGACTGGCTCGATGGCGCATTCGGCAGTGACCCTGCCCCATGCGCTATGAGTTGTGGGTGCGATCCCCAACCAGGACAAACATTCGTGTGATGAATACTTGTGTTTGTTCTGTGTCTGGGTACAAGGCGAGGCTAGCCTTTTGTCTCTGCTTTTTCACAATTTTTTATCTAACCCAGCCCAGTTTTTTCTTTAGCTAAAAGTGGTTTAAGGGGATTGCTGCCCGTTTGACTCTGCCTACCCCTTTGGGGATGACAGGCGTGATTATATCTTACTACTTATATTTTTAACGCGAAAGTTTTTATGGATGGATGGATAGATGTGTGCATGTTAGTAACTCTTTCACGCAAAAATTTGGATTTGCATGGACTTTAATTTTCATGAAAAGTTGAACAGTTATTTCTAATTTGTCGCCTCCAAAAAAGTAGCGCCCGGTTCGCCCCCATTGCCACTACATACCCCACTGACTAAATATAATCTCAAGATCCAGGAACTTTCCCTATTTAGTTAAATTCACTTAGAGGAACTAGATATCTAGGTCCTTATTCGCGTAACCAGCCCGCGCCCGGTCGCTTCTATCACCAAACCTACGTGCGTCTGCCTTCTTCAGCAACGTCCTGAGCCGAGGTCGAACCCTATCGGGGGCGCCCTTAGGCTGTTGCCTAAATTTTAGGGGTGAGAGTTTCTCGCTCCCCCGCCAGCCCGGTAGTTAGTAAAGGCCGCCTTCGGCCAACTACCGATCATCATCATCTTCCTAGTGTTTTGTCCCGTGCTTAGATGGGGTCCGCTTAGACCATGATCCAGGATTTAGCGAGTCTGGGAATTACATTAAAGCGACTGCCGATCTGACCTTCGTAACCCTAAGATAGGGGAACCAGACAAATTTTTGGATCATGGTTACAAATCCAAAGTTGTTTGAATTTGCAGGTTTCATCACGATGTTTTCCTTCACCGTTGAGCTAGTGGTATAAATACGTACATAGACTTGAAAAATCCAGTGGTACGTGCCCGGGTTTGAACCCGCACTCCTCGGTTAAGTGGCGCGTGTCCTTACCATTGAGCTACCACCGCTCGGCAAACTACCGATGTTCTCTTAAAAAAAAAAGGAACTAGATATGATAAAACAGACTTAGATTAATTTGAATGTAATTAACTGTACGTACACCATCTCATACATTTAATGAATTCTGATAAATATTTTTTGTTGCTTAGTTTTTTAATAATAATGTTATGGAAGCTTGAGTAGTCATGCTCACTCAATTGCTTCTGGGGTGGTGGCGTTATGTGACGGGTCGTTACATTCCCTCAAATATGGTCGAGTGAAGCGATGGCTGACACATACGTCATACTTGTGAACAAGTGCCACCTTCAGAGGCTGGTCTGCTCTGGTTTACCTTTTACTTATAACTAGCTGTGCCAGCGGTGTCACCCGCGTTTATGGTTAATATTATAAAGACTATTCCCGTCATACATGATTTCTATGTAACTTTAACCATTAAGGCTGCACACGCGACGGCAGCTTAAAAAATGGAGTAACTTCTCCCGTTTTCCCAACATTTCTCCCGTCACTACTCTGCTCTTATTGATTGTAGCGTGATGAAAAGTATACTATAACCTGCCCAGAAGTATGAAAAATAATTGTACCAAGATTCGTTAAAATCCGTCGAGTAGTTTTTGTTTCTATAAGGAACATACAGACAGACAGACAGACAGACAAAATTTTTACTGATTGCATTTTTGGCATCAGTATCGATCACTAATCACCCCCTGATAGTTATTTTGAAAATATATTTCATGTACAGAATTGACCTCTCTACAGATTTATTATAAGTAAGTATAGATAATAGGTACTCGGCTGAATCTTCAACGAACATTAACTGTATGACTTGGTATAAATATTCATTTAATATGTAAATTATTTTTTTTCTATTCAATCTGGCATTGAAGAGAGTAACCACCGAGTTTCTTGCCGGTTTCTTCTCGGTAGATGCGACATTCCGAACCGGTGGTAGATTCAAATTGTTCTATTTTGTAACTATTACTTGACGATTTACAAGTGTTTTTTTGAGGCCTACGTAAATAAAGATATTTTGAGTTTGAGTTTGAGACGATAATGAAATATCTAGTTATATTAATGTGCAGGCTTCTTCAGCATGTTCTGACCGAACCAAATTTGTTAAATAAAACAAACGCATTGAGATTTCGACATTTAATCATTAAAAACTTACAAAATATGGTTACATAAATATTATTAAAGTGACTTTTCTTAAAATAAAAATGAGCTTAGCCCAAAAATGCATTAATATATGCAAGCGTCTTACATTTGTGCAGTTTACTTAAAATTAAAAAAAGTCTGTGCCAAACACGGACTATTGAAAATAGAAGGACTCCGCGCCACTAACTGGACATTGGAGCTCCTCAGGTGCTCCAACTGACACACAACTTTGACATAATAAGTTCTTCAAATGACAGATATCCGATATCTGGTATCCATAAGTATCTCACTCACACGTGCATTAACGTGGCTTCACGCTGTAGTATGACAGCGTGGAGTCCTTCTTTTTTTACTAGTCCGTGGTGCCAAATATCTTTCTGTTTTCCCCTTACTCATAGAAAGGGTTAGACTAATTATAAAAAGTTATTTTTAGTCTATGTGAAACCTATTACCTACTTAATTAACTCACTATTCTAAGGAACCGATTTAAAGGATTTAAAAAAAAAACATTTATTTTACATACATAATTGCCAACGAGCTGAACAACTTTTGTATGGAAGGTATACTTTAATATTAAAAAGAGGAAAAATTTGTATTTCTGTATTTTTGTGTGTGTGTATGTTTGTAATGAATAAACTCAAAAACTACTGGACCAATTTCAAAAATTCTTTCAACATTGGAAAGCTACATTATTCAAAAGTAACATAGGCTATATTTTATCCCCATATTCCCACGGGAACGGGAACTACGCGGGTAAAACTGCGGGGCGCTGATAGTATGTAATACTTTTAATTAGTTTCGTAGAATATTGAGTAAAATGTAGGCAAGTGTTTTCGCATAAACTGAAAATGATCTTGTAGAAACGGATTTTGATAGTTCTTGGCACAAACTTGTCAATTATGAGGTATATAATATATGTAAGAATTATTATTTATTCCCAGTTTTCGAAATACTGTTTGAAGGCAGTCGGTTCAATATCTTCTGGCACTTTAGAGACGTGGACCTGGAAAACAAAATAAATAATATCACTCTACATCACATACATTGATCTGACTCTGAGGTAAGTAGCTTAAGCACTTGTGTTACGGATATCAGAAACAACAGTGGTATTATAAAGATATTGGTATTGTATAGTTAAGTATTGAATAATATAAAATACTTAAATATTCAATATTAACACCCAGACACAGAACAAACACAAGTATTCATCACACGAATGTTTGTCCTGGGTGGGGATCGAAACCATAACTCTTGGCGCATGGGGCAGGGTCACTTCCGAATAAGCCATCGAGCCAGTCAGATACAAACCAGAATCATATACATATACAACCGTAGTCACTTGAGTATGCAAGTACCTAATAATGTTTTCCATCTTCGCGAAGTTTAGCCGTCCAACGCGTTGTGATAATACAAACAAAGATTTCAATACTAGGTAGTAGGTATTGAAGTTTAAAGGTAATTTAACATCACGCCCATAATCCCCGAAGGGGTAGGCAGTAGAGTCAAAGGGGCAGCATACCCCTTCAACTTCAACCAAAAATAAAGCCGGGCTGGGTTAGATGGAAAATTGTGAAAAAGCAGTGACAAGCGGCTAACCTGTCGCCTACACAGTCACACACCCAAAACCCGATATACCATTAGTCGACTTTTACGACATGCTAGGCAAAAACACAGTTGGAATATTCTTTTTAAGTCCCTGGCCAACATGAGACAGTGGGCTGGGTTGGATGGAAAAAAGTTTAAAGGTATTGATCATCTTACCCATGGAGGTAGATTGTGAGCTTTCAAGTACTGCTGTGCTTTGTTCATAGCTTCAGCTTTTTCCTAAAAAAAAAACATAGATTATAATTCTGTAGTTTTTTTCTCTCATATCCTGATTAGATATTAATGAATGTTTTTATTAATATCGATATTCCAGTATTTTGTTTGAAAAATATTCGAGTAGATTACTCTTAATTCAATATTTTCTTAACCTTTCAGCCGCTTTGAGGCCCGAGTCTTGTTAAAAAAGAATTTTGAAAATCGGTTAACAATTCTCAAGAGATATCGAGTAACATACATACAAAAAAATATAAAAAATAACAGTTAAATTGAGAACCTCCTTTTCTTTTAAATCTGTTAAAAAGTTGACGTCTATGTTGTTTATTTGAATTTCATAAGAAAACAAGATTTTTTTATAGCAATTATGTCTAAAGTCAAATACATATATTACATTATTAATTGGATTTACATAACGTTACAACAAAATATCGACTATTGTAGATTTTACGAAAATGTTAAAAAACAATGTTTGTTTTGAATAAATAAAGAATTTGATCTGGAATTCGGGACAAACATTAAATATTGCATTAAGTGAAATTACACAAATAAATTTATAAGTAAATAAATTATAAGTGTACCTTTTCGTTCGAGTTCCGGCCAACCCAGACGAATATACCACTGCTGCCAGTGTCGAGAATGTAGCACTCCTGAAATAAAACAAAATAGGTAATTTAATAAGACAAGATCGGTGGTAGCTCAATAGAGCGGTGGTAGCTCAATAGAGCGGTGGTAGCTCAATAGAGCGGTGGTAGCTCAATAGAGCGGTGGTAGCTCAATGGTAAGGACACACGCCTCTTAACCGAGGAGTGCGGGTTCAAATCCGGGCATGTACCTCTGGATTTTTCAAATCTATGTACGTATTTATACCACTAGCTCGGCGGTGAGGGAAAACATCGTGATGAAACCTGCAAATTCAAACAACTTTGGATTTGTAACCATGATCCAAAACTTGTCTGGTTCCCCTATCTTAGGGTTACGAAGGTTAGATCGGCTGTCGCTTTTATGTAAATTACCAGACTCGCTAAATCCTGGATCATGGTCTAAGCGGACCCCGTCTAAGCACGGGACATAACGCTAGGAAGATGATGATTATCTTCTGGGAGGTTTGTGGAAATATGCAATGTATATCTATAATTTACTTTGCTTTCTTGCCGGACTTGGCCGAGCACACTACCGTGCAGCTATCTCCGTACCTTTGTGTTGAGTTGCGACTTGGTGAAGGGCTTCTCAAGCTTGGTGATCCTTATGTTGCCGGTGCTGTCAGAGATCTCGCTCAGGCTCACCTCCTTGACGTCACCGCGCTCGAACTCCTGAGGGAGCGGGAGGAACAGGTGGTGAGCAATGAGTGTAAAAAAGTGAATGAGAGTGAAAGTAACAGTGAAGGTAGGAAATAGGGAATGAACGAAAGGATTCTCAGTTCCTCTTTTATTTCTTATCATTTATTAAAGAAGATCCAACTAAACATTACCTCATCATCCTCAGAATCTGCAGATACGGAGTCGATGTCACCAGAGCCCAGCACCTCGAAGAATTTGTCCACGTCGCCCTCTCTGGAGTAAGGGTCTAGAAATGACGGATGATGGAAATTATCTCTTGTTCTTGATTTAAGAAAAACCTCTTTGAGAGGTTAATCACTGTCCATACAGTAAGCCAAAAAAAAACAGCGTTTTATAGTTATTTCACGGTTTCTGTGCAGACTATCCCTATCGTAGTAGGTTCTAGAAGTTATGATGAAGATCTTTACGTACGTTTCAATATCTATGGAACATTTTTAAGTTTTTGCGGCTTAATTATTGGTTAAATTTTGTACACTCTTTACAGCTGAAACTGTCCACTCACCAATGATCTCAATGTCTGCTCGCCCGTTATGATCCTGGTCCCTGATCTGATTGGCGACCGTGATCGCCTTCAGCCGCTCTACGCTTTTCGCCCCTTCGCCCACGAACACGTAGATGGAGTGGTCCACGTCCAGGATGAAGCAGTCGCCCTTGTTCATAGAGCCTACTGAAGCATCCACCTGGAATAATAAATAAATAAAATAAATGTGCGACTACATCACATACATTGATCTGACTCCAAGGTAAGTAGCTTAAGCACTTGTGTTACGGATATCAGAATCAACAGTGGTATTACAAATATATACTTAAATATTGGATATTAACATCCAGACACAGAACAAATACAAGAATTTATCATACGAATGTTTGTCCTGGGTGGTGATCGCATTCACAACTCTTGGCACATGGGGCAGGGTCACTACCGAATGTGCCATCGAGCTAGTCTTGGCGTTAGGGTTAACAGTTCTACTTGTTTCACCCACCTGCCTCACTCTGACATTCCTCTTCCCCTTGATGTGGAAGAGGCGTTTCTCCACTCCTGGATTGATGGTGACGTGGTTGAAGCCTGACGCGTGACCACCGTTTATGTACCTGATGGCTGGAACAAACGTGCAATTGTTAGTTGCCAATAGAGACAATGAAATGGGCATGTGATGAGAAGAGAGGAAGGACATGTGACAAAGAGATTGATGAGTATGAATATTAGTGGATGGAGAGGACAGATGATATGAATGAAATGGGAGTGGATAGCTTGTTGACGGCTGACCGGGACGTATGGAAGAAGAAGACATGCTGCGCCGATCCCAGATGAACTGGGAGAAGGGCAAGAGGATGATGAATAGAGACAATGAAACCGCATTATTTTCGGCATGACTGAACCAGCTCTGTGCAGGACCTTTCAGAGTATTACTTTCGTCTTTGAATAACCTTTAGTTCAGAGAAAATGCCTCCACTTTAATGTCCTGTATTTTAAGTATTGCTGTAGCCCGTGACTTCATCTGCGTGGAATTGTACAAAAAACATTTGTACAAAATGCCAACTGTGTTTCTTGCCTGGCATGTCGTAAAAGGCGACTAATGGTATATCGGGTTTTGGGTGTGTGATTGTGTAGGCGACGAGCTAGCCACTTGTCAATACTTTCTCACAATTTGCCATCTAACCCAGCCCAGTTTTATTTTTGGCTGAATGTGGTTAAAGTGGCCTGCTGTCCCTTTGACTCTGCCTATCCCTTCGGGGATTATGGGCGTGATGTTATGTTATGTTATGTTATGAGAAATCTTTTTCTTAAATAGAAGTAGCTTAAGTTTCCCCTTGTAACACCAGCTATCTTCTAGGAAAATTTTAGTCAAAATTGGTTAACCCATTTGGAGATTACACTGAACAGATAAAAAAGTACCTACCATGTATTAGTTCATTCAGTTATAATTTTTTTTTAGAATTCTAGATGAATACCATACCTGGCTCAAAATACTCCAAGAACTGCTTCGACTCGTATCCTTGCGTCTCTCTGTGTTGCACAGCAGCTCCGCTAAACCGGTGATCATCCATGTTGACAGACAAGATGGCCGCCGCACCAGACTCGTCTGATGACGTTTGAGACCCCAACCAGAAGTGGATGTCCCATGCCAGACGGGGCTCGCTGCCTGTCGTCTGAAATAGCATATTCAAAATAATATTTAAAAGTTCTAACAGATAAATAATAATAATAATAAATTCTCCTGACTAACACACCAATTCCCTGGCTCCAAACTAAGCTTTGCTTGTGCTGTGGATACTAGGTGAACGGATAGAAATACTTTAATACGTTTATAAACATCCATGACTCGAGTACAAATATCCATGTTTATCACACGAAATATTTGCCCCTAGCGGGATTAGAACCCGCGACCCTTGGTTTCGTGGCCAGGGTCGCTGACCACTCGACCAACGGGCCAGTCAGATTTTGAAAATATATTTCATGTACAGAATTGACCTCTCTACATATTTATTATAAGTAAGATAAAAATAAATAGAAATAAATAAATGAACAATAGAACAGAACAGGTCATTTCCCAAACTTCCTATCTTGTCATCTGGAATGTTTTAAAATAGTCGCCATCGCGTCTTGGCGCGAGTCCAAATTTACACCAAGCCACACATTCTGTTAAACAAACACCTGATATACTCTTTGATCTAACCGACGTTAGAGCAATAGTTAAGATAATGTTTATACATTTCTGTCGTTAATATTAACTAATGCTTCACAGTTTTTCAATGGCGGCTTATTTAATGCAAGTTAATATTGCAACCACAATCAATCTTTGATTTTTATGAACTGGCAATACGTTATGCTTTAATCTTTAGACAACCTTATCATACTAACATTATAAACGGAAAGTTTGTATGGATGGATGGATGTGTGAATGTTTACTCTATCACGCAAAAAGTACTGCATGGGGATTGCTGCCCCTTTGACTCTCCATTTTATTTTCTATTTTAATAATCTTTAACTGTTCATCATCCTCTTGCCCTTCTCCCAGTTCATCTGGGGTCGGCGCAGCATGTCTTCTTCTTCCATACGTCCCGGTCAGCCGTCATCAAGCTATCCACTTCCATTTTACTCTTTAACTGTTGTTATAAGGAATTATTAAGGCTTTCTTATTTACTAATAGGACTAATAAGGGTCTATTAAAGAAAACAAATATTGTTAACCTCCACGCGAACGAAGTCGCAGGCAAAATCTTGTCTCCAATAAAATTAGAATTGTAACGGAAATAGTAACGAAGCGTTTACTACCAGACAACTAATGATACAGTATCCAGATGTTCCGAGCTATTTTTCGCCTCAGTATTCGAGTCTACAAAGGTTTCTTGGATAAAATATCCAGCAGATGGCATTAAATAAATATCAGACTACATCACATACATCGATCTGACTCCGGGGTAAGTAGCTTAAGCAATTGTGTTACGGATATCAGAAACAAAATTGTATAATTGGCATTTAAAAGAGTAACTATCGAGTTTCTTGCCGGTTTCTTCTCGATAGATTCTACCTTCCGAACCGGTGGTAGTATTATGTGTTCTTTTTTTTGTATATTGACTATTTATAAGTGCTTTCTTGAAGCCTATATAAATAAAGATATTTTGAATTTGACTTACAAATATATACTTACTTAAATATTAAGTAGATATTACCTAACACCCAGACACAGAACAAACCCAAGTATTCATCACACGAATGTTTGTTAATGGTATAACAGGTTTTGCGTATGTGATTGTGTAGGCGACGAGCTAGCCACTTGTAACTATTTTCGTACAATTTTTCTTCTAACCCAGCCCACTTTTATTTTTAGTTGAACGTGGTTAGTGGGAATTGCTGTCTCATTGACTCTGCCTCTGCCCCTTCGGAGATTGCGGGCGTGATGTTACGTATGTATGTAATCTTTGTCCTGAGTGGGGAACGAACCCACTACCTAACCGAATGCGCCATCGAGCCAGTCAATTATTACTGTGACCACGGACTAGTAAATAAACAATGACTCCGCGCTGTCATACTACAGCGTGAAGCTACCCTTATGCATGTGTCAGTCATTGAATTATTATTACTAGCGTATGGAACCGACGCAGCGAACAAGTTTTTTGCGCCGTGCGTTGTTGCCGATCGGCAACAACTCGTTTAGTCACTCGCCTACGTTCACGCGTAAGCGCTATGAAATTCACGGCGTTTACGACGTTTTGGTCGCGAGAAAAATGTACTCTATGAGCAATCTAGCGCTGCGTGTTTTAATAGCTTAATTAGACGACAATTGTTAGTTTTAGCGCTGCAAATGCTGAAACACGCTCAGTCCATGCTTCGTTATAACATTTTTGTTTGACATAGCTTCTCTATACGTAGTAATAATAGCTCAATGGTGTCAGTAAGATTTTTTGAGCGCATTTGGAGCGCTTATGTCAATGTGTGTGTTGCGTCAAGTTGGAGCTCCGCTGATGCCTCAACGTCTCGTTAGTGGCGCGAAGTCCTTCTTTTTTTACTGGGCCATGATGTAGATATTTTTATAATTTTACAATCCTACATACATACATAACATCACGCCCATAATCCCCGAAGGGGTAGGCAGAGTCGAAAGGGCAGCAAGCCCCTTTAACCACATTCAGCCAAAAATAAAGCCGGGCTGGATTAGATGGAAAATCGTGAAAAAGCCACAGTTGGCATATTCTTATTAAGTCCCAGACCAACATGAGCCAATTTCATGGGTCATGATAATTTAAAGATATGGCAACAGAAGGGGCGGTAACGTAGCTCGATTGCTCGTCCATTACGAGGAATTTCTTCAAATAATAAGGCAGGCGTGTAGACCAATGTGGATTTTATTCCGTTGTATACCCAATCACATAGAAATATAACGAGATGAGCGTGATATCTTCGTACGTCTTTACTCCTCGGTGATCGGTAACAGAATGCCCCAAAAATGGCAGCAACTCCGTTTTTATACTAACGAACTGTCAAAAGTGACGGCCAGAGACAAACCAGTGTTGTCATTTTTTAAATTAAAAGTACCGACAATCACGCTATCTTTACAATCGAGTAGGAGCTAAAATTAAAAAGAAACAAAAATCGAAATGTCACTTTGATATTTAGGTTTCAAAACAAACAGTCTTCTTAAACGTGATGTTGGATGTTCTCCGACAGATACATCATTTTCAATTTGTTTTTGACTGGCCCGTTGGTCGAGTGGTCAGAGACCCTGGCCACGAAACCGAGGGTTTCGTGTGGTGAACATGGACATTTGTACTCGAGTCATGGATGTTTATAAACGTATTTAAGTATGTCTATCCGTTCACCTAGTATCCGAGAGGCATACATGCTTAGTTTGGAACTAGGGAATTGGTGTGTCAGTCTGGAGAATCAATTTTATTTATTTATCTAATTTATTAGCGGCATTTTTTTGTTTATTTAATAAAAACGTACTTACCTTCAAGACAATATACGAGTCTCCTGTGTAGAAATTGCCATACTGGTTTTTCGGGACCGGTACTGGTTCCATATCCTGAAACGAAAGAGGTTTATTAATATTAATGGTTTTGAGAAGCTCGATGGCGCATTCGGTAGTGACCCTGCCCCATGCGCCAAGTCAAAGTCAAAGTCAAAGACAAAATATTCTTTATTTATATAGGTTTCAAGGAAACACTTATAAATCGTCAAATACAGGTAAAGCCACAGCTATATGATTCTACCACCGGTTCGGAATGTTGTATCTACCGAAAAGAATTCGGCAAGAAACTCGGTAGTTACTCTTTTCAAGAGTAGTGGGTTCGATCCCCACCCAGGACAAATATTCATATGATGAATACTTGTGTTTGTTCTGTGTCTGGGTGTTAATATCTGATATTTATGTATATATTTGCTATAACACTGTTGATCCTGATATCCTTAACATACAAGTGCTTAAGCTACTTAGCTCGGAGTCAGATCAATGTATGTGATGTTGTGGGATATTTATTTATCTAAAAAAAAATGCTGTCTTATCCTAACATTATATCCCGATCCTTGTCGAGGCTTGCTAAGTAGACCGGCAGTCGCTTCAAAGTAAATTACCAGACTCGCTAAATCCTGGACCATGGTGTAAGGACTATAATTCTGGATCTAGCGAGTCTGGTGTTTATATTGAAGCGACTGCCTATCTGGTCTTCGTAACCCTTAGATAGGGTCAACAAACAATTTGGATAATTGTTACAAATCCATAGTTATTTGAATAAGCAGGTTTTCTCAGAATTTTATGGTAACACCTGTATCCGCGTTTATAGTTGAATGTTAATAATAAAATAAAAATATCAGCCTACATCACATACATTGGTCTGACTCCGAAGTAAGTAGCTTGGGCACTTGTGTTACGGATATCAGAAACAACAGTGGTATTACAAATATATACTTAAATAACTAACTAACTAAAATATTGGATATTAATACCCAGACACAGAAAAAACACAAGTATTCATCACACGAATGTTGGTCCTGGGTTGGGATCGAACCCACAGCTCTTGGCGCATGGGGCAGGGTCACTACCGAATGCGCCATCGAGCCAGTCTATTATATCTATATACTATGTGATCGATACAGAGACGAACAGAACGACCGCTCTGTTGTGTATCCAGTCCCATGACCGTGAAATTGTCCTTGACCGGGCCGGAGTCCCGTCTGTAGTGTTGGGATGGTCTACTGGATAAAAATATCGATATATATACTTGTCACTACTTTTTCACAATTTTCGATCTAAACCAGACCAGTTTTATTTTTGGCTGAATGTGGTTATGGGAAAAGCTGCATCTTTGACTCTGCCTACCCCTTCGGGGATTACGGGCGTGATGTTTTATATGTATATATGCCGATACCTTCTTAGTACTATGTCCAGTGCATTATCTGGGTCCGCTTAGACCAGGGGTTCTCAATCTTTTAGTGAATGGACCGCTTTGATTTTATTATTGTTATCAGGGACCACTAGACCGACCGCAAATATACAGGTTTTTTTAAATACCGTTTTTTAATTTAAATCGCATACAATTTTAGGTATTCTGCGGATCAAATGATAAGTCTTGCAGACCACAGGTTTTCCGCGGACCACTGGCTGAAACCATGGTCCTGGATTAAGCGCGTCTGGCAATTTCGTTAAAGCGACTGCTGATTTGGCCTGGAGCGGTCGTAGCTCAATGGTAAGGACACGCGCCACTTAACCGAGGAGTGCGGTTCAAACCCGGGCACGTACCTCTGGATTTTTCAAGTCTATGTATGTATTTATACTACTAGCTCGACGGTGAAGGAAAACATCGTGATGAAACCTGCAAATTTAAACAACTTTGGATTTGCAATCATGATCCAAAAATTGTCTGGTACCCCTATCTTAGGGTTACGAAGGTCATATCGGCAGTCGCTTCAATGTAATTACTAGACTCGCTAAATCCTGGATCATGGTCTAAGCGGACCCCGTCTAAGCACGGGACATAACGGAAGATGATGATATGACTGCTGATTTGGCCTCAGTAACCCTTTAATAGGGGGACTAAACAATTTGTACTATGGAGTCAAAACTATTGATATTTAATTAATTATCAATCAACATTACATCAAATATCACTTCGACCGCAATCCCAGAATGAGTATACCGAGGCGTGGCAACTCTTTTAGACAAATTTTAAATCGATATATTTGCAATTATGAATTGTAATTCACATCACTAATGTCTACTCTACAGGGATCGAGTCTGGTCGTTAATTTGAGTTTTAGTTACAAGCCTTTTAAAATGCCCACTAACAGCAAACAATAATAATAGGTACTAATTACTAATACCTTTTTCGGATCAACAAGGTAATTTTTTGTATATGCGATAATCTTACCTACTTCATTATCTTAAAGTTGTTTGAATTTGCAGGTTTCATCACGATGTTTTCCTTCACCGTCGAGCTAGTGTTATAAACACGTACATAGATTTGGAAAATCCAGAGCTACGTGCCCGGGTTTAAACCCGCAGTTCTCTGTGAAGAAGCGCGTGTCTTACCAGCTACCACCGCTACCTCTTACCTACTTATTTAACTAATTATTGTAAGGAACTTATTTAAAGGATTTCCGAAAACGAGCAAGCAAAAATTTATACAAAATAACCAATCAGCTGATCTACTTTTGCACACACATACATAACATCACGCCCATAATTCCCGAAGGGGTAGGCAGAGTCAAAGGGGCAGCATGCACCTTTAACCACATTCAGCCAAAAACAAAACTGGGCTGGGTTAGATGGAAAATTGTGAAAAAGTAATGATAAGTGGCTAGATCGTCGCCTACACAACCACACACCCACCCCATATACCATTAGTCGCCTTTTACGACTTGCTAGACAAGAACAACAGTTGGCACATTCTTTTTAAGTCCCAGACCAACATGGGACATTTTCTAAAATTCTTTAAATTGGTGCTTTAGAATAATGAGTTAAGTCACTAGGTAAGTGATTTATAATAGCATAAACTAAAACTGACTTTGCATATCATCTACCGACATTAAAGTTTCAATATCGCCAGTATAATCCAATGATTTGCCAATTTCATTGTTCAGTCCGTTCCATATGATTAGGCAAGCGTGAAGCACAAATGTCGTTAAGTATGAACATTGTGGTGCATTGGGCAAATAAATATCCGACTACATCACATACATTGATCTGACTCCGAGGTAACTAATCTATACTTATAATAAAACTGTAGAGAGGTCAATTCTGTACATGAAATATATTTTCAAAATAACTATCAGGAGGTGATTAGAGATCGATACTGATGCCAAAAATGCAATCAGTAAAATATTTGTCTGTCGTCTGTATGTTCCTTATAGAAACAAAAACTACTCGACGGATTTTAACGAAACTAGGTACAATTATTCTTCATTCTCCTGGGCAGGTTATAGTATACTTTTCATCACGCTACAATTAATAGGAACAGAGTAGTGAAGGGAAATGTTGGGAAAACGGGAGAAGTTACTCCATTTTTTAAGCTTCCGTCGCGTGTGCAGCCTTAATGGTTAAAGTTACTTAGAAATCATGTATGACGGAAATAGTCTTTATAATATTAACCATAAACGCGGGTGACACCGCTGGCACAGCTAGTTTACTAATATAATTTTTATATAGGCACGTAGTAGCATTAGATTAATTATTATTGATGTGAATTTATAAAATAATATCACAACAAGAATTTCTGATTAAACGGCATTTATACACATTATCATAATGAAATTAGACTCCATCTTGAATATTGTTTTAATGAATTATATGACATACATATATTATTAAACTTAATAGTTAGTAGTGACGCCTCTCAACTAGTATCGCGTTTATTTTATTATGTAGTAAGTATAGATGCATCCGTTGTTTAGTATCCATAGTAACTAACTAACTAACTAAACTTCACGCCACTTCCCTAGCGGGGTAGGCAGAGAGAACCGAACGCCATATGGCACGATCCTTACACACCTCACTCGCCTCTTCAACATTCATGATCCTTTTTATACAAGCTCTACGGTTTTTATGACTCCTAACATCACCTGCTGTTAATACACGACTAATCTGGTCGTGGTAGGTGAGCCTGGGCCTTCTGCGGCTCCTACATCCTTCCACTTTCGCATTGTATATTTGTTTAGTCAATCTTTCGTCATCCATTCTTTCCACATGTCCGAACCACCGGAGCATGCCTTTTCTTACCTTGACTCCGACGCTGTCTTTCAGACCGACTCTCTTTCTTACATCATCATTCCGTACGCAGTTTGTGAGTGATATATCAGCGCACGCGTCTCTAGTATTCATAGTATAAGCCTTTTACGAGATTATATAGAAAGGAACAGAGTTGGGTACCTTTTTTTAAGTCCATGACGAACATGGGACAGATCGTAACAACCAATAATATAAATGTATGCCGCCATCATTTCATTTAAATTTACAGAGACAACATTTCAAATGGTTCTGATAATTTTTAGATAACGTTTCAACCAAGGTCCTATTTTTAATGAGTTTGTTTCTGTCCATAGATGTAGTAATTTTGCTAAGTAACTTGTTTTGTCTAATGGTCGACATTGAAGAGCCTATGTTAGGTGAGTCGTCATAAAGATAATCAATATCAATATATTGTAAGACCCCATACTGTTATGTTAATAGACATAAGTATTATGATTATACGTCCCATGTTGGTCTGGGACTTAAAAATAATGTGCCAACTGTGTTCCTTGCATAGCATGTCGCCAAAGGCGACTAATGGGCTATTGGATTTGTGATTATGTATTATTACAAGCTAGCCACTTGTCATGTTTTATCTAACCCAAATTAAATTTTATTTTACATAACATCACGCCCATAATCCCCAAAACGGTAGGCAAAGTCAAAGGGACAGCAGGCCCCTTTAAGCACATTAAGCCAAAAATAAAACAGGGCTGGGTTATATGGAAAATGTGAAAAAGTAGTGACAAGTGGCTAGTTTGTCGCCTACACAATCACATACCCAAAACCCGATACACCATTAGTCGCCTTCTACGACATGCTAGGTAAGGAACACTGTTGGCACATTATTTTTAAGTCCCAGACCAACATGGGACGAAACATACGGGACATATTACACAATAACAATTATATTGTTTATTTATAAACTATATTATTGCCTGTTTTTGGAATTAATATACCTACTGTAGACTATTATAACAATATTTTGTTAATAACTTTTACCTGTTATAATTAATAATAACATTTAGGTATGTATTATGACATGGTATTTTTAATTGCTGATAATATCGACATTAAAACTAATACCATATTTTATATAATAGTATTGTTGTTAATTAATTTAAATCATTACCAGTTTTATCATAATGAGTAGTTATTATACTAACAACTTATGTACTTATTTGTATTTTTTTAACAACTGAAACTGGAATGCAACAAAATTATTTAATCCCATGTTGGTCTGGGACTTAAAAATAATGTGCCAACTGTGTTCCTTGACTAGCATGTCGTGAGGCGACTAATGGTATATCGGGTTGTGGGTGTGTGATTGTGTAGGCGACGAGCTAGCCGCTTTTCACTACTTTCTCACAATTTTCCATCTAACCCAGCACACTTTTATATTAGCTGAATGTGGTTAAGATGGCTTGCTAACCCTTTGACTCTGCCTACCCTTTGCGGATTACGGGCGTGATGTTATGAATGTATGTGTTTACAATCAGAATTGGAATTCATTTTGTATATATATAATATACATATTTTACATGAATAATGATATTGCGAATTTGAATTTGAATTTGGAAAAGCCCTTTTTGTTTTTTAAAATAGCAACTAACTTTGAATAAAAATAGAAGATGTAAAATATGTCAAATTTCACGTCTGATTTATTAAAGAACATCAGTATGAGGAAAAAGCAATATTTCTTAGTAAAAATAGTTTTATGTTGCAATAATCTATTCCTATGTATGTCACAGCACAGTCAATATCAGTGAGACTAGCTGTAATCGTTCCACCCATTTTTATGGTTAATTTTATATAGCTTAGAGCCTTCCTCGATAAATGGGCTATCTAACACTGAAATAATTTTTCAAATCGGACCAGTAGTTCCTGGGATTAGCGCGTTCAAGCAAGCAAACAAACTCTTCAGCTTTATAATATTAAGTACTAGCAGCGCCCCGCGGTTTCACCCGCGTAGTTCCCGTTCCCGTGGGAATATGGGGATAAAATATAGCCTATGTTACTCGGTGATAATGTAGCTTTCCAATAGTGAAATATTTTTTAAAATTGACACAGTAGTTTTTGAGTTTATACATTACAAACATACACACACACAAAAATATAAAAATACAAATCTTTTCTCTTTATAATATTAGTATAGAAGTATGTTCGAATCCCGTTATGGGCTA
The DNA here is from genome assembly GCA_951394215.1 of Glyphodes perspectalis. Taxonomy (NCBI): domain Eukaryota; kingdom Metazoa; phylum Arthropoda; class Insecta; order Lepidoptera; family Crambidae; genus Glyphodes; species Glyphodes perspectalis. Next base: position 1,243,621 of record OX596228.1, read on the forward strand.
ATGTTTGTTTGTTAAACATAGACATTTGTACTAGAGTCCTGGATGTTTATAATAGGGATGATGACTGCATTAAAAAACTATAATTGTATTTAGTCCGTTAATTAGATTATACAAAAATACTAGACACATATTATTGCTTTATCAAATTAACAAGAAATCACAAAGATAAAGAGCATCAAAGTTTTGGAGTGGGGGCTTGCGACTTCGTCGTGACGCGCAACCTAATGCATTGTATCTTCGTCAATGTTTGTTTGAGAAATAAATAAAAAAATACGTGTTCAAAATTTTTTTATAATCTAATTGACGGACTAAACAGATTTTTTTAGTCATCTTGCCTTATTTATAGCAGAAGCCATCTTATTTATAGCAGAAGCATGTATGCTAAATTTGGGGCTAGGGAATTGGTGTGATAGTTTGAATAATTTATTTATTACTAGCTGTGCCAGCGGTGTCACCCGCGTTTATGGTTAATATTATAAAGACTATTTCCGTCATACATGATTTCTATGTAACTTTAACCATTAAGGCTGCACACGCGACGGAAGCTTAAAAAATGGAGTAACTTCTCCCGTTTTCCCAACATTTCCCTTCACTACTCTGCTCCTATTGATTGTAGCGTGATGAAAAGTATACTATAACCTGCCCAGGAGTATGAAGAATAATTGTACCAAGTTTCGTTAAAATCCGTCGAGTAGTTTTTGTTTCTATAAGGAACATACAGACAGACAGACAGACAGACAGACAGACAGACAAAAATTTTACTGATTGCATTTTTGGCATCAGTATCGATCACTAATCACCCCCTGATAGTTATTTTGAAAATATATTTCATGTATAGAATTGGCCTCTCTACAGATTTATTATAAGTATAGACTAGTGGTCTCTCACTGGATAAAATTAAACCATATTCCACTTATTTTTTATTTCATAGAATGTATTTCTAATGCATTATTAGCTTTCTGCACTCCTTCTCCATGTAAACTTTAACTGTGCCAAATTGCATACTCATCCATCCGCGTAATTTTCGTAAAAACAACGAATTGAACGAACGAACGAACGAAAACTCGTAAAATGTCGTAGAAGGCGTGACAAACTATCAACTCTATTACTTAGGTACACTGTGGCGATGGCTCGCTGGTTTATTAAATTTTTATTATAGTCGTATCTCGAAAATGTTATTTTGCTGTATCTTTAGATTTGGTTTGACTCATCACATTCATTGATCTGACTCCGAGCTAAGCTTAAGCACTTGTGTTACAGATATCAGATTCAACAGTGGTATTACAAGATAAACTTAAATAAATATTGGCTATTAACCCAAACACAGAACAAACACAAGTATTCATCACACGAATGTTTGTCCTGGGTGGGGATCGAACCTACAACTCTTGACGCATAAGACAGAGTCGCTACCAAATGCGCCATCGAGCCAGTCTAAGGTACTTATATAATAATTAATTTCCTTATCATACATACATAACATGACGCATATAATCACAGAAGGGGTAAGCAGAGTCAAAGGGACAGCAAGCGCGATTAACCACATTCAGCCAAAAATAAAACTGGTCTGTGTTAGATAGAAAATTGTGAAAAAGTAGTGACAAGTGGCTAGCTCGTCGCCTACACAATCAACTTTGTCGGTTGTAGGCTATAATTAATATTCCCACGAGTATTCCAAAATATCTTTTCTTTCCTAACTGCGAATGTAAGTTTGTTTGTTACGATTTCACGCCTCAACCACTGAACCGATTTCAATAATTCTTCCACCAATGTAAAGCTACTTTATCAGCGAGTAACATAGGCTATATTTTATCCTCGTATTCCCACAATAACGGGAACTGCGCGTCAAACCGAGGGGCGCAGATAGTAATTTTCGATTTCTCGTCTAAAGTACCAAGCCGAATATAATGAAATTTAGAATGCCAATAGTTTGGATACTAAGAAAGGACAAGACAAGATAGTCAAGATTATAGCTATACATGTCGACATGCAGACACGCCATACAATCCTGCATCGCGCTGACGAAGTTATTTACGCCACTACGTAAGTATTTAAACAATCAATAAACCGAGACGGTTAGAGATGAGAGCTTCCCGCTCCCCCGACAGCCCGGTAGGCAGTGAAGGTTGCCTTCGGCCAACGACCGATAGTCCTATCCGAAAAAAAAGGAGGTTAGGACCTTCTCGTCTTCCAGCAAGCAACACCTAGCTCGGCGGAACTACTTTAACTTTTAGTGCGAGCGCGGAGTTTGCACAGTAAACTTTGTATCCTGGAATAGACTGGCCGTCGGTCGACTGGTCAGAGACCCGGGCCACGAAACCAAGGGTCGCGGGTTCGAATCCCGCTAGGGGCAAATGTTTTGTGTGATGAACACGGACATTTGTACTCGAGTCATGGATGTTTGTAAACATATTTAAGTATGTCTATCCGTTCTACTAGTATCCATAGCACAAGCATAAGCTTAATTTGGAACTAGGGAATTGGTGTCAGTCTGGGAAAAAAAATATATATATATCTCAGGAAGCCCAATATCTAAGACCGAATACCACACGTGTAAAATAGTTTATAAATATCTCTCTAGCCAGATAGGCGAGTCAAACGGTATTTTCATCAATTCATTATCAATTCTGTAGTATTGAAGTACTCTAAATTCCACTTAAAACTGTTCGGAGTAAGACCACTTATAGTTTTATCTAATAAAATTATTATAGTTTATGAAAATGAACATTCAGTATGTATAAATAAATAAATATCCGACGACATCACATACCTACATTGATCTGACTCCGAGGTAAGTAGCTTAAGCACTTGTGTTACGGATATCAGAAACAATACTTCTGTGGTCTGTGATCAGAATCAACAGTGGTATTACAAATATATACTTAATATTGGCTATTAACACCCAGACACAGAACAAACACAAGTATTCATCACACGAATGTTTGTCCTGGGTTGGGATCGAACCCACAATTCTTGGCGCATGGGGCAGAGTCACTACCGAATGCGCCATCGAGCCAGTCGAATGTATTAAACTGAATGTAAATTTTCTTATTTACAAGCGACTAGCCCGGCTTCGCACGGATAATAATGTCCTCCTCACCGATATCGGTTACGGCGGCCAATCTAAACGAGGATTAGCCATCTGCGCAGGAGATATTATAGTGCACAAGTGTGTGCGCTAACACAGGTGCACTCTCTATTCCTTCACTCTCATCGTCCGGTGAGACGGCAATTCGACATGACCGGAGAGAGGTCAGGCGCAGGACCAATGGCTTAACGTGCTTTCCAAGGCACGGGGGTGATTAAACCGCCAACATCCTGACTCCGGGCTGTTACTGAGTAATTTGGATATTGAAATACCCAGCCACAAATTTTTGGCCCGATCCGGGATTTGAACCCGGGACCTCTTGGTCCTTAGGCGGCGCATGCTGCCACTAGACCAACGAGTTCGCAAGGATTGGGTGCTATCAAAGTAACAATATAAAATTATACTTATAAACCTTCTTCCTCTTAAATCACGCTATTGATGAAAACATCATCAACATTCTTTGCGTTGTTTAAAAGAAATAAGCGACAGATAGAAGCGACGACTTTGTTTAATTTTACTAATATTTTTTATATAATACTAGCTGACCCGGCAAACTTCGTCTAACAGTCAATGACACATAATCAGGTTAAATAAATTGAGATGTAAGCTATCCTATCTTTCAAGCTGGATCAAACTGCACACGGTGTGCAAATTTGATTAAAATCGGTTAAGTAGTTTCGGAGTCCATCGCGGACAAACAACGTGACGTGTAATTTATATATATTAAGATATTGACAGGCCTGTTGGTATAGTGGTCAGACGTTGGCCACGAAACCGAGGGTCACAGGTTCGAATCCCGCTAGGGGCAAATGTTTCGTGTGATGAACATGGATATTTGTACTCAAGGCATGTTCGATGTTTATAAACGTATTTAAGTATGTATATCCGTTCACCTAGTATCCATAGCACAAGCATAAGCTTAGTTTGGAACTAGGGACTTGCTGTCTCAGTCTGGAGAATTAGGTAATTCGTCATCATCCTCTTGCCCTTCTCCCAGTTCATCTGGGGTCGGCGCAGCATATCTTCTCCTTCCATACGTCCCGGTCAGCCGTCATCAAGCTATCCACTACCATTTCACTCATAATATATTTCAGTCTGGAGAATTAATTATTAATTATAAAATGGTATATCGGGTTTTAGGTATATGATTGTGTAGGCGAAAAGCTAGCCACTTGTCACTTTTTCACAATTATCCATCTAACCCAGCCTGGCATAATTTTTGGCTGAATGTGGTTAAGGCGGCTTGCTGCCCTTTAGACTCTGCCTACCCCTTCGGGGATTATGGGCGTGATAATACCGTATGTGTATATGTACAATAATATAGCTCATACACCCGAATGACACTTAAGCTATGTTTTATCAATGTACCACGCGAGCGAAGCCGCGGGCAGAAGCTAGTATTACGTAAAGATTTTTATTACAATTCTATTCTACAAGACTTACCTCAATCCTCCATATTTCCAGTCCAGCCTGCTTGCCGGCATTTCTGAAGGCTACATGCAGTATTTCCGACATTTTGTCTGCAAACAAAGAAAATTGCGTTGTAATGTTGTGAAATTTAATAACGAACGAATAGTTTTTTATACTATCATGGTGGCAAAAAATTCTTCTTTCTTAATTAATTTTTTTCTTTCTTTCTTTGTTTCAAAAAAACCCAATACACAGTACATCATAACATAAAACATTACACTAAGACGAGGCTACTTTTTATACCGAAAACATTTTGACTGGCCCGTTGGTCGAGTGGTTAGAGACCCTGGCCACGAAACCAAGGGTCGCGGGTTCGAATCCCGCTAGGGGCAAATGTTGCGTGTGATGAACATGGACATTTGTACTCGAGTCATGGATGTTTATAAATGTATTTAAGTATGTCTATCCGTTCACCTAGTATCCATAGCACATGCATAAGCTTAGTTTGGAACTAGGGAATTGGTGCGTCAGACTGGAGAATTTATTTATTTAAAGTTCTTTTAAAAATCTAACTAACCCAGCCCGGTTTTATTTTTGGTTAAATGTGATTAAAGGGACCTGCTGTCCCTTTGACTCTGCCTACCCCTACTTGTGTCCCCTATGTTCTTAAAAAAAATAGCGTACCTATTATTTTTCTAGAATGAAGTTAGCTTAGGTTGCTTAGCTATTTCGGGAAAATGCTGGAATAGACAGACAGAAACTTGAAAAAAATCGTTATCTACTATATTAAATATACATTTATATATAATTTTAGTTATATGTATATAAAAGAATATATAAAAATCAACCAATTTTTTGTTCGCTTTTTTTAAATTTGGTACAATCCGGATGAAGCTCTTATTTTGTCAATTATTATAAATTGGGGTGTTAGTAAAGAGTATTATTTTATTTATCTACACAGAAAGTAGTACTCATGTACTTAGTTAAATTCAAATTCAAAATGTCTTTATTTATGTTGGCCTCAAAAAAGCAGTTAAAAATCGTAAACTTTACAAAAATCTTTAGAGCAATGTGAATCTACCGGTTCGGAATGCTGATTCTACCGAGAAGAAACCGGCAAGAAACTCTGTAGTTACTCTTTAACCGACTTCATTTCAGCGTCAAAATATACATGAGTAATATACACTTTTTAAAGTTCGAAACCAAATCATACAATCAATGACTATGGGAGATGACATAATATGATTACAATAAAAGTTTAAGATTAACCACACTAGTTAGGTACCTACTACCGTCTTGCGAATACTGGCTGACCTCTTTAATTATATGGAAGTCAGAAAAACTGTAAAGACCTTGTATTGCGAACTTTTCTTGCATTCTAACATTCGGACTCGCTTCCTGGTTTATCAACAACCAGGTAAATAGTTACAGTGCATAATATAACCTGTTTATAGTTCAATGAGGATAATACTGGTCTTTGGTAGGGTTGCCATCCGTCCGGGTTTCCCCGGATTTGTCCTAGTTTAGAGGGCATCCGGGGAGCGTCCGGGCGGGGCTTCATTTGTAGTCCGGGTTTAAAAATGTAAAGTCTTGGGCCACCCCGACACAATCACTGTGCCAACCGACTAACCGACCCGCTAAATTCATCATCATTTTCAACTGTATTTTATTACACTGACTATGTTAAAAAAAATCTGTTGATATGTCCGGGTTCTGGGCTCTAAAATCGGGGGTTTTCACCCGTCTTGTCCTGGTTGCCAAATTTTGGAGATGGCAACCCTAGTCTTTGGTGACTGCTTTGTGCCATCCATACTTTATACTCTTAAGACGGATACAGGTTATAAAAAATATATTTTTAGTTCAAGCCTCCGCAGTTAAAGTCGCAGCCAACAACTAGTCAGAAATGAAGACCCAACTGTGTATTCAAGCTTAATAAATTACCAGGCAATATAATTGAACTGCCTATGCATAGATTTAAATTACACATTATAGAGCATCTTATGAGAAAGGCTTATTATATTATAGAAGATTGTTTAAGTCACAAATATTTGTAACTGCTATTATACATATTTACTATTATAGATTTGTATAGCATAGTAGCTTAAAAATATGATAATTGTTATTGATACTTATTGTGATTTGGTGATGAAAAGAGTAACTATCGAGTTTCTTGCCGGTTCTTCTCGGTAGAAGCTACTTTCCGAATCCGGTGGTAAATTTTCATTTGTATGTACTGAAGATTTATAAGTGCTTATTTGAGCCTACGTAAATAAAGATACTTTCATTTCATTCGGATTTTACGACGATGACGTCACTCCTTGGCACGCCTCGCCCTTTAGGAGCCACCCCTATCCCCCACCCTTAAAATACGTACCCTGTTAACTTATAGCCTCAACATTTAGATCACAATGGCTATATTTGGTATTTTCGTCAAAACGTTCCTTTTAAATGTCACAGAAAAGGTTATGCTTAACGTGACTATATGTCCCATTATGAATGGGACAGTCCTGTTTTGCGGTTTTGGGTTCTTAAAGCTTGGGGGCGCAAAATGGTCCCATTTGAGAATCTTAGGCCTTACATTTTGAGAATAAACAATTATTTTTCCTGGACTGAGACTTAAAAATAATGTGTCAACTGTGTTCCTTGCCTAGCATGTCGTAAAAAGCGTCTAATGGTATATCAGATTTTGAGCTAGCCACTTATCACTACTTTTTCACAAATTTCCATCTAACCCATCTTCTTCCTAGCGATATGTCCCGGGGTCCCCTTAGACCATGATCCAGGATTAAGCGAGTCTGGTAATTACATTGAAGCTACTACCGATCTGACCTTCGTAACCATAAGATAGGGGAACCAGACAATTTTTGAATCATGGTTACAAATCCAAAGTGGTTTGAATTTGCAGGTTTCATCACGATGTTTTCCCTCAGCGTCGAGCTAGTGGTATGAATACGTACATAGATTAGAAAAATCCAGAGGTACGTGCCCGCGTTTGAACCGGCACTCCTCGGTTAAGAGGCGCGTGTCCTTACCATTGAGCTACCACCGCTTTCCATCCAACCCAGCCTAATTTTATTTTTTGGCCGAATGTAGTTAAATGACTGCCGTGATCCCTTTGGGATTACGTACGTGGTGAAATTTAGTACGTATGGTCCAAGCGGACTCCTACTCTAAACTCTGGGACATAAGGCTCATTTTATCTTGGAACAACATAGCTGTGCCCGCGGTTTTACCCGCGTTTATCTTATATAGCCTACCTCGATAAATGGGCTATCTAACACTGAAAGAATTTTGCAAATCGGACCAGTAGTTCCTGAGATTAGTTCAAGCAAGCAAACAAACTCTTCAGCTTTATAATATTAGTATAGATTACTTGTGTATGAAATAAGAAATCTTAATCTCTTTTGCGATAAGGCAGTGTCTATATTCAGATACCACACTCCAATATATCACAGTAAATCCATGATGCGGGGATTTCTATGTTTGTTAGACCCAATAAGTTGCCATGTTGGTCTGGGACTTAAAAATAATGTTCCACTACCAACTGTGCTCCTTGCCTTGAATGTCGTAAAAGGCGACTAATGGTATATCGGGTTTTGGGTGTGTGATTGTGTAGGCGACGAGCTAGCCACTTGTCACTACTTTTTTATAATTTCCATCTAACCCATGAATCTGTTTTATGGTCTAAGAATGTCTAGTTCGAATCGAATTTTATCGATTTGATTACGAATGTCAGATCGGCAGTTGCTTCAATGTAATTACCAGACTCGCTAACTCCTGGATCATGGTCTAAGCGGACCCCGTCTAAGCACAGGACATGACGCTAGGAAGATGATGTGGTTTACGGAGCTATGCTATCGCTACTTCTTTGCCTACCCCTATGAGAAAAAGACGTGACATTATGTATATTTTTTTTTTATTTTTTTTTTTTTTATGCATGTATGTAGGTATGATGTGTTTGTAGTTTTTTTAGCATGTCGTAAAGGCGACTAATGATGTATTGGGTGTTTTGTGATTGTGTAGGCGATGAGCTATCCACTTGTACCTAGTAACTTTTTAAAACTAATATAGCATCACGCCCATAATCCCCGAAGGGGTATGCAGAGTCAAAGGTGCAGCAGGCTCCCTTAACCACATTCAGCCAAAAACAAAACTGGGCTGGGTTACGCGGAAAATTGTGAAAAAGTAGTGACAAGTGGCTAGCTCGCCGCCTACGCAATCACATACCCAAAACCCCATATACCATTAATCTTAATTGAAATTTCCATCTACGTAAACTCTATCTTATTTTTAGCTAAGTTATTAAAGGAGCATGCTTATTTTAAGATTCTGCCGGCTCCTTCGGAGATTGCGGTTTAATGATGATGTTATGTTGTAACATCCAATAACAACATTTGACGTTTCTCCTGGGTGATGTAAACCAGCGTTTACGCCGGTAATTAAATCTAAAAATGTATTTTTTATGTTGTGACCATCACGCTTGTGTGGTTAAAAAAAAATGTAGAGTGAATTTAGGTACTGATTGGTTTTTTTAAACGTTTGCTGCAATATAATTATTGAGGCATATGCATTAATATATTTAGAGCGGTGGTAGCCTAGCTTATTGGTAAGGACACGCGCCTCTTAACCGAGGAGTGCCGGTTCAAACTCGGGCATGTACCTCTGGATTTTTCAAATCTATGTACCTACGTATTCATACCACTAGCTCGAAGGTGAGGGAAAATATCGTGATGAAACCTGCAAATTCAAACAACTTTGGATTTGTAACCATGATCCAAAAATTGTCTGGTTCCCCTATCTTAGGGTTACGAAGATCAGATCGGCAGTCGCTTCAATGTAATCACCAGACTCGCTAAATCCTGGATCATGGTCTAAGGTCTAAGTACGGGACATAACGCTAGGAAGATGATGATGCATTAATATATTTAGTATGTCACATTTAATTTTAAAGTCCCAACTAAAGTGGGATAAACAACTGGCCCATTGGTCAGAGACTCTGGCCACGAAACCGAGGGTCGCGGCTTCCAACCACGCTAGGGGCAAATATTTCGTATGCTGAACATGGACATTTGTACTCGAGTCATGGATATTTAGGTATAATTCTATAAGGTCAAGTTATTTATTTATTTAAATTTATTTAATAAGATACTATGCACTATAAATACCAGGTCAAAATATATTTAACACCGATTTCAGAATTATTTTGCATATATGTTATACAGAATAAATAATAATTTGATGCAAAATATAATTGACGTGTTTCAAGACCCTGACTTTTTCTTTAAACACGTTATATAGGTACCTAATATTGCATAAATATGCATGCATTATAATACAAATTAAAAGAATCAGTATGACAAAAATTATAATGGTATCTCAAAAACTCACAAAGTTACAAGGGTTTTAAGAGTATTTATAATTTTGTTTCTATATTGATATCATCATCTTCCTAACGTTATGTCCCGTGCTTAGACGGGGTCCGCTTAGACCATGATCCAGGATTTAGCAAGGCTGGTAATTACATTGAAGCGACTGCCGATCTGACCCTCGTAATCCTTACATGGGGGAACCAGACAATTTTTGGATAATAGTTCCAAATCCAAAATTGTTCGATTTTGCAGGTTTAATCACGATGTTTTCCCTCACCGTCGAGCTAGTGGTATAAATACGGACCTACATAGAATTGAAAAATCCAGAGGTACGAGTTGCTCGAGTTTGACACGTGTCCTTACCATTGAGCTTGTTTTTTTTTTTGTGAGGACAACGGTAGTTGGCCGAAGCCATTCAAATCAAATCAAATCAGTTTATTTTGCTCGAAAAGTGGTACAAAGATGGAAAATTATAATTTAGATCACACTTTTCACCAGTTTTTGGCATGCAAAACTATAACGAACAAATAGAATCTAAGTAGTTCAAATTAAACATTACTAACAATCACACTACATGTAAATTATTATGACATATTTTGTTACAATTTACTACTTATCAAACAGTTCATTAACATTATAAAAGAGTTTAAAACTAATTACTACCTACCGGAGTGGCGGGGGAGCGGGAAACTCTCACTCCTGAAATTTAAGCAACAGCCTGAGGGCGCCTATGGGGCTCGAGGCTCGGCTCAGGACGTTGCTGGAGAGGGCAGACGCACGTAGTTTTGGGGATAGAAGCGACCGGGCGCGGGCCGGTTACGCGAATGAGAAGCTAGCAACCACTCTTCCATTTATATAAATTTATTAGTACATGTTCGTGTATTAACAGAAGGTGATGTTAGGAGTCATAAAAACCGTAGAGCTTGTATGAAAAGGATCATGAATGTTGAAGAGGCGAGTGAGGTGTGTAAGGATCGTGCCATATGGCGTTCGGTTCTCTCTGCCTACCCCGCTAGGGAAGTGGCGTGAAGTTTAGTTAGTTATTGGTACGGAAGTGAGGATTACCTATAGCAGTGGTCCCTCGTGTTATGGTAGATCTATTAAGAGCGTCCATTCATTGTTATCTTATCTTTATCTCTATTTACACTTGGTCGATATAGTAACGTAAAATTTACACTAGAAGTGTAAATACTAACACACAACATAACATAACAACACGCCCATAATCCCCGAAGGGGTAGGCAGGGTCAAAGAGGCAGCAGGCCCCTTTAACCACATTCAGCCAGAAACAAAAATGGGCTGGGTTAGATGGAAAATTGTGAAAAAAGTAGTGACAAGCTAGCTCATCGCCTACACAATCACATACCCAAAACCCGATATACCATTAGTCGCCTTTTACGACATAATAGGCAAAAAACACAGTAGGCACATTCTTTTTTAATCCCAGATCAACATGGGACTAGAAATGTGGGGCTTTTTTATTCCATATTAGCTGAAGCGACAGTATATATATAAATATCACCCTAAATCACATACATTGATCTGACTCCGAGGTAAGTAGCTTAAGCACTTGTGTTACGGATAACAGAATCAACAGTGGTATTACCAATAGTAGTTCATTTAGGGGGTTAAGTATAAAATTATTTAACAAACTACCAGGCAATATAATTGAAATGCCTATGCATAGATTTAAATTACACATTAAAAATCATCTTATGAGAAAGGCTTATTATAATATAGAAGATTTTTTAAGTGACAAATATTTGTAATTGCTATTATACATATTTACTTTTTTAGATTTGTATAGCATAGTAGCTTAAGGATATGATAATTGTTATCGATACTTATTGTAAATTTGGCGATGAAAAGAGTAACTATCGAGTTTCTTGCCGGTTCTTCTCGGTAGAAGCTACTTTCCGAATCCGGTGGTAAATTTTTATTTTCATTTGTATGTACTGACGATTTATAAGTGCTTATTTGAGCCTACGTAAATAAAGATCATTTCATTTTCAATATATACTTAAATATTAGATATTAACAACCAGACACAGAACAAACACAAGTATTTATCATACTTGTACGTAGTATATTATTACTCTGTGATCACACGAATGTTTGTCCTGGGGGGATCGAACCCACAACTCTTGGCGCATGGGGCAGGTCACTACCGAATGCGCCATCGAACCAGCTAAATGGTAATGATAATTTTACAAATGCGCAATTTAACTCTGTTCTTGCCTAGCATGTCGTAAGAGGCGACTAATGGTATATCGGGTTTTGGGTGTGTGATTGTGTAGGCGACGAGCTAGCCACTTGTCACTACGTTTTCACAATTTTCCAATTACCTAACAAATTTTAATTTTGGCTTAAAGTCAAAGTAGTTAAAGGGGCTTGGCCCTTTGACTCTGTCTACCACTTAGGGGATTGCGGGCGTGATGTTATTGGATGATAAATAATGATATGACACACCTAAACTACTCAACCGATTAAAATGGCCCGCCTATAACTATAGGCTCGCTAGAACTCTCAAAAGAGACGTTATGAATAATGCTCACATGTCGCGTTTAATTTATGATAATTTTAATGATAATAAATCTGTAGAGAGGTCAATTCTGTACATGAAATATATTTTAAAAACAACTATCAAGGGGGTGATTAGTGATCGATACTGATGCCAAAAATGCAATCAGTAAAATTTTTGTCTGTCTGTCTGTCTGTCTTATACTTTTCATCACGCTACAATCAATAGGAGCAGAGTAATGAAGGGAAATGTTGGGAAAACGCGAGAAGTTACTAAATTTTTTAAGCTTCCGTCGCGTCTGCAGCCTTAATGATGAAAGTTACATAGAAATCATGTTTGACGGAAATAGTGTTTATAAAATTAACCATAAACGCGGGTGACACCGCTGGCACAGGTAGTACATACATAAGTACATCACGCGTTACGTGCTCGGGCTTGAACCCGTACCCCTCAGTTATGAGCTACCACCGCTCTCATCAAGCTAGCGAATCAGGTATTCTATAATACCGGTCCGAATGTACTCGATGCATCTAGAATGTTTCCTGTTGAGAAACACAATGAACTAGTTTTGCTTAGCGTGATAATTACTTAATTAGCATTAATTACTTATAGACACAGTCAACAACTAGTCGGTAGACCAGTGAAGGTAACAAACAGATATAGCTATTATCTAAGACTTATAATAAATCTGTAGAGAGGTCAATTCTGTACATGAAATATATATTCAAAATAACTATCAGGGGGTGATTAGTGATCGATACTGATGCCAAAAATGCAATCAGTAAAATTTTTGTCTGTCTGTCTGTCTGTCTGTCTGTATGTTCCTTGTAGAAACAAAAACTACTCGACGGATTTTAACGAAACTTGGTACAATTATTCTTCATACTCCTGGGCAGGTTATAGTATACTTTTCATCACGCTACAATCAATAGGAGCAGAGTGGTGAAGGGAAATGTTAGGAAAACGGGAGAAGTTACTCCATTTTTTAAGCTTCCGTCGCGTGTGCAGCCTTAATGGTTAAACTTACATAGAAATCATGTATGACGGAAATAGTCTATATAATATTAACTATAAACGCGGGTGACACCGCTGGCACAGCTAGTCTATACTAATATTATAAATATGAAAGATTTGATTGCTTGTTTGTTTGTATCGAATAGGCTCCGAAACTAATGGATCAATTTGAATAATTCTTTCACTAATGGAAAGCTATTTTATCAGCGAGTAACATAGGCTATATTTTACCCCCATACTCCCACGGGAAGGGGAACTACGCGGGTGAAACCGCGGGGCGGTGCTATCGTTTGTATATATCTAACTTATATAGGTATATAAGTCCCGTGTTGGTCTGGGACTATAAATATGCCAACAGTGGTTCTTGCCTAGCATGTCGTAAAAGGCGACTAATGGTATATCGGGTTTTAGGTATATGATTGTGTAGGCGACGAGCTAGCCACTTGTCACTACTTCTTCCCAATCTTCCATCTAACCCAGCCCATTGCCCCGTGTTGGTCTGGGACTTAAAAATAATGTACCAACTGTGTTTTTTTGCCTAGCAGGTCGAAAAAGGCGACGAATAGTATATCGGGTTTTTGGTATGTGATTGTAGGCGACAGATTAGCCGCTTGTCACTGCTTTTTCACAATTTTCCATCTAACCCAGGCCGGCTTTATTTTTGGCTGAATGTGGTTCAAGGGGCTTGCTGCCCCTTTGACTCTGTCTACCCCTTCGGGAATTATGGGCGAGATGTTATGTATGTATGTATGTATGTATGTATGTGTATGTAAGTTAGCAAAACATATTTCTCAATTAAAAATAATTTCTCTATATTATTTAGAATACTATTAAACATTAATATTCAGCATAGCCAAACACTTTCCGTTAGTAGTAAATTATACCAGATACAATAAAGCTCTCGAAAAAATAACAAAAATTCAATAATATCCCCAATTTTATGTATCAAGAGTAATGTAAATTACTAACTGGAATGTTTCCAAGCAGGCTGACTAATGGCATAGGCCTAACAACTCCCAGACAGCATAAAAAATGTTTTGCGAGTATCAGCTCAAAAAATAACGTGAAATAGCATGAAATAGAAATCTAAATAGATTTTTGTCCCTTCATTTTTTTTATCTTTTGACTGCCTCGTTGGTGTAGTGGTAGCATGCGCCGCCTAAGGACCGAGAGGTCCCGGGTTCAAATCCCGGGTCGGGCTAAAATTTGTGGCTGGGTATTTCAATATCCAAATTACTCAGTAACAGCCCGGAGTCAGGAAGTTGGCGGTTTAATCACCCCCGTGCCTCGGAAAGCTCGTTAAGCCGTTGGTCCTGCGCCTGACCTCTCTCCGGTCATGTCGGTGCCGTCTCATCGGACTATGAGAGTGAAGGAACAGAGAGTGCACATGTGTTTGCGCACACACTTGTGCACTATAATATCTCCTGCGCAGTTGGCTAATCCTCGTTGAGATTGGCCGCCGTGACCGATATCGGTTAGGAGGACATTATTATTATCTTCGACATGAACAGAAAGAAAAACCGATGTAAAGGATTATAAGCAAATTTTTTTGGGCGCTTTAAAGCATCTGGTGGAAGTTATTACTGATGGAAAGTGTCTGACAATATTGAATATTGATGTACATTAGAACGATGTGAAGTGAAAGATGTGGTGACTAAGATTGAAAAAGGCATGCTTGGATGGTTTGGGCATGTTGAGAGGATGGATGAAAGAAGATTGACGAAAGTGATATATAAGGCAAGTGTAAATGGAGCCGTCGGGAGGGGAGACCTAGACGGACTTTCCATGACCAGATTGGTAATGTATTTACAAAAGGTCAGGTAAACAGCACCCTTAACCGACGAGAATGTATGAAAATACTTATGAATGTGGAAGAAGCGAAAGGTATATCAGGATCTTAGCAAATAGAAGTACCTACGTGATTTCTGCCTACCCCCATGGGAAAAAGGCGTGACATTATGTTTGTATGTATGTAATAGTATTCTACACAACAAACATTAAAATTAACATTCAGAATTTAAGTTAAAAGTGAGAAATATCTTATCCTAACTTTCGCACCTGATACCTGATAAATGGCCCACTACCCAAACTAGCTAGGTAATACCCGTACGGGGGGGTGAGTAGGTATACTCTACAAATGTACTTAGGTGTTTATTTATTTATCACAAAATAGTATTGTAAACTTAAACTTATCTGTACATATTTTTAAAAATAACTAAACAGATATTTATGTAAAATACCTACTTATATAAAGAAAATGGCCAAGTATAACCTAACGTGCAAGTTTGTATGCAAGTTACTCATTCACTCACACTTGTGTCAAAAAACAATTAATAAAAAATTAATGAACACCCGCTTTTCACAACTTTTGTAAAAAAATATCATACCTACGCAAAATCTAAAAAGGAGGTAAGTATAACACTGAAATTAAATAAAAAAAAAACATTTACCATAAACAATAAATTCCCAGATTAAAACAGAACAAATCACAAAAACCTTGCAAATATAAATAAATTGTCACAAATCGATTTATTTCAAACCGCAATGAAAATTTCTGCCAGTGAATTCAATCACCATCACGCTATTATTAAACGCATATCAAAATAAACGGAAACACAGTATCATTAAACACAATCGGCATTTCATTAAAATAATAACAGAAAGTAGGTAGGTACTCCAACAATAAGTTTCTGTGTAGGCGACGTAGCCTTAAACACAAATTTTTCACAATTTTACATCTAACTGCAGCCAATTTTTTTTTGGCTTAATGTGGTTAATATTATTGCTTCTTACTCTTCTAGTAGCAAGTACTCGAATAACACAATACAAAACATTAACACCAACATTAATTACATATCTCAAAACAAATAAACAATTCTCATTCACTATTTCTCTTAAAAAAACACAAGATGGCGGCCTATACTATAAAAAAACGAAAATATCACTTCACAAATGAGGTTTTTTTGTCTAATTTGACGTTGTAATGTGTGAGATCTATCGTAAATATTTAACTTCACTTACAGAACAGGCGTGCAGGCTGCGAGAGAGCTGGATTCCGACTGATTTTGTTTGGCCGGCTCGGTTGAATCGCGTCAATGTCATTTTGTGTAGGCGACCATGTCTTTTGGCATAGATAGGACTGAACTGGGTATTTCTCGTAATAATTTATCACGGAAGAGCTTAAACAATGAGTGTTTGGTATTTTTGGATACTATGATACAGATCAATACAGATGAAGTGTCCGTGATGATATATTAACAACTCGTTACTAAATTCATATGAAATACATAATATACAGTCATAACTAACTAACTCATGGTAGGTACCTACTTAAAATAAAATAAAAAAACTTTTTTAGATTATATTGACTTTTCTCATTGTTTGTTTTTGGATGATCTACAGATATTTAGTGTTTGTAAGAAGTAACTTAAGCTACAGTCTGGTTAAAGAAATAAAAATTGTGGCGTCACACAGTTTTTTTTTTTATCAAAATCTACGCGGATTAATTCACGTAAGATATTTACTGACAGATCTCAATATGTAAGATGTAACTGTATTAATCGCATACTTTATCATCCGAATTATTTATACAGTTTAGTAGCCAACACGATAATATTTTTTTTCTTGTCGTCAATAGATGGCGTCGTATATTACTTGGAGCAATTATAACCCTTATACTGGCAGGAATAAAGTGTACATTTAGACACAAGCAGTAGCGTAGTCTTGCGTTACAACACAGGATTGTGACTTCACTGCCACGTCCGGCACTTTTATTCAGTGGTTTTTACGTTCCTTAGTATGTCCTGCAAATTGTCGTATTAAATGGTGGCCCTACTCGCTTATTACCGTATCGTGGGAGGAAAAAAGATTACAATCGGCAAACATACTGAAACTGGGCAGAGTCTACAATGTAGTACGTTAAATAAATGTGCGTCAGTGAATCACTCACCTATATTACCCGACTACGACGCCAGAACTAAACAATAATATTTATACAGTTTATTTTCTTAAAAAGAAAATGAATAAATTCTTTAGCCTTAAACATCAATTTCGCCTCTTCAAACTAAGCATGTGCTATGGATCAGGTAACGGATAGACATGCGCCCTGCAAGGGGGGCTCCGAATACTCCTGAAGTATCCCTCTGTCGTAGGATGTAATTAAAAGGGCCTTTGGGGTCGTGGGAGATAGCGGGAGAGCCTTCTAGCACTCAATCGTCCCCGGAAAAGACGACTACTCGTGTATTCTGTCCGTTAGGACTAGCGTTGCCAGGCGTCCGGATAAAGCCGGACATAGTTAGGCTTTTTGATTGCGTGTCCGGCCAAAATATACGGTGACCGGCTTGTCCGGCTTTTGTTGGGCTTTTTACATTTCGGAAATGAGCGAGTGCCGAGCGTGGCCGAGCGTAGGCAACTATCGGACTCTCCCGCAGTCCGTCATTAATGTAGGGTTTCGGGCCTTTTTACTCAAATGTCCGGCCAAAGTGGCTGGTCTGTCCGGCTATTAGGTTTGGCGACCTGGCAACCCTAGTTAGGATACGAGTCACACAGCTGTCTGTGTTGTTGTACACACCACATTAGGGTGTTTTGGGTGTGTGATTGTGTAGGCGACGAGCTAGCCACTTGTCACTACTTTTTCACAATTTTCTATCTAACCCAGCCCAGTTTTATTTTTTGGCTGAATGTGGTTAAGGGAGCTGCCCCTTTGACTCTGCCTACCTCTTTAGGGATATGTACGTACCTGTCCAGGTTTGAACCAGGACTCCGCGCATGAAAGCGTCCTTATCATTGTGCTACCACCGCTCTTGGCTGTACTACCATCATTCATCATCTTCCTAGCATTATGTCCCGTGCTTAGACGGGGTCCGCTTTGACTATGATCCAGGATTTAGCAAGTCTGGTAGGTAATTAAATTGAAGCGACTGCCGATCTAACCTTCGTAACCCTAAGATAAGGGAACCAGACAATTTTTGGATCATGGTTACAAATCCAAAATTGATTGAAATTGCAGGTTTCATCACGATGTTTTCCCTCACCGTCGAGCTAGTGGTATAAATACTTACGTACATAGACTTGAAAAATCCAGAGGTACGTGCCCGGGTTTGAACCCGCACTCCTCGGTTAAGAGGCGCGTGTCCTTACCATTGTACTACCATCATTATCATGATATATATGTATTAGTAGCAGCGCCCCGCGGTTTCACCCGCGTAGTTCCCGTTCCCGTGGGAATACGGGGATGAAATATAGCCTATGTTACTCGCTGATAAAGTAGCTTTCCATTGGCGAAATAATTATTCAAATCGGTCCAGTAGTTTCGGAGCCTATTCGATACAAACAAACAAACAAATATTTCCTCTTTATAATATTAGTAAAAGTATAGATGAATGAATTAGACTAGATTTAAATTGTATGCCAATTGAGATTAAAACCACTCGAAGATTAATTATCGATTATATTATGTATATTGCTAGTTAATGTAATGTAATGATTTATATATGTACTTCAGAATGTGATTGATGTCTGATACTGGCCATGTGTTAGACTGCACTGACTAGTCCAGGAGGTAGAGTTAGCCTATTGATAAATCTATCGATAGTCTACGTCAATAGTATCGATAGCCTATCCATGGTATCGATACTATCGATTAATGGAATATATGAAAAATAGATCCTATCTAAGGGTTACGAAGGTCAGATCGGCAGTCTCTTCAATAAAATTACCAGACTCGGTAAATCCTGGATCATAAAATATAAATAATAAATAAATAAATAATATCACACTACATCACATACATTGAGCTGACTCCGAGGCAAGTAGCTTAAGCACTTGTGTTACGGATATCAGAAACAATAGTGGTATTACAAATATGTACTTAAATATTGGTTATTAACACCCAGACACATAACAAACACAAGTATTCATCATACGAATATTTGTCCTGAGTGGGGATCGAACCCACAACTCTTGGCACATGTGGCAGGGTCACTACCGAATGCGCCATCGAGCTTGAAGATGGTCTGAGCAGACCCTGACTAGACACGGGACATAACGCTAGAAGAATGATGATGATATGAATAAAGACGGTTCAGTTGAATTTGCATTGTGCTTAGACATGTTCCGCATAAATCATGATCCAGGATTTTGGGAAACTGGTAATTATATTGAAGCATGCATCATCAAAAATGCAAGCATGATACGAATTGTCTGATTGCCTTATTCAAGGGCTACGAATGTCAGTGAGCTAGCCGGTTCAATGTAATTGCCAGACTGGCTAAATCCTGGATCACGGTCTAAGCGGACCCCGTCTAAGCACGGGACATAACGCTACGGATGTAATGGCTCCCATTTCATTTATTTGTACATGTCACGGACTAGTAAAAAAAGAAGGACTCCACGCTGTCATACTATAGCGTGTAGCCACGTATAAGCTTGTGTGAGTAAGATGCTTATGGATACCGGATATCTGTAAATTGGAGCGCTTATTATGTCAATGTGTGAGGTTGCGTGTCGCGTTGGAGCACCTGAGGAGCTCCAACGTCTAGTTAGTGACGTGGAGTCCTTTTTTTTTGACTTGACTGGCCCGTTGGTCGAGTGGTCAGAGAACCTGACCACGAAACCAAGGATCGCCGGTTCGAATTCCGCTAGGGGCAAATGTTTTAAACATGAACATTTGTACTAGATTCATGGATGTTTATAAACGTATTTAAGTATGTCTATCCGTTCACCTAGTATCCATAGCACAAGCATAAGCTTAGTTTGGAACTAGGGAATTGGTGTGTCAGTCTAAAGAATTTATTTATTATGTATTTATTTTACTAGTCCATGGTATATAGCTATAGATTTAACAACTGCAAAAATGTCGAAACTATTTCAATCTTGTAAACAAATCTTCAAAGTCACTTTGGCCTAGGTCATGTATAAGATCTTAAACAGTTTTTGTATCAGACGGTCAATAAAAAATCACTTTGCTTCTGAATAAATGTAAGTAGATTGCGTTACGGCTGAATAATATGATGATGAAAACATGGCGATATATCAAAGAAAATAATGACGTATGAACAGAAATAGTTGCATGTATGCAAGAGTTTGTCTATGTTGGTCTGGGACTTAAAAGAATGTGCCAACTGTGTTCCTTGCCTAGCATGTCGTGAAAGGCGACTAATGGTATATCGGGTTTTGGGTATGTGATTGTGTAGGCGACGAGCTAGCCACTTGTCATACTTTTTCACAATTTTTCATCTAACTCAGCGCAATTTATTTTTGGTTAGATGTCATTAATTTAATGTCCCATGTTGGTCTGGGACTTGGCCCATGTTGATCTGGGACAAAAAAAAAGAATGTGCCAACTGTGGTTCTTGCCTAGCATGTCGTAAAAGGCGACTATTGGTATATCGGGTTTTGGGTGTGTGATTGTGTAGGCGTCGAGCTAGCCACTTGTCATTACTTATTTACAATTTTTCATCTAACTCAGCGCAATTTATTTTTGGTTAGATGTCATTAATGTTAGCTACTGCTTATTGCACTCTGCCTCCCTTCAGGAGTTGCAAGCTGATATATGCATTATGTATATTTATATTGAAGCGGTGGTAACTTAATGGTAAAGACGCGGGCCTCTTAACCGAGGAGTGCGGGTTCAAATCCGGGCACGTACCTTCGGATTTTTCAAATCTATGTACGTATTTATACCACTAGCTCGACGGTGAAGGAAAACATCGTGATGAAACCTGCAAATTCAAATAACTTTAGATTTGTAACCATGATTCAAAAATTGTCTGTTTCGACATAACGCTAGGATGATGATGACACATCCTATTAATATTATAAATGCGAAAGTTTGTATGAATGGATGGATGTTTGTTACTCTTTCACGCAAAAACTACTAAATGGATTTTAATGAAACTTTACGATAATACAGCTTATACACCCAAATAACATATAGGCTATGTTTTATCGATGTACCACGCGACTAATAACTCGTGTCAAGATTAAGTTACATGCATACTTGTTTAATTACGTTTAATCATGTTATAAGTACACAGATTATTTCAAACACGAAACTCATAACTAAAATCCGTCTCACACTTGACCGTTTCTCAAGTACATGTCTCCCAGACCTGCCCCAATACTAACAGCTGTATCAATGAATACATCGCGTCTTTGACGAAGAATAAGTAGGTTTATTTATTGCGAGACGGTACGAACGTCAGGGGAATTATCATTGCTAAACTATGTGACTGCGTGAGTTGTTTTTTTCTCTTTCAGTATGTCATTGTTAACTACATCGTCAATCTATACTTACAATAAATCTGTAGAGAGGTCAATTCTGTACATGAAATATATTTCAAAATAACTATCAGGGGGTGATTAGTGATCGATACTGATGCCAAAAATGCAATCAGTAAAATTTTTGTCTGTCTGTCTGTATGTTCCATATAGAAACAAAAACTACTCGACGGATTTTAACGAAACTTGTTACAATTATTCTTCATACTCCTGGGCAGGTTATAGTATACTTTTCATCACGCTACAATCAATAGGAGCAGAGTAGTGAAGGGAAATGTTGGGAAAACGGGAGAAGTTACTCCATTTTTTAAGCTTCCGTCGCGTGTGCAGCCTTAATGGGTAAACTTACATAGAAATCATGTATGACGGAAATAGTCTATATAATATTAACCATAAACGCGGGTGACACCGCTGGCACAGCTATATAAATCTACTCAGCATATACCCTACATTGAAGAAATTAAAATATTGATGATTAAACTGCAATTAACTCACTCAAAAAATATACCTAACTATCTTAGGTACTAAACTTCACGCCCAGTGGCGGATTTACCCTAAGGCCCAGTAGGCCCGGGCCTAGTCAAAGTCAAGGTCAAAATATTCTTTATTTTATAGGTTTCAAAGAAACACTTATAAATCGTCAAAAACAGTTGAAAGAGATATGATTCTACCACCGGTTCGGAATGTTGCATCTACCGAGAAGAATCCGGCAAGAAACTCGGTAGTTACTTTTTTCAATTACAGTATTAACAAAGTTATAAGAATCATATTTAACGATTTAATTCAATTTAAAGAAAATAAAAATTTATAATTACTAAGAAAAAAAGGGCGGCCAGATATTAGAGGCGGCCAGTCGTGTTAAAAATTAAGTGAGGACGCGTTAGTACTGAGAATTATGGCCTGTATAAGTCCGCCACTGTTCACGCCACTTCCCTAGCTTGCTAGGCAGAGAGAACCGAACGCCATATGGCACGATCCTTACACACCTCACTCGCCTCTTCGACATTCATAATCCTTTTCATACAAGCTCTACGGTTTTTATGACTCCTAATATCACCTTCTGTTAATACACGACCAATCTGGTCGTGGTAGGTGAGCCTGGGCCTTCCACGGCTCCTACATCCTTCCACTTTCGCATTGTTTATCTGTTTAGTCAATCTTTCGTCATCCATTCTTTTCACATGTCTGAACCACCGGAGCGTGCTTCTCTATCTATACTAATAGATATTATAAAGCTGAAGAGTTGTTTGAACGCGCTAATCCCAGGAACTACTGGTCCAGTTTGAAAAATTATTTCACTGTTAGATAGCCCATTTATCGAGGAAGGCTATAGGCTATATAACATTAACGATAAACGCGGGTGAAACCACGGGCACAGCTAGTTATATTATACTAGCTATGCTCGCAGATTCAAGCAAACAAACAAACTATTTAGCTTTATAATACTAGTATAGAAAATTGCTGCTTCCAGACCTAGATCGCAAAAATTGATAAACAAATATAAAATACGCCTACCACACGGACTAGTAAAAAAAGAAGGACTCCTCGCTGTCATACTATAGCGTGAAGCCACGTTTATGGTTGTCTGAGTGAGATACTTATGGATACCAGATATCGTATATATGTCATTTGGAGCACTTATTATGTCAATGTGTGACGTAAGTTGCGAGTCAAGGTGGCGCACCTGAGGAGCTTCAATGGCTAGTTAGTGGCGCGGAGTCCTTCTTTTTTTTGTCCGTGGCCTACATGGATTATAAGCTTATTATTTTTTTTAAATAAAAGGTAGCCTTACTTATTTCATGCGATTAACATATAATGTGTTCCTCGCCCAGCATGTTATAAAAGGCGAATAATAACATATATATTATAAATAAATATCAGACTACATCACATATCTGAATCAACAGGGGTTGATTTTACAAATATATATTTTAATATTGGATATTATCACCTAGACACAGAACAAACACAAGCATTCATCACACGAATGTTTGTCCTAGGTGAGCACTGAACCCATAAGTCTTGGCGCATGGGGCAGGGTCATTACCGAACGCGCCATCAAGCCATTCAAAGTTATTGGCTTAAAACTATAAAAGATAATTTTAAAATTAAGGCAGTGAGTTTTTGACCACATGGTCCCTGATAAAAATAATGCAATTGTGGTCTTTAATTACTAAATAGTTGGGAACACCTGATCTAACTCAACGAGTTTCTAGCCGGTTCTACTCGGTAGAATCAACGTTCCGGACCTGGCGATAGAATCACTTTTTTGTATTATTATGACTATTCATAAGTGCTTTTGTGGAGCCTACATGAATAAAGATATTTCTATTTCTATTTCTATTTCAACCAAATTTTATTTTGGGCTGAATGTAATTTTAATAGCTTAATCTTCCTTTCAATTTTACTATCCCAAAGGTAAAAATATCTTACAAGAAACTTTATGGCCTTTTTAAAAATGATTTTTGGTTCGTTCCATGTTAGAATGGGGCTTGGCCCATGTTGATCTGGGACAAAAAAAAAAGAATGTACCAACTGTGGTTCTTGCCTAGCATGTCGTAAAAGGCGACTAATGGTTTACGGGCTTTTGAGTGTGTGATTGTGTAATGTGTAGGCGACAGGTTAGCCGCTTGTCACTGCTTTTTCACAATTATCCATCTAACCCAGCACGGTTTTATTTTTGGCTGAGTGTGGTTGAAGGGGCTTGCTGCCCCTTTGACTCTGCCTACCCCTTTGGGGATTATGGGCGTGTTGTTATGTATGTATTTTTGGTACGAATCCTTCTTTGCAAGTCTGACTCGCACTTGGCCGGTTTTCTACTTACGAAGCCAAGGCTCACATGGAGTAAATAGATGGCTAGACGCGAAATAGGTCGGGCGGTCAGCGGTGTCGCAACTAGTTGCAGGGAAAACAGATTCAGGATTTATATTCATGGACAAACAACATGCGTGGATCGGCATAATAACATCAGCGATGTTGGAAGACTGGCTTGTCCAATTTGCATCTAAGTCTTTCTTGTCAAGCTGATTGGAAGAGTGTAACCGTGGAGGTGGCTCACCATTCTTGGCTACAGTGGCGTAACTATATCTACCGTTCGAGGCCCGGGGCAAATTCATCGGATTCGAACTTTGATGCTCTTTATCTTTATGATTTTTTGTTAATTTGATAATGCGAAAAATGTGTGTCTAGTATTTTTGTATAATATAACTGACGAATTAAATAGAATTATAGTTGTTTAATGCAGTCATTAAACAACTATAATTCTATTTAATTCGGATTACTTTTATATGTTATTTTTTTTACAATATTAAAACTGTAAACTAGATCAATTTCAATAAAACCAAATGCGAAGTTAGCAGCCTGGGTAGACAAATCACACATAGTCTATTTATTTTACTTGTTTAAGCATCTAAGTAGGTAATTTAAATAAATGAAAGGCAAAACTATTTATTTATTTATTAAGTTTACCAACAACTGTTACATTTAAGTTATCACCATGTAATAGAACAGAGGTACTTAAATCTAAATGCAGAGTTACTTACAGGTAAACATCACATGCTAACTATAGGCAAGGAAGGTCATTAAACAACAAAATAACTAATAATTAAAGAAATATATTAAAAAAAAACACCTAATACATCAGAAACAGGCGATGTTGGACTTTTGGGACCTACGTACTCGCAAAGTTTACGTATTCGAAATATGTCCCTTCTAAAAAAAGCCAAAGAACTCGAGAATACGTCTATTTTTTTACAAAATAACAATAGCAATAGTCCTGCAACAGCCGGATGTCGCCTTTGAGTGTATGTTTCATACTGCAACTCACATTTAGATCAAACTCTTAAAAGGCCTCTACATGTTGGACCCATGTCCCCATGCAAGCCTTAAAGGCCCGGGCTTGTCCCGTGGTTGTGCTGAGAGACATAATAATAATGTGTAATAAGTTATAAATGTTGCGAGTTGGGATTCTCCTCTGACCTGGGGGCCCCTTCCGGCTGGGGGCCCGTGCCATTTTGCCGACTTGCCACCTTGTAGTTACGCCACTGCCAGGCTAGTTCTAATTCGACAAATAATTATCATTATGTATCTTATTTCATTTATGTGCGAGCAGCGAAAACTCAATGGTAAAAACAGGGCTTATATGCGAGGGTAACGGTTTTACACCCGGGTATGTACCACTGGATTTACAAATTTTTTAGTCTATTTTATGTAGGTACTTATGTATGTTTGGCGATGAGGGAAAACCTCATAATGAAATCTGTACATTGAAACAAATATGGATGCGTTACTATGATTAGGGATTAAAGATTCATCATCTTCCTAGCGTTATGTCCCGTGCTTAGACGGGGTCGCTTAGACCATCATCCAGGATTTAGCGAGTCTGGTAATTACTTTGAAGCGACTGCCGATCTGACCTTCGTAACACTAAGATAGGGAAACCAGACAATTTTTGGATCAAGATTACGAAACTTAAAATCAAATTCAAATTTAAAATCTCTTTATTTATATAGGCTTCAAAAAAGCGCTTATAAATAGTCAATTTAAACAGAAAAGAAAATATAACCACTGGTTCGGAAGGTAGACTCTATCGAGAAGAAACCGGCAAGAAACTCGATAGTTACTCTTTTAAATGGCAAAATTTACAGTTTCGTAATTAATAATCTACACTTACTAGGTAACCACACTGCAGGTTACTTCATTTAGAGTTAGATAAGCGGTGTATTTTTTGTAAACAATCTTTCTTTTTAAAACAACTCTCATTGAAAAAAAGAATAACGCGCCTGAAAAATTATATTTATTATAGTTGCGAAGATTACTTTGCTATTATAATTTTGAAGGCGCTAGGTCCCTGTGTCGAGCCAAATTGATAACTACGATAAGGCATCGGACAAAAATATTAAATAAGCAGCGCCCCATGGTTTCACTCACGTTGTTTCAGTTTTAGTGGGAATTCGGGGATAAAATATAGCCTATGTTACACGCTGATATAATAACTTTGCATTTGTGAAAAAGTTTTCAAATCGGTACAGCAGTTTCGAAGTCTACTCAATTCAAACACACAAACAAACATCCAGTCCTTCCCTTATATAATACTAGTATATATACCTAGTTATTGGAATAGGGTGGTATAATGAAACAATGAAATTATTGAATAAATTAATAAACGTTTATTACGGCACTAAAATACAATAATGGTACTTCTGCCATAATTTACTAAAAGATATTAAGTATTATTAAGCACTCCATAATTTTTGTACGGCTGATTTTTACGTTTTTTTTTATAAATTAGTAACATACTTTTCTCGTAAGCTCTCAATCCAAATGTTACGCAGATTCTAAAGAGCTATGCTCCTTAACAAGATTCAGCCGAAAAGGTGACTCATTTGGGTAACATGGAAAATTGCGGAAAAGTATTGTCAAACTCCCCATGTTGGTCTGGGACTTTGAAAGAATGTGCTGTGTTTCTTGTCCAGCATGTCGTAAAAGGCGACTAATAGTGTATCAGGTTTTGGGTGTGTGATTGTGTAGGCGACGAACTAGCCTCTTGTCACTACTTTTTCACAATTTTGCATCTAACCCAGCCCAGTTTTGTTTTTGTCTGAATGTGGTTAAAGGGGCCTGCTGCCCTTTCGACTCTGCGACTCTTATGGGCGTGATTTTATGTTATGTAATGAAAATAAAATCATCTCCAACATGAGGGAAGTTTCAGGGTAGTCTAATATTAAATGAGTTTGAAGAAAACACAGATGCATTGCAAATAATCATTATAATTTCAAATTCTATAAGATACACCAACTATCATCACATGTTGCCATTATCAAAATAAATGACATCTCACTACTTTTACAATCAGACAAAGAAAACTCGGTTCATGATGCAATTTAGAATTTAAATTAAATTACTAATTTCGATAGAAACAGCAACTATGTCATTCACATATTAACTACATAATTTCATATCTATACAGTTCAAAAATTTCTGCCAAATAGTACACAATCATTCATAAAATCGCTTTTTCGATAAACCAAACAAACATGTTTAAGTACAGCCATTGATGAAAAAAAAAGAAAATAATTTTAAATAAAATGTCTGACTACTAAAATTGTATTAATCTGAGTTCCTACTAAAACATAATTTATTTCGCTAATCTAAATAAAAATTACTATTACCAGTAAATGGTATTCTAATTATGAAGACAGTATGCTCATTAGCTATAAAAAATATCTACTAGATTAAGAAATGCAACAATTTCAATGGCTAATCTACTTTGGTGCTTCATAAATGCGTTGTCTAATTTCCTACACTATCTACATCTATCTACAGTAACATTTCAAAGCTTTTGTCGTAAACATTGTTATAAAAAATATGTTTTTTTGTTCGTCTAAGCCAAGATTGTAAAAATTAAAAAAATATTATCTATGACTTATACAATTTCTTGCAAAAATACTTTTCGAATTGAGATTAATTTCGAAGAGAATTCGTAAAAAACCTTCATATTACATGAAATTATTTTTATTGCATATTTTTGTCAATGTGTATGTACATTAACAATAAAATTATTAGATAGCTAATAAAAGATACAAATTTGACTCTGATTTAGAACAAAAAGCTACATTAGAATATCTGTAATAATTATAAGTGTTTTTGAGAACCCTCACCCCCTTTTTATTTATTGCAACATTATTAAGGTAACATTTCTAATAAAGAACGAGAAAGAGACATTTTTTCAGTAGCTTTAACACATATTTCTATGTAATACAACGTAATAAATGCATTTTCACAAGCCGTATAGGTACAACAAATGCTTATCTATGTCACCACAAATTAAAATGGCGCTAAATTCTAGTCTAGTATGAGGAGGGAGAAACTAAAAAAAACTTAAATCTATCATCGATAATCCACGAAACAAATGCAGTCGTTTTTGTTTTAACAAAAAAATCTTTTTTTTGCGAAATATTTTTTGAAAAATCCCTTGCAGTGCTGGGTGAATTTTTCGGTTGAGTCTTGAAAGTTTCAAAGCCAATTGCTGTTACCCAAAAACAAATTAATCCTATACATTTGAGATAATAAATTAATTAATTTGAGCGAATCTTTACGGTGTAGTAGTATTTCTAAAAATATTACGTTATTTAATGAAAAAGAACATTATTCGTTAAGAATTTAATAGCACTATTGTTTTATACTAATAGAAAAAATATATAAAAAAAATGGTACACATTTCGTAATTTAGACCTGCTTCCAATTTCATTTAGTTTTGGAAAGGACTTGACTCGAAACTGTAATAAATGGTAAAATTGGTAATTAACAAGACTTATAAGATAGATTAATCTTTTCATAGATTTTAAGTGATATCGAATCATTAATTGTTATTTATTTAAAATCACAATTTTCCATCTAACCCGGCTCAGTTTTATTTTTTGGCGGAATGTGGTTAAAGGGGCTTGCTGCTCCTTTGACTGCCTACCCCTTCGGAGACTGCTGGCGTCATGTTATGTATGTTATTAAAAGTAACTAAGTAATAAACACTTTTATTAAATTCTTATTCTACATGTTTTTTGTTTAACCTACATCTGTTTTTTTCCCACAATAATCCCACCTGCATTTCTAATCGAAATATTTTTTAACTAAATAAACTTTTGAAATAAAATAACTCGTCCATAAATATTACGACTTCAAAGAAACGAGCCTTTTCCAAAACTTAAACAAATTTAGATGTTCAATACTGTGTACAATTAAAAATATGAAAATATCTTTGGCAACATTGAAGAAATCAAAATGGCTGACCACTACACCGTAAAAGAAATATTAAAACAATAGTCAAATAACTTATAGAGTTCAATGTTTCCTTGGTACTAGATATAAGCTGAAAGTGTCTTTGGGTAATGCTGCACAAGCGGGTTTTTGCTTAAGGTCCTCAATATTCTCAGCTGCCACATCAAATTCCTGCATTATACTAGCGAACATGACAAAAGACATTGTCGTGACAAGAGTTTGTCCTATACACGTTCTCTTACCGATACTGAAGGGTAAAAAGTGGGGGATGTTTTTTCTGACAGAAACCACCTCCTTCTCCGTTTCCGTGGCCTTATTGATAGGCCCACTCCGTTCACCATCAGACTCCATGCCCGAATCGCATTGGGAATTCCGCCGGACTCTGATTTTTGTACGCTCCAAAAACCTAGATGGGTCAAATTTCTGCGGCTCTTTCCAATACTGCTCTGAAGTGTTCAATTCATAGTTGTTTATGAAGACAATTGTGCCTTTCTCTACGCCGTAGCCAGCAACAACGGCATTTTCTGTTGCAACGTGAGGCACTATCGGTGAAGACGCATACCTCAGACATTCTAGCACTGTAGCTTCAGTGTACGGCAAACTGCTTCTATCTGACAGCGTCACAGCCCTTTTGCCCTTCGTAACCCCATCTATTTCGGCTTTTACCTTTCTCGCTACATCCGAATCTCTGGCCATAGCAGCGAGACACAACATGACCAAATTACCAACAGACGAGTGACCTCCCAGAAAATCTTCAAGCATAAATATGATAGTGTTTCTGTCAACCGTAGAATCGTCTTTCAATACCCTCAGTAGGCCATCCAGGAAGTCCTTCTCCGGGCCCTCAGTGTCCAAATTCATTTCACGTTGTTCCACAATCCTGCTCAGAATAAAAGACCTGATATCCTGAGACCAGCCAGACAGTTTATCCATGTGCTTCTTGTACAAAGGCTCCAACCACGGCAGGAAGTCTACTGCATACCCTTGGTTGATTTCCCAGAAGATCTCGTCGAAATGATCGACTATTTTCCGGAACTCGGCGTCTGATTCCTCGAATCGGATGTTGCACATGTAGTGAGTGAACATGTTCATTGCTGTGGACATTAATATCGGTTTCAGCTTGATGGCTGATTCGGTGCCGTTGGCTATGGTCCTGAGGGTCTGGATCAGCTCTATGGATTCGAAGGTGGCTACTGAGCCGATCCGAGCGAAGTTATCGGTGTGCTGCTTAGGGCCACAGTGGCGGCGAGCGAGGTTTCTCCTTCTAGTTTGGAGGTTCGACCAATCGCAGAGGGCGAGTGCTGAGGACAAAAGAAAGACGGAGTTTAGTAAACATTCTATACATAATTATTATTTATTTATTTGGACAACCAACAAGATTATACACCTTAAAAGCTAAAATTTACAGAATACAGGAGTATACAGGAGTTGGTGCGGCCTTAATTACAGGTTGCCACGGAAAGCATAAATAAAAAAAAGTTGGGAGCATAAGGCATCCTTTAGCTTAATAAAAAAGTGCATACTAATTAGTGAATGTTAGAATTTAAATATCATTAGATATAACCAGGCTCAATTTCTTTTTAAATTTTGATAAACTAAGACTAAATAATAAATAAATAATAAATAAATATCCGACTACATCACATACATTGATCCGACTCCGAGGTAAGTAGCTTGAGCACTTGTGTTACGGATATCAGAATCAACAGTGGTATTACAAATATATACTTAAATATTGGATATTAACACCCAGACACATAACAAACACAAGTATTCATCACACGAATGTTTGTCCTGGGTGGGGATCGAACCCACAACTCTTGGCGCATGGGGCAAAGTCACTACCGAATGCGCCATCGATCTTGAAGATGGTCTGAGCAGACCCTGACTAGGCACGGGACATAACGCTAGAAGAATGATGATGATATGAATAAAGACGGTTCAGTTGAATTTGCATTGTGCTTAGACATGTAAACTAAATATATTATTATAAACTGTTTAAACTAATTTTATAGTTGGTTCAATAGCCTAGTGTTGTGGCTCGATCCTCACTCAGTTAAAATATTAATAATAATATATTATAAATGTGTTGGTATTTGTATTAATAAATATATAGCTAATAATGATTCAAAATTTCATAATGATGAGATATTTGAAGGTGTAGGTAAATCAATAAATTATCCATTAATAATTTATTAGGTATTGATTGTAAAATTGCATAAGCAAATAAAAAATATTATTCTTGTTGAGATAAAAATAAAAATAGAAAAATTATTAAAGAAAAAAATATTTTTAAAACTTAAATGAATATTGTGTTAATATTAATATTTAAAAATGTTTCTCATTATTAATGTTTCTCATATCCGTAACACACATGCTTAAGCTACTTAAATCATTGTATGGCCTCTGCCTATCAATGTTTGTATGTTATTTATTTCATTTGTGGTTAATGAGGATATTTCAAACTATAAATCTTGCAATTTAATCATAGAGATACTTGTTGTGATATTATTTTATAAATTCATGTCAACAATAGTTAATTTATTATTAACTAGCTGTGCCAGCGGTGTCACCCGCATTTATGGTTAATATTATAAAGACTATTTCTTATATAATTATAATTGTACCAAGTTTCGTTAAAATCCCTCGAGTAGTACAGACAGACAGACAGACAAAAATTTTACTGATTGCATTTTTGGCTGCAGTATCGATCACTAATCACCCCCTGATAGTTATTTTGAAAATATATTTCATGTACAGAATTGACCTCTACAGATTTATTATAAGTATAGATTTATTCTAGCTACAGCTCATAATTAACTATCCGTCTTATTACTTTGTAATCCAGACATTATCTTTAAAGGCGAAATTCGCACTTCACCTACAACATAACATAGGCTTGGCCTATTTAGACATTAAACTCTTTCGAGCGTAACAAGTACTATGACGTAACGAGCGATGAAAACGAAATGAATACAAGAAAAAGCGGTCAAGCGTGAGCGCTGGAAATATATTTGAGTTCCGTACATAAAATCTTTTATATAAAATCTGGCCCGTTGGTCGAGTGGTCAGAGACCCTGGCCACGAAACCAAGGGTCGCGGGTTCGAATCCCGCTAGGGGAAAATATTTCGTGTGATGAACATGGATATTTGTACTCGAGTCATGGATGTTTATAAACGTATTTAAGTATGTCTATCCGTTCACCTAGTATCCATAGCACAAGCTTATGCTTAGTTTGGAACTAGGCAATTGGTGTGTTAGTCTGGAGAATGTATTTATTTGTAAATAAATACAATTGAATTTCATTTTAACATAGTTTGGGGACCATTCTAAAGTGATTATTATTTTATCTCCTGACTAAGGATCTCTAAAAAGCGTTGTAACAATCAGAGCATAATACCATCGCGTGTGGACGAGGCACGCTACAGATCGTCTTCGACACTACATACACGTCTGAGAGTAATACATACATACATACATACATACATACATACATACATACATACATACATACATACAAACAAACAAACATACTATCGCGCCCGTAAAGGGGTAGGCAGAGCTCAAGAAGCAGTGAGATCAATAACCACTTCACAAAAAAAAAATATTGGGTTTTGTTATATTGGAATCATGAAATGCTTTTTCTTAATACCAGCACACGGACTAGTAAAAAATAAGGACTCCGCGCCACTAACTAGCCGTTGAAACCCCTCAGGTGCTCCAACTTGACACGCAACTTTCATTGACATAATAAGTGCTCCAAATAAATTTATCTCACTCACACATGCAAAAACGTGGTTTCACGCTATAGTATGACAGCGTGGAGTCCTTCTTCTTTTAGTAGTCCGTGTACCAGCAATGGTATTTTGGAAAGAAAGAAAATAGAAAAGGGTCTTGGGTCTAAAAGTTTTATGTAAATAATAACAATTAAATGTTAAATGGTCGGAAGAAAAATTTTTTCACAATTTTTCATTTTACCCAGTCCAGTTTTTTTTGGCTGAATATGGTTAAGGAGGCGACTCTGGCTACCCCTTCGGGGATAACGGGCGTGATGTTTTGTATGTATGTACAAACAGACACTTTAATTGTATTTTACGTACAACTTAACGAATAGAATATTTATTTACGCGTTAGCAAAATAATTTAATTACGCAATTGTCACTAATGCGTGGAATTTGTTTGTTGATCGACCTTATGTGGTCAAATTACGATGATTTTGTTTAAAATTGATTGAAAACTGGGTCATTGAAAAGCTGCGTATGCGTTTATAAAATAGTTATTTGTTAACACTTCTACACATTCTTTTGTATTACTGTTTCATATCGTCACCCTCGTAATCTTCGGAGGGGTAAGCAGAGCCTATGGGGCAGGCAGCCCGCTCAGTCACATTCGGCCAAAAAATGATATTGGGCTGGGTTAAATGAAAATTGTGAAAAAGTAGTGACAAGTGGCTAGCTCGTCGCCTACACAATCACATACCCAAAACCCGATATACCATTAGACGCTTTTTACGACATTTATTCTGAACTGTCTACACTTCTATACTTCTAAAATAATATAGTGAAGGCTGAAGAGTTTGTTGCCTCAAAAGCCTACATTATTAAACTTGTGGTTGATAATTTCATGGTACAACAAATAAATAAAATTTAAATACGTTTTTGTAATGTCAAAACTAAAAGCTTTTTACTAAATAGGTTATAAAACTATGTATAAGTAAGATACGGTACCAAAACATATTTTATTATAAAAGAAATATATTTATCCAATAGGGATGATGACTGCATTAAAAAACTACAATTCTATTTAGCCCGTCAGTTAGATTATACAAAAATACTGGACACATATTTTTCGCTTTATGAAATTAACAAAAAATTACAAAGATTAAGAGCATCAAAGTTTTAAAGTAGGGGCTTGCGACGTCACTATTTAGTAAAAATTTTACGAAAGCGTGACGTCACGCGCAACTTGAATGCATTGTATCGTCGTCAATGTTTGTTTGACAAATAAATAAAAAAATACGTGTTCAATAATTATTTTAAATCTAACTGACGGACTGAACAGAATTTTTAGTCATCTAGCCTATTATGGAGATTTATGACGACCTAATAAGGGGTTGCCCTAGAAAAAAAATTGTTACACTAATCTATATATAACTTAATATCTCTCTAGGCGCCACCAGCCGGCTTGTGTACCTATGAACCTGATATGACAAGTCAAGGACAAATGAGTTATGGGATTCTGTTACCGAGACTTAGAACTCAATGGGGCTTTTAAACCGGTCATCCGAGACTAATGGCTTTAATTAGTAGTTAAGTGTAACTCATACATACTTACATACAGACATAACATCACGCCCGTAATCCCCGAAGGGATAGACAGAATCAAAGGGGCAGCAAGCCATCTTTACCACATTCCGCCAAATATAAAAGTGTGGGTTAAATGGAAAATTGTGAAAAAGTAGTGACAAGTGGCTTGCTCGTCGCCTACACAATCACACACACAAAATCCGATATACCTACCATTTGTTGCGTTCAACATGCTAGACAAGGATCACAGTTGGCATATTATTTTTAAGTCTCAAACCAATATGGGACAGTTATTTTGATAGGCATATTAATGTTTAGTCAACAAACAATACAATTATGTTAATTGAAATGTTTTTAAGCTCATCGGTAATTAGATACTTGATTATAAACCACAAGTTATCAAATACCAGATTGTTGTTTGACAAAAGAATTTGCTTATATACAAATAATAAGAAATTAAGTATATGTTTGGAATGTCAAAATATTAGCTATTTACTTAATGCTTAAAAGGTATGTAATTATTTAAAAAAAATAAACCACATAATTTAAAAAAAAGATATGTTTGTTCCGGAAATCCTTGAAACGGCATGACCGATTTTATTAATTTAGAAAAAAAATCTGTGCAAAATCATGCTTTTTTTTTGTACGTAAGGATTGGAAAATATAAAATATATTTTCTGGTGCAAACAAGTATTTAAATAAACAATGGTTAAGTAAAGTAAATAGAAAATAGCACTATTATAAAAACGAATTTTAGAAACGTCAAACTTAGAATTATTTGTATGTATTATAAATAAATAAAATAAAATAAGTACCTAGGTAAGTAATAAAATATAAATAAAGTAGTAGTATTTTTAAATAAGTTACATACTTATTTAAAAATACTTAAATATTTTTGACGTGAACCAGACTATGAAATTAAAGTAAATTGCTAAACATATTATGTTTCAATAACTCCAGTGAGTTAATCTTACTAATAAAACATACTTATACAAATGTACAGATCTATGTAAGTAGTACCGATTATTACTTAAATTAGACCACTACTAGCCCACGAGCCAGGCTTAGCCTAGTGTGGGAGTCATAGAATCTAAATATCTTTAGGCGTCTGTTCTGGTTAATTAACACTTTTTTTTAACTTAATTATCACATACTTTTCCTGACCAATATTATACATGTAGATGAAAATTAAATATGTCTAAATGACTTGACCGATTGTGATGAAATTTTCAAGTTAGAACTCACAGCGAACCATTTACTTAATGATCAAGAAATAACTGATCGGTCTTGGAACACACAATAAGTTTAATAACTATGAACTTTATATGTAAATATTAGAAATAATGTAATCATTTATTATAAAAATATGGAAATGAAAAAAAAAACAATAAACAATAGAATACTCACAATTATTCCTGTCTCCAGCGAACAGCTTATGGAATCTGATGAAATCCGGCCGGCCGCCGAAGAATTTCCCGTTCTGGTTCAAAACTTCCCTAATCAACTCCAAATTATTCACCACCAAACATGGCGTGTTCCCTAAACTCAGGCTGAAGATATCCCCGTAAGTCTTAGACAACTCTGTGAAAGCCTGAAACGGCGACTCATGTTTCCCCAAAAGGTGTAAGTTCCCAATAATAGGCAAAGACGTCGGTCCCGGTGCGGTCTGCAAGACTTTAACCCCATCACCGCTCTTGGTCTTTCGGCAAGAGACGGTTTTTCGTGAGAAAAGCTTGTATACGCATAATGCGATGATGACTAAGCAGAGTACAGCACTCATTTTTGTTTTTCTAAAAAGAAAACTTTTTTGAGTGGCCACACCGGTTTGACAGGTGTCTTGGCGGGAAACTCGCCTGCACTGCGCTTGCTCGGCGGCCCGCGGCCATTTTATAGGCGGCCATATTTAATTTGCATTTAAGGCGTTTGCGTTATTCGATTAGAAAATTGAGCTTTATTACAACATTAGTAAGGTTTACATTGAATTTCTCGGTGTTTTTTTTAGATTTTTCATTCATGTAGTTTATTTTGAAGAATCAAAAGCTGAAATCACTTTGCGTAGGCTTGCAACTTCTAGTCTTAATCTTAGCTGGTTGCTTTAAATCAAATAATATTTAATATGACTTCTGAATAATGGAAGCAATATTAGATATTTTTTAAATTAATTAAATACCTATAATTAGACTTGCAAACTTCTACACGACTCCTAGGCTAGATTTTGGACCGTTGTTACTTAAGATCTTCTAGTATTTATGTGACTAAGTTTAGGTACTACATTCATTCATACAGTAACATCACGCCCGTAATCCCAAAAGGGGTTGGCTGAGTCAACCGTTGGTCGAGTGATCAGAGACCCTGGCCACGAAACCAGGGGTCGCGGGTTCGAATCCCGCTAGGGGCAAATGTTTCGTGTGATGAACATGGACATTTGTACTCGAGTCATGGATGTTTATAAAACGTATTTAAGTATGTCTATCCGTTCACCTAGTATCCATAGCACAAGCTTATAAGCTTAGTTTGGAACTAGGGAATTGGTGTGTCAGTCAGGAGAATTTATTTATTATTTATTTATTTACTATTAGGTCTATGGGCAAGATTTATGATTTATATGTGAAACTGCATATTAAAATACATAACTATGGGTGTGTATTTACGATCAAATTTATTTGGTTTCCCCATCGACTAGTAAAAAAATAAGGACTCCACGCTGTCATACTACAGCGTGAAGCCACGTTTATGCACGTGTAAGTAAGATACTTATTGATACCAGATAACGGATATCTGTCATTTGGAGCGCTTATCATGTCAATGTGTGACGTATGGTGCGTGTCAATTTGGAGCACTTGAGGAGCTTCAACTTCTAGTTAGTGGCGCGGAGTCCTTCTTTCTTTATTAGACCGCGGGATGGATGAAACCCGGACGTCTCGCTTCTGTTATCCAGACTCGCTAAATCCAGGATTATGGACCAAGGCGCCTCGACTAATCACGGGACATAACGATAGGCACATAAAGTTTCAGAATGTAACAGCAAGTTTGTCTTTTTTCTGGTATTTTAACTATGACTGATATTTTTTTTAAATATTCATTTGTTTATATCAGATAAAAAATAACATTGACCATTGAAGTCGAATAAAATATCCTATGTTAATCTGGAACTCACAAAAAATATGACAACTGTGTTTCCGTCCCAAACTGTCGCAAAAGGCGACTAATATATACTTCATAATAATAATACTTAATATTATAAAGCTGTACGAGCGGTGGTAGCTCAATGGTAAGGACACGCGCCTCTTAACCGAGGAGTGCGGGTTCAAACCCGGGTACATACCTCTAGATTTTTCAAGTCTATGTACTTATTTATACCACTAGCTCGACGGTGAAGGAAAACATCGTGATGAAACCAGCAAATTGCAACTGCAAAAAGGGTCTGTGTCCCCTGTAAGGGTTACGAAGGTCAGATCGGCAGTCGCTTCAATGTAATTACCAGACTCATACATCTGGATCATGGTCTAAGCGGACCCCGCCTGAGCACGGGACATAACGTTAGGAAGATGATTATAATAATGTTTATAAAGCTGTAGAGTTTCTTTGTTTGCTTGAACGCGCTAATCTCTGGAACTACTGGTCCGATTTGAATAATTATTTCAGTGTTAGATAGCCCATTTATCGAGGAAGGCTATAGGCTACAATATTTACCATAAACGCGGATGGAACCGCGGGCACAGCTAGTCATTAATACGGTTGATACAGCGATAGTTACGCCTCTGGTCTATGACTATATTTTTGATTCAAGTTAATACTTGTTTGTCCAATATTTTGTTATGACCGGACTATGTGAGCACAATCGCGTTCCATTTAACATTATTCCGTATACATATTGTATGATTCATGTATAATTCAGTTCTTTCACCAAATCTTTGACGTAGGTGGCTCGTTGTTTAAAATGGCTAAAAATATTTTATTCAACATTTACCGAACTGTTATTTTTAAGTGTTTATTGGACGTAATAGGCGGTGCATTTTAACGGATTTCTCAAATTCAAATTCAAATTCAAAATATCTATATTTATTTACGTAAGATTCAAAGGCATTATTTTCATTTACTCCCGTCATCTTCGTTTCCTGTCGTTATGTGCTTAGGCGCGGTCTGCTTAGATCATGATAGAGGATTAAGCGAATCTGGTACATTGAGGCGCCTATCTGACCTTCGTAACCCTTAGGTAGGGCAGCTACATTCAGCCAGAAACAAAACTGGGCTGGGTTAGATAGGAAACTGTGAAAATGTGGTAACAAGTGGCTAGCCTGCCGCCCACACAATCACATACCCAAAACCCGATACATCGTGTCGTCTTCTACGACATGCTAGGCAAGAACCACAGTTAGCACATTCTTTTTAAGTCCCAGACCAACATGTGACAAAGGGCTGGGTTAGATGGTAAATAATATATACTTATTGAAATTTTCTTGCAAAACCGAAATAATGTTAAATTAAATAGTGACTTAATAATTTTATATTTTTATTTTACTATCATTATAATGTGCCATTAATGGACTATGTTGTCTGAAATTTAGAAAAATAACAAAAATCAATGCACACTTTACAAATAAATATACGTATTAGGTATTATGCGTGGAGCGGTGGTAGCTCAATGGTAAGGACACGCGCCTCTTAACCGAGGAGTGCGGGTTCAAACCCGGGCATGTACCTCTATTTAAAAAAAATCTATGTACATATTTATACCACTAGCTCGACGGTGAGGGAAAACATCGTGATGAAACCTGCAAATTCAAACAACTTTGAATTTGTAACCATGATCCAAAAATTGTGTGGTTCCCCTATCTTAGGGTTACGAAGATCAGATCGGCAGTCGCTTCAATGTAATTACCAGACTCGCTAAATCCTGGATCATGGTCTAAGCGGACCCCGTCTAAGCACGGGACATAACGCTAGGAAGATGATGAGGTATTATGTCTGCGTGTTGCATTCGTCCAAAGCTAGTGGTGTTAACCAGTATACACATTTGGAAATCTATAAGGACAAGTACGTTTTCGAACCAGCACCCTGTGCCAACACTAGTGTTGCCGCTCGATAGTCTACTATCGATAGTTTATCGATAGACTATCGATAGTTGGGCAAAAGCAATTGCATCGATAGCTCTATCGATACTATAGTATTAATTATTATTATAATAGTCATGGCCAATACTATCGATGGTATTGTAGTACACTGATACTATTTTACCAAACTGAGCTATCGATACTATCGATGGCGTCGATAGTGTCGATAGTGTTGTTTTTATGTGCCAAATAAACATTTATTCTATTCTATTCTATTCTATTCTAATTAAAACATCAGATAGATGGCGTAACTGTGACGTACGGTCTTGTCACCATCCTCATTGGTAAGTTTTCAAAACAAACTGTCATGCTGTCAACAAGGAGCCAATAGGGACAGTGATAAGACCACGAGACTCCCTCGTGCCATCTGGCGGTTTTTGTATTTTTGAAAACCCTCATTGGCACATTATTTTGGCGTCCCCTAACTCTACGGGACTAAAATAATACACTGCCTATTCTCCATTTAGTCACGGACGAAAATGGTGACCAGTCAATAAGTAAACAAGTTTCAAAAACACAGAATGAGATGTCATTGATAAACTTCAAAACATTAGTCAACGTTCATTCTCTAATTCAACAACGAAAATGGGGCAGGCCGACCGGATTCCAGGTGTTGAATAATTTATATAATACGAAGAACGGTTGAGAAAAGTCGTGAATACTTGGAAAGTAACGGGAAAATGAACGGAGCTGGTTTTTGGGACAGGAATGATCGAGGAATGGGGATATTATTGAGGTGATGAAATACTTATATTATAAATATAATACAGTAGCTGTGCCCGCGTTTCCGGTTAATGTTATATAGCCTTCCTCAATAAATGGGCTATCTAATACTGAAATAATTTTTCAAATCGGATCAGGTTCCTGCGATTAAAACGATCAAACAAACTCTTCAGCTCTATAATAAGTAAAGATTCTCCGGGAAGAAGGATAAACGTGGTCGAAATGCGTGCACTTCTGGTCCGAGAGCTGGCACCAATTTTTGGCTAGGTATTTGAGGCAAGCTGAAACATGATCCAAAAATTGACTGATTCCCCTATCTATGGGTTACGAAGGTCAGATCGGCAGTCGCTTCAATGTAATTTCCAGACTCGCTAAATCCTGGATCATGGTCTAAGCGGACCCCGTCTAAACACGGAACATAACGCTAGGAAGATGATGATTTGAGGCAAGCTGAAAACTTGTCCCATACCTCTCTTATTACATGGGACACGTATTCAGTCTCATTACCTACCCAAAATTGGTGCCAGCTTTCCTACTATTTGCAAAATCTGCAGTGTATCGATAGTGTGGAAAGAATGGGAGATGAAAGATTTGCAATGCAGATATACCAGACGAAAGTGGAAGGTCAAGTCCTTCCACAATACCTCGTAAAGTCATACTCCAAACTCACCTACCATGACCAAATTGGTCGTGTGTTAGTATGATGTTAGATAACAAAATAAATATAGCATGTTATAAAAAGGATTGCTAGAGCGGCGGTAGCTCAATGGTAAGGACTCGCGCCTCCTAACCGAGGAGTGCGGTTTCAAACCCGGGCACGTACCTCTGGATTTTTTAAATCTATATACGTATTTATACCATTAGCTCGATGGTGAGGGAAAACATTATGATGAAACCTGTAAATTCAAACAAATTTAGATTTGTAATCATGATCCAATAATTGTCTGGTTCCCCTATCTAAGGGTTACGAAGATCAGATAGGCAGTCGCTTCAATGTAATTACCAGACTCGCTACATCCTGGATCATGGTCTAAGCGGACCCCGTCTAAGCACGGGACATAACGCTAGGATGATGATGTTATGAAAAGGATTGTTAATGTCAGAAAAGCGAGTCAGGTGTGTAAGAACCATGTAATAACCCGTTCGCTTCTTTCAGCCGACCTTTTTTTTTTTTTTTTTGTTTACCCAGGGGAATGCGTCACGCACCGTCCCGCTGAGACCGGGGGGAATCAGCGGGGTGAGTCGGACTCCCGGGGTCCTCTAGATGATTGGAGAACCCTGCTCCGCCTAAGGTGGTAGTGGGCGGGGTATAAAAAATATATTAGAACTAAAA
Organism: Glyphodes perspectalis; assembly: GCA_951394215.1. NCBI lineage: Eukaryota > Metazoa > Arthropoda > Insecta > Lepidoptera > Crambidae > Glyphodes > Glyphodes perspectalis. Next base: position 1,285,553 of record OX596228.1, read on the forward strand.
TTTCGATCTTGTTGTTCCTTATCAGCTTGTCTATCCATTCAGGCATGGCGGACGCATACTAAATATGAAATATGTAGGTCGTCTTAAGTCGTCTTAATAGCATGCGCCATCTAAGGACCAAGAGGTGCCGCGTTCAGATCCCGGATTAGGTGAAAAATGTATGGCTGGGTATATCAATATTGAAATTACTCAGGAACAGCCTAGAGTTAGAAAGTTGGCGGTCTAATCACCCCCGAGCCTCGCACGTTAAGCCGTTGGTCCTGCGTCTGACCTCTCCGGTCATGTCGGTGCCGTCTCACCGGACTATGAGAGTGAAGGAACAGAGAGCGCACCTGTGTTTGCGCACACACTTGTGCACTATAATATATCCTGCGCGGCTAATCCTCGTCAAGATTAGCCGCTGTAACCGAAATCGGTTAGGAGAATAATAAATTTTTTTACAGTAAAATGTGAAATACGTCGTTTTTATTAATGTCAGCCTCACACCGGTTTCTGAAAGAATACTTTAAATAAACGGAACATATTACGCAGTTAAGGTTGAACTATATTTAGAAGGAGTCCCGTTTAACAACAAACCTAAATCTAGTTTCGGGGACAAAGCTTGCTCCAATATGGATGAGTTACACAACCGTTTTTATTTGGAAAGTCTGGCTGTGGCGCAGTTTCAACGATAAAAAATAATGGAAGAAAACTCGGAGACACGGTTAAGTTATCAGAAAATAAGAAATATTTATGGTTTGGACATGTGGAAAGAATGGATGACGAAAGATTGGCTAAACAGTTCTACAATGCGAAAGTGGAAGGATGTTAAAGCTGCGGAAGCCAGCAAGCCCCTTAAACCACATTCAGACAAAAATAACACATTCAAACATAACATCACTCCCATAATCCCCGAAGGGGTAGGCAGAGCCAAAGGGGCAGTAAGCTACTTATCTACATTTAGGCAAAAATAAACCGAGACAGATGAAAAATTGTAAAAAAGTAGTGACAAGTGGCTAGTTTGTCGCCTACACAACCACATACGCATCCTGATTATGGTCCAAAAGATCACACATAGGTATGTGCAGGACTAGCGAATGCTGCGATAATATGTACCTAACCTACCTACCTACCTAATGGTAGTATTATGTGTTTTTTTTTTTGTATATTGACTATTTATAAGTGCTTTCTTGAAGCCTATATAAATAAAGATATTTGAATTTGAATTTAACCGATTTCATTTAATGCGGCCAATCTCAGCGAGGATTAACCAACTGCGCACGAGATATTATAGTGCACAAGTGTATGCGCAAACACAGGAGCACTCTCTATTCCTCCACTCTCATAGTCCGGTGAGACGGCACCGACATGACCGGAGAGAGGTCAGGCGCAGGACCAACGGCTTAATGTGCCTCTAAAATCCTACTTACTCGAAATAAATTACTAAGTACCAGCCTGGAGTCAGGAAGTTGGCGGTTTATCACTATAAACCGCTCACTACTGGTACTAAGTAATTTCAATATTGAAATATCCAGCCACAAAATATTGAAAAGATCTTTAGGCGACGCATGCTACCAATAGATCAAGAACTATTTAGAACAAACTCCTGTCGTTAAATAATGTATTAGAGCTTACGTCACTCCCAACACCCAAAAGCAGACTAGGTAAACAGTTTGCAGGTATCCTAAGCCTATACTGAATTCTTTAACTCGATGATTTATGCGTCCTCAAATATCTGGAACGAGAAATCTAGATGAAGGTGTTCGCAGAAACCGGTGTTTTGCAGAATACACAATCTTTGCGAGCACCGCAGGAAAAATGCGACTAATGGTGTATCGGGAGTTGGTTTTAATTGTGTAGGTGACGAGCCACTTGTCACTACATTTTCACAGTTCTTCATATAAATTAACTCAGGAATTTCAATATTGAAATACCCAGCTACAATTGTTTGGCCCGGTCCGATTTAAACCTCTTCCTTCCAATATACCAAACAAGACAGTTAATTGAACATAATAGTAAAAATAATGAATAATAAAAAATAAATAAATATCAGACTACATCACATACATTGATCTGTCTCCGAAGTAAGTAGCTTAAGCACTTGTGTTACTGATATCAGAAACAAAAGTGGTATTACAAATGTATACTTAAAAATTTAAAACATGGATCAAACACAAGTATTCATCATACGAATGTTTGTCCTGTGTGGGGATCGAACCCACAACTCTTGGCGCAAGAGGCAGGGTCACTACCGAATGTGCCATCGAGCCAGTCAAAATAGACATACATGTATACATACATACATATATACATATCATCGCGCCTTGTATTTAACCTCGATTGCTCACGACATCCCCGAAGGGGTAGGCAGAGTCAGTGGCAGCTAGCCCCTTGAACCACTTAAAGGTAAATTAAACTGTTTGGGCTAGATGGAAAATCCTAAAAAAGTAGCCAGCTCATCAAACACCCAACCCGATACACCATTAGTTACATTTCGCGACATGCTAGGCAAGGATCACAGTTGGCACACTTTAATTCCCAGACCATAATAATGCTAACCAATATCGGTCACGGCGGTCAATCTCAACGAGGATTAACCAACTGCGCACGAGATATTATAGTGCACAAGTGTGTGCGCAAACACAGGAGCACTCTCTATTCATTCACTCTCATAATCCGGTGAGACGGCAATTCGACATGACCGGGAAGAGGTCAGGCGCAGGACTAACGGCTTAACGTGCTTTCCGAAGCACGGGGGTGATTAAACCGCCAACTTCCTGACTCCGGACTGTTACTGAGTAATTTCGGTATTGAAATACCCAGCCACAAATTTTTGACCCGGGATTTGAACCCGGGACCTCTTGGTCCTTAGGCGGCGCATGGTACCACTAGACCAACGAGGCAGTAATTCAGTCACAAGTCCCAGACCAACATGGACATCACACAATATCTTACCCAACAATCCCACTTCCAAATGACTGACCACTTCAGCGTCGTGTATCAAAACGTGGTTAGGTACTTGCTATTCACAGCTACGAGCGAAATATCTGGGTCACGTTTGAACAAGTTTGTCTGTCTATTCATTTCGTGAGTTGGTAAACAAAAAACGGTCAAGCGTAAGTCGGTCTACCTTGAGAGTTCACTTATGTTGAACCCAGGTTGAACCCAGGTTGAACCCAGGTTGAACCCAGGCTAAGCACGAGACGTAACGCTAGCGTTACGTTCGTGCTCGGCCTGGGTCCGCTTGGACTATGATCCTGGATTTAACGAGTCCGATAATTACATTGAAGCGACTACCCTGGCATTTGACAAGGTCTATGACTATGACGCATTCGGTAGTGACCCTGCCCCATGCGCCAAGAATTGTGGGTTCGATCCGCACCCAAGACAAATATTCGTGTGATGAATACTTGTTTGTTCTGTGTCTGGGTGTTAATATCAAATTTTTAAGTATATATTTGTAATACCGCTGTTGTTTCTGATATCCGTAACACAAGTGCTTAAGCTACTTACCTCGGATTCAGATCAATGTATGTGATGTCGTCTGATATTATTATTTGCAGAGTTCAAGGAATAATAAAGCTCCTTGGGTAGTATTAGTTAAAAAAGAGAGTTGAGTTGGGTTAGTTGGAAAATCTGGTGGGCTGGCTACTACATCGTGACGCGGGACCGACCCTTGCGCCTTGCAGCTTTCTTCTGCACCACGTGCGAGGAGAGAAAACGCGATACAGGTAGTACTCGGCGAAGCGTCAGTCGCTAAAGGAACTGGCAGACTTCCTAAGTGAGATACGTCCTTCAACACGGTGCTGACATGATGGGTAAGAAAATCTAACTGATTTTCTTACCCATCATCATGTACATTCATTTTAGGGTTCCGTACCCAAAGGGTAAAACGGGACCCTATTACTAAGACTCCGCTGTCCGTCCGTCTGTCTGTCTGTCACCAGGCTCTCATGAACCGTGATAGTTAGACAGTAGAATTTTTTGACAGATGACGTATTTTTTGCTGCTACAACAACAAATATAAAAAAAAACATAATAAAATAAATATTTACGGGGGCTCCCATACAACAGACATGATTTTATTTTTGCCGTTTAAAAGATCATGGAACGTAACTCTTCGTGACCCATCCCAGGAATAAAAATTGGCCAAGTCCAACTCGGCCTATCTTGACAACAACTATACATGGGAAATGGGATTATCTATACTTATAATAAATCTGTAGAGAGGTCAATTCTTTACATGAAATATATTTTCAAAATAACTATCAGGGGGTGATTAGTGATCGATACTGATGCCAAAAATGCAATCAGTAAAATTTTTGTCTGTCTGTCTGTCTGTATGTTCCTTATAGAAACAAAAAGTACTCGACGGATTTTTACGAAACTTGGTATAATTATTCTTCATACTCCTGGGCAGGTTATAGTATACTTTTCATCACGCTACAATCAATAGGAGCAGAGTAGTGAAGGGAAATGTTGGGAAAACGGGAGAAGTTACTCCATTTTTTAAGCTTCCGTCGCGTGTGCAGCCTTAATGGTTAAAGTTACATAGAAATCATGTATGACGGAAATAGTCTTTATAATATTAACCATAAACGCGGGTGACACCGCTGGCACAGCTAGTTGTACATATTTGTATCCGTGCAACGCAAACGCAACGCCAAGGCGAGTAGCAACATATGAAAAGAGTCCTCACAAACAGACAATTACCATTAATGGTTTTTACTTTAAACTTACTGAACGCTTAAAAATGTTCACGTTTCTTGTTTGCCATTCACAAAAATATGCTGACTGTGTCTGTGATAATATTTTATTGAAAAGACTGCACACTGTTAGAACGGAATTAACGTAATTAATGAAAGGTTTTGTCTGTTCGTTAGAAATTGTATTAAACAAATATTCTGTATTCTCATGCGTAATTCCCATGTTGGTCTGGGCTGTCCCATGTTGGTCTGGGACTTGGCCCATGTTGATCTGGGACAAAAAAAAAGAATGTGCCAACTGTGGTTCTTGCCTAGCATGTCGTAAAAGGCGACTAATGGTTTACAGGCATTTGGGTATGTGACTGAGTAGGCGACGAGCTAGCCACTTGTCACTCCTTTTTCACAGCTTTCCATCGAACCCAGCCCACTGTCCCGTGTTGGTCTGGGACTTAAAAAGAATATGCCAACTGTGGTTCTTCCCTAGCATGTCGTAAAAGGCGACTAATGGTATATCGGGTTTTGGGTGTGTGATTGTGTAGGCGACCGGTTAGCCACTTGTCACTGTTATGTCACAATTTTTTATCTAACCCAGCCTGGCTTTTTTTATGGCTGAATGTGGTTGAAGGGCATGCTGCCCCTTTGACTCTGCCTACTCCTTCGGGGATTATAGGCGTGATGTTAAGATAAGAAGATCATGCGTAATTCCATTTGCATTTAGAAAAAAAAATTATAAACGCAGTCATTTTGTACTTGAATTTGGTAATGTGTCCGTTGTCTCGTATTCACAATACAAGCTCGACTGGCTCGATGGCGCATTGGGTAGTGACCGTGCCCCATGCGCCAAGAGTTGTGGGTTCGATCCCAACCCAGGACAATTAATATTCGTATGATGAATACTTGTGTTTGTTCTGTGTCTGGGTGTTGATATCCAATATTTAAGTATATATTTGTAATACCACTATTGTTTCTGATATCCGTAACACAAGTGCTTAAGCTACTTACCTCGGAGTCAGATCAATGTATGTGATGTAGTCTGATATACCTATATATACCTGATATACCTATCTGATATACAAGCAAGCAAGCGAAAATTGCGCGGACGGAGGAGTATAACATTTCGCAAACTTATAGTTTATCTAAGAGTAGAGTGCAGATAGCAAATATTTTAATAATAATTGCGTTAGAAATTGATAAAAACATTTAATGAATTATGGTCGAATTTCGACCACTCGGAGACTATTAGTCTATATTAAAACTAATCATCAAAATGTATGCATGTATGTACGCGTATAACTCAAGAATAACGCCATCAAATTTGATAATAGCAATGTTGATTGGCAAGTCAACGGGTCAACGTCAACGTCAAGATCAACAAGTTATCATTTTTCTGTGTACCCGGACGAAGTCGGGGCGGGCCGCTAGTATATATACACAACATCACGTCCATAATCCCCGAAGGGGTAGGCAGAGTCAAAAGGGCAGCAGCCCCTTCAACCACATTCAGCCAAAAAATAAAACTGGGCTGAGTTATAAGGAAAATTGTGCAAAAGTAGTTACAAGTGGCTAGCTAGTCGCCTACACAATTACGTACCCAAAACCCGATATACCATTAGTCGCCTTTTACGACATGCTAGGCAAGAACCACAGTTGGCACATTCTTTTTTTATTTGTCCCAGATCAACATGGGCCAAGTCCCAGACCAACTTGGGACAAATAAAATAATAATTATTCGAATCTTTAATTTTGATGTGGGACTCAAAAAAAATTTTGATACCAACCGTGTTCAGTGCGTAGCATGGCGTACAATGCGACTAATGGTGTATTGTGTATTAGAATGCGATTATGTGAAGGAATAATAAAATATAAAAATAATAAATATCCGTCGACATCACATACATTATAACCTGACTCCGAAGTGTAGCTTAAGCACTTGTGTTACGGATATCAGAATCAACAGTGGTATTACAAATATATACTTAAATATTGTATATTAACACCCAGACACAGAACAAACACAAGTATTCATCACACGAATGTTTGTCCTGGGTCACTACCGAATGCGCCATCGAACCAGTCAAATAGGAATAGCTACCTTACACTTGTTAGTCACGACTTCTTTGCAATTTTCCATATAACAGGCACGGACTAGTAAAAAAAGAAGGACTCCACGCTACCATACTATAGCGTGAAGCTACGTTTATGCATGTGTGAGAGAGATACTTATGGATACCAGATATCGGATATGTCATGTGGAGCACTTATTATGTCAATGTGTGACGTAAGTTGCGTGTCAAGTGGAGCACCTGAGGAGCTTCAATGTCTAGTTAGTGGCGCGGAGTCCTTCTTTTTTTACTAGTCCGTGATAACAGGTTTAGTTTTGATTTTGGTGACAACAACCCTACCCTCCCATCGGGATTAAGGGCGTCATTATGGTGACTGGCCCGATGGTCGAGTGGTCAGAGACCCTGGTCACGAAACCGAGTGTCGCGGGTCCGAATCCCGCTAGGGGCAAATGTTTCGTGTGATGAACATGGGCATTTGTACTGGAGTCATGCATGTCTATAAACATATTTAAGTATGTCTACCCGTTCACCTAGTATCCATAGAACAAGCATAAGCTTAGTTTGGGACTAGGGAATTGGTGTGTCAGTCTAGAGAATTTATTATTGTATGTATGTGTAACGGACTAGTAAAAAAAGAAGGACTCCACGCCACTAACTAGACGTTTGGGCAGCTGCGTAACTCCAACTTGACACGCAAATTACATCACACATTGACATATAAGCGCTCCAAATGCTCTCACAAATCTCACTTAAACATGCATAAGGGTGGATTCACGCTGGAGTATCACAGCGCGGAGTCCTACTTTTTTTACTAGTCCGTGGTAGATATGTATGTAGGTATTATTCGATAATGTAGACGTGAATTTAATAGAAAGCTAATATTTTCACATAATGAACATACTTAGATGTATTTTTTTTTATAAATATCATCGCTACCGAACAAAGTTATCAAACCTCTCATACATAATAAATTTTTAATAAATTATTTTTTTTTACTTTGGTCAAGTTTGTTGAAAATGACTTTTTACTTCTTATTTATTTCTACAGATTCGCATGAAATATCAAAACATCTCCCATTTTGCGTCGCACCGGAAAACGTCAATGGCAGCCATTTTTTTTTCGCGTGACCCAATTTATACAGCCCGAACCCGAAAACACCAGGAAGTCGCATTATTAGCATAAACAAATTACTGTGACCTTAAAAATATTCGAGTAGACACCGAAAAAATCACTCCCGATATTTTATTTATGCGATTTTTTCATATGATTATTTTGTGAGTACAAAATTTTGGGTGTGACAACGTGACCGATGTTGGAGGTTGTTTGAAGGGGACTTTTTAATTCACGGCTTTGGGTGTCTAGCATTTCCGCAGTTGTTGCCATGGCAACACGAATGCTCATATTATTTAGTTCTGTTGGGTAGGTAAGTAGTTAGTCTTAGTTCTGATGTTGGTCTGCGACTTAAAGATAGTGCGCCAGTCAGGGGCATAGCTACCGTTGTATCAGCTGTATCAAAGTTAAAGGGCCCCCAATTTGTAGGGGCCCCCCATAAGTTGTAAGCTAAAATCGCAAAGCTTCCCAGGGCAACAAATTACTGATAGCAGTGTCCCGCGCAGTTCCTGTTCCCGTAAGAATACGGGGATAAAATATATGGGCCTATGTTACTCGCTGATAACGTAGCTTTCCATTGGTGAAAGAATTTTTCAAATCGGTCCAGTAGTTTCGGAGCCTATTCGATACAAACAAACAAACAATCAAATCTTGACTGACCCGTTGGTCGAGTGGTCAGAGACCCTGGCCACGAAACCAAGGGTCGCGGGTTCAAATCCCGCTAGGGACAAATGTTTCATGTGATGAACATGGATATTTGTACTCGAGTCATGGACGTTTATAAACGTATTTAAGTATGTCTATCCGTTCACCTAGTATCCATAGCACAAGCTTATAAGTTTAGTTTGGGACTGGGGAATTGGTGTGTCAGTCTGAAGAATTTATTTATTTATTTCCTCTTTATAATATTAGTATGATATAAAAAGCCTGTTATTGATACGGGACCTACATAGAGCAAGATCACTAAATTGCAAACCCTGAAAACACCTCCGCCCAGGCGATGAGGGGTACCGCGGAGTTTTAGTGAGTATACCCAGCCACCACCACCTCGGTTGGAGCAAGAACCTTCTTGTCAAAGGCCCCCGGGAGTCCCACACACCAACCTGGTGACAGTGCGTAAAGGATTTCTTTGCGTAAAAAAAAATTCAGTCGAATTGAGAACCTCCTCCTTTTTTTTTAATTCGGTAAAAAAAAAACGGCACCGGCGCCAACTGTGTTCCTTGGCTAGCTTGTGGTAAAAGGCGACTATTGGTGAATTTGGTATTACATTTGTTAAGGTGTACCTACACAAGCCACGTGTCATTATGCCTCACAATTTTCCATCTACATCAACAGCCCCATGTTGTTCTGGGACTTAAAAAGTATGTGCCATCTGTGTATCTTGCCTAGCATGTCGTAAAAGGCGACTAATGGTATATCGGGTTTTGTGTGTGTGATTGTGTAGGCGACGAGCTAGCCACTTCTCACTACTTTTTCACATATTTTACATCTAACCCAGCCCAGTTTTGTTTTTAGCTCAATGTGGTTAAAGGGTCCTGCTTCCCCTTGGACTCTGCCTACCCCTTCGGGGATTATTACGTGATGTTATGTTGGCATTTAAAAGTACCCGAATTCGAACCAAGGCACCTCACAAACGAGACACCACTGAGCCGCCTCTTAACACGCAACTGGACGCATTAAATCAACGGCGTTTAAAAATAACAGCGAGGTGCGCGCACGCATGCTACCGCGAAAGTGATTTCAATTTCGTTTGTCCCTTTTTAATGTAATGTTTATTAGCCCTCTTAATGGGTTAGGGGTCTCTGGGACATGTTCCATGTTGGTCTGGGAGTCTGGGACTTAGAAACTCAGGTCTTTTGGAATGCCTAAATTTGCTCGGCGGTGAGAAAAAGCAATGAATCGGGGAAGCATCGTAAGAAAGCCTGCAAATTCGGGTTTCAGGCCCGTTGGTCGTGTGGTCAGAGAGCCTGGCCATAAAACCGAGGGTTGTGGGTTCGAATCCCGCTAGGGACAAATGATTTGTGTGATGAACATGGACATTTGTACTCGAGTCATGGATGTTTATAAACTTATTTAAGTATGTCTATCCTCTAGTATCCATGGCACAAGTTTATAGCTTAGTTTGGAACTAGAGAATTGGTGTGTCAGTCCGGAGAATTTAATTTACCTAATTTAAATTAAAAATAATTATGGAAGTTTTACATTGATCCAATTTGTCTGGATTCGTTTAGATAGGGTAGCTATACTCAAAGTGTGTTCCGCGGCGCCCCGGGGCTCCGAGAAGCCTTTCTAAAGGTCCTCGAAAATGTATCATAATTAATAACTGTATGTAGGAGCCACTTTGGCATTATATTTATATCTGTATAATCAATGTTTCGTCATCCATTCTTTCCACATGTCTGAACCACCGGAGCATGCTTCTCCATCTATACTAGACTAGCGGCCCGGTACGCGCTTCGCTACGTATAAAGTAAAATAAGAGATCTGCCATTTATTGAATTCATATGTTACAAAAAATGTGATAAATGAAGAACCGCTCTACCGATTTTGTGCAAACTTCACATAAACCATCTACTAAATAGTCCGAACAAAGCTTAAACATTTGGTTTGGATAGGTGAGCCCGTTCTTGAGTTATACAATTACAACGAAAAGAGGCATTGATTTTTATATATATTGATAATATTATAAAGCTGAATAGTTTGTTTGAACGCGCTAATCTCAGAAACTACTGGCCCGATTTGAAAAATTCTTACAGTGTTAGATAGCCCATTTATCGAGGAAGGTTATAGGCTATAGCATGAACCATATACGCGGATGAATCCGCAAGCACAGCTAGTTAAACAATAAGATTTATAAATATGTATATGGAACCATGTACCTCTGTATGTCTGTCGCTCTTAGCCAACTTTGTCAAAATGTGATCACAATTTAACTTCCGTAAGTAATGGTTGCATTCCCGGTACCACCTGGCCTTGGTTAAAAGCGCTAAGTACTTCATACACGATATTACGTGGAAGCAGTAACGCGGCCATCTTGGTTCTGATAATCTTAATACGTATTTATACCACTTGCTATGAGGGAAAACATCGAGATAAAACATGCACATTGAAATAACTATCAATCATAATTATTCTAGCGTTATGTCCCTTATTCGGGGTCCGCTTAGACCATGATCCATGATTTAGCGAGTCTGGTAATTACATTGAAGCGAGTGCCGATCTGACCTTTGTAACCCTTAGATTGGACAATTTAGGTAGGGTAGGGCGGGGCTAGTTGAGCATAGGGGTAAGTTGGGCAATCGAAATATCTCTGAAACTATACACGGGACGCTAGGACATCGTACGAGGGAAACGAGGGGGCGCGGGAAGGGAACTCATCACGCGACCGCTAGTGGCGATCTGTCGATCAAGTGCGGCACGCGCATGCTTTGTTTGTTTCGTGACAAAAAAGTAAAAAAAATATTTTTGTGTATATTTCGTCTGTACGAGTGAAATGTTATCCATTTTAAATCAGGTAAGTGTTAAAGGTTCATACATTTAATGTGTTTTTGATATCTATAAAGAATTTGGATTCGATTCATACCGTTTTTTCATAACCTCAATTTTGATTCAAATATTTGGGTCGGGGTTAGTTGAGCAACTGTTGCCCAACTAACCTCACGATTTAAATACAAAGTAATGTAATGTTTTTCTTTTATTTTAGAATGCGAACTTATAAAAGGAATTCGTCGAGGGGTTCTTACTCTACACGACAGTTAAAGGAGGCTGCAAATGCTGTCGATGAAGGCAAAAGTCTTTGTCAAAATAATGACTTTGACTAGATTTATTAAGAAATTGGAGTCACAAAGAGATGTTCCTTCAATGGGTTATGCAACACCAAGGCAAGAATTTTTTTGCACCCAAGAGGATTCTTTAAAAAAGTACTTGCTACAAATGGCACCAATCTTCTACGGATACTCCCCAAAAGATGTTCGTCGCCTTGCCTACGAATGTGCTATTAAATTTAAAAACAGACACGTGTAACTAATCAAAAAAAGAGAAGAGCTGCTATTTCCACAGATACTCCTGAAAAAAATGCTCTTCAAGAAGACAAAAATAAAACCATTAAAAAGTTAAGAAACCAAAGCAGAAAATTGACGAAAAAAGAAGAGTGTTTATAAAAGAATACTACAGTCAAGTGATGAAAGTAATCAAGATGAGTATACTTGCCTGGTTTGTAGCAAAGTTTGGTCTGATAGCATACCAGGGGAGAAGTGGATCGAGTGCGAAGACTGCAATGAATGGGCACACAGAAAATGTGTGCAATTACTGAGTTGCATTTCACTTGCATTAATTGCAATTCCGACGACTATGATTAGTTCTTTCGAGATAGATCTCATTATTGCCATGTTTTTTTTAAATGTTGGCTGTATACATACTTAGTAAATTTTGAAGTTTGATTAAACGTAGAGTCTATTCCAAAAATTTATGTTAAGATATTGTTGATTTTTTGTTGATTTTATTTTCATGTTTAATGTCTAGAAGAAGTATTAAGTTGAGATATTTTGTTTCATTATGTCAGTAAACAATTAATAAATATACAGTTGATTATCACAAAGAATTTTTATTTCATGTCTAGCAAACATTTAACCCATGGTTAGACTAGCATTTGTTACTGCTCAATGTACCCCATACCCTTGCTCAACGTACCCCACCCATGGGGTACATTGAGCATGTCTGCCTTTTTTCACTTCAACGGCAATAACTCTCAAGACTCAAATTTTAAAAATAAATTACTATGTATTCTTTCAGAAGGAATAAATTACCTACCCATAAGTACAAATAATCAGCAATTTGGAGTTATCATTGAGGAGTTATGATCGGTCAAGTGAAAAATTGCTCAACTAGCCCCGCCCTACCCTACATGGTTACAAATTCATAATTGTTTGAATTTGCAGGTTTCACACATAACATAACATAACATCACGCCCATAATCTCCGAAGGGGTAGGTAGAGTCAAAGGGGCAGCAAGCCCCTTTAACTACATTCAGCCAAAAACACAACTTGGCTGGGTTAGATGGAAAATTGTGAAAAAGTAGTGACAAGTGGCTAGCTCGTCGCCTACCCAATCACATACCCAAAACCCCATATACCATTAGTCGCCTTTAACGACATGATGGACAAGAAAAACATTTGGCACATTCTTTTTTAAGTCACAGACCAAACATGGGACAAAGGTTTCATTATTCGCAGGTTTCATCACAATTTATATTCTCATCGACTTAGTGGTATACATACGCCCATAGATTAGTAAAATCCAGAAGTACGTGCTCGGGTTTCAATCCGCACCCCTCGATTACGAGGTCCTTACCTTTAAGCTACCACCGTTCTCAATATGTAACCTTTATAAGAAAGTGACCCAGTCACTTCCATGTAATTACCAGACCCGCTAAATCTTTGATCTTCATGCTCTATGTCCTATGTTTGTCTGGGACTTGGCACATGTTGATCTGAGACAAAAAAAAAGAATGTGCCAACTGTGGGACTTATTGTTCTTATCTAGCATGTCGTTGGAGGCGACTAATGGTTTACGGGCTTTTGGGTATGTGACTGAGTAGGCGACAGGTTAGCTGCTGGTCACTGCTTTTTATCTATTTTCCTTCTAACCCAGCCCGGCTTTATTTTTGGATGATGTGGTTGAAGGGGCATTCTGCCCCTTTGCCTCTGCCTACCTCTTCGGGGATTTTAGGCGTGATGTTATCTTTGTTCATGCTCTAAGCAGATCTTGACTAAGCATGAGACATGCACACGTTACGAAGATGATGACGATTTAGCATGTCATGAAAGGACTTTGGTTATTAAGATTCCCACAGAGATGTTGACTGGCAAGTCAATTGAGATTTTTTAAAAGTTTTTTGTTGTTCGACTCGACTTTTTAAAAGTCGAAACGCAATCACTTCATAGATTTTGGGCTTGTCAACATATGACGTCACTAGTTCGTATACTCAACTGTTTAATTATTTAACAGTTTTTGTAAAATTTGAAATCGTAGACTCAATTTAATTGAAAATCGATAAGTTTTTACAGCATAATTACGATACTTTTTTTACGGAATTGAGACGGAAATGATGTCAACATCCCAATTATGTAGACGACGAGTCACTTGTTCTTAGTTTCTTAGTACCTTTTCACAATATACCGTCAATATACCGTCTAAACTAATCTCAGTTTTGCTTTAAGCTAATTGTGATATTAGGAGTTTATGACTTCTTAGACTATTTCAGGGATAGCGGTCATAATGGTTCGTATGTGTTGAATTAAATGAAACAATTTATATTTTTAATATTGTAATTTGTATGTCAAATGACTCTCTATTTCGCGCCAAAAATCCATAACCAATCCCGCCATTCAAACCACCGGCGAAATTAAAAAGAAAAAAACAATAAACTAAATTCACGGCCAGCATTTCGCAACGAGCCTCTAACGTGACGCCTCTCGTTCGAAATTCAAAACGCCTGTAAACATTATTCTAATGCGCGACTGACGCAGATGTGGCATGCATATTGTATTCAGATTAATAAATTCAGGATGCGATGGCGTTCGGATACCGCTGCCGGTCATTTGGGTTGCAAAATAATTTGTTTTATATATATTTTTTATTGCATATGTACTATCACGCCCGCAATCCCCTTAGAGGTAGGGAAGAGTAAAGAAGTAAGCTGCTTAAATAAAATATTTGCTAAAAACCGAATTGAGTTGAATTCGATGGAACATAATTATGTCCAAATATAAATTCACGGGCAGCTCCCAAAGGGGTAGGCAAAGTCAGAGGAGCAATGAGCTATATTAACCACTTCTTGCAAGTTAAATAAATAATAAGTTCTCCGGACTGACACACCAATTCTCTAGTTCCAAACTAAGCTATAAGCTTATCCTATGGATACTAGGTGAACGGATAGACATACTTAAATAAGTTTATAAACATCCATGACTCGCGTATCCTTGCTCATCACACAAAACATTTGCCCCTAGCGGGATTCGAACCCGCGACCCTCGTTTTCGTGGCCAGGGTCACTGACCTCTCGACCAATGGGCCTGTCAGTTAAAAATAATATTTAGTTGGGTTAGACGTAAAATCTTAAAAAAGAAGTTTAAGTGGCTGTCTCCTATATAATCCTATATATATAATATATAATCCTAGATGCCTATATAATCACAAACCCAATACTCAGTACACCATAAGTTGCTTTTACGACATGCTAGGCAATTATCACAGTTGGTACATTATTTTTGAGTCCAATAACATAGAAACTGGGAAGCTTAATTTTAACTAGTTACAGTTCGCCTATTTCTTAATTCCTTACCAATTTTCAGAATTCAAAAGTCACTCTGTCAATATCTTCTTATGTTTTAATGCGTTAACAGGTTTTTATGATGTTTTTGCTAAAAGTTTGAACCCGAAGACATGGCATAGGCTAATTATAATACTAAAAAATCAAAATCAAATTACAGATGTACATTATAACCTCTTTAACAGGGCGAAACAAAAAATCATTTGTTTCGTTTCCGTATCTAATGGTCACGTGGTAAGACAGACACCAATTACATACTTCAATAAAATTAACAGACTTGCCAAAGCCGGGATAATGGTGTAAGCGACGCTCGACTAAATAAATAAATAATAATAAATTCTCCAGACTGACCCACCAATTCCCTAGTTCCAAACTAAGCTTATACTTGTACTATGGATACTAGGTGAACGGATAGATATACTTAAATACGTTTATAAACATCCATGACTCGAGTACAAATGTCCATGTTCATCACACGAAACATTTGCCCCTAGCGGGATTCGAACCTGCGACCTTTGGTTTTGTGGCCAGAGTCTCTGACCACTCGACCAACGGACCAGACTAAGCCCAGAACGTAACGCTCGCTATAGAATGTAGTGCTCCACAGCACCATGTTAGTCACATGTTGTGACTAACATCTCGAGAAATATATATTAACATTACTATTCAGCTAGTCGAACCGAAAACAAACCGCAACCAATCCAATAGAAAGAAAACAAACCTAAAGCTAGAGAAATTACCGTCTCTAGCTTTAGGTCTCGTTCTCCAACAGCCATACATCAAATTCAAAATTCAAATTCAAATTCAAAATATCTTTATTTATATGGGCTTCAAGAAAGCACTTATAAATAGTCAATATACATAAAAAAAAGGATAAGAACTAATACTACCACCGGTTTATTACACATAATCAATTTATTACACATGTAATAAAATATATGTATTTTGAATTAGTTCAGGTTCTTGCACCATGATCTTGATCCTAAAGTGACCATCATTTGACAAATCGGAAAAACTCAAAATAAAGGAGTTTTAGATTTGGAGCGCTTTTTCGTCATCCACATAATATGAATAGGTATATTTAGCAAAAAATCTCCGGCGTGAAATCCGAACGTGGCCCAAACTGAAAGATGTCGACCCAGTTGCTAACGGTACCTTCGAAAACACTATCTCTGATGTATTTCAAATTCCCGGCCATTTCTCTATTCATTTATACAGGATAGGAACAGTTATGGCTGTATAATCGCGTAACGTGACATCTAGCTTGCGTTTTGAGGTTGGCGCCTAATTCGGATCACTATGGATACTTATGTAATAATCGATTCCTTAACCTGTAGCGTACGACGCAATAAAAAAGTAAAGTGTCAATCAACGCCCTACTTTTTTTTTAAATGGCGACCTTTTTTATTTAAAAAAACATGCATACTCACGCCCGCAATCCTTTCGGCCAAATCAGATTGGGCTAGGTGAGGTGGACAATTGTGAAAAAATAATGACAAGTGGCTAGCTCGTCGCCTACACAATCACACACCCAAAACCCGATATACCATTAGTCGCCTTTTACGACATGCTAGGCAAGGAACACAGTTGGCACATTATTTTTAAGTCCCAGAACATGGGGCAAGTTACTTACAGCTTTAATACGTGCATACATATATCATCACGCCCGTAATCCCGAAGGTGTAAGCAAAGACTAGGGAGCATCACGGACTAGCAAAAAAAGAAGGACCGCGCAACTAACTAGCCATTGAAGCTCCTCAGGTGCTCCAACTTGCCACGCAACTTACGTCATACATTGACATAATAAACGCTCCAAATGACATATATACGATATCTGGTATCCATAAGTATCTCACTCACACAACCATAAACGTGACTTCACTGTATAGTATGACAGCGTGGAGTCCTACTTTTTTTACTAGTCCGTGGGGAGTATTAAGGTTTTACATCTATAAACGCTTGAAAAACAGACTATATTGATTCATTGATCAAATGTAAATGCTACTGTTTTGAAGAAATAGTAATTTCATTCTAAATCATGCAAACTCTATGCTTCTACGCATGTGTCTACGAAAATACAGTTGGGGAAAACTAGATATTGATCGGAACACGAGGAATATTGTTGCTCAATGAGGGTTTTCAAAAATACAAAAACCGCCAGATAGCACGAGGGAGTCTCGCAGTTATCACTGTCACTATTGGCTCCTTGTTGACAGCACGTCAGTTTGGTCTGGCAACTAACCAATGAGGAGGTTGACAAGACCGCAAGTCACAGTTACGCCATCTTTTGGATGTTTTAATTCAAAAAACCCTCATTGTAATAATAGGTAACTCGAGTCAAAGCTTTGCGCCAACTAAGTAATTCAGGCAGCAACGCTAACTTTTTGACTTAACTTAATATTCGCCATAGAGCAGTAAAATACGCGCGCCAAGTGAGTCTGACTTAAAAGTGACATACTATTCTGGGTAGTGCCACTTTTTTACGCCATACAAAATAATATGGAATAAACATTATAAGAACCTACTTGACTGGCCCGTTGGTCGAGTGGTCAGAGACCTTGGCCACGAAACCGAGGGTCGCGGGGTCGAATACCGCTAGGGGCAATTGTTTCGTGTGATGAACATAGACATTTGTACACGAGTCATGAATGTTTATAAACGTATTTAAGTATGTCTAACCGTTCACCAAGTATCCATAGCACAAGCTTATAAGCTTAGTTTGGAACTAGGGAATTGGTGTGTCAGTCTGGAAAATTATTTACAAATGTTTCCAAATAATAATAAAAAAATCTGTCGAATTGAGAACCTCCTCCTTTTTTTGAAGTCGGTTAAAAAGGATAGCCTGATTTAAGTAGTACAGCATATAACAAAAAAGAACCGACTTCAAAAAGGAAACTAATAAAAAAAATAATTTACCTAGGCCAAAGTAATACGTGTTTTAATACTTATAATTTTGAAGTCAGTACCTGAGGAGCTTCAATGTCTACGTAGTGGCGCGGAGTCCTTCTTTTTTTACTAGTCCGTGAAGATATAAAAAAAAACTGAAATTTTGATAATAATTTTAAACTATTATATTAAAACCAAAGCTAATCGAACTTCATATACAGCCCAATGAGGCATTTCTAAAATTTATTGCATCGGTATAATTTTTGAGATATTTGAAGAGAAGAAATTAATGACCCAGTGTTTTATGACCCCATTTTTCTAATCAGCAAAGACTAGCTTGCTTGAGCGGGTCACCTGATGGTAAGTAATCACCATCCACGGTCAACTGCAGCACCAGAAGAGCCGCAGCGCTTTAAGGGAGTCGCGGGCGCACTCTCAATCGCGACCTCTGAGTACTGAAACCAATAGAGAGGACATAATGTTCTATACGAACAATCTGCTATACAAATATGATTAATATCGATATTGTATTCATAAACCTCTATCTATCTCTTTTTAACAAGTCTACAATACTGCACGTAAAAAGAGAACAATATATTTGACTTAACCATTTTCGGTAACATCATCAAGAGACGTCATAGATATACCTAAGTGAAGCCGGCTTACCATATTGGTTTCTCGCTTTAAGTTGTCAATGTCAGTGGAATGTGCAGTGTAATTTGCAAATATTGATAAAATTTGTGATTATAACATAATCTAACTAGTAACATTCAGAAAGATGGTCATAAATAAATTATTCAGAGACTTATAGTATGTAAATAAGTAAAGTGGAATGACATTACACAAAAGCGCCATATTTGTTTCACATTTCGTTTCACTCAAATTGGGCTTCACTTTTTCGTAGTTAAGCCATCTCCATTAGTTTCAGTAGGTAGATACTCAGAGCTCGCGACACACATTAGCACAGGGGTGGTATTTGACGTATATATTGACAAGCTAGTTGGTCAAGTAGTCCTGACGCTGGCCATGATATGAAAGGGGAAGGGAAAAAAAGGCTCGAACCTCTTCCGGAGCTGTCAAATGTTTCGTGTGATGGATATACATTTGTACTTCATTCATGAATAAATAAATGACGACGACATCACATACATTGATCTGACTCCAAGGGAAGTAATTTCAGCACTTGTGTTGCGGATATCAGAATCAACAGTGGTATTACAAATATACAAATATACTTTAATATTGGATATTAACATCCAGACACAGAACAAACACAAGTATTCGTCACGTAAATGTTTGTCCTGGGTGGGAATCGAACCCACAACTCTTGGCGCATGGGGCAGGGTCACTAAAATCGCGAATGCGCCATCGAGCCAGTTAAATGTGTAAAAACATATTATATTAAAGTCCTCCGCGCTGTCATACAACAGCGTGAACCCACGCTTATGCAAGTAAGTGCAAGTGAGATTCCTATCCCCCCCGCCGGGGTCCTCGGTTTGTCGTACCGGGGGGGCTCAGTAGGCCCTGCCATGGCAGGGCTGAAGCGAAGAGGGACCCCGAGGTGAGCCGCGACTGCACGACTTGCATCCGGGCAGTTGCGGCGGTCCGGCCGTATGGCCGTACGGCCAGACCCTTTGCGGCCGGACCAGGGTTGCCGAGGAAGAGGAGGAGCGGAGTGTTTTCGTTGCTCGCCTCCCTATCCTCGGCAACCCGACAGGGGCGCGCTGGGTCGCGTCGTGGTGGGTCGCGGAGGTATTGAGCGTCTCGATGCTCTCCCTCCGCGACGACAGGGCTCTGCCCTCAATTTGGGTCGCCGGGTGGAAGGCGGCCCCCTCTGGCGAGACGCTCTCCGCGTGCCCTCTGGCTTAGCAGAGGGCACAGCGCGAGAGTGGGCCCACGACGCCGGTCTCGGGGACGATCGGCGTCTGAATCCTGGGCGGAGTAGTTGAGACATGCTGGGTGGCCTGGCATGTCTCGACGCGCGCGCGTGCTCGGTGCTGTGCATCCGACGACTGGCGTGGGCTGCACAGCATCGACCACCGCCGCGCGAGGTGAGCCGCGTAGCGCGGCACGCGCACTACCGGAGGAGCTGTTGTATAGTCCCGACAGTGGGGATACCGGCTCCTCCGGAACTGCGCCGATGGAGGCCACCTTGGGGTTTAGTCGGTTCGAGTCCGACACACCGCCCTCTGGATCCCCGTCCGGAGGGTGACGGCTCGTGGGAGTTCCACAAGAAAAAAAAAAAAAAAAAAAAAAAAAAAAGTGAGATTCCTATGGTTACCAGATATCAAAAATCTGTCATTTGGAGCGCTTATGTCAATGTGTGACGTAAGTTGCTTGTCAAGTTGGACCACCTGCTGCGTCAATGAGTTAGTGGCACGGAGTACTTTTTTTTTACTAGTCCGTGTGTTTAATTTTTTTTTTTATTTGAGATGATACTACTCCCCGAGTTAGACCAACCCAGTCTAATTAATCACGGAACATTACGACTTAGTGGCTCCATAAGGAATCCCATCTATTCAAGAGCTCTTGAATAGATGTCATCATCTTCCTAGCGTTATGTCCCGTGTTTTAGACGGGGTCCGCTTAGACCATGATCCAGGATTTAGCGAGTCTGGTAATTACATTGAAGCGACTGCCGATCTAACCTTCGTAACCCTAAGATAGAGGAACCAGACAATTTTTCGATCATGGTTACAAATCCAAAGTTGTTCGAATTTGCAGGTTTCATCACGATGTTTTCCTTCACCGTCGAGCTAGTGGTATAAATACGTACATAGATTTGAAAAATCCAGAGGTACGTGTCGAGTTTGAAGCACTCCTCGGTTAAGAGGCGCGTGTCCTTACCATTGAGCTACCACCGCTCTTTGAATAGATGTACCCCCTTGAATAGGTAATGATACAAAGACATGCAATGTAAGAGTGCACAATTAGAGCTTGTGTGTTTGTTTGTCCTTGAACGCCACACGTAACACCATGGTAAGCCCATAACCATACCGTGACGACTGAGAAATGGTCAAGCGCGATCGTACTTTCGATTAAACACAGTGCATAGGTTCCGTGTTGGTCTGGGACTTAAAAAGAATGTGCCAACTGTGTTTCTTGCGTAGCATGTCGTAAAAGGCGACTAATGGTATATTGGGTTGGGGTCGAACCCACAACTCTTGGCGCATGGAGCGGAGTCACTTCACTACCGAATGCGCCATCGGGCCAGTCAAATGTTTATAAGCATATTATATTAAAGTGATTGTGTGGGCGACGAGCTAGCCACTTGTCACTACTTTTTCACAATTTTTCATCTAATCCAACCGTGTTTTATTGTCTGGCGGAATGTGGTTAAGGGGGTCTGCTGCACCTTTGATTCTGCCTACCCCTTCGGGGATTATGAGCGTGATGTTTTGTTATGTTTTGTAACATATGTTTTGTATTTTATATATGTAGTCGTTGTATGTATGTAGTCGTTGTATGTATAGAGCGGTGGTAGCTCAATGGTAAGGACACGCGTCTCTTGACCGAGGAGTGCGCGTTCAAACTCGACACGTACCTCTGGATTTTTCAAATCTATGTACGTATTTATGCCACTAGCACGACGGTGAAGGAAAACATCGTGATGAAACCTGCAAATTCAAACAACTTTGGATTTGTAACCATGATCCAAAAATTGTCTGGTTCCCCTATTACGGGTTACGAAGGTCAGATCGGCAGTCGCTTCAATGTAATTACCAGACTCGCTAAATCCTGGATCATGGTCTAAGCTGACCCCGTCTAACGACTTGAATCCCCGAAGAGCTGAGCAGGGTCTTAGGAGCGATAACTCCTTCAATCTCTAACCCTATTCAATCAGTAATAATGGATATTGTTTTCTTTTTATGTCTTAGACCAACATGGGACCATACCATTACATTAAAGCAGGTTTCTTTATAGGTATTTAATTTAAAAAAATTATACTCACACATGCATAATACATACATACACCTACATAATGTCAGCCGCCGTGATTTGAAAAATCCAGAGGTACGTGCCCGGATTCGAACCGCACCCCTCGGTTACGACGCGCGTATCCTTACCATTGAGCTACCACCGATCCGAGGCAAGGAAAACAGTTGGCGCATTATTTTTAAGTCCCAGACTAACATGGGACTAAAAGAAAGATACAAATTTTATATATTAAGTACCTATTCCTGTCATTGTGATGAATAGGCTCAAATATTATTAGACCAAATTTGAAAAATCTATTTTATGCAATCCTGTGTAATAATTTGTAAATATAAAATTATCAATATTTCGAATCAGAATTAAATATCTACTAAATAAAATCTTAAGCAAATTTCGCTAGTCTTTTTTAAAGGTCTTTCAAGAAAAGGAATTCTAAAGTTAAAACCTAACTTTTTTCTTCTTCACCGCTTAAGTTAAACAACAATAACTTAAAAAGTGTTCACTCCAATTTGAACTTTATCCCTAAGCAGTAAGATCTAATAAATATTTGAAATTTAAACCCGACACCTTCTCATATGAAATTTAAATACAAACACTTATTTGGTATAAAAGAAAGCGACTTTAATTCAAAGTGTTAAGGTTCTTTTTCGATTACGGTAACAGTTAGAATTTATATGCAGTCAAAAAGGCTGATATTATGCAGTATGTAGTGAAATTATTTGCAGTTTTTGAAGTGTTTTTTGTATTCAAATATTACGAGAATAATAAATTGATTTTAACATGAAGTCGCTAACCAAATTCGCTTTTTTTTTTAGATAAATTTTTAGAAAAAAATATTCAGCCTTATTATGTTAAAGTTATATAAACTATATTTGTAAAAATGTTTTAAGTTTAGCATTATATAAAAGTTAGTGCTTAATTTACACCAAGGCTGACAACTTAGACATATTGCATGGTTCAATAGTTACAGACCCCACGAAACCAGAGGTCGCTAATTCGAATCGTCAATCGCTAAAACGTGATGCGTCTATCAGTTACCAAGTGCCAAGCACAAGTACGAGTATACTCGTTTAAGGAGTATGTCTCATTGGATTTTTATAAATAAATAAAAAAATATTTAAACTTGGGATTGCACCAAGATAACCAGGAAATATGACACCGTGTTTAAAACATCCATTAATTCATCGCTTTCAATCTTACTAATACTTATTATAAACGTGAAAGCTTTGGATGGATGGATGGATGGATGTGTGGATGTGGTTACTCTTTCACGCAAAAAGTACTGCGTGGATTTTAATAAAACTTAGCAATAGTATAGCTTAAACATTAGAATAACACATAAGCTATGTTCCATCGATATACTAAGCGAGCGACGCCGCGGGCAGTTGCTAGTTACTTTACTGTATAAATTAAAATTAAAGGCTTGTTGTATAATTTTTTTTGGTCTGTAAATCTTTCTTCAAATCTTGTTCCAATTTTTTGTTGCTTTCTAAGGTAAGAACAAGATATGTGACCGTAATTGCACATTGTAATAATTCTTATTAAGTGTAACTGTATTTCAGCCTTCAATACTTACTAACATTATAAATGCGAAAGTGAGTTTGTTTCTTGTCTTATATACACAATAAATCATCATGCAATTATGCACAATTATGCGTTGGCACGGGTATCTCAAAAATATAGGTACATAATATAGTAAAAATACTATTTCCGAGTAACGGTGATAAACTTTAAGACGCATCAGTAAAACAGTTATTCACAACAATCAAATCCATGGACAGCAGTTAGTTAATAATATCACAAAACTTCCTTTTAAGGACTTTTACCATAAAATATGACATATGCATGCATAAATTTAAAAGGTATTTAATTTAAATCAGAGGAACATGCCATTTAGGTAACTTTATATCTAGCAATACATAGTTATAACGCAAAATTAAAAATTATTTACTATTTGTTACGGCCGACTTTTTCATTTAAATCGGCCCAAAACTGAATAGGAATACTTTATCAAATAAAATAATTTGCATATATTTAAAGACCAGACGCTTACATAACATACGAAAATTATTCCTAAAACCTAATTATTTATCGTGATCTTGAATATCTTTACGAACCCACATGAAATATGCAACAAGACCCATTTCAATTTCCAATGAATTTAAAAAAAGATGGTTGCGGCCATATTGTATTATGCGGGCCGATATAAAATCTGTAAGACCGTTTCGCTTATAAACAGTGCGTGGTGGTCGGCTGTTTGCGCTCGATGTCTTGGGCTGGATTTTGTTTTTTAAATTTGGCGCGAATCACACCGGACAGTTGAAACATGATGTGACAGTAAGGTAAGTTTTAAAAAGTTTTTTATAATGTTTCTTTTTGACCAGTTTATAAATTAATAAATCCATTATTTTTACACATTACAAAAATATAAAATAATTTACATACATAAACTAAATAAATATGAATTAATCAAAAACTAGAATAGGAATTACCTAAAAACTAACCATTAATAAACAACGTTAAATTAATTTTCTGAACTATAAAAAAAGAGGTTACATAAGTATAAATGTACAGATTACATAAATATATCTATTTTGTTTTTTGGTCATAAAACAAACACTTGACTATTTTATTTTAAATACAACTACTTATTTGAGTCCCTTGCGTTTAGAATTAACATCCGTTCAGGATTTTGCGGATTTGTCCCAGTTTTGAAGGAGACCGGGGAGTGTCCGGACAAAGTTTTATTTTGTAGTCCGGTTTATACATACATAACATCACGCCCATAATCCCGGAAGGGGTAGGCAGAGTCATAGGGGCAGCAAGTCCCTTCAACCACATTCAGCCAAAAATAGAGCCAGGCTGGGTTAGATGGAAAATTGTGAAAAATCAGTGACAAGCGGCTAACCTGTCGCCTACACAATCACACACCCAAAACCCGATATACCATTAGTCGCCTTTTACGACATGCTAGGCAAGAACCACAGTTGGCATATTCTTTTTAAGTCCCACACCAACATGGGACAGTGGGCTGGGTTGGATGGAAAGCTGTGAAAAAGGAGTGACAAGTGGCTAGCTCGTCGCCTACTTAGACACATACCCAAAAGCCCGTAAACCATTAGTCGCCTTTTACGACATGCTAGGCAAGAACCACAGTTGGCACATTCTTTTTTTTTTGTCCCAGATTAACATGGGCCAAGTCCCAGACCAACATGGGACAAATTATCGAAGATCGGTTTATAAATTATCGAAGATGGGGGGGGGGGGATTTTTGGTCCAGTAGTGGGCAATACAATATTATTGGTAGGTTCTTATAGTAAATTGACCTTGGCACATGAGTTCCAGGTTCCAAATGATTTATTAACCGGCTTCAAAACAAAGGGGGAGGTTCTCAATTCGGCTGATTTTTTTTCCAATCTAAATAATTTTTTTCGTATTCAAGACTGTTTCAATACCTGTAGATTACTCTCTGAATTAATAAAATCGGACATGCTATTTCTAAGATATTCCGGATTTTGTTTTACGTTTCAATCCCTTGCTTGCGACACATCCCAAAATGGTAAAAAATATTATTTTTCGTGCGAAGCCGGAACATAAATAATAAATAAATAAATATCAGACTACATCACATACATTGATCTGACTCCTAGGTAAGTAGCTTAAGCACTTCTCTTACGGATATAAGAATCAACAGTGGTAATACAAATATATACTTAAATATTGGATATTAACACCCAGATACAGAACAAACACAAGTATTCATCACACGAATGTTTGTCCTGGGTGGGGATCGAACCCATAACTCTTGGCGCATGGGGCATGGTCACTACCGAATGCGCCATCGAGCTTGTGGACATAATATAATACATAATACGACGTCCTTATTCTCAATGGCTAGGCACAGTCCAAGGACCAACTTGGCTGCATAAGGGTACTAGTTTCTGCCCGCGGCTTTGCTCGCGTGGTACGTCGATAAAACATAGCCTATATGTTATTCGGGTGTATGAGCTATATTATTGTAAAGTTTCATTAATATCCATTCAGTAGTTTTTGCGTGAAAGAGTAATAAACATCAACACATCCATCCGTCCATACAAACTTTCGCGGTTATAATATATATTAGTAGGATTTTTATTTAAGCGAAACCTTTTAGCCACTTATGTAATTCATTATTTTAAGGAATAAATTTAAAGGATTTTGATGATGATGATTTGAAATGAGCAAAAATGAATCTTTTACTTTTCATACAAAATTGCCCATGTTGGTCGGACTTAAAAAGAATGTGCCAACTGTGTTCCTTGTCTAGCATGTCGTAAAAGGCGACTAATGGTATATGGGGTTTTGGGTATGTGATTGTGTAGGCGACGAGCTAGCCACTTGTCACTACTTTTTCACAATTTTCCTTCAAACCCAGCCCACTGTCCCATGTTGGTCTGGGACTTAAAAAGAATGTGCCATCTGTGGTTCTTGCCTAGCATGTCGTAGAAGACGACTAATGTTGTATCGGGTTTTGGCTGTGTGATTGTGTGGGCGACGAGCTAGCCACTTGTCACTACTTTTTCACAATTTTCCATCTAACCCAGCCCAGTTTTGTTTCTGGCTGAACGTATTTGAGGGGGCTGCTGCCTCTTTGACTCAGCCTTCCCTTCTGGGATTATGGGCGTGATGTTATGTATGTATGTATGTACAAAATTGCCAATGATCTAAACAACTTTTGTATGGAAGGTAAAATATATTTTTGCTAATTAGTTCCTTAGAATAATGAGTTAAATAAATAGCTAAGGTCTTCCTTACCTACTTATTAAGCGGTGGTAGCTCAATGGTAAGGACACGCGGCTCTTAAACACAGGATCCGGGTTCAAACCCGGGCATGTACCTCTGGATTTTTCAAATCTATGTACGTATTTATACCACTAGCTCGGCGGTGAGGGAAAAGACTGCACATTCCAACAACTATGAATGTGTTACCAAAATTGTCTGGTTCCTCATCTTAGGGTTACGAAGGTCAGATCGGCAGTCGCTTCAATGTAATTACCAGACTCGCTAAATCCTGGATCATGGTCTAAGCGGACCCCGTCTAAGCACGGGACATAACGCTAGGAGGATTACCATGGAGTAGGTAAATAGTTTTGCATAAATTACCTAAGTCTGTATACTTTCAGCCATTAATAACAATGATTTGAAATTATTCGGGAAATTAGGAAACACGTTTCTAACTCGTCGCATGCGCTCTCATATACCCAATACACCATTTGTCGCCCTTAAAGCTTCAAGTAGATATATGACGCCGAAACGGCACCGGCGCCGCACCTTAATTTTGTGAATACGAACGAATCTCGCGCCTGCGCCGCACCGGCGGTTTCGGTCCGGCGCAGGAGCAGATGGAAACCGCTCGTATACGTAAAGCCTAACGAAATATAAAGCTAAACACAGTTGGAACCTACATTTTTAATAGGTTTTTTTTCTTTCTGCTCTTTCTTTCTTAAAGTAAAAGTAATGTTTTGTTAATAAATAATTCCCTAGTTCTAAATTAAGCTTATGCTTGTGTTATGGATACTGCTTAGTTGTTTATAAACGTATTTAAATACATTTATAAACAACAACTGCCCCTTTGACTCTGCCTACCCCTTCGGGGATTATGGGCGTGATGTTATGTATGTATGTATGTATAAACAACTAAGTAGTAATAGTAACATTTGTCCCATGTTGGTCTGGGACTTGGCCCATGTTGATCTGGGACAAAAAAAAAGAATGTGCCAACTGTGGTTCTTGCCTAGCATGTCGTAAGAGGCGACTAATGGTTTACGGGCTTTTGGGTATGTGACTGAGTAGGCGACGAGCTAGCCACTTGACACTCCTGTTTAACAGCTTTCCATCTAACCCAGCCCACTGTCCCACGTTGGTCTGGAACTTAAAAAGAATATGCCAACTGTGGTTCTTGCCTAGCATGTCGTAAAAGGCGACTAATGGTATATCGGATTTTGGGTGTGTGATTGTGTAGGCGACAGGTTAGTCGCTTGTCACTGCTTTTTCACAATTTTCCATCTAACCCAGCCCGGCTTTATTTTTGGATGAATGTGATTGAAGGGGCTTGCTGCCCCTTCAACTCTGCCTACCCCTTCGGGGATTATGGGCGTGATTTTATGTATGTATGTAAATACGATTATAAACATCCATGACTCGAAAAAGTCCATGTTCATCACACGAAAAATTTGCCCCTAGCGGGATTCGAACCCGCGACCTCTGTATAT
This sequence comes from Glyphodes perspectalis, assembly GCA_951394215.1. NCBI lineage: Eukaryota > Metazoa > Arthropoda > Insecta > Lepidoptera > Crambidae > Glyphodes > Glyphodes perspectalis. Next base: position 1,313,815 of record OX596228.1, read on the forward strand.
TTAAATCGGATGATAAATTTGAATAATAAATAGGAAATAAATTATTAGATTCTCTATAGAGACATTCATTGTGTCAAATTTCACATTCGTTATCATATTATTGAAGAGTCAAAATTTTTGTTTAACACATTACTAATGTATAGATGTTGCTAGTCTGATATAGTATTTGTATGAATCTATCAATTCGATGGTTGACCTAATTTAACTTGGCGATAGAAATAAGCCTAGCCAGCTGTTCAGGGCATCCATGCATGCCTATACAACTCACGAGCTCTCAAACTTAAGTTGCTGGGTCTCAAAAATACCAACTGTTCCTTACCTAGTTGCAAACGTGACTAATGTGTGTGTTGAATTTGCAAGTAAAAACATCAATCTTACATCACAAAATAATAAAAAAATTAAGGACGCGCCACTAACTAGACGTTGAAGCTCCTCAGGTGCTCCAACTGGACACGCAACTTACGTCACACATTGACATAAATAGCGCTCCAAATGACAGATATTCGATATCTGGTATCCATAAGTTTTTTTTTAAATATCAGACTACATCACATACATTGATCCGACTCCGAGGTAAGTAGCTTAAGCATTTGTGTTACGGATATCAGAATCAACAGTGGTATTACAAATATATACTTAAATATTAGATATTAACACCCAGACACAGAACAGACACAAGTATTCATAATTCGAATGTTTTTCCTGGGTGGGGATCGAACCCACAACTCTCGGCGCATGGGGCAGGGTCACTATCGAATGCGCCATCGAGCTCGCCAACTGGAACTCGTGTGCGAAGGTCTATCTACTATAAGAACTTCTCAATAATATTGTATTTTCCTGCGGTTTCTACCACGTTTATGGTTAATGTTGTATAGCCTATAGCCTTCCTAGATAAATGGGCTATCTAACACTGAAAGAATTTTTGAATTAGCGCATTTAAGCAAACAAACAAATTCTTCAGCTTTATAATATTAGTAAGTATAGAAGTATAGATACTAAAGATTGGAATATACAGTTTGAGCAACACTGACATCGACTGTCAATAATACGGAAATGATACCCGATACCTGTTAATATTTTCAAATAACATTAAATGTCTACTTATACGAAAATAGCGAGTTAAGCATACCTACTTAGACATACCACTAACTTAGGTTAATTTTACTTGTCTTTTATAGATGATTTTTCACAAATTCCATTGTAATAAAAAAAAATATTCTGTACTCAGAGCCCTAATAAATAAATTAATTCTCCAGGCTGACACGCCGACTCCCTAGTTCCGAACTAAGCTTAAGTCTAGGCTTGTGCTATGGATACTAGGTGAACGGATAGACATACTTAAATACGTTTATAAACATACATGACTCGAGTACAAATGTCCATGTTCATCACACGAAACATTTTTCCCAAGCGAGAGTCGAACCTGCAATAATTGTATTTCTTCCAAAAAGGTCTCTTAAAAAATTTTGCATAACAAAAACGCCTAAGTGCGAAGTTATTTAATTATTTTGACAGCCCGTTGGTTGACTGGTCAGAGACACTGGCTACGAAACCAAGGGTCGCGGGTTCGAATCCCGCTAGGGGCAAATGTTTCGTGTGATGTACATGGACATTTTTACTCGAGTCATGGATGTTTATAAACGTATTTAAGAATGGCTATCCGTTCACCTAGTATCCATATCACAAGCTTATAAGCTTAGTTTGGAACTAGGGAATGGGTGCGTCAGTCTGGAGTATTTATTATTGAATTTATTGGTTTTATTTTGGTAAATATTTTTCAGATCACAAAATGTTTAACACATCACTCCCGAACAAGATGGCGTGCCAGAACAAGATGGCCGCCCACCTGACGTACGCCAAATGTCACGACGCCATCTTGAAGTCGGAATTCAAAAGTGACGTTTTTCTTTTTTACGTGAACTTGACGTTAAGCATCGCGCGGTCTGTTGCGGAGTATTGTTTCGAAAATAGTTTAGTTTTTTTAGCATCTGTGATATTAGTGTTAATTTTTTACGTTTTATACAAGTGTTTTTGGAGTCCAGTACTTTATACAAAGGTGAGTACCTAATCTTTTCAACACTCTTTTATTTATCAGGGTCAGTCTAATATTTATTTTCCTTTAAAATTAAATGAAACCAGTTACACAAAAATGAAATGTCACAAGTAAATAACCATTAGGATGTAAAAAAAATATTTTTGGTTAGATAGAATAAGTAGGTACCTATGTGAAGAATAGGGATGATGACTGCATTAAAAAACTATAATTCTAATTATTCCGCCAGTTAGATTATACAAAAATACTAGACACATATTTTTCGCTTTACCAAATTAACAAAAAATCACAAAGATAAAGAGCATCAAAGTTTTGGAGTGTGGGCTTGCGACGTCACTATTTAGTAAAAATTGTACGAAAGCGTGACGTCACGCGCAACTTGAATGCAATGTATCTTCGTCAATGTTTTTTTGACAAATAAATAAAAAAATATGTGTTCAATATTTTTTTATAGTCTACCTAACTGACGGACTTAACAGAATTTTTTAGTCATCTTGCCTATTGGAGCGGTGGTAGCTCAATGGTAAGGACACCTCAAAACCGAGAACTGCAGGTTCAAACCTAACCTCGTATCTCTGGATTTTTCAAATATGTACGTATTTATACCACTAGCTCGGCGGTGAGGGAAAACATCGTGATGAAACCTGCGCATTTAAACAGCTATAAATGTGTAACGATGACCCACATTGTCCGGTTCCTCTATCTTAGGGTTGCGAAGGTCAGATCGGCAGTCGCTTCAATGTAATTACCAGTCTCGCTAAATCCTGGATCATGGTCTAAGCGGACCCCGTCTCGGGAGCACGGGACATAACGCTAGGATGATGATAAGAATAAACTATCGGCTAGCTCATCGCCTACTCTTTTAAAAACCTGATAATATTTGACTGGCCTATTGGTCGAGTGGTCAGAGACACTGGCCACGAAACCGAGAGTCGCGGCTTCCAATCCCACTAGGGGCAACTGTTTCGTCTGATGAACATGGACTTTTTATTCGAGTCATGGATAAATATAAACGTATTTAAGTATGTCTATCCGTTCACCTAGTATCCATAGCACAAGCATAAGCTTAGGTTGGAACTAGGGAATTGGTGTGTCAGTCTGAAGAATTTATAATTAATATACCATTAATACCCTTCTACGGCTTGCGACAAGGAACACAGTTTCAGCATTATCTTTAAATCTTAGACCAATATGGGACCAGATGATCATGTACAATAAAAATTCTAGATTCCTTCGATTCGCTTCAAAGGTGTGAACCAAGTTCCAAATACATCAATTTACTTATAAGGTAGGCAGAGGCCTACCTTCGGTCTAAAACGCGTGACAATATGTTTGCATATATTTTCCTCATTTTAATCATAATAAATATCCGACAACACATACATTGATCTGACTCCGAAGTAAGTAGCTTAAGCACTTGTGTTACGGATATCAGAAACAACAGGGGTATTACAAATATATACACTTAAATATTCAATAATAACACCCAGACACAGAACAAACACAAGTATTCATCATACGAATATTTGTCCTGGGTGGGGATCGAACCCACAACTCTTGGCGCATGTAGCAGGGTCACTGCCGAATGCGCCATCGAGCCAGTCATTTTAATGTCATCGTCTTACTCTACTCTCTTTGTCCCATGTTGGTCTAGGACTTGGCCCATGTTCATCTGGAACAAAAAAAAAGAAAGTGCCAACTGTGGTTCTTGCCTAGCATGTCGTAAAAGGCGACTAATGGTATATCGGGTTTTGGGTGTGTGATTGTGTAGGCGACAGGTTAGCCGCTTGTTATTGCTTTTTCACAATTTTCTATCTAACCCAACCCGGCTTTATTTTTGGCTGAATGTGGTTGAAGGGGCATGCTGCCCCTTTGACTCTGCCTACCCCTTCGGGGATTATGGGCGTGATATTATGTATGTATGTATTCTTACTCTGCAGGAGCTCACAGACATTGGCTTCGAACACATACGGGGGCCTGATAGGCCCGCCCGTATAACGAGAGCGCAGCAAGCGAGGAAGTTTGGGTACAAATTACCCCCGCCGTACCCAAATGGGTGGTTCGCGGTGGCTGAGAGCCAGGACCTGAAGATAGGGGGGGTGCTGTCCGCTGATGTTTTGGGTGAGATGTTTAATCAATTTTTATTGGACTGGCCCGTTTGTCGAGTGGTCAGAGACCCTGGCCACGAAACCAAAGGTCGCGGGTTCGAATCCCGCTAGGGGCAAATTTTTCGTGTGAAGAACATGGATATTTGTACTCGAGTCATGGATGTTTATAAACGTATGTAAGTATGTCTAACCGTTCACCTAGTATCCATAGCACAAGCATAAGCTTAGTTTGGGACTAGGGAAATGGTGTGTCAGTTTGAAGAATTTATTTATTTATTTATTTATCGATATTAATAAATTCCTACAATTTACAGGCGAAAACCTCTGTGTGTACCGAGGAGCAGACGGGACCCCCCACTGCGTGCACGCGTACTGCCCCCACCTGGGGGCCAACCTCGCCGTGGGGGGGTCCGTCAGCGGGGACTGCATACAGTGCCCCTTCCACAAGTGGAGTTTCGGACCTGATGGGACATGTGTTAGTGTTCCTGGTGTGGAAAATGGTAAGCACTACTGGTCAACAACCGACCCTGCACTTTAAGCGACCTTATGCCTAACATGCTCATGATCACAGAACAGAAAAATCTAGAAGCAATTGAATTCAAATTCAAATAAATTCAAATTCAAATGAATTCAAATTCAAATGAATTCAAATTCAAATGAATTCAAATTCAAATGAATTCAAATTCAAATGAATTCAAATTCAAATGAATTCAAATTCAAATGAATTTGAATTTGAATTTGGAACCCACACATTAGAGTCAGGGTTTCATTCATACTCACATTACCACTTCATACTTCCTTCCAATTAAGAAAAAGGCCTTCTGAAGCAAGAGCCCGTGACAGACAGACCTTCTAACTAAACTTCACGCCACTTCCTTCCACAGACCTTCGTCATAATATAAAGGCTAATTCTCCTTGAGGTAAGAACAAACCGATTATGAAACTTGGGTCGGGCTGGACAATCAAACGGCCAGCCGATAAAATCTACCCACCTCTCCTCCAGCTCCCCGCGGCGTCTCCATCAAGACCTGGCCGACTGCAGAAGCCGATGGCGCCGTGTGGGTGTGGCACGACGCGGAAGGCAGGCCTCCAGGGTGGACCGTGCAGGATGCCCAAGAGCTGAGGTCATGGGGGTATCGGGGGAGAAATGAGTTCGTGGTTAATGCGCATGTTCAGGTTAGGAGTCTTCCATGACAACATGAATACTAGAAATAAATTAGGTTTGTCGTTCCAAAATAAAATAATTAATAAATTCTTCAGACTAGCACACCAATTCCCTAGTCTCAAACTAAGCTTGTGCTTGTGCTATGGATACTAGGTGAACGGACAGACATACTTAAATATGATATAAGAGTAAATCTTTGGATGTTTTGTTGATATTTTGTTTAATATTCCAGGAAATACCAGAAAATGGAGCTGATATATCCCATCTGAACGCTGTTCATTCTCCATCGCTATTGTCCGGTTTGGGAGAGAAATACCCAATCTTACATAACATTATCGGTAAGTATATACCATATCTGTTCAGTCACATACATTTTAGATTTCGTATAGACTTGACACAGACAGATGTCGCTACAGGCATCATTTAGACTGACTGAGAGATAAAACCGAATAAATACGTTATTATTTCACTTTTAAAAAATGCTTTTTTCCTAAAGTAAGTTATTTACGTAATTTCTTAAATAATTTATTAAATTTTGGTGAAAAACATGAATATAAAATATTTTCTTTAGAAACAAACGAAAATAATATTTGATTTAACATAAAGAAATAAAACCATGAATTTTACACAGATGGCGTATTATTACTAAGAAACAACTAACCTGTGCTTGTAGCGGCATTTTGTATTATTCCTGACAAACAGACTAAACTTTGCTGTAGTTCCAATTACTCACCACTGTCGCTGTTCTTGCGCGAGTTATAGCAGTAACTTTTCAAGTATGGGCAGTGACCCTCTGTTGTACGTAGTATATTATTACTCTGTGCTAATAGATTCAAATTCAAATTCAAATTCAGAATATCTTTATTTATATAGGCTTCAATAAACCACTTTTAAATAGACAATACTACTACTGGTTCAGAAGGTAGATTCTATCGAGAAACCGGCAAGAAACTCGATAGTTCGTATAGATCTTTTAAATGCCAATTATACAATTTTGTAAACTTCATTAATCTACACTTAAGAGGCAGCTTTAACCACATTCAGACAAAAAATAAAACTGGGCTGGGTTAGATATAAAACTGAGTGTCGCCTTCATGATACACCCAAAACCAAAAACCATTGGTCGCCTTTTAATTTGGGTTTTTAAAATACAAAATCCGCTAGGTGGCATGAGGGAATCACTGTCACTATTGGCTCATTGTTGACAGAATGTCATCATTGTTGACAGAGTGGTCTTATCACTGTCACTATTGGCTCATTGTTGACAGAATGTCATCATTGTTGAAAGAGTGGTCTTATCACTGTCACTATTGGCTCATTGTTGACAGAATGTCATCATTGTTGAAAGAGTGGTCTTATCACTGTCACTATTGGCTCATTGTTGACAGAATGTCATCATTGTTGAAAGAGTGGTCTTATCACTGTCACTATTGGCTCATTGTTGACAGAATGTCATCATTGTTGAAAGAGTGGTCTTATCACTGTCACTATTGGCTCATTGTTGACAGAATGTCAACTGACATTCTCAACTTTTCAGAACAAACTTGTTCTGAAAACTTACCATTGAGGAGGGTGACAAAACCGTACGTCACAGTTACGCCATATATCTGATGTTTTATTAAAAAAAACTCATTGTGAAGTGTTAATTAACTTATGTACTGTGACCCCTCAGGGACCCACATCTGGTCCGCGAGCTGGTCGAAGGGCGAGGACCACACCGCCAGCCTATCGTTGACGCACGACTACAAGATCCTGAAGTTCGACTTGTTCCACATTGACGTCACTGTCCAACAGGTATGTTGATACATACATACATACATAACAATGTCTGGCTCGATGAAGGATTGACTGGCTCGATGGCCACCCAGGACAAACATTCGTGTGATGAATACTTGTGTTTGTTCTGTGTCTGGGTTTTATTATCCAATAATTAAGTATATGTATATATTTGTAATACCACTGTTGATTCAGATATCCGCAACACAAGTGCTTGAGCTACTTACTTCGGAGTCAGATCAATGTATGTGATGTAGTTAAGTAGGTATATGTATATATTCATTAGTTGTATATTTAAAAAAAAGAAATCACGCCCGTAATCCTCGAAGGGGTACCTAGGCAGAGCAAAGCGTCAGCTAAGCCTTCTTAACCACATTCAGCCGAAAAATAAAACTGGGCTGAGTTAGATGGGAAATTGTAAAAAAGTTGTGACAAGTGGCTAGCTCGTCGCCTACACAATTACTACCCCTTTAATTCTGCCTACCCCTTCAGGGATTATGGACGTGATATTATGTTGTTGTTGTTGATTCCCTTATCTAAGGGTTCCATAGGTCAGATAGCAGTCGCCGTAATTACCGGACTGGCTAAATCCTGGATCATGGTCTAAGCGGACCCTGACTAACCACGGGACATAACGCTAGGAAGATGATGATGAAATTCAATCAATGACTCTTCTCCTCAGATAGGTCCGGGCCACGTCCGGATGTTCATGAAGACCCCCGTGGGGCCAATCCTCATCTCACAGTCAGTGACCCCACTGGCGCCCCTGCTGCAGAAGGTGGTGCACAGGGTATTCTCCCCCCCATACAACGCGCCGATTGGAGCCATCATGGTCAAGTCCGAGGCGTATATGGTAAGTCTTTATGGTCACCCATCCAATTGTCGGTGGTTGTAAGCGTAGCTTGACTTTGGGTTTAAAATAAATAAATAAATAATAAATAGTCCAGACTGACACACTAATTCCCTAGTTCCAAACTAAGCTTATAAGCTTGTGATATGGATACAAGGTGAATGGATAGACATACTTAAATACGTTTATAAACATCCATGACTCGAGTACAAATGTCCATGTTCATCGCACGAAACATTTTCCCCTAGCAGGATTCGAACCCGCGACCCTTAGTTTCGTGGCCAGAGTCTCTAACCACTCGACCAATCTGGTAATAGGATTATTTTGGAACTAGAGAATTGGTGTGTCAGTTTGGATAATTTATTTATTTATTATTTTTACAGATAGATAAACTTAAATACGTCTAACAAGAATGCACGAGTCGAGTACAAATGTCCATCACACGAAACATTTGCCCCTAGCGGGATTCGAAATCACGACTTTTGATTTCGTGTCTTCTCTGACTAACCAACTAACCGACCTATCTTTATTATACACCGAGATTTTAGCGGTTGTTTTCCTGCAGTAAAATGATTATATCTTAGTAGCACAATTTGTGAAGTTTGTGTTGTTGTTTGATGCATGGCGGTTCGCTTTGAGGAGCGCGTGCGCTGCAATATGCTGCATTATTTAGTGCGGGACCTTCTTTTACTTTTAACATTGATACCGTGCGGCAAGCAGTACTCAATTCGTCACATATCGTAAAATAAACTATCGTTTCTCACGCTTTTGAGTTGATGACTTTTTTTTTTATAAGTTAAGAACAAACATATTTTTATTTTCAAAAAATAAGTCGCATGATTCGATATTATGTAGCTACTACTAAAAGTAAATCGTTCTGCTGTGGGAATACAACCACTAAAATGTCACGGTGTACGATATTCTTAATACCAAAATGCCCGGGTATTGAACCGGCACTGCTCGCATATGCGTAATGCGCGAGACCTTACCTTTTTTTGAGCCGACGCCACTATAAATTATATTTTTGATTTTGAAATATTTCTGACTGACTCGATGGCGCATTCGGTAGTGACCCTGTCCCATGTGCCAAGAGTTGTGGGTTCGATCCCCACCCAGGACAAACATTCGCGTGATGAATACTTGTGTTTGTTCTGTATCTGGGTGTTAATATCTAATATTTAAGTATATATTTGTAATACCACTGTTGATTCTGATATCCGTAACACAAGTGCTTAAGCTACTTACCTCGGAGTCAGTTCAATGTATGTGATGTGGTCAGAAATTTATTTATTACTATTCCTGTATTTCAGTTCGAGAGAGACGTAACTATATGGAACAGCAAGATCTTCATGGGCGCCCCGGCGTACGTACGGACGGACAAAACGATTCGAGCGTTCAGGAGCTGGTTTTCACAGTTCTATAGTGAGAATAGTAAGAGTTTTAGGGATGCTATGCAGAATCCTTTGGACTGGTGAGGAGTCCGAGGATGCTAAGGATATAGTAATTTTTTTCAATATTTTATCAGCATCTGTGTAGCGTTATGTCCCGTGCTTAGTCGGGGTCCGGTTAGACCATGATCCAGGATTTAACGAGTCTGGTAATAGGCTATTTTCCTAAAAAAATAATGTAATAGTCCATTATTGAGATTACAAAACAATATTTCTTACATTTTTTTTCTTCTGTTCAGCAATCCATAAATGGTGAAGATACAGCGCGTCAAAGTACCGCGTGACGTCACTAGATGTGTAAAATGTTACCGACCAAGTGACGTAAAGCGCTTCTTTTCAGTTTTTGGAGCGGTGTATCTTTGTCATTATTCGAGTACCTATTAGATAAGGAAAAATATACGTATTCAATATTTTTTGATAATCTAACTAACTGACTAAAAAACATTTTTGGGTAAACTAGCGTATATTATTACGTATAATATAACGCGTTTAATGTATAACATTAACCCCTAGGGGAAACTAGACAAATTGGATCATGAATACATCTTTAATTACTTTGGATGTGCAGGTTTCTAATCGATGTTTTTCCTCACCGACTTGCAAGTGATATAAAACATTTGAAACATCCAGAGCCCGGACCGGATTTGAACCCGCACCCTTCGATATTTTTTTCATTATTTTGTGAAGCAAATACATTAGCCAGAAAAAATAAATTCTCGTATATAATTTATATAATATAAATTTTTGCTTTTTATCTATACTTATAATAAATCTGTAGAGAGGTCAATTCTGTACATGAAATATATTTTCAAAATAACTATCAGGGGGTTATTAGTGATCGATACTAATGCCAAAAATGCAATCAGTAAAATTTTTGTCTGTCTGTCTGTATGTTCCTTATAGAAACAAAAACTACTCGACGGATTTTAACGAAACTTGGTACAATTATTCTTCATACTCCTGGGCAGGTTAAAGTATACTTTTCATCACGCTACAATCAATAGGAGCAGAGTAGTGAAGGGAAATGTTGGGAAAACGGGAGAAGTTACTCCATTTTTTAAGCTTCCGTCGCGTGTGCAGCCTTAATGGTTAAAGTTACATAGAAATCATGTATGACGGAAATAGTCTTTATAATATTAACCATTAACGCGGGTGACACCGCTGGCACAGCTAGTATTAAAATATGATAATAAAGAGAATTATCTTTTTTGCTTTAGCAATTTTCTCACAAATCCAGTTTCGAAAACCAGTGAAAACTTTGTAAAGAAGTATTTTTGTTACTATATTTATTTGTAAAAGTTTGAATAAAAATAAATTAAATCCAAACATATTTTTATTTTATTTGTTAGTGCTTGTATATATATCCACTACATCACATAGGTACATTGATCTGACTCCGAGGTAAGTAGCTTAAGCACTTGTGTTACGGATATCAGAATCAAGAGTGGTATTTGTTATACTTAAATATTGGATATTAAAACCCAGACACAGAACAAACATAAGTATTCATCACACGAATGTTTGTCCTGGGTGGGGATCGAACCCACAACTCTTGGCGCATGGGGCAGGGTCACTACCGAATGCGCCATCGGGCCAGTCGAATTTACTCCTATTGTGTCCACAAAACTATATTATTAATGAGACCACTTAAAAAAACATTACATAATCACCATCATCCTCTTGCCCTTCTCCCAGTTCATCTGGGGTCGGCGCAGCATGTCTTCCTTTTCCATACGTCAAATAAAAACAATACATAATAAGGGGTTATTATTCATTAAAGAGAGAGATCTCTCTCTCTCTTACAATAACTCTTCAACTAATTACATAATTTTATTTGTCGTTTTCATTTGTCATCTATAATAAATAAATTCACGAGTATTATGTAAAAAATCTTTTTATAAATATGTACGTACGTATATAACTTTATTACAATTAATTACATACATAGATATATAACATTGCGCCCATAATCCCCGAAGCGGTTGGTAGAATCAAAGGGACAGCAAGCCCCTTCAACCACATTCAGCCAAAAATAAAGCCGGGTTCGGTTAGATGGGAAATTGTGAAAAAGTAGTGATAAGTGGCTAGCTCGTCGCCTACACAATCACATACCCAAAACCCGTTATTACATTAGTCGCCTTTTACGACATGCTAGGCAAGGTACACAGTTGACTCATACTTTTTCAGTCTCAGACTGACATGGGACATTAATTACAATAAAAATTATTCAATGAGACAGCTATAGTATATAAGAGCTATCAAAATGAGAAGATTGTATAAAAAACCATTGACTAGAAAACTAAATACAGGAATAAATAAAATAATAATAACAAGCTAGCGACTTGTCACTACTTTTTCACAATTTTCCATCTAACCCAGCCCAGTTTTGTTTTTGGCTGAATGTAGTTAAAGGGGCCTGCTGACCTTTTGACTCTGCTTACCCCTTCGGGGATTACGGGCGTGATGTTATGTAAGTATAATAAAAACACAATAGGTAGGTTAGGTACATAAAAAAAAAACTGTTATAAAAAATACTTATAATAAATGGTTTTATACTCAAGTAGCCATTGGTCTTAGACCTAACATATTTCTCTTGGATCCTATTGAACAAGTTACGCATTAATAGACTTAAACTCCATCCAGTCGATGAAGCCATCTTTGTTCGTATCTGCCTGGTTCAGGGCCCCTTCTACTATCTCCATCAGATCCTTGTCTTCATACTTAATGGGGATCGCTGGTTCGTCGTCGGAACCTATGGAGCAAGATAATTGTAAATAGTAGCCATCATTATTTGCCGTAAAGTAATAGGAAAAGATAGATAGACATAGAAAGGCACCAAGTACTGACCTCTTTGGTCTAGTGGTAGCATGCGCCGTCTAAGGACGATTGTGTAGGCGACGAGCTAGCCACTTGTCGCTATATTTCCACAATTTTCCGTCTATTTTTATTTATATTTTTTTACTGAATGTGGTTAAAATTAAATGCATGATTTTTTGTATTTTGTTTAAAGGTTATTTAAATAATAGAACATGACTCAAAGATTTCTAAAAAAAATAAAAATATTTTTTTTTTACTTTTTTATTTTTCGAAATGAGTAAATAAGGAAAAAATTGGAAAATTATACACTCCAATATTTTTATTTATTTTTATATTTATAATATATTTCTTATGTTTATAATAGTGTAATTTATTAAAATTCAGTTTCTTATTTTGGAATAAAAAAATAATACTAAAAATATTTTATATCAATTTTCCAAAATAGGTTGGTTTTCCAAATCCAAACAGGTCTTAGCCAAAACATCACTGTCCTTACTGTAAATGTATTAAAAAATAAAAAAATAATGGAAAAAAGAAATTTATGATTTTAATGTACAGTGAATACCCTAAATAATTAATAAATTTATAATATAACACCATATTTTATTTATTTTATTTTTAATTAAATAATATTGGGTATGTAGTCAAAAGGATACACTATGCATTTAAGGGTTAGGGCTAGCTGCCCCTTGGACTCTACCTACCCGTTCGGGGATTACGGGCGCGATGTTATGTATGTAAAATATTACTTATTTAAAGAAAATTTTATTTCTTACCACTGCAGATGGTAGGAATATAGAAAAAAGACAATGTTTAGTATAGTATATAGATACATACCTTTTCTATCCAAATGAAGTTGTTCTTCTTTATAATAAATCAGGTGTACAAAGAAAATACAAAAATATACAAACACATTTATTAAAAAAACTGTAAAGATGAAAAATATTATAGAACTTTAGGGAATTGTTTTCTTACTTAATAACATGGAGGCAGGGAGTCTAAGTAACATGAAAGGTTCGCGAAAATTTTACATATAATGACGTAAGCAGGGGGGAATTTACAAAAACCAGAACTCTGTGCCAGTGGTGGATTTACCAATAGGTCCGTATTTTTTGCTACAAAGATCTAAAATGTGGCGCTTTACGTCATATGGACGCTAAAATTTTACTCATCTAGTGACGTCACGTACTTTAACTCGCTGTATCTTCATCATTTTTGGTTAGCTGAACAAAATAAAAAATAAGTAAGCAATATTTTTTGTAATCTCATTAATGTATAAACAAAATTAGTAAAATAGCCTGTTGTGTTAAACCACCACTACAATATCCACGTGAGTAACCTGTTACGGAAGTTTAGACCTAGCCATGCTCTCCACAGAGTCTAAATTCCCTTGATTCCTCTTGGCTTTGTAGTCGTTGATCCTGTATTCTAGGTAGTCTATGTATCCATCTTTGTTTAAATCCACGTGGGCCATAGCATGCTCCATAACTTCTTCAATCTGCTGGTCCGAATAGGGCTGATAATCCTTGTCAATTTGACCTGGAAAATGCAGGTTTAGATATAATTTATTTTTTCGAGAGCCAGACCAGACAGGTAGAATTTAATGCTAACGGAAAGTATTTGGCTATGTTTAATCATCATCTTCCTAGCGTTATGTCCCGTGAGTTAGACAGGGTCCGCTTAGACCATGATTCAGGATTTAGCGAGTCTGGTACTTACATTGAAGCGACTGCCGATCTGACCTTCACAACCCTAAGATAAGGGAACCAGACAAATATTGGATCATGGTTACAAATCCAAAGTTATTTGAATTTGCAGGTTTCATCACGATGTTTCCCTCACCGCCGAGCTATTTGGCTATTTTGAATATTGATGTATACTTATTAGTATTCTACACAATATAGGTATATCTACATAAAAATCAGAATTTAGTTTAAATGAGAAATATTTTTAGCTAACTTTCGCACCGGATTCCTACAAATTGGCCCACTACCCAGACTAGCTAGTACCTACCCGTACATTTATAATAGGTATAAATACTACCTATTACTACACTTTTAATTTCTGAGTAAATAAGTAACGTCTGGCGACTCTGCTCTGGCATTTCACTCTAATAGGTTAACCTCTAATCTAATCTCACTCTACAATAATTACGGATAAATCAATGAGGCCTTTTGACAACGTATTAAATATATTTAACTACATTCAACACAAAATGTACAAAAATAATAGACATAAAAGTACTTACCCTAGATTCAAGTAGGGATTATTTGTACTATAGACAACACTCATATCACCAAAACACAACACAATATCCGTAGTCAAAATACGGTTTAAACAAAAAATAAATATACTGTGACTCAAAAAACGGGTTTATAATAATTATAGAAATACGCCCTAAAGTCAAGCTGCAGGTTCAACTGTCAAATTAGTATATAAATACAATTTTATTCGTCATACTAAGTATTTAATAATTACAATCAAGCAAAATACTATTTTATGTAGGTATGTCTAACTTATTGCTGACTAATGAGCACAAAACTATATGAAACTTTACTTAAAAACCTTTCTCTTGAATCTGTCTGTCTATTGGTGAAACCGCATTAACATCCCTTGCGTAAAGGGTTGCCAGGTCGCTTAACCTAACAGCCGGATAGATCAGCCAGTTTGGCCACATTTGGGTAAAAAGGCCGGAAACCCTACATTATTGAAGGACTGCGGGAGCGATCGACTATCGGCACAGTTGTCTAGCCTGCGCTCGGCCACGCTCGTCACAGGCTCGTTTGCGAAATGTAAAAAGCCTAACAAAAGCCGGACAAGCCCGACACCGTTTATTTTGGCCGGACACAGCCTAACTATGTCCGGCTATATCCGGACGCCTGGCAACGCTCCTTGCGTAATTTAAAAGATCTAAGCGAACCATAGATTTAGAATTTTTTGACTACGCAATCGCATCCTAAATCTATGAAGCGAACAGACAGAAGCGGCGACATTGTTTTATACTATGTAAATATATCAAGAAATTTGAGTTAAAATACATGCAAGCTATTCAATTTCATAATATCGTAAATTAAGGGCAATCATTGAATTTTAGTTGTCTTTAATAACTTATTGAGTCAGACGAAATACGGTGTTTGAGTCATAAAAAAAAGCTATTAAAAAACCGCAAGCTATAACTTTGATAAATTCTTCATTCAAAACTAAATGTAGGATACGGAAACAAATTATCCTAACATCATCATTGAATGATATTAAATCAATCAATATAAATCCACGGACTAGTTAAAAAGAAGGACTCCGCGCCACTAACTAAACGTTGAAGCTTCTCAGGTAATCCAACTTGACACGCAACTTACGTCACACATTGACATAATGAGTGCTCCAAATAACAGATATTCGATATCTGGCCCTACTTATCTCACTCACACATGCATAAACGTGGCTTCACGCTAAAGTATGACAGCGTGGAGTCCTTCTTTTTTTACTAGTCCGTGTATAAATCAAAATATTTTCATTGATAAATCAATGGAAATATTGTGAATTTTCATTGATAAATCAATGGAAATATTTTTTACTAAATTTACCAATAAATGATTATCTGCGATAATGGACAACACAATAAAAAGCATATGTATTCAATATAAATTTATTCACATCTCAACAGTCAAACTTACCGTGTAACGGATTTACTTACACAACCACTAATACATACAACATAACGTGACAAAGACAAAACAATACACGACAGACATATTGTCTATGACTTTCCAAAGACTGAACAATGAACTTTTAAATTAATGGACCTATTTTTAATAACGTGTTTTTTTAATTGAGTTATTTAAGGATCGGGTTATTGTACATTTGCCACAATGTTAATTCGTCACAAAAAATGCATGAGTAAATTCGTCATAATTCTATTTTTGTGTAGTAAATTTACTGCACCCGTCTTTAGAATTGTGGCGAATTTTCAAAACCGTGTAGGTACTTGTGACGAATTAACTTTCAATGTATGGAATGTTTTACATTGTGGCGAATTAACTTGGTGGCAAATGTACAATGACCCTAAGGATCGTGCCATGTGGCGTTCGGTTCTCTCTGCCTACCCCGCTAGGGAAGTGGCGTGAAGTTTAGTTAGTTATTTTTAATATCCCAACTATGAAATACTTAATTAAATCAATAAGATTTATATGAGCATAGTCGATATATGACTACCACAGAAAATAAAGGTTTTTTGAAAAACCTAAATATATATTTGTAATCTCTTTGCAAAATCATAAACAACTTTATAATGGGGTTTCAAATTGGGAAAATAGTTTTTCAAATGTACTACTTATTTGATTGAATTCACGTTTGCGAGTGTTTTTTTTTTTTTTTGTTTGGCTGAATGTTGTTAAAGAGGCCTGCTGTCCCTTTGACTCTGCCTACCCCATCTGAGAAAACGGGCGTAAAGTTATGTATGTACGACTGAATTCACTTTTTGTAATTTTTTTGTTGAAAACCTCTACTTTTAAACCTCTTTCTTAAACTTTAACCAAAAAAAAATCATTTTTCCAATTTCAAACCCAATTTAAATGATCCCAAATGTAATGAAATGACAACATTTGTCACAAATGCACAATTTTGAAAGGTAAATGCTAATATTACTACCAAAATATACATATACCCCCGACCTGGCACAAAACATTGCATGGTTGAGAAAACTTTATAATTACTTTAGAAATATTACTCCAAAAATTACGTAATAAGGGCTAAACATTATCTCTTACCAGTTATATTTTTTTTACATAACAGGGAAGACGGGATTAAAAAGCTATTATTCTATGTCCGTCATTTAGATTATACAAAAATACAAGACACATATTATTTTTCGCTTTATCCAATTAACAAAAAGTTACAAAAATAAAGAGCAATCAAATTTTGGAGTGGGGGCTTGTGACGTCACTTACAAGTAAAAATAGGAATATTGACTGGCAAGCCAATTAAGATACTTTTTAAGAGCTGTCAAAACGAAATCACTTCATAGATTTTGTATGGGCTTGTGATGTCACTAGTTTGTATAATCAACTGACTTAATATTAAGCAGTTTTTGTAAAATGAAAAATCTTATACTCAATATAATTCAAAATCAATAAGGTTTTACAACATACTACGATACTTTATTTTTCAGAATCGATATTTCAAAATCAAATATAAATGGCGTCAACATCCCAATTGTACCTAGAATGCACTGTATCTTTGTCAGTGTTTGACAAATAAATTAAAAAATACGTGTTAAAATTTTTTTTATAAACTAACTGACGGACTAAACATAATTTTTCAGTCCAGCCCATTAAACCTTTGTCAAGTATTTCGTTTGCATGCTAAATTATACTGTATTAAGTATTACATACTATGATATAATTCAAACGAAATTCAAACAAATTATCAGAGTATAGATTCATAAAGATTTTTAATATGAATAATAGTCTATTCGGCTTGTATAGAATCTCCGTTCTGGTTGCAAGAAACATCATAGCCCTCATATACAGAATTATACACATTTTCAAACACTTATGAAGTAAAACACGAACGTTTTAGCTACTAGACGCAATATTCCTAAAGTCCCCTTTATCATGCTATCAATTGTTAACATTGGAACCACAGTGGTCCAAGTCACATTTTCGTATTTTTAAGTGTCTCATTTTAAAATCAGAAATTGGCATGACTTTTTTCTCATATGCCATTTTATTTATTTTTATATTAGGGTAAAAACAAGAAGTATAATAGATTAATTATTTAATTAAAATTCGCATTATTGACTGGCCCGTTGGTCGAGTGGTCAGAGACCCTGGCCATGAAACCAAGGGTCGCGGGTTCGAATCCCGCTAGGGGCAAATGTTTCGTGTGATGAACATGGACATTTGTACTCAAGTCATGGATGTTTATGGATTTAAGTATGTCTATCCGTTCGCCTAGTATCCATAGTACAAGCATAAGCTTAGTTTGGCACTAGGGAATTGGTGTGAGTCTGGAGAATTTATATATTTATTTATTATAATTTACGTAGGCGACAGGCTATTGACTTGACATTACTTCTTCACAATTTTCCATCTAACCCAGTTTTGTTTTTGGCTGAATGTGGTTAAGGGGGCCTGCTGTCCCTTTGACTCTGCCTACCCCTTAGGGGATTATGGGCGTGATGTATGTAAGTATGTACGTCTAATAACTAAAACGTCCCTAGATAAACAGTATTGAGTTCAATATTTTACATAAAAACCGGCTGTAGTTATAAAAAAATGCTTGAGGAATATTGTGACCGACTTAACGTAACTAAGTAACTAACTAAAAGTAAGTAAAGAAAAAAATACACGAAAGTTGAGTTAGAAGAATGGCAAACAGATAGTCTTTTAAAGCAAAAAAATTTCGGTTACACTACAACACTAAAAACGGTTCTTATTTTCGTATAAAAAAAATACCGTTTTTTTTTTTATAAAAGAAAATTAATTTTGAATTATAAGTACATTTCAAAAAGTTTTATTAAGACTATTCGAGGAATGAGATAGTAGCACTTATTCTAAGTAAAAAGTGATTAGAATAATCATATTTACAAAATTAAGTTAATTTTAATTCAATGATGATCAGAAAGATGTAGGTATACTTAAATATATTTAAAACCAGCTGTCCCGGCAAACTTCGTATCGCCCAGTAAATGAAAATTGACATTGATTTGTCGATTGACATTTAACATTGACAGATACGAATCCCACCGTTTTATATGAGAAAATACTTTTGCTTTTATTTTGTTTTATCGTAAATTTTTCAATGTTTTTAATAGTTATTCTGTTATTGTGGACGAAGACAAATGCAACAAATCAAAAACAACGTAAATCGGTTCAGCCGTTCTCGACTTATAAGTGGTGTAACAAACACGACTTTGTTTTATTTATATAGATAGATAATATAGATAGTCTTGTTTGATTTTTAATCATCATCTTCCTAGAGTTATGTAGATTAGTCGGAGTCCGCTTAGACCATGATCCAGGATTTAGCGAGTCTGGTAATTACATTGAAGCGACTGCCGATGTGACCTTCGTAAATCATGGTTACACATCATTCGAATGTGCAGGTTTCCTCACGATGTTTTCCCTCACCGATCTAGTGGTTTAAATAAGTACGTAGATAGAAATTTCCAGAGGTACGTGTCTGGGTTTGAACCCGCACTCCTCGGTTAACAGGGGCGTCTCTTTACCATTGAGCTACAATTAAATTGATCCCGCTTTTATCTGATTTTATTTCTTCGTCCAATAACAAAATGACAGGGGTATGAAATATAATCCTAGTTTTGCAAGTCTAATTATTAAAGTAACTTATTTAACAATTATCATTATAATCACGACCAACTTAGAATATGTGCCTGAAAAATATATTTGGAAGCACGTTTTTGAGCACCTAAAATATAATAAAAAGTTAGTTAAAATAGTCAAGAATAGATTCGACATAATTACCGAATTTAATATAAATACAACTTTAAGAGATTTTCGAGATATTTTACATACACAAGTTAATCAACCAATTTTATTCATAGATACAAAAAATATAATCGAATTAAAAAAACGGTAACGGTTTTTTTTAAGAAAAACGGCAATAACCGTTTTTTTTTTTAAATAAAAAACGAGAATGCTGATATTTATTCGTAATGGCTAGTTAATTGATTTAATTTGTCAAAATCTCATTTATTAGTTAACTACCTATTAAAATATACCACCAAAGGGTAAAATACCCAAAAAATATTTTTTATTATACACATGTTGATAATAGGACACTGTTCTCTATTATTTTAAGATTTGCACATATTCACAAAAAAAAGGATTGTTAAAAAAAATATCTTCCTATTTTTTCAGATCGATGAAAAATACATGCAAGATATTTTTAACGAAGGTATTTTAGCATCCCCCTAAAAAAGAAAAAAGGCTTATTCGGTCACTTCGTTGTCTTTCAATAAATATTTTTATTTTTTTATGAATATATTCAGATCTTAAAACTATAATAAAGTCGACCTCTTTCATCAGCGACAACATCGCCCGGTACATTTCCTCTGCTCTCTTCGGAAAAATAATGTAAGAAAGTAACCTCTATAACTTTTATACAATAATGGAAACCAAATAGCAGAATACCATAGACAATGTACAAATAAAATATGAAACCGCGTGTTTTAAAGTACTTTTAATCTTAATTAATAATCGACATACCTCTTCGATT
This sequence comes from Glyphodes perspectalis, assembly GCA_951394215.1. Taxonomy (NCBI): domain Eukaryota; kingdom Metazoa; phylum Arthropoda; class Insecta; order Lepidoptera; family Crambidae; genus Glyphodes; species Glyphodes perspectalis. The sequence goes on from OX596228.1 coordinate 1,334,270, forward strand.
TTTTTAAATATTTTTAGCGTATATAAATATTAGTTACGTTTAAGTATATTTTCTTACAGATGTAACCTTTTTTTTTTGAATTGTAGTTCTTCATTATCTTTTTTTTTATATGTGTTTGCAGTCAGGTTTTTATTTTTAAATAATTTACGTTTAAACAGCTATCATTTAATTAATTACACGAGATTTCATATTTTCATTCTATACAGTCAACATTTGAGCACATTAGGATTTTGTATTTCGCTCTAGTGTTGTGAAGCGAAACTCACGTCAGTTTATCGATAAGGTAAGAAATAGTGACACTACTAATATTATCGATATACAGTCGATATTATATATGTATCGATTTGTGTCATACCACGATTTATTATAAATAAAATTACAAGTTCTGAAAAATAAATAGGTAGAAATATGTCCCTCATCTGACGCCCTTTTATTTTAATCGTTGTGCTATTTTTTTTCATCTATTACATTTTTCGTCCGTTCTTTTAATTAAGAAAATTATGTTATTCGCCTGTGTTATTACCTATTTTAAATTTTTTATCGATAATACCAATAATGTCTTTATTTAAAGATTTTTAAAGAGATAGTGACACCATACCCTTCAGTTAAGTTTATGAATAAATCACATTCTTTTCAGAATTAAACTGAATATGAAAATTATAGCTGAATTGAAACACCAGGCCTTATAATGTTAGCTAGCTGTAAAACTTGCTGTTCTGCCTGTGATGTCACTAACTTGACAACTTTAAAAACATGAATAAATAGGTATCTTCATTCATATGACTGTCTTGAAATTACCGATTCATAATCGCTATTTATCGATGGTGTCACTACCCAATTTATCGACAACGAATCATCGATTCATCCCAACACTAGCCCTGCTTATTCTGGCTCTTTTGCTGAGCCCTCACGAACTCCGGATAATCAATAAACCCGTCCTTATTATGATCGTCCATATTCAATATGGGGTCTATAAGTTTGACCAGCTCGTCATCATTGAAGATCTTATCTTCGACCGGTGGGGTCCCTGGCTGTGCTTGTTGTTTGTGACCTTGCTCTGAGGCGAGACATAGAAAGACAAATACACAAATGAGTAATGAGGACAAAGGGACCGTTCAAATATTACGTAACGCAATTTTTGAAGAATTTCTGACCCCCCCCTCCCCCCTGTGTAACGCGCCATAACGTTTTTCTGTAGTTTTAACTTAGTCCTAATACCCCCCTCCCGCCCTTATAACGCATCGTAACGTTTAACAAGACTTCCCCCCTCCCCCTCCCCCCAAAATTGCGTTACGTAATACTTGAACGCCCCCAAAGTCGGTAGAGGTGAAACGGACATACAGTTGCTAGTCGGCATTAAGGATAACTGGTTTTATTTATTTATTTGTTGTTTAAATGTGTATAAATAATATTATAAAAGTCCCATGTTGGTCTGGGACTTGGCCCATGTTGATCTGGGACAAAAAAAAAAGAATGTGCCAACTGTGCTTCTTGCCTAGCATGTAAAAGGCGACTAATGGTTTACGGGCTTTTGGGTGTGTGATAGTGTAGGCGACGAGCTAGCCGCTTGTCACTGCTTTTTCACAATTTTCCATCTAACCCAGCACGGTTTTATTTTTGGCTGAGTGTGGTTGAAGTATCATATATAAAAAGCTCCTAAAGCTATCAACTTATGAAATATTTCAATAACACAATTTTGTCTTTTAAATTTTTTTGGTGAAAACGATTTGCGTGTATCTGGTGCGACTAAACAAATATCCGTCTCATCTCTATACTTGGCCCACTGGAGTCTGAGTTTATGCATCCATGACAAATATATGATTACTAGCTGTGCCCGCGGTTTCGGTGAATGTTATATAGCCCATAGCCTTCCTCGATAAATGGGCTATCTAACAGTGAAATAATTTTTCAAATCGGACCAGTTCCTGAGATAAGCGCGTTGAAGCAAACAAACTCTATATTTTTATTTGTAATTGAGCGAACATACAAATGTATCTATTGCCAATAATGAAATATAAAAGATATGACCCCATAAGCATTTTTTTTAATTTATATAGCTCCATATTTTATTGCAATAAATACTAATGGTGATAACATAAAAATTTGCATAAATAAAAAAAATAGATTATATAATGCATATATAGATCCATATTTAAAATTTGACCTTCAACCTTAAGGTTATTTATTAAGGTGACTATAGACCCCAAATTCCCAAATTAAAACTTCAAATATCGAAATTTAACATGTAGATCAAAAATTGACCTCCCCCCACCAAGATCAACAAAATCACCGTTTACCTCAAAAAAACTTTTAGAAATTGGTCACTTATAAGTGACTTTTAACCTCAAAGGTCTAATTTTCAAAATGTGTCCTTACTTCGTAGACCTTCCTTAATCAAATTTCGACCTCAAGGTAAAAAATTGACCTACCACAACGTTAAAAATTGTCTTTCTGGTCGAAAGATTGGCCACCGGCTTCAAGAACAATACTTGACCTTCAACCTTAAGGTCATTTATTAAGGTGACTATAGACCCCAAATTCCCAAATTAAAACTTTAAATATCGAAATTTAACATGTAGATCAAAAATTGACCTCCCCCCACCAAGATCAACAAAATCACCGTTTACCTCAAAAAAACTTTTAGAAATTGGTCACTTATAAGTGACTTTTAACCTCAAAGGTCTAATTTTCAAAATGTGTCCTTACTTCGTAGACCTTCCTTAATCAAATTTCGACCTCAAGGTAAAAAATTGACCTACCACAACGTTAAAAATTGTCTTTCTGGTCGAAAGATTGGCCACCGGCTTCAAGAACAATACTTGACCTTCAACCTTAAGGTCATTTATTAAGGTGACTATAGACCCCAAATTCCCAAATTAAAACTTTAAATATCGAAATTTAACATGTAGATCAAAAATTGACCTCCCCCCACCAAGATCAACAAAATCACCGTTTACCTCAAAAAAACTTTTAGAAATTGGTCACTTATAAGTGACTTTTAACCTCAAAGGTCTAATTTTCAAAATGTGTCCTTACTTCGTAGACCTTCCTTAATCAAATTTCGACCTCAAGGTAAAAAATTGACCTACCACAACGTTAAAAATTGTCTTTCTGGTCGAAAGATTGGCCACCGGCTTCAAGGACAATACTTGACCTTCGACCTTAAGGTCTAAAATTGACCTCGGACCTTAAGATCAAAAATCAACCTTCAACAAAATCATATTAAAAGTCAAAAATGTACCATTAAGGTCAAAACGTCAAAAGATGACCTTGGAGACCAGAAATCCAGTCCACTCACCGTGCCAATGTATCAGCGACTTGATCAGCTCGCAGCCGTCCAGCTTGTTATTGTTATCGGCGTCATGCATCTTGAAGTAGTGGAACTGCAACTCCTGCTCCGACATCTTGGACGTGTCGATGGGCACGTCCATGTGCTCCTGGATATGTCTGGGGGGAAAAGAGGGGTAATAATATATAAATAATAAATAAATATCCGACGACATCACATACATTGATCTGACTCCGAGGTGGGTAATTACATTGAAGCGACTGCCGATCTGACTTTCGTAACCCTTACATAGGGAAACCAGACAATTTTTGGATCATGGTTACAAATCCAAAGTTATTTGAATTTGCAGGTTTCATCAAGACGTTTTCCCTTACCGTCGAGCTAGTGGTATAAATACGTACATAGACTTGAAAAATCCAGAGTTACGTGGCCGGGTTTGAACCCGCATTCCTCGGTTAATAGGCGCGTGTCCTTCCCATTGGACTACCACCGCGCCAATGGGGTAAAAAATTTACTTACTCTCTTTCATGAGCGATGTTTGATGGGTTCAGTAGCTGAGGATCTGAAATTAAAATGTTCAGGTTAGATAAAGGAGAACAGCATCTTGAATAATTAAAAAAAAAATAATCAGACAAATTGAGAACCTCCTCCTTTTTTTTAAGTCGGTTAAAAATAACAAAGGACTAGCCCGTTGGTTGAGTGGTCAGAGACCCTGGCCACGAAACCAAGGGTCGCGGGTATGAATCCCGCTAGGGGCAAATGTTTCGTGTGATGAACATGGACATTTGTACTCGAGTCATATATGTTTATACGTATTTAAGTATGTCTATCCGTTCACCTAGTATCCATAGTAAAAGCATAATCTTAGTTTGGAACTCGGGAATTGGTGTGTCAGTCTGGATAATTAATTTATTATTTAGTTTCTGTTTAAGGGGGATAGTAACAGCAGTACTGCTTGGGGGTCGGGGGCGGCTGGCGCTGTAGCTTGGGCGCGGGGGCGGCTGCTACTGCCAATCATATGCAGCTGGCAACTCAGCTTCGTAGTAACCGTGGCTTGTTACTGCTGAGAGCGTGAGTTTCGGGGGCGGTTGGTACTGGTGCTGGCGGATGGGGGCGGCTAGTATTGTAGCTGTAAGGGCAGGTGCGGCTGGTACTTCCATACATACATACAAATAATCACGCCCGCGTTCCCTGAAGGGGTAGGCTGTCAAAGAGCCTCTTTAACCATATTCAGCCAAAAAATAATTCCGGGCAGGGTTAGGTGGAAAATTGTGAAAGAGTAGTGACAAGTGGCTAGCTCGTCGCCCTCACAATCGCACAACCAAATACGATATGCCATTAGTCGCTTTTACGACATGCTAGGCAAGAAGCACAGTTGGCACATTCTTTTTAAGTCCTAGACCAACATGGGTTTGGTATTGCTTATGGTACTGCTCTTGTAACCCAGCTTGGCAGCTACTATCAATGTTTAATGACTACACTCACCCCCATGGTGACCATGGCTCGGCTGCGGCACTTGCGGAACTTGCGGAACTTGCGGTACTTGCGGCATTTGCTGCTGTTGTTGCGGGGGCGGCTGCTGGTACTGCTGCTGAGGGGGGGGCGGCTGGTACTGCTGCTGGGGTGGCGGGGGCGGCTGGTACTGTTGTTGTTGTTGATACTGCTGTTGCGGCGGCTGGAGAGACAAATAGGGATGATTATGACATACAAGAGCGGTGGTAGCTTAATGGTAAGGACACACGCCTCATACCCGAGATATACTGGTTCATACCTAGGTCTGTACCTATAATTTTTTAAATCTTACATTACTTGCAATCGTACATACACATGGTGAGGGAAAAAATTGTAATGGAATCTGCACATCCAAAACAACTATGGATGTGTTACCACCATGATCGGATTTGTCCGGTTCCCTTATCTAAGCGTTATGTATGTCAGACAGGTAGAAGGGGGGCAAATATCACTAGTGGGGAGAGTGGGGTGCCCAAATATTGTTTTTACTAAACTAACTAACTAACTAACTAAAACTTAACGCCACTACCCTAATGGGGTAAGCAGAAAGAACCGAACGCCATATGGCACAATTCTTATACACCACAGTTGCCTCTTCAACATTGTTTTTATATTTTCGACTGGCCCGTTGGTCGAGTGGTCAGAGACCCTGGCCACGAAACCAAGGGTCGCGGGTTCGAATCCCGCTAGGTTATGTTTCGTGTGATAAACATGGATATTTGTACTCGAGTCATGGATGTTTATAAACGTATTTAAGTATGTCTATCCGTTCGCCTAGTATCCATACCACAAGTATAAGCTTAGTTTGGAACTAGGGAATTGGTGTGTCAGTCTCATTGATATATCAATGGCCAGTCTACAGAATTTATTTAATTTATATATTTTTTATACAACTGAAGGTGTTGATCAAGCACTGTTGTGTATTTCATAGGCTATGCCGCTTAGGCAGAACCGCTCATCATGTAAGATGACATTAATAGTATAAAAAAAAAAAAATTAATACAAAAGATTAATCTATACTAATATTATAAAGCTGGAGAGTTTGTTTGTTTGCTTAACGGCGCTAATCTCAGGAACTACTGGTCCGATTTGAAAAAAATCTTTCACTGTTAGATAGCCCATTTATCGAGGAAGGCTATAGGCTATATAACATTCACCATAAACGCGGGTGAAACCGCGGGCACAGCTAGTAACTTATAAATACTCACTTGTTGTGGCGGGGGAGGTGGCTGATAGTTCTGAAAATTATGAAAAGAAACATATAGTATATTTAATAAACACATGCTCTCTACTTTATATACACATAACACCACGCCTATAATCCCCGAAGGGGTAGGCAGAGTCGAAGGGGCAGAAGGCCCCTTTAACCACATTCAGCCAAAAACAAAACTGGGCTGGGTTAGATGGAAAATTGTGATAAAGTAGTGACAAGTGGCTAGCTCGTCGCCTACACAATTACATACCCACAACCCTATGTACCATTAGTCACCTTTTACGACATGCTAGGCAAGAAACACAGTTGGCAAATTCTTTTTAGGTCCCAGACCAACATGGGCCATTGGGCTGGGTTAGATGGAAATTAGTGAAAAAGTAGTGACATCGTAATTTATATATTTGTAATATTGGCCAGGTAGCTCAGCAAGTAAAGAAACATACCAAAAATGCAAGAGGTGCTGGCATAAACCATACTCACATGATCATCTCTAGTCATATCCAAAGATATGTCCAGAAACGTCTCAAAATACAACTCTGAAGATTTACTGGCCCATTGGTCGAATGATCAGAGACAATGGCCACGAAACAAAAGGTAGCGGTTTTGTAGCCAAATGTTTCGTGTGATGAACATGGACATTTGTACTCGAGTCATGGATGTTTATAAACGTATTTAAGTATGTCTATCCGTTCACATAGAATACATAGTACAAGTATAAGCTTAGTTTGGAACTAGGGAAATAGTGTGTCAATCTGGAGAATGTATTATTACATGTTAGATACATAGACATGTCTTTACATATATGTTAATGAGGGTTTTCAAAAATACAAAATCCGCCAGATGGCACGAGGGAGTCTCGTGGTCATATCACTGTCACTATTGGCTCCTTGTTGACAGCATGTAAGTTTGGTCTGACAACTAACCAATGAGGAGGGTAACAAGACCATACGTCACAGTTACGCCATATTTTGATGTTTTAATTCAAAAAACCCTCATTAAATTACTACTCATTATCAGTGAGCAAAACTTCATAAGAGAACCTGCAAATATATATATATCAAATAACTATGTATGTGTAACCTTTAAGTTAAATTATATTTACATCATTTAAGGGATTTTAAAAATCATGGAGAACATATGGAAATCAGAGACGAGAGAGTGAATAAATATGTTTTTTTTATTATATTCCAATGAAGCAAAATTTATTCAAGATACTTCTTTTTGTTTGTAATACCTATAGCAATATAGTAGCCTAGTTCTTGGATAAACATTAACTAAATATAAATAAATATCTAACATCACAAACATTGATCTGACTCTGAGGTAAGTAGCTTAAGCACTTGTGTTACAGATATCAGAAACAACATTGGTATTACAAATAATATATACTAAAATATTGGATATTAACACCCAGACACAACAAACACAGGTATTCAACAAATGTTTGTCCTGGGTGGGGATCGAACCCACAACTCTTGGCGCATAGGGCAGGATTACTACCAAATACGCTATTGAGTGAGTCAAAATTATAAATAAATATGAAACAACATCATATACATTCAACATCATACAGACAGAGACATGTATGTCTCAATCTGGGCATAATGGTACATTTTCTTAATGTACAAAACACCACATAATGTGAAACTACGGAATCAGATCAATGTAAGTATAAGATATAAATAAATGACAGGTGCAAACATTAAGCATTAGATACGCTTCTAATTCTAGTTACCTAATTGTCACAAACTTTATTAAACTGTTAATATATGAACCATTCAAAAGTTGATAACAAAACTCAATTAAATAGCTATCAAAGTGACAGAACAGGTTTGTGTGCTCATTAATATTAACATAATTTAGCACAAATTACCTGATAGTTCTGTGGCGGGACCCCAGGTGCCACTTTCTGCTGATATTGTTGACAAATTACGATTTGCAGCACAGCTGCTAATGTCGCGAGACGAAGCATTTTGAACCTAAAAACAACGTAAAATCAGTTATATGTAAAAGAAACTGGCTACCGACACGTCGACTAACACCCGTATTGTTATTTAAAACTGCTTACTATAGCAAATACACCGTGGCAAATACTTTAAAAGCACTTTTGTAACTTGACTAATGTATTCACATAAACTGAAATGGAAATGTACGGATAATCAATTATTACCTTCAAAAGTAAACTAATTACGTGGAGTTTTGCGATAGCGCCTTATCAAATAATATCTGTTGATAATTAAAATTAGCTGAGCTAAACCTTTGGGAGTTTTCAAAAAGTATTGAGATGTTTAAGTCAGCCTACCGTGCGTATAACACGTCAGACACTTCTGACGTTGACGTTTTGCGTTTCGTTCGCACATGGAGCCTTGGTGCCACGTTGTAGCACTTTGATACAAAGTTTGAATTTTTTGAAGTCTTTTATATTGACATCATGTGTATTTTACAATTTTTGCCCTCAATTTATACTCACATATAAGAAATCGCTGTTCAAATGTAATAAATAAATTGTTAAATCAGAAAAATATATGTATTCAACAAGTACCTTTGTGTTTATAAATCGCATTTAAATTCAAACAGATTCAGAAATTTGAGTTTTGTTTCTTAAACTAAAGTCCAGCTTATGTTTACACATAATACAAATAATACAAATAAATTACTAAGCTGGACTTTATCATTACATACATAATTCTTTTATTTTAATTTATTTCATATAATTAATATCATCTTCGTATTATTTTTTCACTTCAAATCAAATCAAAACGCAATCGTGTTCCATTCCATGCATTGAACGCTTCTACAAATAGAAGTAAGATACTTACAAAAAAAATATCATGTTTTTGAACTTTCATATTTTTTTAAACAAAAAGATACTTATACACAAATTTCCTAGCTTGTGTGCTGAATGCGTGTGCTGAGGATACTCGGTAACGAATAAATAAATATACTCCATAAAAATAGATGACTGGAATACAAATGTTCATGTCTTTCCCTGGGAAATGCCTTACGCATATTACACCACCTGGGGGGAAAAAAAAGTTACGTGGCTGTCTCCCTCATGATATAGGGTGGCCTACCCACTAAAACCCAGGGGTGTTCCGCCGAATCGCTTGGGGGAGGAGACAAATTGCTCGTTTCTCGAGCTCTGCAACACACTGGGCGTCCCTGGAACACGGGGGAACTATTCACAAATTTAGAACGGGAAAACCGTAAGAACAAAATAATGAGACATTTTAAGAATAATTCATCTTTAATAAAATTGTTCTCAAAAATACAATTTCTAGACATGGCACCTTTCATATCTTAAAAGTACTTACGGAATAATATTTAAAAATAACTAGGAAATCTAATTATTGCTTACTTAACACAACGTAAAGTATACAATAATACTGGCGTTTGCCCACGGCTCCGCCTGCCTTACAGAAAATCTGTGACAGAGAGAGACAATCCATATCACGGGATCTATAGATTTTTAGAAATAAAAAAATCTATCGTTTCTCAACTTTGATATACCTACTAAATTTCATGACAAAAATAAATAACCAGTCAGTTGTCACGCCAAAGTTAGTAAACAGATTATGGATACAATTACGTAGGCACACCAAAAGTTTGAACCTTGAAAATGACAAACTACTTTTTATATGTAGGCATGAAATAATCGAAAAATGGTTAAAGATAATCATCTTCCTAGCGTTATGTCCCGTATTTAGGCGGGGTCCGACCATGATCCAGGATTTAGCGAGTCTGGTAATTACATTGAAGCGACTGCCGGTCTGACCTTCGTAACTCTAAGATAGGGGAACTAGCAATTTTTGGATCATGGTTACAAATCCAAAGTTGTTTGAATTTGCAGGTTTCATCACGATGTTTTCCTTCACCGTCGAGATAGTGGTACAAATACGTACATAGATTTGAAAAAGCCAGAGGTACGTGTCCGGGTTTGAACCCGCACTCCTCGGTTAAGAGGCGCGTGTCCTTACCATTGAGCTACCACCGCTCACTTCTAGTAGATAATACCAGAGAATACATTTCTTACATCTAAATATTACTAGTAATCGCACACTTGTCCATTATTAGTTTGATTTTTTTACTTACATAATAATTGGCTCGATATGATATTGGTGATGCAAAGATAAGCGCCTCAAGTGTCAAAATTGTAAAGCTGTCAAAGAACGACACTTTGACAGTTTTCGATACAATTTACGTCAGGGAAAAGTTTATTTATTAAGTATAAATCAGATTTATGTGGTTTCTTGGTGGACAAGACAATAATTATGCTGTCAATAGTCTGTCAGTACTGTGATTATGTTTAAACTTATCAACCTCAACTTTAACAGCAATGTGTCGTTCTTAGATAACTTCTAAATTTCGCCGCTAGAGGCGCGCGCATAATCTTTGTATCGCAAATTTGGAAGCCTTTATTAATCCTACCTAGATCACAATAGAAATTTTTCTTCTTTTTTTTCATTTTGCCTATACCATAAACTTTTTTCGCCTTGGGCGCCAAAATAGTTCAGCCACGTTGCCTAATAAATTAACTTCCTCAAAATAGACACTCTCGTCTTCTTCCCCTCTCCATCCACACACACCTCTAACTCCTTAAAATCTGCAGCCAAACTCTTTATACAATCCACCTCGTCTTTAGTCAAACCGTTAGGCAAATCGAACTTCGCATAATCTGTCCTTCCCGCCAAATCCTGACACATGTCCCGGACGCCATTTTGAAAGTCTTCATCCACGTCAAAAGTGACTTTTTCTTTTTTCGGCTCGGCCTCAAACGCATTCCTCCATAATTCCTTCTCGTTGGTCTGCGATTTTTTAATATAACTATCCAATTCGGACAAGGCCTTGCCAATTTCTCTGTTTTTCGGCTCCAATTTTAATGCTTTTTTGTAATATTTCAAAGCTACGTCGTGTTTATTCAACATTTCATGTGCTTTGCCGCAATAAAACAACGCCTTGCAGTGATTATCTAGATTACTAATACGGTCTAAGTTTTCGCACATAATAAAAATATATTTCGGTTTTTTGAGTTTACTGTAACAAACACATAGATTGGTATATACAGTGATCTTCAACTTTTTGATTTCGGCCTCCTCGGCCTCGTCTTTCGGCCTGGAGAGGCCGAGCACCGTCATGGATTGTTGGTAGTTCTTGATGGCGTCTTTGTAGCGTTTTTTGGAGAATAAGTGCTTGGCCTGGGAATGTAGAACGGAGACGGTTTTCGTCGTGACCTCGAATTTCGTTTGCTGCTCCATGGGAAGGTCGTTGAACCTGAAACAATATCATTATGATGAATCGTTTGTTTTCTTTAGTTGAATCCGGACCGAATGCTGATCATCTGGAGGATTTATCGTGATCTCTGATCAATATCAATATTCTGATGATTTCGATTGGGGTGTAGACGATTTTATTCTTATTTTTTTTTTATAAATAATAGCCAACAGCAAGCAAAGGTGGATTTCAACTAACCGGATCTCTAATATTAAATTATCAAATGATCCAAAACAAAACTTTACGGATCCCGACTATTTAGATGTCTTATTATTTGGCTCAACATCAGGTAGTCCACATTCGGATATCCGGACTCTTGAATAAAAGTTCCGACTTGAGGCATAGAAGACTCCCTCTTCCTATACCTACCTCGTCCCCCTACGTCCAGTGGTGTAGGTAGGCGACAAAAGGCCCTGGGGCAATCTGGAAACTTGGGCCCATGGGCGTACGCAGTAAAAACAATATTGTCCCCCTCTGGCCTCTGTTCCAGGGTGGGAGACAGTAAAATTTTTAATAATAACATTTTTCTTGCTACGATTGTAGACATAATAAAATGGAACTGGCGCCTGGGTGGCTACGCCCCTGTCTACGTCCCCCCATCCTCCACGCTCACCTGTCGGCTTTCAGCGCGTTAGCAGCACCAGCAGACGCACACCTACCTCCCCCACTCACCTGGCGGCCGCCCGCGCGTCCCGCACGGCCAGCAGCGCGATCGCGAACAGCGCCGGCAGCGGCGCGATGCGCGGCGGCGCCCCGCGCTCGCCCCAGGCGGCGCGCGGCTGCAGCAGCGCGAGGAGGCGCGCGCACACCTACCTCCCCCACTCACCTGGCGGCCGCCCGCGCGTCCCGCACGGCCAGCAGCGCGATCGCGAACAGCGCCGGCAGCGGCGCGATGCGCGGCGGCGCCCCGCGCTCGCCCCAGGCGGCGCGCGGCTGCAGCAGCGCGAGGAGGCGCGCGCACACCTACCTCCCCCACTCACCTGGCGGCCGCCCGCGCGTCCCGCACGGCCAGCAGCGCGATCGCGAACAGCGCCGGCAGCGGCGCGATGCGCGGCGGCGCCCCGCGCTCGCCCCAGGCGGCGCGCGGCTGCAGCAGCGCGAGGAGGCGCGCGCACACCTACCTCCCCCACTCACCTGGCGGCCGCCCGCGCGTCCCGCACGGCCAGCAGCGCGATCGCGAACAGCGCCGGCAGCGGCGCGATGCGCGGCGGCGCCCCGCGCTCGCCCCAGGCGGCGCGCGGCTGCAGCAGCGCGAGGAGGCGCGCGCACACCTACCTCCCCCACTCACCTGGCGGCCGCCCGCGCGTCCCGCACGGCCAGCAGCGCGATCGCGAACAGCGCCGGCAGCGGCGCGATGCGCGGCGGCGCCCCGCGCTCGCCCCAGGCGGCGCGCGGCTGCAGCAGCGCGAGGAGGCGCGCGCACACCTACCTCCCCCACTCACCTGGCGGCCGCCCGCGCGTCCCGCACGGCCAGCAGCGCGATCGCGAACAGCGCCGGCAGCGGCGCGATGCGCGGCGGCGCCCCGCGCTCGCCCCAGGCGGCGCGCGGCTGCAGCAGCGCGAGGAGGCGCGCGCACACCTACCTCCCCCACTCACCTGGCGGCCGCCCGCGCGTCCCGCACGGCCAGCAGCGCGATCGCGAACAGCGCCGGCAGCGGCGCGATGCGCGGCGGCGCCCCGCGCTCGCCCCAGGCGGCGCGCGGCTGCAGCAGCGCGAGGAGGCGCGCGCACACCTACCTCCCCCACTCACCTGGCGGCCGCCCGCGCGTCCCGCACGGCCAGCAGCGCGATCGCGAACAGCGCCGGCAGCGGCGCGATGCGCGGCGGCGCCCCGCGCTCGCCCCAGGCGGCGCGCGGCTGCAGCAGCGCGAGGAGGCGCGCGCACACCTACCTCCCCCACTCACCTGGCGGCCGCCCGCGCGTCCCGCACGGCCAGCAGCGCGATCGCGAACAGCGCCGGCAGCGGCGCGATGCGCGGCGGCGCCCCGCGCTCGCCCCAGGCGGCGCGCGGCTGCAGCAGCGCGAGGAGGCGCGCGCACACCTACCTCCCCCACTCACCTGGCGGCCGCCCGCGCGTCCCGCACGGCCAGCAGCGCGATCGCGAACAGCGCCGGCAGCGGCGCGATGCGCGGCGGCGCCCCGCGCTCGCCCCAGGCGGCGCGCGGCTGCAGCAGCGCGAGGAGGCGCGCGCACACCTACCTCCCCCACTCACCTGGCGGCCGCCCGCGCGTCCCGCACGGCCAGCAGCGCGATCGCGAACAGCGCCGGCAGCGGCGCGATGCGCGGCGGCGCCCCGCGCTCGCCCCAGGCGGCGCGCGGCTGCAGCAGCGCGAGGAGGCGCGCGCGCGGCCCCCGGACGGTGGACAGCGCCACTTCGATGCCCGGGAGGCAGCGGCCGGTGCCGAGGCGGATTTTCTGGGGAACAGTGGCGGATTTACCCTAAGGCCCAGTAGGCCCGGGCCTAGGGCGGCCAGATATTTGAGGTGGCCAATCGTAATAAAAATTAAGTTATTTGAATTTGCAGGTTTCATCACGATGTTTTCCTTCACCATCGAGCTAGTGGTATAAATACGTACATAGACTTGAAAAATCCAGAGGTACGTGCCCGGGTTTGAACCCGCACTACTTGGTTAAGAGGCGCGTGTCCTTACCATTGACCTACCACCGCATAACTTATTCTAATAAAACAAAGTTTGTAACAATAGCCACATTGTTATAGTCGCATAAAAATGGTAGTCATTTAATTTCATATATTTATATTTATTCAACATACCAACGGATTTCCCTGGTTCATAGTGAGTGTTGAGTCAAATGGTATTTTCTTCTTTTCCCAATAAGCTGCATAGTGGATCGTCACCTCAGCATCCACCGGAACGAGTGGACCAGTACCTGGTGAGAGACGCAATATACAATGTGTGACAAAATATCCCGTAAAAAATATAATTATGAACCACGGACTAGTAAAAAAAGAAGGACTCTAACTAGACATTGAAGCTCCACAGGTGCTCCACCTTGACACGCAACTAATATAAGTGCTCCAAATGACAGATATCCGATATCTGGTATCCATAAGTATCCTACTCACACATGCATAAATGTGGCTACACGCTATAGTATGATACCGTGGAGTCCTTCTTTTTTTACTAGTCCGTGTTATTAACAAAGCCTAAATATATATAAAAAATCAGCTAGCCAGATACCGGGAAGTAATGAAATATGAGGCCGGATACCAGGTAATGACGAAATATCCGGCTGGATAGTAGGTAATGACGAAATATCCGGCAAAAAAACCAGGTAATAACGAAATATCCGGCCAGATACCAGGTAATGACGAAATATACAACTGGATGCTGGCTTTCAAATTCCTACCTTCCTCAATGATAAGTATCTTGACATCTCCACTGGGTAAACAATCCACCATCTTGGCAGCCAGCTCATCGAAAGAGTGGTACTCTGGAGAAGACAGCATCAACTGATCCGTGGACTTCTCGATGTTCTTCAAAGCGTTTTCCAAGTCACTGTAAATAATGTATTAAATAGTAATAATAAACCACATCAAAAACTGTCCATGTCCTGTGTTGGTCTGGTACTTAAACATAAAAAGACTTAAAAAGAATGCGCTAACTGTGTTCCGTGCGTAGCATGTTGTAAAAGGCGATTAATGGTATATCATGTTCTGGGTATGTGATTGTGTTGGCAACGAGCTAATCACTTGTCACTACTTTTTCACAATTTGCCATATAACCCAGTCCAGTCTTATTTTTGGCTGAAAGTGGTTGAAGGTGGCTGCCTACCACTTCGAATATTTCAAGCGTGACAATATGTATGTATGGAGAACATCTTCATTAATAAATAAATTCTCCAGACTGACACACAAATTCCCTAGTCCCAAACTAAGCTTGTGCTTGTGCTATGGATACTAGGTGAACGGATAGACATACTTAAATACGTTTATAAACGTCCATGACTCGAGTACAAATGTCCATGTTCATCACACAAAACATTTGCCCCTAGCGGGATTCCAAGCTGCAACCCTCGGTTTCGTGGCCAGGGTCTCTGACCACTTAACCAACGGAGCAGTCAACATTCGTCTTCATCTTCCTAATGATAAGTAATGAGGTATGTGTCGCTATCATTCAGCTTTTGTAATTTGGTAATGAATAGACAACATCATCATCATCTTCCTAGCGTTATGTCCCGTGCTTAGACGGGGTCCGCATAGACCATGATCCAGGATTTAGCGAGTCTGGTAATTACATTGAAGCGATTGCCGATCTGACCTTCGTAACCCTAAGATGGGGGAACCAGACAATTGTTGGATCATGGTTACAAATCCATAGTTGTTTGAATTTGCAGGTTTCATCACGATGTTTTCCTTCACCGTCGAGCTAGTGGTATAAATACGTACATAGACTTGAAAAATCCAGAGGTACGTGCCCGGGTTTGAACCCGCACTCCTCGGTTAAGACGCGCGGGTACTTACCATTGAGCTACCACCGCTAATGAATAGACAACATCAAATAACTTATTTTCAACAGACTTCAAAAAAAGGAGATTCTCAATTCGACTGTATATATTTTTCCATATAAATAAGCTTTATTATTCCATATAAATAAGTTACAACTCAAATGCATGCTTATCTTGTTGTTGATCTATATGGATCCCTTCCGGGTAAAAGCTTCCTCCATCCTGACCCATTCTTCTCTATCCTGGGCCAGCGTCATCCATTCTGTTCCGACTGCCTCTATGACATCAGCGGCCCAATATATATTTTATTATTTTTTATTAGTCATGTTGCTGAATGATTAGGACTGTTTTCATTCTACGGATCATTAGATTAATTTTTGTCCTCTTTTTTAATTATTCTTACCTGTCATTGTCATCATCGTCGTCTAGATCAGGAAATGGGTTGTCGCCAGTCAGCAAGTCCGTCTTTTTCTTGAAGTCCATGTCTATATGGAATTCTGATGCTGAATTCATGAGATCCCTGAAAATTAGAAGTTTTTACTAAATAAAACTAAACTACTGAATGAATATGAATTTAGTCTTTACGCTCTAGACCTATTTGTCTTAGATATTGGAATGTAAAATGTATTGTGTAGCTTCAAGGAAACTATTTATTTATTAGTTAACCTCAAAATAAAATAACATTAGTTTAATTGTAGTGCTTGCGCATTTTTACATGTTAAATTATGTAATCATTAATGTAAGGTAATATGAAAGTTTCCTGTCAATAATAAAAGGAATTAATTTATCAATTTACACAATTAGGTTTATAATTTTTTTTTAATAACGTTATTATTTTGTTTTGTTTCAATGTTTTGATGCGATCTTACGCACCTTAACTTTATCCCTTCGGATAGATGTACAGGATCCTTAAATACTTCTTCCATTTTGAATAAACCTGCTTTTTAAAATAAATATTAAAAAACGAAAATAACAATATCACAATGAGATAATTCAAACTTTGCCAAAGTTTTGGTAAATTATTGGGATTTTCTTTGACAGTGACTTTGACATTTACTATTTAGCCGTAAGATAATAAAAAAATATCCCGCCAAAAACGCATAGGCAGCGCCACTCTAATTTTAGAAAAGATAAATCAATATTGAGGGTGACAGAGAGAAAAATAGAAATCAAATTAGAATCTAAGAACTGAAGAAATTTATAGGTACGTTTCTAACGGCAAATTTTAAGGGTTTTCTGCTCCTCTTCTACTCCCTAAATAATTAATTTTAAAGTTGACTATGTATTGCATAGGTATGAATAATTAAATAAATAGATATTATTACGTAGGTATGTATGTACAATATATATATACAGTATTGTATATAGTTAAATAAAACTATTTCAATAATTATTTAAATTTTTTCTGTCTATTTCGTCTAAAGCTGTATAATATAAATTATCTTTGCCGACTATATAAATATTTGAAAACGTGAAACATTCAAAACTTTTTGTCAATGATCTGTCAATCTGTGGTTTCTGTTGCTTGTTTTTTGATGTCTCAACTCAAACGTGCAAGATTCCTATTCGAAAATTTAATCAAGAGCTTTTCTCGTCTGTGATCAAGAGTTTGGTTTATACGTGTACTGAAGCTCATTTCATTAAATATTTGCAGGTATGAGTGATGATCAATAAACTTTATTTATTTGTCAATTTGAAGGTGGAACAAGATTTACATAGTTTACTTTCACTAAGTATTTGTTTTCGTTAGGGAATTTCCAAAGTTTAATCAAAGAGATACCTACAGAGATTTTTAAGCATAAGGTAATAATCTCGTTCTACCGTTATTGCGATTTCATTTCGGTGAATAATTTGATTCCCGCCATTATTATAAAGTTGTGTATTGACAAACTCTGAAACTTAATAGTAGTCTTTATTGTTTTCACTACGATTGCAAAGCACGGTCAGAAGTTAGCCTTAGGGGCAAGTTGGAGTATACGCTTAGGGGCACTATGGGAGGCTTAAAAATCAAATTAGTAAAAAAAAATGCTTTAAAATTTTTTTAGGTCTTAGAAAAGACCGAATTGTCTACTTCACAATGAGCTAGTCACACTATAAGTAATTGTAAAGATAATTCCAACCATCTGCCCCATATTTTACCATTACCTGATTCCAAATATTAATAGCATTCATATTACTGAAATTGGGATTAAATTAAACAACTCAGTTCAAATAAATACTCATTTTATCAATTACTATTTGAAGGCCTGGTATTATATATACCTGCTTGCATTCAATGTGGAAAACATTTCATCAATGGGGCTATAAAATAAATGAATATTATTATTCCACTTCAGCAGAATGGCGGAGCCCGACCCCAGGCAGATAATCTCGTGCCCTTACAATAAGGCTCATCAGGTAATGTTTCTTTGCCTTTTTTAAACAGTTAAATTATAGAATAATCAAGAGAACATAATAAGAGTTTGTCACTAGTAAAACTAAGTAATTAACTAAACTTAACTTCACGGGGTAGGGAGATAGAACCGAACCCCATATGGCACGATCCTTACACACCTCACTCGCCTCTTCAACATTCATAATCCTTTTCATACAAGCTCTACGGTTTTTAAGACTCCTGACATCACCTTCTGTTAATACACGTCCAATCTGGTTGTGGTAGGTGGCCTGGCCCTTCCAGGGCTCCTACATCCTTCCACTTTCGCATATAAGCTACATTGTATTATACTTAAATATTTGGTTCTCTCTGCCTACCCTGCTAGGTAAGTGGTGTGAAGTTTAGTTAGTTAGTTAGTAGATACTTGTCTATACATTGCCACACTTTTTAACTAACAATCTCGTGTTCCCAGCTGGAGCACTATCGGATGCACATGCACCTGCAAAAGTGCAGGAAGCAGCACCCGCAGTGCAGCAAGGCCATCTGCCCCTTCGACTCCACCCACGTTGTTAATGATGTTGAACTCGATGTAAGTATGAAGAAATATGTAAGTTTGTCAAAAAAAAATCCCAGCAATGCAAAACGTTTAAAATTCCTTTTAGTTGCTTAAAAATTTACAAATCTAATCCATAATATATTATTGCTATTAGAGCTGCGATTTGAGCCAAAAATAAATGTATGACTCCACCTGTACTCCATCATGATGTGCAATAAATTATTTGAATTTTAATTTAAGAAAAACCGTAAGTTTTACTTTGTTATAAGGGGTGTGAATATTTAATTTTTTTTTTTTTTTTATTCATATGGTTCTACAACAATTTTTACACTGTACCTTAATGTTAACAAAATATAGAAAAGTTATATAATCTTGAACCTGCTGGAGGCAAGCAGCGCAGGACCGGTCGTTTTGGCGATCTGTAGGGGAGGCCTATGTCCAGTAGTGGACGTCTTTCGGCTGAGAAGAATGAATGAATGAATGAATATAGTCTTAGTGTACAATAATTTACAGAGAACACAACATGCAACATTTTGAACAGCTATAGTATTTGTTGCCAACAAAGTAGGTACATAAATTAAATTAGAAAACACAAAAAAAAAAAAAAAGAGATACCTAGTTGAGTTAACCGCCGTATATGACTTATATAAGTCGCAAGCAATTTGTATGATTTCGCCGTTTACATACGGCGTCGTCAGTTTTAAAACGCTCCCAGTTATGTATTATGCTGAAGGCAAAATGTATATTGCGGTCATTATATAGTATGCCGCAAGTATTCAGTTTAGGTCAGGTTAGGTAGTTGTTAAAATAATAGGTGCGACGACGAGCGAAGCGAGGAACTAACTAACTAACTAACTAAACTTCACGCCACTTCCCTAGCGGGGTAGGCAGAGAGAACCGAACGCCATATGGCACGATCCTTACACACCTCACTCGCCTCTTCAACATTCATGATCCTTTTCATACAAGCTCTACGGTTTTTATGACTCCTAACATCACCTTCTTTTAATACACGACCAATCTGGTCGTGGTAGGTGAGCCTGGGCCTTCCGCGGCTCCTACATCCTTCCACATTCGCATTGTATATCTGTTTAGTCAATCTTTCGTCATCCATTCTTTCCACATGTCCGAACCACCGGAGCATGCCTCTTCTTACCTTGATTCCGACGCTGTCCTTCAGGCGAAGCGAGGAAACTTTAAAAATTGCGTTACGTAATACTTGAACGAACCCTAACTCTTGAAAGATGCAAATGATGTCTGGTTTGCTTAACATTTGTACATTATAATATATCCTGCGCAGTTGAGATTAGCCGCCGTGACTGATATCGGTTAGTAGGACATAATTTGACAGGCCCGTTGGTCGAGTGGTCAGAGACCCTGGCCACAAACCCAAGGGTCGCGGGTTCGAATCCCGCTAGAGGCAAATGTTTCGTGTGATGAACATGGACATTTGGACTCGAGTCATGGATGTTTATAAACTTATTTAAGTATGTCTATCCGTTCACCTAGTATCCATAGCACAAGCATATGCTTAGTTTGGAACTAGGGAATTGGTGTGTCAGTCTGGCAAATTTATTATTTATATTATTTAATTATATATAGTTCGTTACACACAAAGCCAACCAGGTCGACTCCTCTCGTTCCAGTACCACGTGACGGTGTGCCCGAAGCGCATCCTGCTGGACTCGCAGCTGTACGTGGTGGACGACGCGCAGCGGCCGCCCGTCGAGCTGGTCGCGCCGGCTGCGCCCCTCGCCCTGCACACGGATGAGAGCTGGGACGACGTGAGTACCTGGCTTGAACACCGAGCGGGCGCTGTGGCCACATTAGTAAAGGGACGCCCCCATCGCCCGCTGTCGAGAGTTGGTGAGCTTCGCACCATGAAGAGCAACAACTGCCTTCAGTGCAGTCAGTCTCCGCAGGGCAGCTTGTGGCGAGCTGTTGGTGTGTGGCGACACCACGGACCTGAGACCTCCCGGGGGAACCTACCATCTTCTCCCCCACCTTTGGATTGCCTTCATTGGCCGCCCAAAGTGGAGCGCAAGAGCTGTATGCTTGAAAGGGTGGAAGTGCTCAATCTGCTTAATAACGAGGAACGGCTGACCGGATTACCGCGATCCAGAAACCGGTGCACACCTCTCTACACCCTTAGCCCACCATGCCGATGTTGCCCCCTTGCTACCCTGCGCGGCGGCTGATTTGGGGGGGCCCATCTAGTGGAGGGCGAGTCACATGCCGCACTTTTATATGTGGGATATGGAAATGGCAGGCGACCGTTATCTCACCCCATAGCCCAGTTTTTCTTTCCACAAGAATCCATTGCAATAGCCCATATTTTTGTTTCCACCTTATTGCAATAGTGTTGCACTTGCCGGGTGTTACTACTGAGTGTATTATGTTAGTATACTCAGAAGTAAGGTCCGGCCGGTGTACTCCATCACACTCTCATATTAAAACGTCTCAAGGGGCCTCTACATGTTGGGCCTGTGCCCCCATGCAAACCTTCGAAAGGACCAGGAAGGTAACCCTTGATATCCAAATGGAGACAACAAATAATAATATAATAATAAATATCTGACGACATCACATACATTGATCTGACTCCGAGGTAAGTAGCTTAAGCACTTGTGTTACGGATATCAGAATCAACAGTGGCATTACAAATATATACTTATATATTCAATATTAACACCCAGACACAAAACAAACACAAGTATTCATCACACGAATGTTTGTCCTGGGTGGGAATCGAACCTACTCATGGGGCAGGATCACTACCGAATGCGCCATCGAGCCAGTCAATAGAAAATTAACACTTTTTCTGTTTACTTTTCTCAAATCCAGGAGGTCACAACTTCGTACAAGCCGGACTTCTCCAAGAAGGGAGCTCATGTCATCACCAAGGTCAAGGGTGCCACCCCCTCCGAGCGGAGGAAGGCGCGCATGGAAGGGGTGAGGAACTACAGGCCGCTGCAGGACCAGTAGAGGGGTGTAACTTTGCTGCAGGACTAATAGACGGGGGGTTGTAAATACAGGCCGCTGGGGGATGACGGAGTAACTATGGACCAGCAGATACGTTGACACACGAGTTTCAGGGCGGGGCTGATGCCCTCTTGCGTAGGCCTCTGGCTAACTGCAGTTTTTTTTTTTTTTTTTATACCAATTAAGGTGGCGATCAAGCATACGGCCCGCCTGATGGCAAGCGGTTACCGTAGCCTATGGACGCTAGCAACACCAGAGGTATCACTCGCGCATTGCTGACCCCGTAAAAACCTTTTTACAACCCTCTTGAAGGACCCCATACTGTAGTCTCGTGGGAAAACCTCGGCGGGGAGCTCAATCCACAGCCTAATTGCATGTGGCAAGAAGTTCCTTTGGAACCGCACAGTACGCGACCATTTTGGCTCCACTGTATGTGGATGAATTACCCGTCGATAGCGAGCGGTGCGATGGTGGAGGGTGGCCGTGGGCATCATGTCGAACAATTCCTTGGAACACTCCCCATTATACAAATGATAGAACACGCAAAGGGAGGCGACTTCAAAAAAAAAAGGGGGGGGGGTTCTCAATTCGCCTGTTTTTTTTTGTATGTATGGTACTTGATGAATTGTTAACCGATTTTCAAAATTCTTTTTTGTGACGTAACAATTGGTTACTTGTGACTGATTGTTGATTGGTACAATGCATCTGTTAAGTTGGTGTGTCCTAGTAGCTCCTTCGGGAGGCAACTGGGTGTTTTTTAGGAAAAATTATTACCTTCTGCTACTGGTGGAGGGGGCAACCGGAAACTTAGTCTTCAAATCTCCCATCCCCTCTTAAAATGTTGCTAAAAGCACAGAGTAATAATATACTACGTACAACAGAGGGTCACACTGTCCATACTTGAAAAGTTACTGCTATAACTCGCGCAAGAACAGCGATAGTGGTGAGTAATTGGAACTACAGCAAAGTTTATTCTGTTTGTCAGGAATAATACAAGATGGCGCTACAATCAGGGGTTAGATATTGTATACGTACATACATACATATATACATACATACATACATACATACATAATGTCACGCCTTGTTCTTATGGGGGTAGGCAGAGATCACATACTTATATAAAATTTTAATACCTACTTTCTACTACTATATTGTATACAGTGGTTCGGATATGACGAAGATTGTCTAATGGGGAACAGGTTTGTTTTATTTGACACAAAATACTAGAACTATACGTACTTTCGGGATAAGCAACTAATTGACCTTTTCATCTTCCTAGCGTTATGTCCTGTACGGGGTCCGCTTAGACCATGATCCAGGATTTAGCGAGTCTGGTAATTACATAGAAGCGACTGCCGATCTGACCTTCGTAATCCTAAGATAGGGGAACCAGACAATTTTTGGATCATGGTTACAAATACAAAATTTGCAGGTTTCATCACGATGTTTTTCCTCACCGTCGTGCTAGTGGTGTAAATACGTACATAGACTTGAAAAATCCAGAGGTACGTGCCCGGGTTTGAACCCGCACTCCTCGGTTAAGAGGGGCGTGTCCTTACCATTGAGCTACCACTGCTCCTGTATCACTAATGACCTATTCTTCCCCAAAAAATCCCAGTTGTCCCCCGAGGGGGCGAAGCCTGAGGGACTAGATACAAGTAATATCTACTAACATGGTAACTTAAATTAACGATAAATAGCCTTATGTTAAAACCCGTTAAGTTTGACAGGACTGTTGGTTGAGGTCGCTTGTCCGAATCCCGCTAGGGGCAATGTTTTGTGTGATGAACATGGACATTTGTACTCGAGTCATTATGTTTATACATATTTAAGTATGTCTATCCGTTCACCTAGTATCCATAGCACAAGCTTATAAGCTTAGTTTGGAACAAGGGAATTGGTCAGTCTGAAGAAAAAAAATTTTGTCGGATATTTCTGTGTAACATGTCCGAGACGATGATCTATAAAAAGTAACTGCTTTTCGCCAGACAGTGGCAATAACTCAGTGAGGGTTTTAAATAAAAACCGCCAGATGGCACGAGGGAGTCTCGCGGTCTTATCACTGTCACTATTGGCTCCTTGTTGACAGGAACCTTGATAATGTGATATGTATGTCAGTTTATTCTGACAACTAACCAATGAGGAGGGTGACAAGACCGCAAGTCACTGTTACGCAATTTTTGTATGTTTTAATAAAAAAAATCTCTAATTCACTATTATTCGCCTTTGACGCCATGCTAGGCGAGATTTATATGACCCCTTTGTCCATAGTTACTTTAGCGCCTCTCACTCAATCGCTCTGGGCGACTGTCGCCCTTCTCAAACCCTGACATTTAGCTGTTAAATATAAATAAAGAAGTCATAACTACATTATTTGTATATTGTAATTATTTCATGATTAAGTTAGCATTAAATGTGTAAATGACTATGACTAAGAATTACTTGAAATAAAGATTATTTTGTAAAATTGTTATTTTTTATTTGTAAAAACCACAGAACAGAAGAAACTAGTAGAAATGGCATGTCACGAAATTAGTTTATGAACCGATGAAGCCAAACTCACATACCTACTACACTACAGATAAGCAACGAGCTGGATTGGCAGTTCTTATTTTAGTCAATAATAGCTTATCTTACAAGTCCTATAACAGAAAACATACTTTCATCTTTTAAAAAACGGTTTAATAATTAACTATATCTCTAAAAAACTAGTTAAGACCTTTCGTAACCCAAGTT
The DNA here is from genome assembly GCA_951394215.1 of Glyphodes perspectalis. Taxonomy (NCBI): domain Eukaryota; kingdom Metazoa; phylum Arthropoda; class Insecta; order Lepidoptera; family Crambidae; genus Glyphodes; species Glyphodes perspectalis. The sequence goes on from OX596228.1 coordinate 1,358,673, forward strand.
CAAACCGAACACTAATGTTGGGATAATTTTACTTCTTAATTCTCAGATTAGAGAACAAGAGGCAGATAGACCCGTCACGGGCACGAGAGTGCGGCCGGCAAAGCAAATACAAAATGGAAAGCAAATACAAACTCGAAACAGTTCGAAACAAAGCGTTGCTTTGACAGTACGTCACGTCTGTGTTTTAAATTAAGTAAAAATTGTTCCGAAAAACTAAAACGAGATATAAGAGTACCGTTTTATAGTTAAATAATAATTACATATCTAAATATTTTGATATTATATTTCCGTGTTAATTGTTTCTCATTACTTGGAACACAAAACTTCAATGAAATTTGGGTAGTGTTGCTAGGTTACATTGAAATATTTTCCTTGAAGTAAGGTAACATGCAAATATTTGTAATCTACACTATTATTATAAAGATGAAAGATTATTTGTATGGATGTAGCGAATAAACTACTAAGTATATATTTTATCCCCTTATTCCCACGACCGGGAACTACACGGGTGAAACCGCGGGGTGCTGCTAGTATGAGTCTCATATATAGATGCCAAAAGGCAATATTTCAAGAAATTGGTGCAAAATAAAGGCTGCTAAGTTGCATGTTTTGTATGTCGATTATAATTACAAAGTTTTATATTTCAAAAATTAAATTTTGGATGTACATTTTAATGTAAAATATAAATAATTAAATATATGTTACAATACTAACCAATATTATACTACTCGAGCATTAAACACAAAAAACAGTGGGACTTTTTTCATTACCCTGGCAAACTTAAACGCACACTAGGATACAATGTTCCTACAGTGTGTCACGCACTCATAGCTCAATTCTTGCCTCACATCTTTGTTCCGAGCGGTCCATCTACCTTTTGTTCTCTAATCTGAGTCTCGATTATAGATAGAGGTGTTGTTTATATTTTGGAGCAATTATAATTGTTAAATATAGAGAATAAGGTATACATTTATCTGGCACTACTGACAATTAATTCTGCGTTACCGCGCATAATTGAATGGCTTCAATGCCACGCCCACTTAGCACTTACATTACTTGTTCCGTGGTAAAAACTAATATGGTCATACCTTACCATTAAATTTATGGTGTAAATCCTTTATGATATAGGTAAGTATAAAATGCTTTGTCCTGAACACGGACTGGTATAAAATAGAAGGACTCCGCGCCACTAACTTGACGTTGAAGCTCCTCAGTTGCTCCAACTTGACACGCAACTTACGTCACACATTGAATTATAAGTGCTCCAAATGACAGATATCCGATATCTGGTATCCTTATGTATCTAACTCACACATGCATAAACGTGGCTTCATGCTATAGTACGACAGCGTGGAGTCCTTCTTTTTTTACTAGTCCGTGCTCCTGAATGACTGATTGACGGACCGTAGAAACCTGAAACTTGAAGGGTGTGTTTTTTACGATGTAGGCATCGAATAGGAATGTTTTTTTTTCTCGAATTCTATCTCTAAGAGGGTGGAAAAGGGGGGAAAAGTTTGTATGAGACTGATTGCTTGGTTCTAATAACTATGCCTTTTTTCTTTGGCCAGCAACCCCCTGGGTAAGGCTTCACGATCCCCTAGGGTATGTTTTTCAATCTATATACCCATAGTAAAAAAAGAAGGACTCTGCGCCACTAACTAGACATTGAAGCTCCTCAGGTGCTCCACTTGACACGCAACTTACGTCACACATTGACAAATTATGGGACATATTGCCGAGATATGGGATTGATGGAGCATTGCTTCGTGCTGCGCAGTCCACCTATGTGGGATGTACGGCATGCGTGCAAGTGGAGGGCAGCCTGTCACCCTGGTTTGACGTCAATATTGGTGTCAGACAAGGATGCGTGCTGTCTGCTCTGCTGTTTATCCTATATCTCGACCATTGTCTCCAGAGGATTAGATCTATGAATGTTGGAGTGCGTATGGGTGACCTGGTTGTGAACTGCCTGCTTTACGCGGACGATGCCGTACTTCTAGCAGAGTCGGCATCGGATCTGCAGCAACTAGTCACAACATTGAAAGATGATTGCAAGGAGAGAGGCTTACATTTGAATGCGAAGAAAACAAAGATTATGGTGTTTGAAAGAGATGAAACCAGAACGGATACAAGGATAACGGTTGACGATGTAGTGCTGGAACAGGTGAATGAAATTGTATATCTAGGATCTGCATTTAGTAGAGATGGAAGGTACTCCGCTGATATAGAAAGAAGAGTGAATGCAGGGAATAGGGTGAATGGAGCGTTAGGAAAACTTTTAGGCAGCAAAATCTTAAGCCAGAAGGCCCAGCTCGCCATACACAATGCGGTGCTGATTCCTACGCTAACATATGGAAGCGAGAGTTGGGTATGGCAGAAAGAGCATGAAAGTAGAATAAACGCGGTACAGATGCGTGCGCTGCGGAAAATCTGCGGTGTATCGCTCACAGACTGCGTTCGGAATGATGATGTAAGAAAGAGAGTTGGTCTGAAGGACAGCGTCGGAGTCAAGGTAAGAAGAGGCATGCTCCGGTGGTTCGGACATGTGGAAAGAATGGATGACGAAAGATTGACAAAACAGATATACAATGCGAATGTGGAAGGATGTAGGAGCCGCGGAAGGCCCAGGCTCACCTACCACGACCAGATTGGTCGTGTATTAAAAGAAGGTGATGTTAGGAGTCATAAAAATCGTAGAGCTTGTATGAAAAGGATTATGAATGTTGAAGAGGCGAGTGAGGTGTGTAAGGATCGTGCCATATGGCGTTCGGTTCTCTCTGCCTACCCCGCTAGGGAAGTGGCGTGAAGTTTTAGTTAGTTTTTAGTTAGTTAGTTGGTATCCATAAGTATCTCACTCATACATGCATAAGCGTAGCTTCACGCTATAGTATGGTAGCGTGGAGTCCTTCTTTTTTACTGGTCCGTGATCTAGCTAAACATAAGGATGATGACTGCATTCAAAAACTATATTTCTATTTAGTTTGTCAGTTAGATTATACAAAAATTCTCATAATAATAGACACATATTTTTTGCTTTATTAAAATAAAGAGAGTCGGTCTGAAGGACAACGTCGTAGTCAAGGTAAGAAGAGGCATGCTCCGGTGGTTCGGACATGTGGAAAGAATGGACGACGAAAGATTGACTAAACAATGCGAAAGTGGAAGGATGTAGGAGCCGCGGAAGGCCCAGGCTCACCTACCACGACCAGATTGGTCGTGTATTAACAGAAGGTGATGTTAGGAGTCATTAAAACCGTAGAGCTTGTATGAAAAGGATTATGAATGTTAAAGAGGCGAGTGAGGTGTATAAGGATCGTGCCGTATGGCGTTCGGTTCTCTCTGCCTACCCCGCTAGGGAAGTGGCATAAAGTTTAGTTAGTTAGTTTCATTAAATTAACTAAAAATCACAAAGATATTGAGCATCAAAGTTTTGGATTTGTACGAAAGCGTGACGTCATGCATTGTATCTTCGTCAATGTTTGTTTGACAAAGAAATAAAAAAATGTGTTTAATATTTTTTTTATAATGTAACTGACGGATTGAACCGAATATTTTAGTCATCTGGCCTTTCAAGCTTCTTATTTTAATTTACTCTAGTAAGAATAACATCTTTTATGAAAATAAGATTTTATTTTATTTAAAAAACTTAGAGCTTGTATGAAAAGGATCATGAATGTGTGTAAGGACCGTGCCATATGGCGTTCGGTTCTCTCTGCCGCTAGGGATGTGACGTGAAGTTTAGTTAGTTATTTATGAGCTTAGAAAGATTTGAATTTTAGAAGATTAGAAGTTTCAAATTTATATCATAAGTCAAAATAGTGGAAGTAGCAGTTACAAGTTAGTCTATGCTGAATAAAAATGTCTTGTATACCAACATAGATTTTTAATAAATATAAAATATTAGGTACACAGTGTACATACAAACATTTAAACATTTGTTAAATATTCTTCGTCCATTTTCTCAAACTTCTCTTTCATGTCCTCCGGAACGTCTACAGCGGACAAATCTTCAGCACCAACTTCATCCTCCTTCTGAATTAAAATATCTACAACGTTCTCGCAAGCAAGCAACGCTTTAGGGTCCTTCTCCCACTTGTGGTATTCCCGTAATACGTAATACACACCATTTTCTCTCAACAGCTCTCTCCCCTTTCGTTTAGTGCATAATTTGTTCAACGTTTCCAGAATCATCTTCCGTACATCAACGTCGGCCTCCCTCCGTTTCTCTTTTGGCATGTACTGTAAAGCTATAGGTAACTTATCCATTTCATCATCAGGGTAATCTTCGTTACCCATAAGCGGATTTAATAAGTATGTTAGCAAATCTAAGTCTGTATTTAGTAAAAAGTCATGGTATTCTGTATCGAAAGACAGGTTTCGTATTGTACCAATTGCACCTCCCCGACGTATATTTGACTGTTCATAGTTGCAAAACGGAAGTAGTTTGATGACTGGCACATGCGGGTTCTCTTCTGTCAACCATTTCCGTATCCTGTAACTGCAGCTCAAGTTACTAAACATTGGCGCTAGGTAATGGAGGTTGGAACCTTTTTTGTTAAAATCTATGTTCACAAAAGCATTCATGATGTCGTTCAAATGAGGAATGAATGAGTCCAAACAGACTTCCAGCTCGTCTTCTAATCTAGTTATGTTTGAAAGTATCATACAGGCCGCATCGGCGTCTCTTTTCTGCGGATCCAAAACATATTTAACAAGTAATTCAAGTATGTTTTTAAAGTTGCTAGGCCTATATTTGAGCAATTCTGTGGCCCCCATGACGCTTGCTGACACATTAACAAGAACTAGAAGAGCATTTTTAGCTATTTCTTCAATCTTATCGCCAGTTAACTCAATAATGGCTAGAATAACTTGTTCGTTCTTTAGCAGAGTGGAAACACCTTTTTCTGTCGCCGATAATCCCACTAAATGGTCGATCGAGATGTGTTTTAGGTCTATACGGGAGTCTGGTTTGAGGAATTCGACGATTTCACTGAGGGGATCTTTAGCCATGTTCGCGTTTTAGTGAAATAATTTGGAAAAAAATAATTTTCAAAACATGTGGGGGCTTGTGGAATGTGCGAATTCTGACAGTGACAGATCGAGGGGGTTTTGACAGATAAGTTACTAAGTTGTGTTCCATGGTGCAGTAGGTACTTGAAAATGTTGATATTGATGACAGTGGTGTGAAATTTAATATAAATAAAAAAGGGGACTTTTTAACAGTTTCATTGAATAATATTACGCAGACATTTTAACGGGGATAAATCTACTTAAATTTAGGCCCTAGTAGTAAAAATTTGCATGTTGGATATTGGGCTGCATCAGTGCGGGGTATGCCTGTTCGTCGAGGACGACTGAAAGTGCCTTTGTGATGTCGTGGAGTCCTGACATGGGAGCCTGCTTGTATTCCTAAAGCTACCTCGACGATTAGTCACCCTCTCTGTTGGGATATAAGCTCACTGCGTTCTTTGTTGCGTAGTCCCTTCAGTGGGGATCCCAAATACCCATGATCTGCGCTTGAAGAATGAAAAGCGCTACGTAGGTGTGAGAACTGGTGCTGCCAGCCCAGTTGTCCGACATTCCCTCGTGGACTCTATTTAATCAAGTCTACTTTTTGTTACACATACAAATGTTTACAAAATGCCCTAAAAAAAGTACAGATTTTTGATATTTTAAGCTCATGTTTTGACTTCGTCTAACTTATTTTTTTTTCCTATGGTTTGATAACAGAGCATTTATTGTTTAATAAATATAGATTAGTATACGTTTTATTCATGAATAGAAGGGAAAATTCCGTCAATTCTGTTCCGAATATTCTGTTTGTATTGAATAAACTCTTTAATTTATTACATCATCGGCCTATATTGGTCCACTACTCGACATCGGCCCTTCATAGAGATCTCCAACTCCATATATGGCGAAACAATATGTACCTACTTATGTTTTAGTGTAAAATGAGATAACGATAACAGTTAGATAAGTACTTACTCTAATTAAAGGGAACAGGAAATAAATAAGGCAATTTTTTTTTTATCCATTTATTTTGAAAACGGTGCTGTTACATTTAAAATATTTACATCTCTCGTTAACGATAATGGACGAATTTGTTACACACAGGCACTTAGCTACATTGAAATTGGTAGGTATTTAAGTATTTTATCTCACAAATAAATGATTAATGACATTAAAGTTAAAAAAAAAACATAGAATACGTGTCAAGAATAAATATAAAACTATTTAGAACACCTCATTTTTTTAAAAGTCGGTTATCTACGAATTAAGTGATTAAATAGACTAGTCTTACAATATTTGTGTTGGTTTCAAACTATTCAACGCATCTTTGAAATATATTATTTTACACCATCAATTTTAATTATTAGAACATAGGTACATAAAAAGTCAATTACCTAGGTGGATATAAAAGTTTTATATAGGTAAATATTATTGATAGTTATTTAGGTAAATATTATTCATAGGTTTTGTCTCGTATTTGAAAAAATCTATTTAAGTGCAATTAGTAAACAAGGTTTTGATACCACCAAAATGACGAATTATATGAAATAACAATTCAAGTTTATTTTAGTTTAGATTAGTAAGTTCATATAGTAATTAACTACATAACGTAAATTAATATAGAATGTCGTAGAACTTTTATTGTGTATAATTTCCTAAATTACGATTTATTTTTTCTACTACCGACATGGATCTCAAGTTCAATACATTTCAACATTATTCAAAAGCATTTGGACTTTAAGAACGGTGCATAGTATTAAATAAATGTGAATCTATTTATACCTCAACGCCTTACAAGTTTCTAAATTACAAATTATTTATAGAAATGATCTATTTTGTAATAATAAATCTAAAGATATACAAAACTACGTAAGTAATTCAGAAACAGGTCTTTTTCTATCTTCTAATCGCTTCAAGAATTATTTTAAAGCTAAAGCATAAATTTGTTGTTTATTATATAAATATTACGTATGTATTATAATATTTCTTTACTCTTTGAGTGTATTTCATTATAGTTAGGTACGTATTTAGTATAGATTTACATCTACTTCTAAATTCTAACTATTAAGCGTTTGAAATTTAAATTCTTCGTGTGTGAACTATGTTGCGGCAAATATAAAAGTGATATAACATAACAAGCATTAGGATTAATGTATTTAACTCAAACACATGAGCCATTGTAAAAAATTAAAAAAAAAACAACCTTGCATTTGCAAAGCTAAGCTCAGCAATAATCTAATAACATCCTTCCACTTAATCTTTATTTAATCCTAATAAAAAATAATGATGATTTTATAATGTGTTAATGCTATTCAAATAAAAACTCATAAAATAAGCAAAGATGCATGAAATTGTGCAACATTTTTTGTTGTTACAAGAAGACTATGAAAGGTAGATATCATTCAAAAAATTAATAGAGCAAAAATATCTTTACTATAGGCATAATATTAAAAAAAAAAAAAAATGCGACAGAATTTAATTTACAAAGTACTTAAGTAACTGTTAATATTATTGTATTATTTAATAATTTTTATCTTCTTGAAAACTAAGAATTAAACATAAAATTATTTCTTTATTTGAGTGTCAAAATTGCTTTTTAAAAAAAGTTTGTAAACATTAAAAAATATGTTGCTTAAATGTCATGATTTAATTAACAGGATTGTGAAAATTAAGAGACGAGGATCTTCCTTATACAGGACACTATGATCACAGCGAAGACAGAGGTCTTCAATATGTCAGCATCTGAAATAAAAATAGAAGATGTAGTTGATAAAAACTGTTATAAGACTTTATCCTTATTATATTATCCATGTACATAAAAACTAAGATTAATTCTATATGAAATATATGAAATCTGATGGTCATCGGTTCAATACGAGGAATTAGTATGCTTGCCGTTTTATAACTCAGGCTTAACAAGATGAGTAGTTCATTTGTAGGTCTAAGCATAAAAATATTTAATAAGCTACCTCAAAACGGCATTGAATTACCCTCGCATTTAAGTCTTATATTAAATCATGTTTAATAAGAAAGGGTTACCTACTACATAATAGACGATCATTTAAATGATAAAAATGTTTGGACGAGATACTCTGCTCACAGTGAAGTTTTTAATTATGATACCTTTTTTAATGTACTATATATTAGAGATAAGTAAAACATGTTTTAAAAAAAAAGGCTATCTATTGATTTTCTTGCGACACCTCTTCTCATCAGGCCATTCTCGTCGAGGTGCTGGTAGGGTAAGGAAGTGTAACGTGCAGAAGAATTTGTTACAAATCTGCTTGCAGAAATAAATCATTTTATTTCATTTAACTGAAATTACCTAATCATTTTTAGGCCTAAAACGATTGAATTATATTTAAATTAATAATAAATAAATTCTCAAGACTGACACACTAATTATCTAGTCCCAAACTAAGCTTATGCTTGCGATATGGATACTAGGTGAACGGATAGACATACTTAAATACGTTTATAAACATCCATGACTCGAGTACAAATGCCCATGTTCATCACACGAAACATTTGCCCCTAGCGGGATTTGAACCCGCGACCCTCGGTTTCGTGGCCAGGGTCTCTGACCACTCGACCATTGGGCCAGTCATAGTCATTTGTAGCACAGAACAGATCTATTCCGTGATTCGTAGCGCCGATATTGGTCAGACCTCAGGGCTTGTCGTAATAACCCCTATGTGGATAATATTACGCTAAGAAACCCCCAGGACGAAAAAAAGTGCCCTCAGTAACACGGGGGTTATCACAATTATCACATAAGCGGGGGGTTAACCCTCTACTCACCGCTGCAAGTATGTTCGCGCTCCTTGAACCCGTTCTCCTGGTCACACAGGCATATCTTGTCGGTGGCGGAGTGCATGCGCAGGTGGGGGGGAGGTGTACTGGTTATGTTGGGCAAGCCGCACACCAGCCCGTCGTTGCACTCGTCGCTGGTCGAGCACATGTGGTAGAGGGCTGGGGGTTAAAAATTATGACAAAATAAATAAATTAAAATGTTACCAGGACAAAGTAGTCGTCGCCGTTTGAACATATGTGGCAGCTGGCTGGGGGGTTCAAAATATTAAGATGCAGTTGTTCGTGCGAAACAACTGCATCTTAATATTTAAATGATAAAGGAAGATTATTTAAATGATAAGAATATGTGGCCAGTCTTAGAATAGGCTGTTCGTCTGCACGGATAGATTTAAATTGACAAAAAAAAAATACTATTAAGACTTGGCATTTAAAAAGAAACTATCAAGTTTCTTGCCGGTGTCTTCTCGGTATAATCTGCTGTTTGAACCGGTTTATATTTAATTTGTTCTGACGATTTAATAATAATAAGTGCTCTTTATAAGCCTATATAAATAAAGATCATTTCATTTCACAACGAAAGCAATATATTACGAGGACTAAACTATCTTCAGTGTTTATAGGTATATGTTACAGGACAGGACTCAGAAATAAGTTAATAAAAATATTACCAACAGTAATATTTTAAATAACAGCACATGAGGGCTGAAAATGTTCGGGCTGATGAGGGGGGTTAAAATATTGGGAAGCAAAAGTTTATACGAGAATTTTAAGAAATAAGCAACAAACAACTAAATAAATATAATAAGGGCACAAAACAGCCGTCGCTATCTGAACACATGAATTACAGGGGTGGGGGTTAAACTATTGATAATAACAGTACGTTGGTAGTCTATAAAAAATAGAATTAAAAATTATACTGTTAAAATACTCAGTAGTAGTAATTAAATTACTTAAAACTCTATCAAAACCCGTATAGAACCAGAAATATTATAAGCAGCTTGATAACCACACTTGAGTATTACTTAATTGGAGGTAAGCACGAAATGTGAACGTGCCTGAGCCTAATTTTACGAGTAAAGCTACCTTTAAGCAAGAATTACCTCACACGCCACTGAAGTGAAAATACTTACATACTTGGCGATTTTGAATCGACATAATTTAAAGTCATACTCGGATTTGTATACGTACTTTACATACATACGTACATGGGTGTACGCAAACGGCTGCTTTCTCTAAAAGTCTTGTGCTTAGGCACTTGCTGGTCTATCAATATTGTATTGCCACCCCCTGGACCAAAAAACTGTACCAAAAAATATTGTACTAAGGAAAAAAACAAAAGATTACTTTGTATCCGGCGCCCTGGGCGACAGCCCCTAGGGGCCCATCCCTAAAAGCGGCACTGTCAAGCCAATACACCATTAGTCGCCTTTTACGACATGCTAACCAAAAAAACACATTCGATAAATTTTTGAAGTCACTAATCAACACACACACACATAACATCACGCCCATAATAAATAAATCACAAATAGATGATTTTAAAAGTTAAAGTTTTTTAAAAGTATAATCCCCGAAGGGTTAGGCAGAGTCAAATGGGCAGCAGGTCCCTTTAACCACACAAACCAACATGTGAAAAAAGATTAACTACAAATTTTAACCCATATTTAACTCTACCTACAACTTAAGGTCATACATAATAATGTCGAGCAACTCGCCATACATTCTAACGTCACATATAATCTTGAGTTACCGCCGGGGTATAAGCGTTATCAGATTCGCGCCATAACCAGTTATTTTGTTGGCCTAAAGCTATTAAGGCTTGCGTGCAGTATCGGAACCAATAAGTTTTGTGAAAGAAAGTTAATATTGTTGTTGAAATTGTGTTACGATGTAAAATGTAGGTTTCTGAGTTAGTTACGAGGAATGGATGAAAAACTTAGTCCATATGGTCGTAAAATAGTGTGTTTACTTTTGATAGTTAATGGTAATAAGATTTTTGCGATTGTTTTGTGAATCTGAGTGGTATAAGGCTGAACTCACTATTAAAATTAGCGAATCATCTATCAAATGTCAAGGTCATCTCAAGATCGTCTTGAGGGATCCTCAAGAAAACCGCAACGGTGGCTCGCCACCCGGTCTTTATCTCACACTACTAACTACTGCTAGTTTTATTTAAATCTCAAGGTCAGCTCAAGAATACTCCGAGAATTCCTCAGAAAAACCTTAAGGGCTTCTTAGTAATCACACTTGGTCTCACGCCTCACAATTCCTACTGACAAATAACTGGCTTCTGTCAAATCTAAAGTGACTTCGAGCTTATCTCAAGAGTTACTCAAGGATTCCTTCAGTAGGCCTTAAAACTTCCTCGATGGGTCCTGAAGGTTTTTTTGAATTAGCCTCATATCTTCCTCCAGGGTTCCTCAACCCCTCCTCAAGGCATCCTCAAGAATCCTCAAGTAATTATCAAGTTCCTCAAGGTCTTCTCAAGGAATTCTCATGAATAGGCAACCTCAAGTTCTCCTTAATACTCACACTTAGTGTGCGATTCACACTGTCCATTCACCGGCGGCGAGTTGTCTCCGCAGAGACACCTCGTCACGGAGTCGTAGTGGGTCCTCACGCAGGAGCTGCCGGTGATCCCAGCGCACTCGGACACCTTGGAGCACGCTCGAGCTGCAAGTAGAGGTCGAGGTGAGTAAGGAGTGAGGACAAATATCGGAACATCATACAATATTAACTAACTAAACTTCACGCCACTTCCCTAGCGGGGTAGGCAGAGAGGACCGAACGCCATATGGCACGATCCTTACACACCTTACACTTGCTTCTTTAACAACAATAATAGTTAGTTTATTTGCTACTTCAAATGCTTCCTTAAATCTAGTAATCGAGTTTGAGGTGGGCGACAGGCGCAGATTTTCCGGCGTAAACTTAAATAAATAAATATCCGACTACATCACATACATTAATCTAACTCTGAGGTAAGTAGCTTAAGCACTTGTATTACGGATATCAGAAGCAACAGTGATATTACAAATATATAGGTACTTAAATAGATATTAACACCTAGACACAGAACAAACACAGGTATTCATCACAAGAATGTTTGTCCTGGGTGGGGATCGAACCGACAACTCTTGGCGCATGGGGCAGGGTCACTACTGAATGCGCCATGTTGCCAGTCTAAATAAAGTACTCAATACTCAATTATTAGACTCGGTAGACTCTCTCAAGAGCTCCAAATCACACACAGTGGCCAGTGGGATAGTAATAGTACGTACATATGTTCCTACCTATATTTAATTTAAGATACCTATTTAAATATGATTATATAGTTAAGGAAGAGTGGCTCCCTCTATCGCAGGTACCTAAAAGAGAGAATCAACAACTGTTTGTAAATGCTCACATACCTGAAATGAATAAAATATAAATAATGATAATGTCCTCCTAGCCGATATCGGTTACGGCGGCCAATCTCAACGAGGATTAGCCAACTGCGCAGGAGATATTATAGTGCACAAGTGTGTGCGCTAACACAGGAGCACTCTCTATTCCTTCATTCTCATAGTCCGGTGAGACGGCAATCCGACATGACCGGAGAGAGGTTAGGCGCAGGACCAACGGCTTAACGTGCTTTCCGAGGCACGGGGGTGATTAAACCGCCATCTTCCTGACTCCGGGCTGTTACTGAGTAATTTGGATATTGAAATACCCAGCCACAAATTTTTTTGGCCCGACCTGGGATTTGAACCCGGGACCTCTTGGTCCTTAGGCGGCGCATGCTACCATTAGACCAACGAGGCAGTCGAATAAAATATAAACAATATACGATACATCGAGAGGTTACACATTCATTTGGGTTACATCTGGGTTATTTTTACTTTGATGGGTGTCTAGCATTCTCCTTCTTTCTCCGTCTGTAAGCTCGTAGAAGAAGAGAGACCTATTTTCGTTGTCGAATGCTTGGTATTGGATCTTGTAGAACGAGACTTGGAATATACGTCCTAAAAAAGTGGTGGTTTCCAAAAAGTTTTACAAATCCGGCCGGTCGCTACTGGAATCCGAAATAACCGACTTTCAAAAAAAAAAATTTAATAATTATAGTCCAGTATTAAGATGACAAAAAAATATTGCTTACGTATTTTTTCTTTAATCTTTTCAATAATCAAGCATTTCAAATGTTTGAAGCGCTGTTGTATCTTTGTAATTTTTTGAGTATTAGATAAAGCAAAAAATACGTTTTTAATATTTTTTGATGATCTAACTTTTTTTTAATTATTTTTTTATTTATCCATTTAAATCTCATTGCTCGCAACCTAACTTACAAATTATTATTTTTTTTTTCTATCATACCCCATATTTTATTCTTTAGAAGGAGACTATTTATTAACATTTATCAGAAAAATCCTAGGGTCAAATTGTCTGGAAGTGATGGGTGAACGTTGTTAAGCAGGGTCAGAGGAGCGATAAGTTTTTGAACGACATTCAACCAAAAATCAAATTGAGTTCGGTTGTATGGAATATTGTAAAAAGTGACGGGTAGCTAGCTCGTCGCGTCTATTCCAGTTCATCTCTGAAAGGGCTGAATCGATATTAAAATTATTTTAGCACTAGCAGCGTCCCGCGGTTTCACCCGCGTAGTTCCCGTTCTCGTGGGAAAACGGGGATAAAATATAGCCTATGTTACATCCGGATAATATAGCTTTCCAATGGTGAAAGAATTTTTGAAATCGGCACAGTAGTTTTTGAGTTTATTTATTACAAACACACACACACACACACACAAAATACAAATAAACAAATCTTCCCTCTTTATAATATTAGTATGACTAGCTGTGCCAGCGGTGTCACCCGCGTTTATGGTTAATATTATAAAGACTATTTCCGTCATACATGATTTCTATGTAACTTTAACCATTAAGGCTGCACACGCGACGGAAGCTTAAAAAATGGAGTAACTTCTCCCGTTTTCCCAACATTTCCCCTTCACTACTCTGCTCCTATTGATTGTAGCGTGATGAAAAGTATACTATAACCTGCCCAGGAGTATGAAGAATAATTGTACCAAGTTTCGTCAAAATCCGTCGAGTAGTTTTTGTTTCTATAAGGAACATACAGACAGACAGATAGACAGACAGACAGACAGACAAAAATTTTACTGATTGCATTTTTGGCATCAGTATCGATCACCAATCACCCCCTGATAGTTATTTTGAAAATATATTTCATGTACAGAATTGATCTCTCTACAGATTTAATATAAGTATAGATTAGTAGAGACTATATAGATTACGCTAATTTTCATTTAGAGAACGTAAATGTCCGCTCAAAATCATTTTTTTTTGTTTCATTTCGCGCGGACAGACTGAGGCAACTGATAATAAATAAATGAATCAGATACTTTTTGGTGTCAAATATATGCAAAAAGCTTGCCGTGTTAGCTCAAGCACCGAGGTTTGAACCCGCGACCTGAGGTTAAGGACCGTTAATCTCTGTCAAAGCGATATTATTTCAGTCTTACAGAATACGAAGCTTTTGTAATAGTGTTGTCCCATGTTGGTCTGGTGCTAAAACCAATGTGCCATCTATAATCCTTGTCTTGGATGTCGTAAAAGGAAACTAATTGTGTATCGGCTGTCGGGTTTGTGATTGCAGGCGACGAGCTAGCCACTCGTCATTATTTTTTCACAATAAATCAATCTAATCCATTTCATTTATTCTTTAGCGCAATGCCGTTTAAGAAACATATTAGGGACACAACCCACCTCTTTGGGGATTAGGGGCGTGATTATACGAATGTATGTAGGTAAAACAAAATACTCAGGTAATTAGCGTTGCCAGGCGTCCGGATAAAGCCGGACATAGTTAGGATTTTGGATTGCTTGTCCGGCCAAAATATACGGTGACCGGCTTGTCCGGCTTTTGTTGGGCTTTTTACATTTCGCAAATGAGTGAGTGCCGAGCTTGGCCGAACGCAGGCGATTCGACTATCAGTCGCGTCCGTCCGTCAATAATGTAGGTGTCCGGCCTTTTTACCCAAATGTCCGGCCAAACTGGCTGGTCTGTCCGGCTATTAGGTTTGGCGACCTGGCAACCCTACATGTAATACATATTTAAAGTACGTCATACGTCAGCTATCGTTTAAAGGTCACGCGCATTGTATAAAAAATCTGGTCCGTATCCGTTCGGTCCAGGTCGTATCCATATCCGCGGGTATACTTTTTTACGATGCGGCACATCTCTAATGAGTTATATATAAGTTAACTTACCACGAAACGGCCTACGACAATAAAAACGAAAGGTTAGCCACAAACGCCACAGCTTAGTCAAAGCTGTGGCGTTGCGTGTTTATGCTTGTGTAGGCCACGGACTAGTAAAAAAAGAAGGACTCCGCGCCACTAACTAGACGTTGAATCTCCTCAGGTGCTCCACCTTGACACGCAACTTACATCACACATTGACATAATAAGCTCCACATGACAGATATCCGATATCTGGTAACCTTAATTATCTCGATTGTGAGCGAGAGCTCACACATGCATAAACGTGGCTTCACGCTATAGTATGATAGCGTGGAGTCCTTCTTTTTTACTAGTCCGTGGTGTAGGCTAAATTATTCATAGAAGGAGCTATCAGTAAAAATATTTGCGTTAGCACACTAAATCATTGAGTTAAATCAATACTGTGCTACAGCGCAATAAATTGGCGCGCGCTCTAACTTAGGTATAAGGTGGACTGAATAATGATGGCGGGGGCTGCTAGTAAACCTTTTGCGTCAATAGTGATGTTAGAAGTAAAAAAAAACCGTAGAGCTTGTATGAAAAGGACCATGAATGTTGAAGAGGCGAGTGAGGTGTGTAAGGATCGTGCCATATGGCGTTCGGTTCTCTCTGCCTACCCCGCTAGGGAAGTGGCGTGAAGTTTAGTTAGTTAGTTCAATAAGTTAACTCAGAGTCAGTATTGTGCTATGGCGCAGCGAATTGAGCTGATCATCATTTTCAACCGATTTTCGGCAACCTTCGTCCGTTGGCTTGAGGACCTTTGATCAGGTCGTCCGTCCATCTTGTGGGGGGGTTGGTTATCCTTCACTTCGCGTTCCTGACCGTGGTCGCCACTAAAGGACCTTACGTAGCCAACGGCTATTCTATATAATCCACTTCAGCTTACTTACATTTTATTTCAGATTCTGTTGCGCAGAGAAATCGCAAGCATAGATCTTTTCATAGCTCGCTGAACAACTTTGAAAGTTGACTAACGCGTCCGTCTAAAAACCTTCACTTTCAAGCGAGGTGTATAAATCCGTATTTAGATTTGAAAAATCAAAATATACGCCCGGATTTGAACCAGGACTCTTCAGATATGAGGCGCGTGTCCTTGCCATTGAGCTACCACCGCTCCAACTAAAACTTTACCTGTTTATTTATTTAATAGCTTAAAAATGTGCGTTTTATTTTCAAACCCCACGCATACCGTTAACCTCCTTACCACTTAACCTAGTTACTACTTTCCAAGATGGCGACGTCAGATATCTTTCGGAAGCATAGATTTACACCCGCAATCACCTCACTAGCTGACCTTTTCAATGCACCTTATTTTATAAGCACGAAGGGTCAAGATTGAGTGGCCGGTAGGACTTCCGTGGCGTGCCGCGGCCACTGTTCTATCTTTGAATTTAGAATTTAAAGTGGGGTGCATATATTTGCAAGTGGACCTTGGCTGTGTATTGTGCAGTTGTCTTTGCCTAAAGCTTATAGTAGAGAATACCAAGAGAGATAAAAAATATAATACGGCCGACGCCATTTTGCCTTCACGAACTTGTTAGCTATTTACTTTAAAATAAGAATACCACCTAAAATTTCCTGCAAACTAATTACAAAATTAAACTTATTAATTATTATTTTTTATTAACATTATAAAGGTGAAAGATAGTCTTACTTATATTTATAAACGCGAAAGTATGTATGGATGGATGTATGTGTGGAAATTTGTTACTCTTTCACGCAAAAAGTACCTAAGTAGGTACTGCATGGATTTTCATGAAACTTTACAATAGTATAGCTTATACATTAAAATAACACATAGGCTATGTTTCATCGATGTACCACGCGAGCAAAGTCGCGGGCAGAAGCTAGTTTGTTTATAAATACCTCTGTTAGATATTAAAATTACCATTTGAATAGCGAAGAGAACAGTGGAAAATTGTCACACACATTTAACACATAAATACTTTAATCGTATTTTTGTGTGCCCGTGGGACAATTTTCGGGATAAAATACATAAATAACATCACGGCCAAAATCTCCGAAGGGGTAGGCAGAGTCAAAGGGGCAGCAAGCCCCCTGAACCACATTCAGCTAAAAATAAAACTAGGCTGTTAGATGGAAAATGCAATAATTTTTAGGATAAGATGAGATAAAAGATCCTCTGGCTTAATTTTAAAGTCTAAACGTAGACGCGGATAAAAGCTAGTACTTATACTAAAAATAAACATAATTGTCCTTGGTATCACCAATAAGTAGTTTGTCATAATGCCAAAACCCTGAATTCAATTTCGCCATTAAGACTATCTGGTTCCGTGGTGTAGTGGTTATCACATCTGCTTTACACGCAGAAGGCCGCCAGTTCGATCCTGGCCGGAATCATATCTTTTTACTTTTTATTTTAATACTAGCGACTCGTGCTGACTTTGTGTGCTGGCTTTATTAGCGTAGTAGACACATAGTTGTATCATTGTATGAGCAAAGAAACCCTTTTAGTCTTTTATACAAGCATTTAAGTCTATCTTTGCTTTAGTATGACTTTACAGATAAATAAAATTTACGTCACGGGTAGTTTTCGACTTGACTTTGACTTTGACCTGGTAGGCAAGGAATACAGTAGGATAAAATTTGTGATTATAACTTAATGTAACCTGTAACATTCAGAAACATCGTCTTATATAAATTGTTCAGAAAGCACAGTAAAGCACATACTACGAAAAGGCGCCATATTTGTTTCTCACTTAAATTGGGCTTCAATTTTTCGTTGGTATGACATCTCCATTGGTTTCAGTACTCAGAGTCCCAGACCAATATGGGACTTAAAAATAATGTAATTAATATCTACAGATTTTTTGCAATATAATTTTATTCTACTTCTCTCTTCTTGAATAAGTTAAAACAACATTAAGCTATTTTTATTACGGAGCCATTTGCTCAAATTTGGCTCTTAGAAACAATCATAAAGCAATAACGCAACAATTACTATTTCACAGAGTTTACAACACAAAATGGCGGTCTTTGTTATTTTCCGATTGTATCTAGATCCGGTTTCGACGGCGCGGAAATATTGAATTGTTATTACCTACATAGGTACTTAGGACTTTTCTTTTAATTTTTTTTCTAATGTACACCTAAGTAACTCAAAAATCTGTGCGTCAACTCAGTAACTCGGGCGCACCGTTTTGACTGGCTCAATGGCGCATTCGGTGACACTGCCCCATGCGCCAAGAGTCGTGTGTCGTGTGATAAATACTTGTGTTTGTTCTGTGTCTGGGTGTTAATATCCAATATTTAAGGATAAGTATATTTGCAATATTACTGTTGATTCTGATATCCATAACACAATTGATGCTCGGTAGATGTAACATTCCGAACCGATGCAATGGTAGAATCGTATTTCTCAATTTTTGCCGATTTACAAGTGTTTCTTTGAAGCCTTTTAAAAATAAAGAATATTTTGACTTTTCCTGTTACTTTTGTGATTGTGTAGGCGACGAGTTAACCACTTCTCAGAACTTTTTCAAAATATTCTACCTACCCCAACAAAATGTTTGCTAAATGTGGCTTGGGGAGCTTGTTCCCTTTTTCCCTACCCCTTCGTGGATTGCAGACGTGATGGTAAGTGTGAATCACGGACTATTAACAAAAGAAGGACTCCGCGCCACCAACTAGACGTTTAGGCATCTGCGGAGCCTTAACTTGACACAACACACATTGACATGAGCGCTCCAATGACAACTATTTTCAAATTTCCGATATTGTATCCTTGAATCTCACACATGCATAAGGGTGGCTTTACGCTGCAGTATGATAGAAATAAAATGATCTTTATTTATATAGGCTTAAAAAGCACTTATAAATCGTCAGGACAAAATAAATATACACCGGTTCAAACAGCAGATTCTACCGAGAAGACACCGGCAAGAAACTTGATAGTTATATAGAGCGGAGTCCTTCTTTTTTAGTAAACATTGTGTTCATGTAATTTATGACTAGAAATGGACATGACAGTTATAAAGCTTGTAAAACTAAAATGCATTCTGCAGCAACATTGAATTTAAACGCGGCGAAAAGATATAATTGTGGCAATTTGCAACATTTCTTTCGTGTTTTCTGTGATTATGCCGGTGTGGTCTTTTTAAAATACGGCTACGCTGTACTATATAATTTCCATATTTTAAGAATTTGCAGTTTTAAATTAATAAATAAATAAATATTCGACTACATCACATACATTGATCTGACACCGAGGTAAGTAGCTTAAGCACTTGTGTTACGGATATCAGAATCAACAGTGGTATTACAAATATATACTTAAATATTGGATATCAACACCCAGACACAGAACAAACACAAGTATTCATCATACGAATGTTTGTCCTGAGTGGGAATCGAACCCACAACTCTTGGCGCATGGGGCAGGGTCACTACCGAATGCGCCATCGAGCTTGTCAAAAGTTTTAATAATAAATGTTAATTAAATAAATTGACTACATCACATACATTAATCTGACTCCGAGGTAAGTAGCTTATGCACTTGTGTTACGGATATCAGAAACAACAGTGGTATTACATATATGTACTTAAATATATTGGATATTAAAACACCTGCAGCTGGCAGCCCCTCCCCTCCCCCCCTTAATACGTAGGTATACTAATAAATTAAAAAGGGGAAACATTTGATTGCTGGTTTGCATTAAACGGGCTCCGAAACTACTTTACCAATTTGAAAAACTAATTCATCAATGAGGAAAAATACAAAAACCGCTAGATGGCACGTAGGAGTCTCGCGGTCTTATCACAGTCACTATTGGCTCCTTGTTGACAGCATGTCAGTTTGGTCTGACAACTAACCAATGAGGAGAGTGACAAGACCGCAGGTCACAGTTACGCCATCTTTTGGATGTTTTAATTCAAAAAACTCTCATTAAACGCTTCTTTGTCAGCGAGTAACATAATAATGCTATATTTGATTCCCGTATTCCCACGGGAAAGGAAACTACGCGGGGAAACCGCGGGAAGCCAAATTCAATTCAATTCAAATTCAAATTCAATTCAAAAATATCTTTATTTATATGGGCTTCAAGAAAGCAATTATAAATAGTCAATATAAAAAAAACAAATAGCTAATTTATTAGCATATAATATTAATGCCGCTGTCTCTATTAAAATATCTTCGGTTCTGCCATACTAATGTAGGTTACATTTTGCGATCAATGGTTGATACTTCGCCATTTGTTTCACATCTGTCATTCCGTTAGTCATGCGATATGTTTACGAAGTCGTGTCTATCCGTGATGTCTTGAAATTTGACCTTGGGATCCGATAAAAGATTTATTGAGATTTTTTATTGAAGGTATTTACTAAGTTATTTTATCTAGATTTTGTCTGTAGGTATAAAATATTAGCTTTGGTAGATTGCGAGTTGTTTTAAAGAAGATTACCTAATTATGATAAAAATGTCTGGACATGATTGTCTGCGCGCATGTACTGTGAAATCTAATTTTTATATATAATGTTTATGCTATATTTGAGTTAAGTAAAATGTAAATTATTTAAAAAAGGCTATTATCTGCTAAATTTCTTGCGGCACCTCTTCTTAGCAGGCCACACACGTCAAAGTGCTGGTAAAAATATCTGACGTGCAAAAGAATTTGTTATGAATCCATTTGCAGAAATAAATCATTTCATTTTATTTCATAAAAAGTTTCATGTTGGTCTAGAACTCGAGAATAATGTATCAATTGTGTTTTTTGACTAACATACAATTGTGTATGGGTGTTAGGTATGGGGTCACATAAGTGACTGTGTAGGAGACTACTTTTTTACAGTTTTTCATCTTACCCAGCCCAGTTTTATTTTTGGCTGAATGTGGTTATGGCGTGAATTTCTTCTTTGACTCTGCCAACCCATTCGAGGATTACGAGCGTGAAGATATGTATGGTGGTTCGGGCAAGTAAAAAAATTAAGATTGACCACGGATTAGTAAAAAAAGAAGGACTCCGCGCCACACATTGACATAATAAGTGCTCCACATGACAGATATCCGATATCTGGTATCCATAAGTATCTCACTCACACATAAACGTGACTTCACGCTGCAGTATGATAGCGTGGAGTCCTTATTTTTTTACTAGTCCGTGAGATTGACAAAGCAAATGTACAAGTGGCAGGATGCCGGTATCACGGACGGCCCCGACTCACCATGATCAAATGTCGTGTGTCTATGTTAAAACACACATAACATAACATCACGCCCATAATCCCCGAAGGGGTAGGCAGAGTCAAAGGGGCAGCAGGCCCCTTCAACCACATTCAGCCAAAAATAAAGCCGGGCTGAGTTAAATGGAAAATTGTAAAAAAAGCAGTGACAAGCGGCTAACCTGTCGCCTATACAATCACACACCCAAAACCCGATATACCATTAGTCGCCTTTTACGACATGCTAGGCAAGGACCACAGTTGGCATATTATTTTTAAGTCCCATACCAACATGGGACAGTGGGCTGGGTTGGATGGAAAGCTGTGAAAAAGGAGTGACAAGTGGCTAGCTCGTCGCCTACTCAGTCACATACCCAAAACCCCGTAAACCATTAGTCGCCTTTTACGACATGCTAGGCAGGAACCATAGTTGGCACATTCTTTTTTTTTGTCCCAGATCAACATGGGCCAAGTCCCAGACCAACATGGGACAAAATTATATGTTAACAGAAGGTGATTATGAGTTATAATAACCGTAGAGCAAGTATAAAAATAATGATTAATGTGAGAAAGTGTGAGTCGTGTAAGGATAAATATATATTCTGCACAAAGGTTGTTTCACCAGGGTCGCGTAACAAAAGCGCGATCGATATTCCTTTTGGGGTTAAGTCTTCTGTGTTATTATTCAAATTTATGGAAGCCATTACATTTACGCGTTATTACGTAAAAATCGATGGGCAAAAGTTTCGCTTGGACTACATGAAACATTAAATATGTGGTGAATTTAGACATTTGCTGAGTGCTATTTCGCATAACTAGAATGCTTTGCACCCAGATTTTGAAAAATGTAGGAGTGGGGAGGATCTAATATCATTACGCCCGTAATCCCTGAAGATGTAGGCAGAGCCAAAGGAGCTGCTAGCCCTTTTAACTACATTCAGCCGAAAATAAAACAGGGTTGGGTTAGATGCAAAATTGTGAAAAAGTAGTGACAAGTGGCTAGCTCGTTGCCTTCACAATCACAGACTCAAAATCCGATACACCATTTTCGCCGTTTACGAAATGCTAGGCAAGAACCACTGTTGCCACAGTTATAAGTCCCAGACCAACATGAGACTGACAGTCTTGACAAACAATAAAAAAGGTTTTTGGTCCTTTCATGTAGTCTTAATACCAAAAGTCATGGGAAATAAATTATATAAGAACGCACTTAATGGGAAAGTTCACCTGTTATATACCCTAAAAGGTAATTTCATATCAATCCATCATGTCGGTTGTAACAGCTGACATTATGATGGACGACCCAAGGTATACTAGCGAGGTTTAATAATTATTCGTTGGCTGTAACGAATAAATGATATTGCTCCATTAGTGATTCGAGTTATTGTAACGAGTGTAGTCAATGCATTATGGCATAGACAATTTAGAGGAGAATAGAGCTGCGCGGGAAATTTGTCTGGTTTGACAGACACTTTTTTTTTCTTGAATATTTTAATGAGGTCTGTTATTTTTCTTTAATAATTCGTTACAATGTTTATTATATGTATGTATGGAGATAATCGTGTACATTAAAAGCAATGTAAACAACACTGTTTGAATACCCCATTCATAAAAACAACACTTCGTTTATATCTATTCTGAGAAGCGGTCGTAAACATTAGTTTTTTGACCAGAGACCGGCGCCCGCCGGGTGACACCATGTAATGCAGCCAAGTCTTTAGGTATTTTTTTACTTGTGTCTGGCGTCTTGAACCGGATATCTCGGAATCCAGGGCCAGTCAATGAATCTTCATAAAAACTATTGTATGTTCTGCGTAGTTAAAAGTTCAAATAAAAAATTGAAAAAAATGGTACGCTCTTGAACAACAACAAAATATTATAAACTGTATGGCGTGTACCATGCAACCTGTATCAGCGAAGGTCAGTGGTTAAGGGACACCAATGCCCATCGGTTGAGTCCCCATGTAGGCTCTACAATCTTTTGTAGTTTTCGAAATTTGACCATTTTTGTAGACGATTATGCGATTGTGTGGGCGACAGGCTAGCTACTTGTCACTACTTTTTCACAATTTTCCATCTAAGCCAGCCCATTGTCCCATGTTGGTCTGGGACTTAATAAGAATGTGCCATCTGTGGTTCTGGCCTAGCATGTCGTAGAAGACAACTACGACAACAGCGACAGGCTAGCCACTTGTCACCACTTTTTCGCAATTTTCCATCTAACCCAGCCCAGTTTAGTTTCTCGCTGAATGTGGTTAAAGGGGCCTGCTGCCTCTTTGACTCTGCCTACCCATTCGGGGATTAAGGGCGTGATGTTATGTATGTATGTACCATTTTTGTAAAATTTTCGATTAGATGTAATGGTTAATGATTTTGTTTATACCTAACTATTTTGTGTCATGTTTATTTAAGATCTTTTGTCTATATTATACCTAATAAGTTACCCACAAATTACGCATTTTATAACGACTTAAAGTGGAAAATAAAATTATGTTTCAGAGAAATAGGCAATGCATTGGTTATTTGGGCTTTTAAACAACAGTAGTTCAACAGCTTTTATGAAGATTCATTGATTGGCCCTGGATTCCGAGGTTTTACAATTTTGACGCCCTACGGCACTCCGCTAATTGACTTATAAAGTATTAACACACTTATAATAGATATATTCATCAATTGAAACACAAGACTATACTAATCCACTAACCTAAAATCTTTAAAAAAGAAGTGCATAGGCAAATCAGTGCCGTGCCTCAACTCACCTGGCGGGGCGGTTGGCACAACCTCTTTCGGAGGCTGCGTGTTACTCTTTCCGAAGGTAGTGAGGGCTTCCGAAGACTCCCCTGTCAGCCAGCCAGCAAGAAGCAGCGGCAGAACAGCCGCCGCAGCCTGCCTTCTGCACCACATCTCGACCCGCCAAAACACACGCATGGTGTACAACCAGCCTTATTTTTAACTTTTTAAACCCGCGCGGGAAATTTGACGTTTGAGTGAGCGCGCGGGCGGGAAATTTTGACGTGTCACGTCAACTTTCGTATTGTTAACTCACAAGTTTGTCGTATTAATGTCACTTGTAAATTTTTCTCTTTTTATGAATAGAGATTTTTTTTACTGTATAATTTTGAATTTTTCAAACTAATTGTGAGTACAAAGTGAGTGTTGTCAATAAATTTTGAAAATCTAATTCAGGAACTCTAATATTAATAGCAGTAAATTTGGATTGTACAAATCGCCTGTCCAAAAACTTACTCAAAGACATTGTATATACAAAAATAATCTTTAAAAACATATACATACATATATGTATCATATATATTTAGAATTTTGTATTAAGTTGCAATGTAATGTCTTAAAAAATCCAATTTGTTTTATTAAATTTTAAATAAATAAATATTATTCATTAAATGCCAATTGTAGTGTTTAATAATTAAATAGCTATTTATATTCGTCGACGGATCAAGATGTGGTGTAGAACGACATTTTTTAGAATTTTCACAGCGAATCAAGATTTTTTATATAGCAGGACAAGTATATTTATGTATTTTGTTCCTATCTTTTACAATTGTTAACCAAACCCCACTTACAAGATGCAGCATAAATGATGTCTCCAAAATTATACTGAAAGCACCCTGGTATTGTTTGAATATACAATATACCTATATACACTGTTGTAATATCTGTAAAAATACTCTCAAAATGTACTTACACATGTATTAAAAAAACGTCAAAAAGGATTTTGCTGAAAACACTGTTAAATACAACATTTAAATTCCGCATTGCGAAAAAAATATAAGACAATGTGTTTTTTTTCCATTCACAGTGCCATTAGCGTCTGTTTTTCTAATATGGCGGTATGTTGACGTTGTGTGGAAGCCATACATTTTGATGGCCAGACCAGACCGGAGCTTGCTGCTAGCTCAGCATGTAGTGTATAATGACGTGTGTTTGTGTGTATGACCGCAGTTGTATGGGTCAGTAACTCAGTAGTGATATTGTAATGAGAAATTAAATCGTAACGAATGTGTTCGTTTAGTGAGATGTACTTAATTAAAAAATATGAGATCTATTTTATATCAATTATGTTTAAGATAATCTTGCACCTAATATTATGACTGCGATAAATTTAACGAGACTGTAGTTTCATCGTGTTTTTTTTTTAATCTGCATTTTTTTTATTATGCAGAAATTATAATAGTAAAGAACTTTGAAAAGAAAGTTGTCTATAAAAAATATCTTTTTATAACATTTTCATACAATTACACTATTAAGCATTTATGTGCTGTCTAGTTAAAATTGGCAAAAGCAGGAAATAGAAAAATATTAAACCCAATTGGCAAAATAAATTATCTGCGCTACATACGTCATAATATTTCAATAGAATGTAAATGTTTACGATTATACAACATATACCTTTATCAATGATTTTTTTTTCTATTTGTCATATTATTTGCAACCTATTACAATAAGTTGGACTTATTGTCATGATATGAATATAATGGTTTTGTAACTATATAATTATGTGGCTAAAATCCACGCAATGAATGGTTCACGATAATGTTTTCAAAAGCGATTTCTAGTGAGTTACTGCCCGCAACTGCAGTTATGGTTGTGGTTATCGAGATGACTAAAGCGAAGCTCGTCCCATTATATAAAAAATCTTACCGGGCGATACAGTAGTCGTCGCAGGTTTTGGGGGCTCCGTATTTGCCCGCCCGAAGGACGAGATGCCAAACGCATCTACCCGGTGTACTTCAAGTCCCATGACGTATACAGAAATAATGATCGTGACTTTTATATGCATTCTCCACCACATTTCTAGTTTTTTTACTTTTTCGTCGTTCAAAAAAGAATTTGAGGGCAATTTTCGCCTATGGATCAAACTGTTATATTGTTGATCAAATTCTCTAAACACGATTGCGTTGTGAAGTGCTTTTTCTATTTTTCTATGGAGTGAAAGTGTAATTAAACACTAACTCCTATAACGTGAACTATTTTTGTTGTTAAAATTGCCGTTTTTGCGAACAATAATGTATAAAAAAAATGTGTCATAGTATTTTCATGATAAAATAATGTATTGAGTAGTATTGTTATTTTTACCGTGACGATATCTGGTAATAAAGTATATTAGTTTGGGTTTTTGAGATTACCATGTCAGGAAAGTGCTCTCGATGTTCATTATTTTTTATATTAAATTTAGCATTAATATTATTCCAACTAATAAAATATGTCAGTTTTTTTTTTGTTTTGGAGTAAAAAAAAAAAATATTTTAAATACGGCCAGTTGAAGTAAAGTTTATTATTTTTATTGGGATAAGAAAGTTATAAATGTTGATTTTATTATTCTGTAATAGGAAATAGGCAAATCCTATTTTCTATTAGATACCTATAGAAAAAAATAATTTTAATAAATTTTCAAAACACGTTAGACATTTTCCCAGTTCTGAAAAATTAAGATTTAAGCAATATTCACATGCCAATTAGTAGATGAAAGAACTATACATAAATATATATTTTTATTTAAAAACACTGGTTGAAACTCAAATAAATATTTGAAAAGAAATTGTCCCATTATATAAAAATATTTCGGAACATTGATGTCATAAGAATTTTCATCTTAATCGATCGTACAACGTTTCATCATTAACCCAATTAGGACAAGATATATTTTCCAAAACTTTCTATTTTTAAACAATTCATTTTTTTATCTGAAATCAAACGGACATCTAACAATCTGTAGCTTATTTTTGCATTTCATTTTTTCATTGCTGACTTATTATTGGATAAATCAATCCTGTGTGGACAGGAGTGCCACAAATTTAATCAAAATATATTATAAGATAGCCAACACATGGTAAGTAAACATTTATTACATAATGGGACAGTATTTCTTAAAAAATAACATTAAACAACAAACAGTCAACCTGAAAACGTCAAACAGTGTAATGTAGGTAATTTGCTCAAACCGTGAAGTTTTGTTTTTCTTTGATCGAAAAAAAATTGTGTCAACCGTAAATCCAATTGTGTGTGTGACGTGCTTCTATCGTGATAATGTCCCATTATATAAGAAAATCTTTACTTTACCCGGCGGGGTGGTGGGGGCTGCCGACGGAGGCCTCGTGTTGGAGACCCCGAAGGTGCTGAGGGCCTCAGAGGAGTCTCCCGTGAGCCAGGCGAGGAGGAGGGGCAGAATCAACGCGGCTGCTTCCTTGCGGTACATCTCAAAAACCCGAAACATGATAACTAACTCAATATGTTTAAAACCTTTTTTTTTAATTGATGATGTCTGTGTTCCGGGGAAATGGGTTTATTAAATGTGAAAGTGTGTGAAAACGAACCTAAGAATGTTAATTTGAAAATTGTTGTTACAATTGCTTAAAATTAAAAATTTTAATTAATAAAAAAGGAAACAATTTCATAGCCAATACACGGTTTATAATGACGAAAAAAAAAACTAATCAACAAAACAAAACACATTCAAAACTCAATACCTTTCGAATAATTACAAATTCGAAATTAACTCTAGTTTGAATATATAATACGTATGTTTCGTGTTTTCATTATTCGCGTTCCTTAGAAAAGTGAGCTTTTCCGTGACTTACGTACGTAGAATACGCAATTAGCATAACAGTTTCGAAAGTTATTAATTTCGTTATTACCAAGCGCTGCACTGATTATCCGAAACCTACTGAGTTTCGAATAGGCTGTATTCACGTTATTATTCTGAAAATAAAATAACTATAAAGAAACTAAAATTGCTTATAAACAGGACTGAATAATTATTTAATAAAAAAAACATTTATTGTTTTGCGTTGAAAGTTACGTTCTATGTCTTTGGCTGTCAAATTTAAATTTGGAATGGCGATTTGTTGTGAGTTTTTAAATTAAGTACAATTGAAAAATTTTAAAAGAGACAATATGGTAAAGGAAGTGAAATTTGAATGACTGATTATGTACAAGCTGAATATATTTTTAGTTCAATTTGTTCTTAGTTCATTTTTTTACAATAATAGTCTGATAATAAGTATAAATACCTGGTTGAATTTGCTATATAAAAAAAAATAACTGCAGTTACATTGTATCACTATAAGACCGCAGCAGACCGATGCAGACCCATTATATCACTATGTAAATGTAAAAAAATGGGGATAACCTATTATATATTAAAGGGTTTATATATTATGATTGTCACATGTTATGAATTGTATACTCAACTATTTTTATTGGTACTGCATTCAAATTTCACTTCTACATTATATATAATAACAAGATTTTTTGAAGCGATTGAAAATATGTACTTTTAACGTTTTAAAATTAAATATTTTAATCACTTCATTGTAGTTTTTGGTTAACTAAGTAATACTAAATGGTGATGCTTTCAGAAAATTAAAATTTTTACAAAAATAATACTCTGCGTCCGTTTAATTTACAATACAATTTTAATTTTCAGAAAGTTGAAAAGCGAACGATATTGTTAATTGCGTTTTATCTGACAAATGGGTGGCACTTTATAAATGTCTTGGCATTTATTGTCAAAACTGACATTTTATTTTTTGTTGTACTTTAATTATAAATCTGCTCAATAGTTAAGTACATATGTCTGCCCTTTTTTATAATATATACAGAAGACTTCGCGGAAATTGAAAGTTATTTTTTTGTCTCGGCATAATCACGGGACAAGCCCGGACCCATTTAATGCTTGCATGAAATGGGTCTAACATAACATGTAGAGGTCTTTTGAGAGTTGATCTAAATGGGTGATGGAACACCGCCCGGGTAAAATATTACTACTTATTAGATTATTTTATCTACACTAATATTATAAAGTGAAAAGATTTGATTATTTGTTTGTTTACTTTGAATAGACTCAGAAACGACTCGACCGATTTGAAAATTTTTTTCACCAAAGCCACTTTATCAGCGAATAACATAGGCTATATTTTATGCCCGTATTCTCACGGTAACGGGAACTATGCGAGTAAAACGCTGGCGCTGCAATACTTATTAAAACTCTTACATTACATGACATTTCAAGTTAAATAAAAACTAAAAATAACGTTTTGTCAAATCTTTGTAACGACACAGAATCCAATGGTATTTACTCTTTCAAAAGAAACTGTACATGTCCGAGCTTAACTAACTAATTAAATGCCAAGAATTTATGAGCGATCGCTTTAGAATTTCGCTACGAGGCGAAATATTTTTTAACACTAATAAGCAGCATGAATTCTAGCTTTTAGTAACTTAAACAGCCTGAAATTTAATTTTAGAAATAAAATATAAAAACACCTTATAGTTGTAAATATTATAAGCGTGTTTTAAAAGATTTTAGACTTAGATGAATTTTCAATTTTTCTTATTTAAAGGAGGCTAATTAATTAGTTATGAATAATAAGTCATATTATACTATTTGTTATTGAAATTGTTATAGCTTTATGATTATAAAATAATAGGTTTTTATTTTATATTTAACTGGCAAATAAAAATAAAAGAGACTTTTTTTTTATTTTTAACAATTGTCTCCTTTTTATGACCCAACTTTGAGAGTTTATGAATAAATATTATCTTAGAGTATAATAATAGTAGTTTTCAAAACCAGATTTAGATTAATTTAAAAAATTCGATTTTGTAAAATTACCTGAGACTGAAATTTGAGACTTTGAAATTACCGTACATATTTAAAATCCGTTTTCATATTTACAATCTTATCCATATATTATACAATTAAATAAATAAAATGGATCCAATTGATTTCAGGCGGCTTTTACCATAAAAGACATGGGTAATTCAGCGCAATATTTGCGCCAACTCTGTCACACAGTCATAGCGCCACCTCAATAAGTTAAATCAAATGTCGCAGTAAAATGGAATGATAAATAAAGTATTTATTTTGATCATCCCATTTTACTACGTAAAAATTACGGCGTAAAATATTTATTTTATTTATTCACTTAGCAAAGATCATTTCGTCAACTGAGTAATTCACTGGGTCAACTCTATAAGTTAAAAATTACGTCTTAACGCAGTAAATTGGAGTGCGCTTGACGAGTCGGGTGCCAACGCGGCATTTAAAAATTCTTCCGGTGCTGCGCAGTGCGCCGTGCGCTTACACATTTTGTGATGAGATGACACACCCTGCTGTAGACAGAGTTAGCGCAGTGTTACACATGTCTGTTATAAGGTAATAGTATATTATGCAGGATATCCCGCGATAAAACGTCGTAAAAGCAGCGACAATTTTTTTTTTGTTCGAATATTATGCTGGCCCCCAATAAAAATACATATATATCTCCAATATTTTTGCCTGGTATGTTGTGAACGTTATTATGTCTGTTGCGTTTTTAGGGTTGCACTAAACAGACTAAGTAATCAATATTTAACTTGAAAATAGGACTTACTCCGAGTTTTATGTCGAAAAAAATGAAGCTTTCGCGTCATAGAGTTTCTAGATACCTAACTGGCCGACAGACGCGAGATACAAAGCTAGTAAAACTAAAGCAAACTACTTTTTGACTGTAGTTGACCTGTAGATTGGATTTAAAAAAAAAAGAAGTCCAAAATTTTGATTACAATTAATTAATAAATGTAAATAATAATTGACTTCCTTTATTAATTTTACAAGAGCTTTATAAAGCCCTTAATTTTTTTTTTTTAATATAGACCAGCTACCCCTTAATGTGAAGATTTAGCTATCCCGGGATATCCTGCATACAATACAGGTAATGGTACTTCAAAGGTTTATTTCTGTGTTAATTACAAGCAGCTGTGTTTCTCTACACCATTAATCCTTTTATTAATTACTTCTCCTACTATTTTTGCACTAAAAACTATTTCAAAATAATTGTAAATTTGACAGGGCTTTTTTGATTTAGGAAAATAAATAAGTTATTGTGTCCCTGAAATATTCCATCATTAAATATTACGTAGAAAAATGATAGTTATATGAAGTGTCTAAAGTTATATAAAAACCGTGTCACACTGCTTATAAAAAAAATAAATAATAATGTGAAAGTAAATCTTTTTCAAGCTTTATTTTTTTAATTAATATACGTCGACTTAGTGTTTCACTCTAGAATTTTTATGTTTAAACATGTTGGTACGAAATAAATAAATAAAAAATTGTACCATGGTCACAAAGTTATTTATTTTGTAAACTTTAAATGTTATTATAAAGTTTTAGATGAAGGAAAAAAATGGATAAATAAACATGTACATTTCATTTGATTTTTACATACGAGTAGATACGTTGGGCCACATTTTATCACTATTATTTGACCTCTCTACTAAAATAACGGACATAAGCTACCATCTTATCTTCGGTAACCAAAAATAGGTTTAAACTATTTATAATAATGATATACTTTATTTGAAATATTGTAGCATTCTAAGTTGTTTAACATAAACTTTTTGAACTTAAACTCTGCAATTCGTGACAAATATTAAATTATTTTTTAATAAAGTAATGAATAATAACATATTTTTATGATGTAGTAACATTTTTCTTCTTTTGCTAGAATGAACTTTAGATTTAGCAATAATATATTTAAAATATATTTTTTAAATAGATTTGTGATTTTAAAATATATTTTTATCATCTTTTATGTACTTTTCCAGTTAATTAATACATAGCAGTTGTAATAATTAAAAAAAACGTTTTTATATTACCTAAAAAGTTATAAATTAAAATTTCAAAATGTACGTTAGTAAAAAAATAAATCAGTAAGTATAGAATTTTAAATTATAACCCTATTTTTTGTCTAGATTTAACCAAGTACATAGTCATATTAAAAAAATATATACAATCGTATTATCCATCTCCTAACTCCATTAAAGAATCATCAATTGGATATAATGAATTAATTCAATTGTTGGAAATATCAATTAAAGTGACAATTTAATAAAAACTTTTCAGTTTAAAAAAAAAGCTATAAAAAAGATTTACCTCCACACAAAAACACACAGATAACAAAAAACAAGCAAAACCACAGACAATACCCGTGCAGAAGCGGTGCGTTCGCGTTTAAAAAAATCCTTTTAAAATTCGCATTTAGAGTCTGAATGAGTCGGTATTTTTTTAGTTTCGCATTTTTTAGCTATTTTTTATTAGTTAGTCACTCGGTGTTCAAGTTAGTTAGTTACTGTTGGTTCTCGTGCTTCTTGGTTGGCGGTTAACGCGAGACTAGCCAAGGTCTGCGCTCGCGAGGCCACCTTGGGCTTCTACAGGCTGATTCTAGTAAGAAGTTATGTAATTTACGTTTATGACAGGCCCGTTGGTCGAGTGGCCAGAGACCCTGGCCACAAAACCTGGCAAAAAAGAGTCGCGGGTTCGAATCCCGCTAGGGGCAAATGTTTCGTGTGCTGAACATGGACATTTGTTCTCGAGTCATAGGTTTTAATACGTTATATGCTAGCTGTGCTCGAGGTTAATATATAACAGCCTATTGCACAAAAAGCAACTTTTTTTTAATTTGGACCAGTAGTTTCTGAGATTAGCGCGTTCAAGCAAACAAACAAACTCTTCAGCTATACATATTAGTATTAGCTAGTAGGTTTAAGACGGTCGCCCGCGACTTCGTTTACGCTAGTAAGATCTGTTACATACTATTGCACATGCAATGCCTTAAGGCGGAATACAAAGAGTACATTTTTACAAAGTTACATTCCCTAAAATATGGTTGAGTGAAGCGATGGCTGACACATACGTCATGCTTAGGAACAGGTGTCGCCCTTGGGGACTGGTCTGCTCTGGTCGGGTCAAGTTTTTGGTTGTAATTTATATTTTTTTTATTTTGATACTCTACAACAGGCCCACACTAAAACGTGGTTCAAAGTTAATTATGATTCATACACCTTGTATAAATTGTATTGAAAAGAGTAACTACCGAGTTTCTTGCCGGATTCTTCTCGGTAGATACAACATTCCGAACCGGTGGTAGAATCATATAGCTGGCTTTACCTGTATTTGACGATTTATAAGTGTTTCCTTAAAACCTATATAAATAATGAATATTTTGACTTTGACTTTGACTTTGACATAGCAAGCTTCCTTTTAGCACAGAGTAATAATATACTACGTACAACAAAGGGTCACTGACCATACTTGAAAAGTTAAGTTTTGTTTTTTACCTAAATTTAATAAATTATCTAAGAAATGACGTAAATAACTTATTTTATGAAAAATGCATTTATATAATAATTCAATGCATATTTTATAAGTGAAAAAATAACGTTTTTATTTGGTTTTATCTCTCAATCAGTCTAAATGACGCCTGTAGCGACATCTGTCTGTGTCAAGTCTATACGATATCGAAAATGTATGTGACTGACCAGACATGCTTTTAGCCAACTACAGGACTTGGACCAAAGGGACCTATTAAAACTGTTGCTCTAAATCTATACTTTATACTAATCATTATCATCATCATCCTTGCCGTTTTCGGCTACGGCGATTAAGCTACGAAACTCTCAGATGTTTGGCCCTCAAATGGCTGATGTATCCAATCTTGGCAGCTTGTACGCGCGCAGTGAGCACATGTGAGGACTCCATCCACCTAATTATAGTTGACATTTGCAGGTGTTCTATTCGAGGATGAACGGAGACGGGAGCTGACCAAAAGCGTGATCAGATCAAGAACTTTACACTAATATTAAAAAGCTAAAGAGTTTGTTTTCTTTGCTTAAACGCGCTAATCTTAGGAAGTACTGATCCGATTTGAAAAATTCTTTCAGTGTTAAATAGCCTATTTATCGAGGGAGGCTATAGGCTATATAGCATTAACCGTAAACGCGGGTGAAAGCCAGCACAGCTAGTAAATAAATAAAAGAGATATATTTTATGAGATTCATACATACATCCCAGCAAGCCTGCGTTCCCCGAAGGGGTAGGTAAAGTTCAAAGAGCGATAAGCTCTTTGCAACACATTCAGCGGATAATTAAATTGAATTTTCAAAACTGTGAAAAAAGTCGTGTCAAAGTCAATAATATCCGACTACATCACATACACTGGTCTGACACCGAGGTAAGTGGCTTAACTTGTGTTATGGATATCAGAATCAACAGTGGTGTTACAAATATATACTTAAATATTGGACATAAACACCCAGACACAGAACAAACACAAGTATTCATCATACGAATGTTTGTGCTGAGTGGGGATCGAACCCACAACTCTTGGCGTATGGGGCAGGGTCACTACCTAATGCGCCATCGAGCCAGTCGCCTTAGGCAGGTATGTATTTTAAAAAGTGGGAAATCCGAGAACGATGGTACGAAGTTCGCCGGTCAGTTTGTTAAGAATAATCAAAGCAACCCCTTGAACACCCTGTAGCTAAGTATTAAGTTGGAGGGCGGCGCGATATACTTAATATCCAAAGTAACTTGCGCGGAGGAAGTCAACTATTTATAGTTGTGCATGTGTATACTAATGGGGCGAATATTTACATACAGACGGACGTACATACCTCTCTTGTAACGCTTATAACTATATAAAGGTTTTTGAATAGCCTTTTACTATTTAAGGAGTCAGTATTGTCAATGAGGGTTTTCAAAAATACAAAAACCGCCAGATGGCACGAGGGAGTCTCGTGGTCTTATCACTGTCACTATTGGCTCCTTGCTGACAGCTTGTCAGTGGTCTGACAACAAACCAATGAGGAGGGTGACAAGACCGCAAGTCACAGTTACGCCATCTTTTGAATGTTTTAATTCAAAAAACCCTCATTCAAATAATAATTTCAACAGTTTGTTGACTAAAAAAATCTATTTAGTCTGTCAGTTAGATTATAAAAAAAATATATAACATGTATTTTTCCATTTATCTGTCAAACAAACATTGACGAATATACAGCGGACTCAAATTGCGCGTGACGTCACACGTAGGTACAATTTTTACTTACAAGTGACGTCGCAAGCCCCCACTTCAAAACTTTGACGCTCTTAATTTTTGAAATTTTTTGTTATCTTGATAAAGAAAAAAATATGTGTCTCGCATTTTTGTATAATCTAACTGACGGACTGAATAGAATGATAGTTTTTTGACCCAGTATTGTCCCATATTGTGTAGGCGACGAGCTAGCCACTTGTCACTACTTTTTCATTATTTTCTATCTAACCCAGCCCAGGTTTATTTTTTTAACACCTACCGTGGTGTGTACAACAACACAGACAGCTGTGTTCCCTATCCTAACGGACAGGGTGTGACACGAGTTTTCGTCTTCCCCGGGGACGATTGAGTGCTAGAAGGCTCCCCCGCTAGCTCCCACGACCCCAAAAGCCTCCTATGAATCACCTCCTACGATAGCGATACGACCTCAGGAGTATTTGGAGCTCCCTGTAAGGTGCAAGGGGCAGAAAACACCCTTAACCCCATCCAGCAAAAAAAACTTGTATATCCTTTTGACAAGCTCGATGGCGCATTCGGTAGTGACCCTAGCCCATGCGCCAAGAGTTGTGAGTTCGATCCCCACCCAGGACAAATATTCGTATGATGAATACTTGTGTTTGTTCTGTGTCTGGGTGTTAATATCCAATATTTAAGTATATATTTTGTAATACCACTGTTGATTCTGATATCCGAAACACAAGTGCTTAAGCTACTTACCTCGAGATCAGATCAATGTATGTGATGTCGTTGGATATTTATTTATTTATTATACATACTGAATGTTCATTTTCATAAACTATAATAATTTTATTAGATAAAATGTTGAAGAGCCAGTTGAGGTGTGTAGGAATCTTGCCATATGGCGTTCGGTTCTCTCTGCCTACCCCGCTAGGGAAGTGGCGTGAAGTTTAGTTAGTTAATTATTAGGTATTCTACAAGTAAAGTTTACATAGTTGAAAACGCGAGCTGGCCTGTAACTGCCATAACATTATAAGGACAATGTTTGGCAGGTCTCTTGAAAACATTTCCCATGAATCGTGTTAAGGCGTTGCATGCCTTTAACGAGTAAACACGGATACTTACAAGGGTAGAGGGTAAGGGGTTGCTAGCAGCGGGGAGCGGGGAAAATGTTAGCCCGCAGGATAAGGACCGATCCACACTATAATTCTGTTCACAGGTCCTGTTTGGTCCAACTTCAGCCATCATTCAAGCGTTATGTCCCGTGTTTAGTCGGGGTCCGCTTAGACCATGATCCAGGATTTAGCGAGTCTGGTAATTACATTGAAGCGACTGCCGATCTGACCTTCGTAACCCTAAGATAGGGGAACCAGACAATTTTTGGATCATGGTTACAAATTCAAAGTTGTTTGAATTTGCAGGTTTCATCACGATGTTTTCCCTCATCGTCGAACTAGTGGTATAAATGCGTACCTACATAGATTTAAAAAAGTCAGCGGTACGTGCTCGGGTTTGAACCCGCACTCCTCGGTTAAGAGGCGCGTGTCCTTACCAAGCAACCACCGCTCCACTCGGACCTAACAAAAGCTATTATTATTTAGTTGTTTCCAACAAAAGAAAGCATTGCCCACATAACAAAACAATCCATTGTTTGTTACGGACATTCAGAATTGTAACAAAAGACGTATCCTTGTTTGAAGGACTAAGTTCAATACTTCCTTCAGTGTTTGAAGGACGAATTTGAAGTTTGAAGGATGTATTATTTATTATTTTCTTCTACTATTGACAGAGAATAGTATTTCTAACTGTACTTTATTATAAAGCACTAGCAGCGCCCCGCGGTTTCACCCGCGTAGCTCCTGTTCCTGTAAGAATGCGGAGATAAAATATAGCCTATGTTACTCGCTGATAAAGTATCTTTCCATTGGTGAAAGAATTATTAAAATCGGTCCAGTAGTTTCGGAGCCTATTCGATACAAACAAACAAACAATCCAATATTTCCTCTTTATAATATTAGTATAGACTCGCTTCTGCCCGCGGCGATGCTCGCGTGGTACATCGATGAAACATAGCCTATGTGTTATTGTAATGTATAAGCTATACTATTGTAAAGTTTCATTAAAATCCATGCAGTACTTTTTGCGTGAAAGAGTAACAAACATCCACACATCCATACATCCATATAAACTTTCGCGTTTATAATATTAGAAAAATTGTACGTTATTTAGGGCAATTGTTATATATACTTTATAAGGAAAATAAAGTAGGCGAAAATACATTATTTTGCACTATTTCATTTATCTAGGATACATTTTACGTATATCCAATATATAAAACAGAATTATGTGGGTTTGATTGTTAGAATATTTGTAAAAAAGTTAAACGACAGTTACTGGGGTTGATTGGCACTATTAGCAGTAATAATTACCTGTTAAAAGGTGCTAAAAGTAATGCAAAAAGCTTTTTTAAACAAAACGACAAAGTAAATCGTACTTTATTTAGACAGTTACTGAGGTATTAGCAGTGATAATTACCTGTTAAAAGGTGCTAAAAGTAATGCAAAAAGCTTTTTTAAACAAAATGACAAAGTAAATCGTACTTTATTTAGACAGTTACTGAGGTATTAGCAGTGATAATTACCTGTTAAAAGGTGCTAAAAGTAATGCAAAAAGCTTTTTTAAACAAAATGACAAAGTAAATCGTACTTTATTTAGACAGTTACTGAGGTATTAGCAGTGATAATTACCTGTTAAAAGGTGCTAAAAGTAATGCAAAAAGCATTTTTAAACAAAATGACAAAGTAAATCGTACTTTATTTAGACAGTTACTGAGGTATTAGCAGTGATAATTACCTGTTAAAAGGTGCTAAAAGTAATGCAAAAAGCTTTTTTAAACAAAATGACAAAGTAAATCGTACTTTATTTAGACAGTTACTGAGGTATTAGCAGTGATAATTACCTGTTAAAAGGTGCTAAAAGTAATGCAAAAAGCTTTTTTAAACAAAACAACAAAGTAAATCGTACTTTATTTAGACAGAATGTACTTTTTTTTGTACCTTAAATAGCTAAATACTTTATTTGCACAAAAAAAGATGGCGGTCCTAGATGGTATTATTACGGCCGCAATCCGGGTAGGTAAAGTCCTAAGGGGTAAGGAAGTTATCTTTCTTTCTTTTTTGAGTCTAAGGAGCGATAAGGAAGCAATCAAGGAGTGTGATTTTGCAGGCGAGGAGCGAGCTACTTGTCACCATTTTCCATCTAACCCAGACCAGTTTTATTTTTGGCTGAATGTAGTTAAAGAGGCTGGCTGCCTTTGACTCTGCTTTGCTTACCCCTTAGGGGATAACGGGCGTGATGTTATTTATATATGTACATTATATAAGAAACATAGTTAGTGCATTATTTTTAATTTCATAATATCCTCCTAACCGGTATCGGTCACGGCGGCCAATCTCAACGAAGATTAGCCAACTGCGCAGGAGATATTATAGTGCACAAGTGTATGCGCAAACACAGGTGCACTCTCTGTTCCTACACTCTCATAGTCCGGTGAGACGGCACCGAGATGGCTGGAGAGAGTTCAGGCGCAGGACTTAACCTGCTTTCCGAGGCACGGGGGTGATTAAACCGCCAACTTCCTGACTCCGGACTGTGACTGAGTAATTTCAATATTGAAATAACCAGCCAGTTTTGACCCATGCTACCACTAGACCAACGAGGCAGTCATATTTTTAAGTATATACCAAGAAAACTTCAGCTTTGATGTATTCTTTCTTCTCTTCCAATATATCATTTGATTCCTGTAAAATTTTCCTAACAGTGCCTTTCTGTGGATTGCTTATCTTTACCGCTTCTTTTTTCTTACTTTTCTTCCGATATTATTTCTTAGGGCTTACATTTTTAAAGTATTTTTTTTTTTGTGTAGTCGTCGAACTAGCCACTTGTCACTTTTTGACAATTTTCCATCTAGCCCAGCCCAGTTTAATTTTTGGCTGAATATGGTTAAAGGGGCCAGCTGTCCCTTTGATACTGCCTACCCCTTCGGGGATCATGGGCGTGATGTTATGTATGTATGTATGGTTACAATTTTTTTCCTTCTGAATAGTATTACCACATTTCATCAATAGGATAAACTATTAGCCATTTGATCAAAACCTATAACAGACATACCTACAAAATAGCTTTTGCATTAACATTACTAAAGGTTTTGATTAACAGTTTAAGTTAAATTAAACCTTTCAAATACAACTTAACCCAGTTAGTGGTTACAATGCATTCTGTAACACTTTCCATAATTTGTTTCCGATTCCTAACAAACGCCGTTTTGTCCCACATTCCTCAACAAAGATTAAAATACATCCTTCCGTAATCGAGTTAAAAGGGACATTGTTCGTTCAAAATGTCAATCACTTATCGTCAATTTGGCT
Source organism: Glyphodes perspectalis (assembly GCA_951394215.1). NCBI lineage: Eukaryota > Metazoa > Arthropoda > Insecta > Lepidoptera > Crambidae > Glyphodes > Glyphodes perspectalis. The sequence continues at coordinate 1,398,222 of OX596228.1, forward strand.
ATGTAATCTTTTAAACTGGCAACATTAAAGATCGATAAAAGGAAATGGCTTTCGGGATTTACACGAGCGCGTCAGATTAATATAAGAATGGAACTTACTGATATTATAAACGCTAAAGTTTGTATGGATGGATGGACGAGTGGATGTTTGTTACTCTTTCACGCAAAAAGTACTGTATGGATTTTAATGAAACTTTACAATAGTATAGCTTAGACTTGGCATTTTAAAAGAGTACCTATCGAGTTTCTTGCCGGTTTCTTCTCGGTAGAATCTACTTTTTGAACCGGTAGATATTGATCTTATTCTGACGATTTATATGTGCTTTTTTTCATCATCATCCTAGCGTTATGTCCAGTGCTTAGACGGGGTCCGCTTAGACCATGATCCAGGATTTAGCGAATCTGGTAATTACATTGAAGCGACTGCCGATCTGACCTTCGTAACCCTAAGATAGGGGAACCAGACAACTTTTGGATCATGGTTACAAATCCAAAGTTGTTTGAATTTGCAGGTTTCATCACGATGTTTTCCCTCACCGTCGAGCTAGTGGTATAAATACGTACATAGACTTGAAAAATCCAGAGGTACGTGCCCGGGTTTGAACCCGCACTCCTCGGTTAAGAAGCGCGTGTCCTTACCATTGAGCTACCACCGCTCTTTTATATGTGCTTTTTTTAAGCCTATGTAAATAAAGACAATTTCATTTCATTTTATTTCATTTCACTTATACATTACATTAACAAATAAGCTATAAAAAATAAAATAATAATTTTCTAGTTAACACCAATTCCCTAGGCCCAAACTAAGCTTATGCTTGTCCTATGGATACTAAGTGAACGGATAGACATACGTAAATTACGAAGTACGCCGGGTCAGCTAGTTCATATTATAAAGAGGAAAGATTAGATGGTTTGTTTGTTTGTATCGAAAAGGCTTCGAAACTACTGGACTGACTTGAAAAATTCTTTCACCAATGGAAACTTTATCAGCGAATAACATAGGCTATATTTTATCCCCGTATTCCCACGCGAGCCGGAACTACGCGATTGAATCAGCGGGGCGCTGCTAGTGTTTTTTTTATAGAACTAGCGACCCGCCCCGGCTCCTCACAGTGAGCACAGAATAATCTAACTATGCATAATTATAAACCTTCCTCTCGAATCACTCTAATTATTAGTGAAAACCGCATTCACATCCCTTGCGTTGTTTAAATGATCTAAGCGAACGGACAGAAAAAGCGAATTTATTTTATAGAATAGAATAGTTAAATAAAATGTTTAGTACCAAAATATTAATTTAGGTTGTGTAGAAAACGTTTATTGGCAACCATTTCTTAAACTCATTTTAAAATTTAGGTAGATTTAATTTTATATAAGACTAGCTGTGCCAGCGGTGTCACCCGCGTTTATGGTTAATAATATAAAGACTATTTCTGTCATACATGATTTCTATGTAACTTTAACCATTAAGGCTGCACACGCGACGGAAGCTTAAAAAATGGAGTAACTGCTCCCGTTTTCCCAACATTTCCCTTCACTACTCTGCTCCTATTGATTGTAGCGTGATGAAAAGTATACTATAACCTGCCCAGGAGTATGAAGAATAATTGTACCAAGTTTCGTTAAAATCCGTCGAGTAGTTTTTGTTTCTATAAGGAACATACAGACATACAGGCAGACAGACAGACAGACAAAAAATTTACTGATTGCATTTTTGGCATCAGTATCGATCACTAATCACCCCCTAATAGTTATTTTGAAAATATATTTCATGTACAGAATTGGCCTCTCTACAGATTTATTATAAGTATCTTTAAAGATGGTAATTTTATATAAGATGGTAATTGATTGAATATTTTGGTACTTATGTAATGAGTACTATAATGTGGAAGAGTTAACGTTTCTAAAATGGCCGCCGATACTCTAGTATACAAACAATTATCTTGTCTGTCCGTTACTCCGTTAATCCGGGTAAAAGCATCGCCGCTTGCTGAACACTGAACACTGAACAAAAGCTGTCAGTCAGCGCATTTGCACTGCAAGTAATCTTTTAGATAGTCTTCCAAGGATATAAGCTAGAAAGCTGTGTATATAATCAATGGCGTCAGTGCCGTAGCTACCTAGGGGCAAGGCGGGGCAGTGCCCCGGGGCCCTAAGCTTGGGGGCCCTAAAACCTGATAAGCACACTTCTTCGTACGAGTTTGATTTGTCTCTGCCTAACATCATCATCTTCCTAGCGTTATGTCCCGTGCTTAGACGGGGTCCGCTTAGACCATGATCCAGGATTTAGCGAGTCTGGTAATTACATTGAAGCGACTGCCGATCTGACCTTCGTAACCCTAAGATAGGGAAACCAGATAATTTTTGAATCACGGTTACAAATCCAAAGTTGTTTGAATTTGCAGGTTTCATCACGATGTTTTCCTTCACCGTCGAGCTAGTGGTATAAATACGTACATAGACTTAAAAAATCCAGAAGTACGTGCCCGGGTTTGAACCCGCACTCCTCGGTTAAGAGGCGCGTGTCCTTACCATTGAGCTACCATCGCTCTATGATTTGACTCTGTCTAACGTAGGAAGAAAAATTTGAGTGCCCTCCCTGCAGTAGGGGGGGCCTGGACCCAAAGCTGCGTACGCCCATGGGCCTTAGTTTCTTTTTTGCCCCAGGGCCCTTGTTACCTAGCTACGCCACTAATTGGCGTCCGTAGATTTTGGTTCAAAGGGGGGGGGAAACAATATTTTTTTGGTCCGGGGGGGGGGGGGGGGGGGGCATTGCAGTATTTTGTGGTCTAGGGGCTGCAATACAATATTATTGATAGGTTCTTATCGTAAATAGACCTTGGCACACGAGTTCCATACGTATAGCTAAGACCATTCTAAGACTCTGTTTTTCTGGTCACAATCTTGAACAGCTGATGGTGACAGGCAAGGCTGACGGCAAACGACCAAGAGCGCAGCCCCACGCGATGGTCAGATCAAATCAGATCCTCCTTAAAACACCATGCTTTCCCAAGGCTCTTCACGAAGCTAAACACCGCAACAATTGGAAGAGAATGGTCAAAGAGAAGGTGATTCTGCGGGGGAGTCACGGCCCTCAGTAATGAGGAACACGACGCGAGGAAGAAGAGGAAGACTCTGTTTTTAGGAAGATTGGATAGAAAATCTTCATAAGACTCCGGGCTTAAAATTAGTGAGGCCCTGGCAAAAGATTGGCAAAATATCTACCCCTGGCAGAAGATATTGGAAGAAGATGTAGTTGGAAGTAGTTTTTATTTTATTGACTACGCAATATTAATGTGCTACGGTCTACGGCGACTACGGCACATTCGTAGCTATTCACAATTATACTTTTAAGTTTGTCTTTAAGTCAAGTCAAGTAAAAAATATCTTTATTTACGTAGGCCTCAAAAAAGCACTTGTGAATCGTCAAGTAATAGGTACAAAGTAGAACAATTTGAATCTACCACCGGTTCGGAATGTCGCATCTCCCGAGAAGAAACCGGCAAGAAACTCGGTAGTTACTCTTTTCAATGCCAGATTGAATATAAAAATTAAAATATACAGATTAAGTTAATATTTATACCAAGTCATACAGTTAATGTTTGGTAGAGTAGATGAATAATCAATAAGCATACTATTTATTTCTTTCTAGATTTTCTTTAAGGGGGTTTTGTATAAAAACAATTTGTTTATAGGGTATATAAATCTAAATCTAAAATCTTAATTTATTCCTCAATGTCGAACTAATGGTATACATCCGTATTTCGATATAAAAATTCTAGAGGTACTGTCCAGGTCTGACCCAGCACCCTCTCATTTGAGGCCGGTGTGTTTACCAAATAGGCTACCACATCTCTAAGTCAATTATGGTATTATAACGTTCAGTACCAAAGTTTTTTTTTATTCTATTTGAAAATCAGACCGACAAGTACCCAAAAAGCGACCATAGACCTCATTAGTGAATTGATGGTCTGTGGCGCGGGGTCATAGACTACCGATTGCCCTTTTACGTATTTACCGTATTCCTTAACCAGCCCATTTAAATAATTAAAGATCAGCGCCACTACGTAGTACCTATCGCCATTAAACGTCACCTATAAATTCTAACAACATATACATACTCAAACATCTGACCTTTGGCATACCACGGCACATTCTTTCGTTTGCCTTTTAAAAAAGAAAACTGAGCCTACCCTGTACAGTTAAATCACAACCTTATTTTATATGCAAAAGAGTAGAAAAGTTATTGCAATAGTAGTAGTTACATTCTTACCGCGATTTGAATATCGATTATACGAAATTCAACGTTAAAATTAGGGTGTTAGAGTTGAAATTGGAATGGTTGATTGTATTTCTTATTTTTTAATCGTCCTTGCTTGGAACACGCGTGCCTGCCCTTTTGTTGTTAATTTGAATTTGGAATTTCGGGTTTAAATCAAGTACTACTGGCTGCCACACGAGGGAAATATGTGGAGAATTAAAAATATTTTATTGTTTTGAATTTTATAATCTGCTTCAACAAATAAAAGGTACTTAAGTAGGTAAGTATTTTAAAATATCGCCATTTTTTTTCTATTGTTGTAGGTAACAGATTATGCTCCAAACAACTTAGTAAACATAAAATACAATTCCAAGAAACATGGATGGAACCAGCCACCTTATGGCAGAAACTTGGATCTATTGATTTGCAATAAAAACATTTGGAACGCAATGCTTTCATATATTATTTTAAATCAGTGTGATGTTATGATAAAATATATTCACAATTTTCGATCTAAGATAACTTAATCAATTATTTTATAAACCGAATGTGATTTAGGGAGCTTTTAGCTCTTTGGAATCTACCTACCCCTTCGGGGATTACAAGCATGATGGCATGTATGTGTCATATCAAAATTTTACATCTTCAACACTTCACAGCCCCTTATAAGCAAAATGTATCTTTTGTATCTACATTAAATACTTATCTGACGACATCTGACGACATCACATACATTGATCTGACTCCGAGCTAAGTAGCTAAAGCGCTTATATTACGGATATCAGAATCAACAGTGGTATTACAAATATATAGGCACTTAAATATTGGATATTTACACCCAGACACAGAACAAACACAAGTATTCATCACACGAATGTTAGTCCTGGGAACCACAACTTTTGGCGCATGGGCAGGGTCACTACCGAATGCGCCATCGAGCCAGTCAAAACATTAAAGTCCGTTTTCACAATTTTCCTTCAACCCAGCCCGGTTTTATTTGTTGGCTGAACGTGTTTAAAGGGGCTAGCTGTCCCTTTGACTCTGCTTACCCAATACGATACAATACATACATATGTATGTATGTATAAGTCCGTTAAATAACTTAAAGGACTAACGATTGCGATCCAGAAGACGCCATTGGAGAGCTAAAAGTGCTGTTCCCAGCTGGATTGCTTGATCCAGCATTCCAATCTCTAGTAGCGGTATTGCACCAGCACTTGGATCCAGCACAGCTGGCATTGTGCTGGGTACAGCTGAATTGCTGGATCAGAACAATTGAACCCCACGTTGGGCGCCACAAACGAATGGTATGCTACTAGCACACGTATCTATATACGTAGTTATTTTAATGTATAAATCTTCTGCAGATATTTTCTTACGTTCAACCATATAATATAATAAATAAATAAATGTAATGTTGGTCTGGGACTTAAAAAAAATGTGCCCAATGTGTTCTTTGCATGTCGTAAAAGGCGACTAATGGTGTATCGGGTTTTGAGTATGCGATTGTGTAGGCGACGAGCTAGCTACTTGTCACTACACTTTCTCAATTTTCCATCTAACCCAGCCTAGTTTTATTTTTGGCTGAATATTGCACCAGCAATTCTGCTGCATCCAGCACAGCTGGCATTGTGCTGGGTACAACTGAATTGCTGGATCGGAACAATTGAACACCACGTTGGGCGCCACGAGAGTCATCTGTGACATAAGATCAGAATCTCATATTACAGACGTTAGTATAAAAATCTTGCTTCCTCATAAGGGTAGCGTGTACTCGTTGGGGGTAGTTCCCAGCATGGAGGTTTGAGCACGCACTGTCGGGGCCGTTTGATCATAATATAAGACTATTTATTAATCGCTAATATTCTAGGGATGTATCTACGACCACTTTTATCGATATCGATTATTGCTGGAGCGGGACCCCCATAAAACACACCACGGACTAGTAAAAAAGAAGGACTTCGCGTCACTAATTAGAGGTTAAGCCACCTGCGGAACTCCAACTTGACACGCAACTTACGTCACACATTGACTTAGGCGGATAATGTAGATTTCCGATATCTGGTATCTTTAAAATCTTACTCACATATGCATATAGGCAGTTTCACGCTGTACGCGGCAGCGCAGAGTCCTTCTTTTTTTTTTACTAGTCCGTATTACATACAAACATACTTATAGATGTATAGATATCTACCCCGCCAGAAGATAGTCAAGATTAAAGCTCCAATAAATATATCAACAGACCTAGCCTGAGACGGGTGTCAGGGACCATCACTGGACACTGCTCACTAAACAAACACTTCCACACACTAGGCATAACAGACAGTCCTCTGTGCAGAGCGTGCATGGAGGCAGAGGAAACGGTGGCGCACGTGCTCCTTGAGTGCACGGGCGTCGCCCAAATCCGCAAGGAGACTCTCGGTACACCGGAATTACTCGCGGACGCCCTGAGTAGACTGGGAAGACCCATCTGTTTCTGGAGGGAGGTGGGCTGGCTGGAGTAATCAGCCGCCATGGCTCACGCACAATGGTCCACCCTGGGGACTAAGTGCGGAAACCAACACACAGAACTTTAGAACTTTAGAATATATCAACAGATGACGTTGATGGGGCATGCAGAAACGACAAATATTCTACAATATATTATTTAGCCTAAGTTAAAATATCTTTTTGTTCTAATTCAAATTCAAAATGTCTTTATTTGTGTAGGCTTCAAGAAAGCACTTATCAATCATCAAATTTACATAGGTGATCCTTAAACTACATGAATCTACTACCGGTTCGCAATGTTGATTCTACCGAGAGTTTTAAGCGAACGACGTAAAATAAAAGCTGCATTTTATCGAGCGAGTCACATCACTAGGACCTTTTCGATAGCGTGCGATATAGATCGACAGCGATCGTTCGCGTGCGTGCGAGCGAAAGTTCACCGGGACGATAACGATATTCGAATTCGCTTCCGACCAATCGATACGAAATCCGATACTAGACTTTGACCGTTGGATTTTCATACATACATACATAACATCATGCTCATAATCCCCGAAGTAGGCAGAGTCAAAGGGGCAGCCACCCCCTTAAACACATTCAGCCAAAAATAAAACCGGGCTGGGTCAGATATAAAATTGTGAAAAAGTAGTGACTAGTGGCTAGCTCGTCGCGTACACAATCACGTACATAAAACCCGATATACCATTGGATTTTCGGTCAAAATAAAAAAAAATATTTATTTTTATGTTTTTTTCCACAACTTCGCCTGCGTAGGATTTGAATTAAATAAATATTTTTTTCAGACTGACACCAATTCCCTAGTCCCAAACTAAGCTTATGCTTGTGCTATGTATACTAGATGAACGGATAGAAATACTTAAATACGTTTATAAACATCTATGACTCGAGTACCATGTTCATCATCATAATCCCCGAAGGGGTAGGCAGACCACATTCGGCCAAAAACAAAACCAGGCTGAGTTAGATGGAAAATTGTGAAAACATAGTGGTTAGCTCGTACCCACAACTCCATTTAAGTCGCCTTTTACGACATGCTGGACAAGAAACACAGTTGGCACATTATTTTAAAATCCCAGATCAATATGGGACAATGGGCAGGGTTAGATGGAACATTTTGAAAAAGTAGTGACAAGTGGCTTGCTCGTCGCTTACACAATCATAAACCCACCACCCGATATACCATTACGACATTCTAGACAAGAAACACAGTTGGCACATTATTTTTAAGTCCCAGACCAACACGGGACAATTTTTTTAATAATACTTTTTATTATATTATACTAGCTGACCCGGCGCACTTCGTAACGCCCCGTTCTCGGGTTTTCAATACCCATTTTTTTATTTACCGCGCAACTTTTTTATTTTTCGCTTTTTTTATGAACCTTTACTTGACAATAACAAATATAACTAAAACAAGAAATAGCGAAATCGGTAAAGCCGTTCTCAAGTTATAGCTTTGGGGTGGACCACCCTTATCACTTAGGGTTATGAAAAATAGATAAAAACCGATTATCAGACCTACAAAGTGTACATATAAAATTTCATCAAAATCGGTTAAGCCGTTTCGGAATAATCTTTAGTTAGAAAGTAAGGACCAATAATGCGCAAATGACCTCTGTATGCGAATTTGCTATGGCGGATTCAGTTCCATTCACCCTGTATAAGTTATGTACTTACATAGATCCCGAGGTACATGCCCGGATTTGAACCTGCACCCCTCGGTTATGAGGCGCGTGTCCTTACCATTGAGCTCTTTCTATGTAGGTATAGTGAATCTAATATAATCAAATCGTTGCCATGGCTAACAAATCATCAATGACGTCATAGTGCAGTATTGTCCAAAGGTATTATTAAGTACCGCCTTTTGACGTCACTCAACCGCGTTCCTACGAAATGAGTTATAAATAGCCTTGGTGAATAATATTCTTATGCAAATAGTTACGCTTAATCATTCGCCATATATTTTTAACAGGCTAGTGTTGAAGAGAATGAAAATGTATTTTGAGTGCCGTGCCGTTAACCCGACTGGCTCGATGGCGCATTCTGTAGTAATCCTGCCCCATACGCCAATAGTTGTAGGTTCGATCACCCTGGACAAACATGCATGTGATTAATACTTATTTTTGTTCTGTGTCTGGGTTTTAATATCCGATATTTATGTATATATTTGTAATACCACTGTTGTTTCTGATATCCGTAACACAAGTGCTTAAGCTACTTACCTCGGAATCAGATCAATGTATGTGATGTCGTCGGATATTTATTATTTATACTTTGCTTAGTTCTTAGTTGTAGATATTTTCTATTCTAATCCGAGTTTTTAATAATATTCTACAAGTATATTATACTTTTATTTAAAAAAACATAAATTTAAGGAAGTTTAAGCAACTCCTTATAATGTCTGATTAGCCAACTGCGCAGGAGATATTTAGTGCACAAGTGTGTGCGCAAACACAGGTGCACTCTCTGTTCCTTCACTCTCACAGTCCGGTGAGACGGCACCGACATGACCGGAGAGAGGTCAGGCGCAGGACCAACGGCTTAACATGCTTTCCGAGGCACGGCGGTGATTACACCGCCAACTTCCTGACTCCGGACTGTTACTGAGTAATTTCAATATTGAAATACCCAGCCACATATTTTTGGCCCGACCCGGGTTTGAACCCGGGACCTCTTGGTCTTTAGGCGGCGCATGCTACCACTAGACCAACCAGGCAGTTATATATATAGACTAGCTGTGCCAGCGGTGTCACCCGCGTTTATGGTTAATATTATAAAGACTATTTCCGTCATACGTGATTTCTATGTAACTTTAACCATTAAGGCTGCACACGCGACGGTAGCTTAAAAAATGGAGTAACTTCTCCCGTTTTCCCATCGTTTCCCTTCACTACTCTGCTCCTATTGATTGTAGCGTGATGAAAAGTATACTATAACCTGCCCAGGAGTATGAAGAATAATTGCACCAAGTTTCGTTAAAATCCGTCGAGTAGTTTTTGTTTCTATAAGGAACATACAGACAGACAGACAGACAGACAAAAATTTTACTGATTGCATTTTTGGCATCCGTATCGACCACTAATCACCCCCAGATATTTTGAAAATATATTTCATGTACAGAATTGACCTCTCTACAGATTTATTATAAGTATAGATTAAGCGGTAGGTTGAGATACAAGGATATAACAGCACCATAATAATATTACAGCATGTATGAAAAGAATAATAAATGTCAGAGAAGCAAGTGAGGTGTGTAAGGACCGTTTTTAGGCGCTCGATTCTCTGCCTACGCCAGTGTAATGGCGTGATGTTAGTTAATTAGTTGTTTGAAATACAATAAGCTAGTTGACTCAAATATTTTTAAGTTCATAAGTTAGATTATCAAAAAATAATTTTGTCCCATGTTGGTCTGGGACTTGGCACATGTTGATCTGGGAAAAAAAAAGAATGTGCCAACTGTGGTTCTTGTTTAGCATGTCGTAAAAGGCGACTAATGATATATCGGATTTTGGGTGTGATTGTGTAGGCGACAGGCTAGCCGCTTGTCACTACTTTTTTAAAATTTTTAATCTATTTTATTTTTGGCTGAATGTGGTTGAAGGGGCATGCTGCCCCTTTGACTCTGCCTACCCCTTCGGGGATTATGGGCGTGATGTTATGTATGTATATATATATGTATGTATGTATATTGCTTACGTATTTAAGCAATACTTTTTGTCATCCCACAAATGGACCATAGAAAATTGAATCAAGTAGCCTATTCTGTATCGCAATACAACTTAATCATACATACAAGTCAGCATTTGATATCTCTTCTTATCTGTGATTAGACTGACACCTGCAATGTAAGGCTAGGAATTAACTACTTTATGATGATAATAGATTTGTTGATCAAGTCATATCAACGGACTTTGGTGTGTATGATACCTACATGAAACATAGGTTAGTTCTGAGGCTTAAAAATAATGTGCCAACTGTGTTCCTTGCCTAGCATGTCGTAAAAGGCGACAAATGGTATATGACTGGCCTCTGGTCGAGTGGTTAGAGACCCCACGAAACCAAAGATCGCGGATTCTAATCCCGCTAGGGGCAAATGTTCTGTTTGATGGACTTGTACTCGAGTCATGGATGTTTATAAACGTATTTAAGTATGTCTATCCGCTCACCTAGTATCCATAGCACAAGCATAAGCTTAGTTTGGGACTAGGGAATTGGTGTGTCAGTCTAGAGAATTTATTTATTTATCGGGTTTTGGGTGTGTGATTGATCTAGCCACTTGTCACTACTTTTTCACAATTTTCCCTTTAACCCAGTTTTATTTTACCATAGACAGTTAATTGCCTTTTACGACATGCTTGGCAAGTAACACAGTTGGCACATTCTTTTTAAATCTCAGACCAACATAAATGTCTTAAACTATGAAACCTCCTATCGGGCGATGTCATGCGCAGATTAAGGCTTTCCTTCCTTCCGCCGCGTCCTCGACCTATTTCCTGGGAGGCCGCCAGAGGTCGCAGGTCGGAAGGTCAGGTCAATGTTGAGAATGCAAGTTTTACCTGAGTTTTTTTCCTCTGTAAATAAAGACAAACACTGTTTTTTTTTCTACAAAAAGGTTTTATTAATAATAAAATAAATTGCCAAGAACTTTATCAACAACTTTTTTCCACCAATCCCCATCATGAGGCATCAATGGGGATTAGTGGACAAAAAGTTCACAAATCCCCATTGATGGGGATTTCCAATGGGGATTAGTGGAATAACCCATTGATATATATTCCTTTGTTTTTTTTTTATTATTAACCCAGCCCAGTTTTATTTTTGGCTGAATGTGGTTAAAAGGACCTCTGCCCTTTTGACTCTGCCTACCCCTTCGGGGATTATGGGCGAGATGTTATGTATGTTATTATAATATAAATGAAATATCCATCATTTATCCTATTTTGAACATTCATTCTATTTATGTTGTCGATTTAGCATCCTAGTATTAAAACTGTAAGTATGTATGTATGTAGTAAATCCATCCATTATGACGCATCCATCCATCGCCTCGCAACTAAGTTGTTATCACGGCAGTCTGCCGAACACCTGCATGCTTTACTGATACCAGACACGCTGTGTAGAGCCAACAAACGAGTAGAGTTGGCTAACAAATAATATAGGTTTATGACGGTACCGCGGGGTTTGAGTGGGAACCTCGGCCACTGACTCATGTCCACTGTGGGACATTATAATGTCCTCCTAACCGATATCGGTCATGGCGTCCAATCCCAACGAGGATTAGCTAACTGCGCAGGAGATATTATAGTGCACAAGTGTGTGCGCAAACACAGGTGCACTCTCTATTCCTTCACTCTCATAATCCGCAATTATTTTCGCATTTGTTATCATGTTAAGGGTTAGGTTTCGATCGTGTTATATTCTTACTATCGAAAAGGAAGTATTTTACTGATCCTCGGACTCATAGCGGAAAATCTAGAAAATACAATAACTTTAAATATAGGTACCAAGAAAAACACATACATTTGTTTGCCACTTCTATAGAATATTAAACTCTACGCGAAACCGATTAAACATTATCTAAGCCTTTCTCAATTTTGAACAAATAATCTCAGATAATTGTGATAAAATATTAATTTTCGATATCATTAATATCAGTCTTGTGTAAAGTGCGATTTAGTTAATAAGTAATTTTAGTTAATTAGTTTGTTAGCAAAATGTTTGACAAAAATATAATTACACTTTTAGGTAAGTTTCATTATTAAATCATCATGTTTAAATCAAATCGTTAAATCCTTACGTGGTAGCTCAACGGTAAACACGCGCCTTGAATTCGAGGGGTGCTGATTCAAATCCGGGCACGTACCTCTGGATTTTTTCTAATTTACGCATTCCAGCTGGGCCCAGCAAAATTTTAGCTATGTGAGACTAGTGGCATGTGCTGGTTGAATGCCGCTGGATTTTAATCCCTACTAGAGATTGAAATGCTCGATCGAGCTATCCAGCTGGGACCTGCACAAAGCTCTGCTGGAGCCAGCGTCAAGTGCTGCACTGTATTGCAATCCCTATTCGGGGTCATGGTCCAAGCGGGCACCGACTAAGTATTGTTCCAGTATATCAATGGTCTTCTTCAATAGATATATCGTATATCATATATCTATTGAAGAAGACCATTCCAAAATACGACTGAGCATATATTTGACTGACCCGTTGGTCAAGTGGTCAGAGACCCTGGCCACGAAACCAAAGGGTCGCCGGTTCGAATCCCGCTAGGGGCGGTGTGATGAACACGGACATTTAAAACCTACTTGAGTCATTGATGTTTACAAACGTATTTAAGTATGTCTATCCGTTCACCTAGTATCCACAGCACAAGCATAAGCTTAGTTTGGGACTAGGGAATTGGTGTGTCAGTCTGCAGAATTTATTATTAAATTTATTATTATTTACGAGCATATCACACAAAGTAAGGAAAATCCTTCACATTTTCCTTTAAAAAAAATCTTTTTTACCCCTTTAGGGGTAGTTACCCCCATTTGGAAACCACTGGCTCAAAAGATCATCACTATTGTTTTACGTCTTATCATCATCTTCCTAGCATTACGTACCTTCTTCACCGCAGAGCTACCAGTGCAAAACTTTTAAATATCCAGAGGTTCGAGCCGAGAATCGAACGTCTCATAGAAGTGAACTTTATTATTAAGCTACCACGGACGGAGTGCGTCGTTAGGTATAATTACCCTTTTTTGAGGCGGAGACCATAACCCTTCTGCATGGAGAAGAAGAGGAGTGTGTGAAACTTCAGAGGCTTCTCTCAGAGGTCACTCTCCGACCAAAGATGGTAGATGGCCAGGGTATACCCACTGGAGACGATTTCCGTGTGCCGTATCGTATCCCCCTAGGGGCGGGAGGTCCAGCTAAGGCAGGGCCGACGCTGGGGTGTTCACCGTGGTTTAGCGCTGCGCGATTCCGTGGGCACCTTACATAAAGGTGTAGAGGTATATCCCAGGGGTTTAGTCGGTATACCTTGCTTACTATCACCTTGGGCGGAGCAGGATCCTCTTACCATCCAGAGGGTCCCGGGAGTCTGACACACCCCGCTGATTCCCCCCGGTCTTAGCGAGACGGTGCGTAACGTATACTGGGTATACAAAAAAAAAGGGTATACCCAGAAACCCCGCTATACCTCATCGCCTGAGTGGAGATGTTATGGCGAACCTTCGAAGCCACTGAGTTAGAAAACCGTTTTAACCATGCTCTGTATTTTAGGGTGCATCCTGCTCAGCCAGTCAGCTTACGGAGTCTTCTGGAGGTGCACCCAGGACTCCGACTGCGCAGATGTGAACGACAGCGTCTGTCTCGACGGCTCCTGTGTCTGTCGACCCGGGAAGCAGGCTGTGTCAGGAGGTTCTGTGTGCACTGAAGGTATGTAGAATATGGATTTCAAATTTAAAAATGTGTTTGATCATAGGCTACATGAGCACTTACAATCGCTCGTAATCCTCGAAGGGGTAGGGCAAAGTCAAAGGTGAAATTCAAATTCAAAATTCTAATTCAAATTATCTTAATTTATATGGGCTTCAAGAAATCACTTACAAATATTCAATATCATAAAAAAACAATAAGAAATAATATTACCACCGGTTCGGAAGGTAGACTCTATCGAGAAGAAACCGACAAGAAACTCGATAGTTACTCTTTTAAATGCCAAATTTTACAAATTTGTAAACATCATTAATTTATACACTAGATATCACTGCACTTAAATATGAAATTAACCATATATCCTTGTCATTGAGGTAATCTTGTATCTTGTAATAGCCCTTACTCATTAAAAATGATTTAATGCATAATTTAAAGTTTATCAAACATTTTAATACTTAGCCAATAAATGAATTACTTACCACTCTTTTGGAGTCTATTATTGGGAAACGAAAATAACGAAACGAAATAACGAAACAAGTAAAAAAAACTAGTGACAAATGGCTAGCTTGTCGCCTACACAATCATACACCCAAAACCCAATATACCATATATCGCCTTTTACGACATCCTTAACAAAGAACACAGTTCATACGGTACCTATATTATTTTTAAGACCCAGACCAAACTAATACGAGTATATGTAAAAGCCGAAGAAGGCCCAGACTCACCTGCCACGACCAGATTGGTCGTGTATTAACAGTAGGTGATGTTAGGAGTCATAAAAACCGTAGAGCTTGTATGAAAAGGATCATGAATGTTGAAGAGGCGTGTGAGGTGTGTAAGGATCGTGCCATAGCGTTCGGTTCTCTCTGCCTACCCCGCCAGGGAAGTGGCGTGAGTTTAGTTTATTTACAGTTTTATTTTTCTATTTCCAGTTGCCCCATACTTGACGGCGGAGTGCGTGGAAGATTTCCAGTGTTCCTGGCTGTTCACCGGGTTCGAATGTCGCAGGCAGGGGACTGCTCAAAGTATGAGGCCACCCTCAATATATATGTTAACCCTACCATCCTCGTTCATAGTGATATATTCATAGTTCATTGCCTTTTATCCTTGTGTACGTACAGATAGATGCCTATAATTGAAGTTTATGTTTGCGATGTCGAAATAGCTTATTACCAAATGCTTATTAAATATCTTCTGGCTTATCTCTAAAACGGCTGGACAAACTTAGTTCAGATTTTCACTGGTAGATAAATTATTGCGTTATAAGGAGTATTGACTGCCTCGATGGTCTAGTGGTAGCATGCGCCGCCTAAGGACCAAGAGGTCCCTGGTTAAATTGCGAGTTGGGCCAAAATTTGTGGTTAGATATTTCAATATTGAAATTAATCAGTAACAGCCCGGAGTCAGGAAGTTGGTGGTTATATCACTTCCGTGCCTCGGAAAGCACGTTACGCCGTTGGTCCTGCGCCTGACCTTCGGTCATGTCGGTGCCGTCTCACCAGACTATGAGAGTGAAGGAATAGAGAGTGCACCTGTGTTTGCGGACAGTCTTGTGCACTATAATATCTTCTGCGCAGTTGGCTAATCAGACATTACAAGGAGTAGCTTAAGCTACTATCAAATAATGTTTTTTTTTTTTATTATAGAAGTATAATATACTTGTAGAATATTAGTTAATACTCGTATTAGAATAGAAAATCCGAACAGTACATTTTTTTTTGTTAAAATCTATTGCGGAAAACAGGTCATAAAAACTATATGTACATATAGTGTTTGTATATCACACGATTTTCATATATATGTTATATCTTCCCCCAGCCGGCAGGTGTTTCTGCTTACCAGGCAACCACTACTTCCGGGGTCGTTGCTGGCCTAACACAGAGATGGGCGAGGCCTGTACCAGGGACGACCAGTGTCAAGGAGTGGTCAGGGACCCCTTCAGTATGCAGTGTAATAGTACTTGCGAGTGTGCTGACGGGTACTACCTACGGCAGAGGGGGGAGTGTCGAAGGATTGGGTCAGGTGAGGGTTGAATACTCGTATAACTACAGATAATAAAAACGGAATGTATGAAAAGGATCATGAATGTTGAAGAGGCGAGTGAGGTGTGTAAGGATCGTGCCATATGGCGTTCGGTTCTCTCTGCCTACCCCGCTAGGGAAGTGGCGTAAAGTTTAGTTAGTTAGTTAATAAAACGGTATTTTTATGGAATTTAGTTAGTTTTAATAAAATTATGTCTGTACATTTTGATGTACTTACCACATATTAGAGATAAGTAAAACATGTTTTTGAAAAAGGCTATCTGTTGAGTTTCTTGCGGCACCTCTTCTCATCAGGCCATTCACGTCGAGGTGCTGGTAGGGTAAAAAAGTGTGACGTGCAAAAGAATTTGTTACAAATCTACTTGCAGAAATAAATTATTTTATTTTATTTTTATTTTTAATTTAATATTAAAAAGAGGTAAGATTGGATTTTTTTTAATTGAATAGGCTCCGAAACTACTGGACCGATTTGATAATTCTTTCACTAATGGAAAGCTATATTATCAGCTAGTTTTTAGAGCGTATTCCCACAGGAACGATTTCTACTCAGGTGCAACCGCGGGGCGCTTTCGTATTTCTTTTCATATTTCTTTATAATAATTTTTCCTTATTTTAAAGTCACTGCTATTCAGGACTTTAACTATTTAACTTATAAATGGTGAAAATAACCCAAACTCCCTCACGTCAGATGTATTATGCATTACGTCTTTCAAATCTATGTACCTGGGAATTTATACCACTATGGGGGGTTGCAGTAATTGTTGGTCCAGGGGGGACAATACAATGTTATTGATAGGTGATGCTAGGCAAGGAACACAGAACATTATTTAAGTCCCAGACCATCATGGGGCTATATCATCATCTTCCTATCGTTATATCCCGTGCTTAGACGAGGTCCGCTTAAACCATGATCCAGGATTTAGCGAGTCTGGTAATTACATTGAAGCGACTGCCGATCTGACCTTCGTAACCCTAAGATAGGGGGACCAGACAATTTTTGGATCATGGTTACAAATCCAAAGTTGGTTGAATTTGCAGGTTTCATCACGATGTTTCTCCTCACCGTCGAGCTAGTGGTATAAATACGTACATAGATTTGAAAAATTCAGAGGTACGTCCCGGATTAAATACACACTTCTCGGTTAAGAGGCGCGTGTCCTTACCATTGAGCTACCACCGCTTACCAAGTCCCAGACCATCATGGGGCTATATATTAAGTTAAGATTGTTATTTTCTTCCAGCTGTGGGTGACGGTTGCGTGCTGGATGAAGACTGTCAATTTGAGGGGGGGGCTTGCTTCCTGAACACCTTCACTTGTTACGACAGGAATGCTTGTGAGTGGTCTTTTTGGCATTTTACTTTTTACTAATATTATATAAACGGGATACTTAGATTGTATGAATGGATGTGTGGATGTGTGGATGGCTATGTTGCATCGATACCACGCGAGCAACGCTGCGGGCAGAAGCTAGTTAGTATATTATAAATGAGAATATAATTTGGTCGGTGTTATACGTCCTCATGCCTTTACTACTTAACCAATTAAAATCTAGCACCACTGAATTTTAAAATTTGAGAAAGAGGACTTTTAATCTCAAAATGATAGGTAAGTGTTTTTTTAATCTATTCCAGCTAGTCTAGGCTAGGCTAGTCTGAAATGTTTTAGACATATATGTCACTTACTCCAGCTACTAAATAACCAGCCGCTTTTTAACGCAAAGAAAAAAAATGAAATTAATGTTGAAGAGGCGAGTAAGGTGTGTAAAGATCGTGCCATATGATGTTCGGTTCTCTCTGCCTACCCCGCTAGGGAAGTGGCGTGAATTTAAGCTAGTTTTAAGTTTAAAATGTTTAAAAGAACGAGGGAAGTTAGAAAAAAAAATTACTTGTCTTGTGACTTTACCACAAACCCAATTCTTTGTCAACAGCCCCAACACCGGAGCCGGCAGTTACCAACACTGAAGCCAGGACAATCCAGGTGTTGTCAGATGTAGACACAGGGTACAGGAGGATCTGTGACGCGTCTGTCCCCTGTCCTGCGCCCTTCGAGTGCTCGAGCCATGGGGTGTGTTTGTGCCCTATGGGGTACTACCCTGATGCCAACCAAGCTATGTGCTTAGCGGGTAAGTGAATTTACATACTACCCGTTCGCTTCAAGTTTGCCGTCGATGACCGTTACAAAATGACATCACAAGCGCATCAAGTGGTAAAGTCGCCAAAAAAATTTATCGTATTTGTCCTGCTACTACGCGAGCGAAGCCGCCTGCTAAGGCTTGTATAATCTATTTTTTTGACTCGGAAAGTTCTCTATTACCCAGCTACATCAAGTGACTTTTTTCAGAGCTGGGCTCCCCAGTAACCTCAGCTGAGCAGTGCGTCGGTTTCTTCACTGCAGTCAGGGAAGGGATCTGTTCCTGTCAAGCTAACTTCTTCTTCGGCGAAGATATGAGGACTTGCATCAAAGGTGAGGAAGAATCCTAACTACCTCATAAATATATAAGCTCACAAAATACATCTTTAAAATATTCTCAACTGTGTAAAAAAGTTTAATGGTTTTATAGATATAAATCTGCAATTAATTGGAGGCTTTTACAAATAATATCCGATCCGGTCCGATGTTGGTCTGGGACTTAAAAAAGAATGTGCCAACTGTGTTTCTTGCCTAGCATGTCGTAAAAGGCGACTAATGGTATATCGGGTTTTGGTTATTAAATTGTGTAGGCGACGAGCTAGCCACTTGTCACAACTTTTTTACAATTTTCTATCTAACCCAGCCCAGTTTTGTTTTTGGCTGAATGTGGTTAAAGGGGCCTGCTGCCCCTTTGACTCTGCCTACCCCTTCGGGGATTATGGGCGTGTTATCTTATGTTACAAATAATACTAGCTGTACAAGAAGAGCGGTCGTAGGAATAGTACAAAAAACAAGAGAAGTGTGACTTAATGTGGATGTCATTAATATATCCAAAGAAATTATTTTAGTCAAAGTCAAGTCAAAATATTCTTTATTTATATAGGTTTCAAAGAAACACTTATAAATCGTCAAAAACAGTTGAAAGAGATATGATTCTACCACCGGTTCGGAATGTTGCATCTACCGAGAAGAATCCGGCAAGAAACTCGCTAGTTTCGGTAGTAAATTGGATGTTAGTTAACTAATCTTTAACATTTTCCATGCATTTTCTTTAGATTTCTAAACGGTGGGTGAAAATCTTTTGTAAAATAACAATTCATAAAGAAACGTGTGAGCTGTGTAAGGACCGTGTTATATAGCGCTCGGTCCTTTGCCTACCCCGCCAGGGAAATGACGTGAAGTTAGTATCAAAGTCAAAGTCAAAGTTAAAATCTTCTTTATTTATATAGGTTTTAAAGAAACACTTATAAATCGTCAAATACAGGTAAAGAGATATGATTCATATTATATCTCGTCTATCTATCTATCTATCATCGGTTCGGAATGTTGCATCTACCGAGAAGAATCCGGCAAGAAACTCGGTAGTTACTCTTTTCAACAACAGTAGGTATTAACAAAGATGTAAAAATCATATTTAACTTTGAACCATGTTTCAAAGTGGGCCTGGTGTGAAATAAGAAAATATAATTATATAATAACTAACTTAAAAAAAAAAAACCCGACCCGAGCAGACCAGCAGTCCCCAAAGGCGACACCTGTTCCTAAGCATGACGTATGTGTCAGCCATCGCTTCGCTCAACCATATTTATATTCGACAAAGCAAGTGAGTTGTGTAAGGACCGCATTGGCGCTCATTTCTCTGCCTACCTCGCCAGGGAAATGACGTGAAGTTACTTAATTTAGTCAGAGAAACACGCAAAGTGCATAAGGACCGCGTGTTGAACGGTCGGTTCTCTGCCTTCGCCAGGGAAATGACGTGCAGTTAATTAACTAACATTACAATTTTTTTTGTCCAGCTGCCCGCTTCATCACCGACGCTTGTCTAATGGACGAAAATTGCCACACGTTCGGGGCCCATGCGCGCTGTGGGGCCCCCCAGCAGTGGGGCATCCGTAGCTGTGAGTGTGACCTAGAGGAGACCGTGTGGGACGCTGAGAGGGGTCTCTGTAGACTGTTTGTCGGTGAGTCTAATTTATCAGTAATACTTATTTGCAAATATACGGCAACTGCAACAATTTTAAGGCGTAGCAGTGGTAGCTCAATAGTAAGGACACGCGCCACCTAACCGAGGAATGCGGGTTCAAACCCGGGCACGTACCTCTGGATTTTTCAAATCTATGTATTTATACTACAAGCTCGACGGTGAGGAAAAACATCGTGATGAAACCTGCAAATTCAAACAACTTTGTAACCATGATACAAAAATTGTCTGGTTCCCCTATCTTAGGGCTACGAAGATCAGATCTGCAGTCGCTTCAATGTAATTACCAGCCTCGCTAAATCCTGGATCATGGTCTAAGTGAACCCCGTCTAAGCACGGGACACAACGCTAAGAAGATGATGATGTAGCAATTTTAAGGCTCACGTAATTTTACTGTTAATTTGCAATGTCGATCCCTAAATTCCTAATTATATAAATTCACAAATATTATTTTCATTATAAAATTAAAATATATAAATAAAATTATAGATTTCTTTAGATGTATAATATTAATTTAGTCAGAATTAAAACAATCATTATTCCACCAGGCAGTGGAGACAAGAGTCTAACATTGCATCGCTGGCTCTTCGATGATAGGGTTACAAGGTTTTTTTTAATTCACGGACTAGTAAAAAAAGAAGGACTCCGCGCCACTCACTGAACGTTTACGCATCTGCGGAGCTCCAACTTGACACGCAACTTACATGACACATAGACATAAGCGCTCCAAATTTCCGATATCTGATATTCCTAAGTCTCACACACATATGCATAAGGGTGACTTCACGCAGTCGTATGACAGGGCGGGCGTATTTCCTTCTTTTTTTACTAGTCCGTGTTTTTAACCGACTTCAAAAAAGGAGGAGGTTCTCGATTCGTCTAAAAGAAAATAAAAAAAATGTATTATACTAACGTATAATAATTTTTTATTTATGTTCACCGATATTTCCGTCAATTATAGACGATTTAAAAAAAAAATTGTTGGATAGTTGGTAGTTTGTTTACTTCTGAGGTGGTCATGATGAGGAAGCCAGGATCTGATGATGGCATCCTTGAGAAATCGATGGGAACCTTCGAAAATCGTAGGGGCGATTAGTGTACTGTATTAATAACAACCAGGCAATGATCGCTATGTCCGGCTTGGT
Source organism: Glyphodes perspectalis (assembly GCA_951394215.1). Lineage (NCBI taxonomy): Eukaryota > Metazoa > Arthropoda > Insecta > Lepidoptera > Crambidae > Glyphodes > Glyphodes perspectalis. The sequence continues at coordinate 1,419,717 of OX596228.1, forward strand.
GGTAGTCACAGGCTCTTGCCTCAGTAGCCTGAGTGATCACTAGCATGTGGACTGAAGTTTATATTAAGGCTTCAAGACAACAACTCTTCCACCAGGTATCGGGGACATATGTGAAGTGGACAGTGACTGCATAGCTGGCGAGGTGTCTGCGCAGTGCGTGCCCGGGGACGATGGACAGCGCCGCTGCGCGTGCCCCGATGGATATCTGACGCATGAAGGACTGTGCCTCACTTTGGGACTGAGTAAGTGACCTCGTTAGAGTCTTGTGTGTACGTGTGTCTGTGTCTCTTAGTATGTGTTGTGGGATTTTGTGTCCATGTGTGACTATGTGTCTGTGTCTCTTAGTATGTGTTGTGGGATTTTGTGTCCATGTGTGACTATGTGTCTGTGTCTCTTAGTATGTGTTGTGGGATTTTGTGTCCATGTGTGACTATGTGTCTGTGTCTCTTAGTATGTGTTGTGGGATTTTGTGTCTATGTGTGACTATGTGTCTGTGTCTCTTAGTATGTGTTGTGGGATTTTGTGTCCATGTGTGACTATGTGTCTGTGTCTCTTAGTATGTGTTGTGGGATTTTGTGTCTATGTGTGACTATGTGTCTGTGTCTCTTAGTATGTGTTGTGGATTTTGTGTCCATGTGTGACTATGTGTCTGTCTCTTAGTATGTGTTGTGGTATTTTGTGTCCATGTGTGACTATGTGTCTGTGTCTCTTAGTATGTGTTGTGGGATTTTGTGTCTATGTGTGACTATGTGTCTGTGTCTCTTAGTATGTGTTGTGGGATTTTGTGTCCATGTGTGACTATGTGTCTGTGTCTCTTAGTATGTGTTGTGGGATTTTGTGTCTATGTGTGACTATGTGTCTGTGTCTCTTAGTATGTGTTGTGGATTTTGTGTCCATGTGTGACTATGTGTCTGTCTCTTAGTATGTGTTGTGGTATTTTGTGTCCATGTGTGACTATGTGTCTGTGTCTCTTAGTATGTGTTGTGGATTTTGTGTCCATAAATGTCAGTGTTTTTGTGTCTGTGTTTGCCTATCTGTGTCTCTTTGTGTTTGTTGTAGATTTCTGTAAATCTTAGTGGTTTTGTGTGTCTAAGCCTGTAAGATGGATAGGGACTATAGTTGGTGAAGTGTCTGCGCAGTGCGTGTCGGGGGCTGATGGGCAGCGCCGCTGCGCATGCGCTGATAGATTTATTTATTTATTTATTCATAATTGCACACATAACAAAACATTTGAAATGCAGTTACATGGACCCTGATAGGGTGTAGCAATATACTTAAGTAGGTGCTTTTAAAAATTACATATTATAATTACATACTTATTAATATCATTAACTTATTTACTTATAGTTATGTAGGCAATTAATATAATTAAATTTACTATTATTGACACGAATTTATAAAATAATATCACAACAAGTATCTCTATGATTGAATTGCACATAAACACATTACCTTATTGCCATTAGACTATATATCTTAGTTAGGTACTATTTTAATAGATAATAGATATGTGACGCATGAGGGACTGTGCCTCTCGTTGTGACTGAGTGGGTAGTCTTTGTGTGTGTTTCAAACACACACAAAGGCTAACTGTCTCCATCACTTTCTGTGTTCCAGTAATTTTTAAAGTGTGTGTTAGTGCATCTGCGTGTTACGAATCTGTCTCAGTATTTGAGTGGCTTTGTGTCTGTTTACGTGTCTATGTTTGTCTTCGTCTATTTCTGTGTCTGTTTAACTGGACTGGCCCGTTAGTCGAGTGGTTAGAGACCCTGGCCACGAAACTAAGTCGCGGGTTCGAATCCCGCTAGGGGCAAATGTTACGTGTGATGAACATGGACATTTGTACTCGGGACATGGATGTTTATAAACGTATTTAAGTATGTATATCCGTTTACCTAGTATGCATAGCACAAGTATAAGCTTAGTTTGGAAGTAGGGAATTGGTGTGTCAGTCTGGAAAATTCATTTATTTATTTATAACTGTGAGTCCATGTGCTTCTGTGACACATGTGTCTCTGTGTTCTATACTTTCTGTATTCTGAGAGTCTGTGTGCCTACAAGTCTGAATCCGTATGTGCTGTAGGTGAATGTTTGTTTTTTATCTAATTTCTTGATACGGACGGGATTTTTACAATCAGAATTTTTCGAATCCAGTCTATAGATTCTAGAATACACAATTAACTTTTAAATGAGGATTTGGAACTGATAAAAACAAATCATACCGTTACTATATAAATAGATAACGTTACGTTAGTCATGCAAAGTTATACACGTGTCAGATAATAATAAAGAAAGCTGACAACTTATCAAATTATGATAAGCTGCTATCAAATATCTTTAATACTTACATTTAAAAGATTAAAAGTGAAATATTATTTAATGAGCATAATTAATCAATTTTATATAAGTTTCACTAAATTAGTAGCGATATCAGAGTGGCCGGACATTGGTTTAGGATGAAATGACAGAAAATGCGGTAATTTTTAACGACATATCTCAATGGTTATATGCTTGTGGGTACGCAAGGAATGTAGGTTCATAGCATCATATTTTTCCAAGTTGAAGTTTTCGATAAGGTAGTAAGGTAGGTATTTGTAGTTTAACAAAAACACGTTATTATGTAGTAATATTTCATACTAGCGGCCCGCCCCGGCTTCGGACGAGTGGAGAATTATTTTCTAACCCACATACATACATTCATCACGCCAATAACCCCCGAAGGGGTAGGCAGAGTCAAAGAGGCAACTGGCCCCTTTAACCACATTCAGCCAAAATAAAACCGGGCTGGATTAGATGGAAAATTGTGGCTAGCTCGTCGCCTACACAATCACATACCCAAAACCCCATACCATTAGTCGCCTTTTACGACATGTTAGATAAGAAACACAGTAGACACATTCTTTTAAAGACAAACACGGGCTGGGTTAGATGGAAAATTGTGAAAAAGTAATGACAAGTGGCTAGCTTGTCGCCTACACAATCACATACCCAAAACCCCATACCATTAGTCGCATTTTACGAGATGCTAGGCAAGAAACACAGTAGGCACATAATTTTGCCCAGACCTAACCTTTTTCAAAATATAGGAATAGTGTAGCATTCTAATGTTGAACCCTTTTTTTTAATCAGTCCAGTAGTTTTTGCGTTTATACGTTAAGTACATACCTACATACAAATATTTTCTAGTTAGTAGATAGACAACACTTATCATTGTAATTATTTTTATGAACTGTCAAAACGCAATGCTACCATAGATTTTAGATGATGATATTTTCCATGGATTTGCAAAATATGACGTCATAACGTCACACGCTCAATTGACTATTCAATGATTTCCAATTAAAAATATAATTTGACAAGTAATTGAAAACGTTAAATAAATGGCTGTCCTAATAATGTATGTTTTAAATTAATGATGTCCTAGACTTGATTGGCTTGTCTACAAACACCATGTCAATATTATCACCTTACCTTGAAATGTTGTAGGTACATGTTTTATCAATGTTTTGTGTATTGTGGACAATGGAGCGACTTTCCTTTATACCATTTCGGTCTAGACTTCAATAAGTAATCAATTTTGACACCATTACAATAATAGCTAATGGTTATTGACGTAAAAAAAAACTATTTCATTTTTAAATGCGTAATCGCTAAGCTTTTAAAAATGTGAAAATTTGAATGCCAATAACCACACAATTATTTCGTACAATTGTCTTGTTTTGTTAAGGCGCTTTCTTTGAATTCATTCCAGGTGATTACTTAGGTAAATATTATTAATTTAATCTATTTTAATGGAGTGCCGTAAGGCGTAAACATTTTTACATACATATATACATAACATCACGCCCATAATCTCCGAAGGGGTAGGCAGAGTCAAAGAGGCAGCAGGTCCCTTTAACCACATTCAGCCAGAAACAAAACTGGGGACCTGCACATTCCAACCAACCAAACCAACCAAACCAAATTGTCTGGTTCCCCTATCTTAGGGTTACGAAGGTCAGATCGGCAATCGCTTCAATGTAATCACCAGACTCACTAATTCCTGGATCATGGTGTAAGCGGATCCCGGCTAAGCTCGGGACAGAACGCTAGGAAGATGATCAGGGCCGGTTTAGGGGAGGGCAACTGGGGCTACCAGTCCCGGGGCTTCCACAAAAAGGGGCCCCCACAATAGACTTCGAAAAATAAAATCAAACTGGTAAACACAAGTACTTAAACAACTTTTCCTTATATATTTTTTCGTGTTTTACCTTTACTTGCGGTACTTTGTACAAACATTATTTTAAATAGTAATTAACAGAAATCATCGATCTTTATTTTTTGATATGATTTTTATGTATATATATATATATATATTTTAATTTGTTAAATAATAAAAGAATTCATATGTACTTGGTTTCACTATACATTATTTCTTGGAAAACTGGACCTTCTTTTTTTTTATTGAAAAATTATTTGTGGCAAGGGGACCTCCACTCCTTTATTGCCCCGAGGCCTCTAGACATCTAAATCCAGCATTGAAGATAATGATGACTATAATTTTGTTCACAGATCTAGGAGACGCATGCCAGATTTCTCTGGAATGTACAGGAAGCAACCACTCTGTGTGCACAGGCGGGCTCTGCGCCTGTGAAACAGGGTACCAGGCTGTTGACGGGGTCTGTGTGCCTGGTACGTAAATTAGGATTCCTTAGTAAAATAGTTAAATTAACTGGCTCAATGGCGCATATGGTGACCCTGTCCCATGCGCCAAGAGTTGTGGGTTTGATCCCCACCCAGGACAAACATTCGTGTGATGAATATTTGTGTTTGTTCTGTGTCTCGCTGTTAATATTATTTACATACATACATAACATCACGCCTGAAATTCCCGAAGGGGTAGGCAGAGTCAAAGAGGCAGCAGGCCCCTTTCAGCCAGAAACAAAACTGGGCTGGGTTAGATGGAAATCCCATGATTCTGGTCTTCTAGCCCACGCTTAGAAGACCCAGTCTATACTCAAGACCCAGTGCGGGTCGGGCCGAGAAAGTTGGGTATTTGAATTTACTCAGTACCAGTTCGGAGTCAGAGAGTTGGTTTATCACCTCTGTGCCTCGGATGCACGTTACGCCGTTGGTCCTGCGCCTGACCTCTCCGGTCATATCGGTGCCGTTTCACCGGACTATGAGAGTGAAGGAATAGAGAGTGCACCTGTATTTGCGCACACACTTGTGCACTATAATATCTCCTGGCCGCCGTGACTGAAATCGTTTAAGAGGATATTATTATAATGCATTCTTTCGGTTGCAGCTATTGGAGGAACGTGCCAGCTGGACGCTGACTGCACCATCGAGAACACGGCTTGCTCTTCCACCGGCACCTGTCAGTGCATCCAGGGCTTCGTGGAGTACCAGGACGTATGCTGGCCCCGTGAGTGGACACTTCTTTTTGACGGAAAATGTATAAGCACTGTCACATTCGAGCGAGGATGTGGTGTGAGGGCTTGTTGCTGTTATTATAACATACATACATACATCCATAACATCGTACATGCCCGTAATCCCCGAAGGGGTAGGTAGAGTCAAAGATACAGTAGGCACCTTTAACTACATTCAGACAAAAATAAAACAGGGGTGGGTTAAATGGAAAATTGTGGAAAAGTTGGGACAAGTGGCTAGCTCCTCCCCTATGCAATCATATACCCAAAACCCGATATACCATTAGTCGCCTTTTACGACATGCTAGGCATGAAACACAGTTGGCACCTTCTTTTTAAGTCCCAGACCAACATGGAATCTGTTATTATAAATAGAAATATAAGTCTGTCGGTTTTAACATTAATTAACGGATAAAGGATTAGCTTATCTTTATACTGAATAAAAAATTCGATTCCGAGAGACGCTCTGTAGAGGCTTTGCTGACTTCCCTAGTCTTTCAGAACCCGACATTGTCACTACACCATCCATAACTAAGGTAAATAACGAATTACCTTCAAGTTACGAATTATTAATTACAATTTACGAATTACCTAGAAGTTACGGATTTCAAATTAGGAATTACTAATAACGAATTACCTACAAGTTACAAATTACGAATTACCTAGAAGTTAAAAATTACGAATTACCTACAAGTAACAAATTACGAATTATAAATTGCGAATTAAAATTTTCGTACTACGGATTGCGAATTTCAAATTTAGAATTTCGGATCCGTACCTGTTTCCCCTGATATCTCTACATCCACATTGTACCCTCAGGAGTGGCCGGGCACGGGGCGGCGTGCAACGTGAGCGAGCAGTGTGTAGCCGTGATGGGTGACCAGGCAGACTGCGTCGCCGGGAACTGCGCCTGCACAGAGCAGTTCCACTACAGAGACGGCAGCTGCTGGGAGCGGATAAGTAAGACACTATTCACTTAAATGTGAACGAATGAATGACTGAATTGAATAAGTGAATGAGCGCATCGCCGGCCCCTGCACCTTCGCAGACCAATTTCACTACAGAGACTGAAGCTGCTGGGTGTACCATTTAAATTCTTCAGAAAAAAATCTTCAGACTGACACACCAATTCTCTAGGCCCAAACTAAGCTTATACTTGTGCTATGGATACTAGGTGAACGGATAGACATACCTAAATACGTTTATAAACATCCATGACTCGAGTACCAATGTCCATGTTCATCACACGAAACATTTGCCCCTAGCGGGATTCGAAACCGCGACCCTTTATTTCGTGGCCAGGGTCTCTGACCACTCGACCAACGGGTTAGTCAAATTTAGAAATAATACTAACTGGACAAAACGTGATATGCGTACATGAGTACGTACAGCTTGACGTTTTGTCAGGGGCGTAGCTACCGTCGTATCTGCCGTATCAATTATACGGGGCCCCCGAGCGACGGGGGCCTCCGAAGTGCGTAAGCAAAAATTAAGAAAATGTTCAAAATTAATAAATCAGTTTTCCGAAAAAACGGCAAGGAGAGTGTATATTTAATTTAAATTTGAATTGTTTGTTAAACATTTTTTAAAAGTGACAGATAATTATGATGAATAAATATTTCTAATAATTTTATGCAAACATTTTTTTTTCTTTTGTGAGAAATCTTTACCCTTCATAAGGGCCCCAAAAATAAATTTATACGGGGCCCCGCCAAGGCACGCTACCCCACTGCGTTTCGTTAAGTCACAAGCGGTCTGGTGGCTCGCTGGAACAAGCTAGATAAATCTTCTACCCTCCGCGAATTGTTTTTTATTGAAAACACAGTAAAAACAATCAGCGAAGTCTTTCCGACCGGCTACCCTCATAGTATCTGGTATTCTGGAAACCGTAACCTAGTACCTAACTGCCAAAGAATATTCTCATTACTTCCTCCCTTCAATACTTCCGTTCTTCCTTCCTTTCGTACTTCTTTGCTTATTCCTAGCATATCCAGGATTTAGCGAGTCTGGTTTGAATCGATTGCCGATCTAACCTTCGTAACCTTCGTAATCTTCGTAAGATAAGGGAACCAGACAAATATTGGATCACGGTTACAAATCCAAAGTTCTTTGAATTTGCAGGTTTCATCACGATGTTTTCCTTCACCGTCGAGCTAGTGGTATAAATACGTACGTAGATTTGAAAAACCAGAGATACATGCCTCGGTTTGAACCAGCACTACTCGGTTAAGAGGCGCGTGTCCTTATCATTGAGCTACCACTGCTCTAAATCTTACTTGCTTATTATCTGCCTTTAATTCCTTCCATACTTCCCATATTAATATCTTTCTTCCTATCTTAATTTCAACACTTCCTTCTTCCTTTTCAACAGATCTCTTCCAATTCTGCAGCCGCACCAGCGAGTGCTACCTGACCACCGGGAGTGAACAAGTTCACTGCAGGAACAGAATCTGCCAGTGTACCTTCGACTACCCGTACTCTGAGGAGCTGGGGACTTGCAGTGAGTATTATCTGAGTATATGACTGCCTCTTTGGTCTAGTATCACGGATACCGCGTCATGTGCTGGGTCCAGAAATAAATATCGCTGGATTGCAATACATAATTTGGTTTCGTCGATGGAAACTCTACCCACTAGACCAGGGATAATAAATAATGTCCTCCTAACTGATATCGGTTACGGCGGCCAATCTCAACGAGGATTAGCCATCTGCGCAGGAGATATTATAGTGCACAAGTGTGTGCGCTAACACAGGTGCACTCTCTATTCCTTCATTCTCATAGTCCGGTGAGACGGCAATCCGACATGACCGGAGAGAGGTCAGGCGCAGGACCAACGGCTTAACGTGCTTTCCGAGGCACGGGGGTGATTAAACCGCCAACTTCCTGACTCCGGGCTGTTACTGAGTAATTTGGATATTGAAATACCCAGCCACAAATTTTTGGCCCGACCCGGGATTTGAACCCGGGACCTCTTGGTCCTTAGGCGGCGCAGGCTACCACTAGACCAACGAAGCAGTCAGGGATAGCGAAGCATTGGCACGCGTGTTAAAAGAGGCACGCATTTATTTATAAGAACAAAAGCATTAACAACAGTTGAGAATAACATTCACGTTAACCGCTTCTTTGGCACTTAAAGTATCTATTACTTATATTGATATTTTAGAAAATTTGGCACGTCTGTTTAAAAGGGTTCGCCACCCCTGCACTAGACCATAGGTTCCCAACCTCTTTATATAAATACCAATTTCATGTCTTTATTTTATTATCTACATACATACATAATATCACGCCCATAATCCCCGAAGGAGTAGGCAGAGTCAAAGTGACAGCAAGCCCCTTTAACCACATTCGGACAAAAATAGAACTGGGCTGGGTTAGATGGAAAATTGTGAAAAGGTAGTGCTAGCTCGACGCCTACACAATCACACACCCAAAAATTATCTAATAATTATCTATACTTATAATAAATCTGTAGAGAGGTCAATTCTGTACATGAAATATATTTTCAAAATAACTATCAGGGGGTGATTAGTGATCGATACTGATGCCAAAAATGCAATCAGTAATTTTTTTTCTGTCTGTCTGTCTGTCTGTCTGTCTGTATGTTCTACTCGACGGATTTTAACGAAACATGGTACAATTATTCTTCATACTCCTGGGCAGGTTATAGTATACTTTTCATCACGCTACAATCAATAGGAGCAGAGTAGTTAAGGGAAATGTTGGGAAAACGGGAGAAGTTACTCCATTTTTTAAGCTTCCGTCGCGTGTGCAGCCTTAATGGTTAAAGTTACATATAAATCATGTATGACGGAAATAGTCTTTATAATATTAACCATAAACGCGGGTGACACCGCTGGCACAACTATTACAAATAAAATGAGTTATAGCGCAACTCGTGATCGTGGCTAGTTATGAAGTTTTTTCTAAATATAGAGGCAAGTAATTTATGATGTTATATTTTTAATTAGGTAGTACGCGCGACCGTCCCCTTAACTGTCATAATATAATGCTTCTCATTTGCCTTTTGAACCCGCTATCGCCTCTGAAAAATCTACAGCGCCCTCTAGGGGCGCCTCCGTTGGGAACCTATGCACTAGACCAGTGCTTCTCAAACTTTTTATGCTATGGAACCCTTTTAGGAAGCGGAGAATTTGTAATAATCGACTTTTAACGGATTTTCCCCCAGGAGTTATGATATTTATGATCAGTACCAATTTTCGTGGAACCCCCAGAAAGGCTTCACGGAACCCCAGGGTTCCGCGGAACACACATTGAGTATAGCTGCACTAGACCAAGCCTACTGTCAATATACAACGTGTTACAAAATACCCCGTAAAAAATATAATTAATTTTCAAAGCCAAAAATGTTATCAACCCTAGTAAGCTGTCATGTCAGGGAACCAGAGTATTTAACAGAAAGGCCTACGTACCTGTTTTACCTTATAATTGTCTACTTTTAAAGTTGTTCTATTTTTCATTCATAAATGTTTGTTACCTTAATACAAGGATGTCATTATACTCCAATACTGGCTTCAAAAAATGTCAAGTTAGAAAAAGAAAATATGTTGTCAATTTCAAATCATTAAAATTTTTGTCGTTCCGCGAATTAGGTAGAAATGGAGGTACATTCTGCATAGTTTACTCTTTAATTTTACTGAAATAGGGTTTGCACATCAGTGATTTTTTTTGTTGGGTAATGTTATACATCGTTGCTACGGTTCTTAAATATTGTGAATGGACTTTAGCTATTTAACTGCCTTTCGGCTGTACGGGTCATTTTGTAACCCCCTGTATAATATTATTTTTCCTTTACAGGATCTTCATCCACAACAATTATTGGAAACTCTGTGGTGATCCTGACTGCGCTATTTTATCTATTCTCAAGATGATTTTATGGTTAATAACATTAGCTTTGTAAATAAATACTTACTCTATTCTTTCATTGTGATAATTCAAATTAGATTAACAACACGGACTAGTAAAAAAAGAAGGACTCCATGCTATCATACTATAGCGTGAAACCACGTTGAACGTCGTGAATAAGATACTTATGGATACCAGATATCGGATATTTGTCATTTGGAGCGCTTATTATGTCAATGTGTGACATAAGTTGCGTGTCGGGTGCTCCCCGAGGAACTTACCTTTTCTTATTAAATCATATTTAATAAGAAAAGGTTACTACAAAATAGATGATTATTTAAATGATAAAAATGTTTGGTCAAGATGATCTGCTCGCATGCACAGTGAAATTTTTAGTCATGTTATTTTAATGTACCACATATTAGAGATATGTAAAACATGTTTTAAAAAAAATATATAAGGTAACTAGCTTCTGCGGCGTTGCTCGCGTGGTACAACAATGAAACATAGATTATAGTTTATTCTAATCTATAAGCTACTATTGGAAACTTTCATTAAAATTTAGCAGTACTTTTTGCGTTAAAGAGTAACAAACATCCATACGTCCATCCATACAAGCTTTTTCGTGTATAATGTGATTGACAGATTTGTTTACCTGTCAACAAAGTTAGTTAGATAGTTAGTTTTGCGGGAAATATAAAAAAATATGTATCACAAGCTTTTTATTTAATAAGCACATTCTTAATACATTTATAATATTAGTTAGGATTATGTAAAATCTTTTTAATTCATTTATCATTAATTAAACATTAAGAGACCACGGACTAGTAAAAAAAAGAGGGACTCCTCGCTGTCGTACTGTAGCATGACGCCACCCTTATGCATATGTAAGTCAGTCTATGTCAATGTGTAATGTAAGTTGAGTGTAAAGTTGGAGCTCCGCAGATGCCTAAACGTTCAGTTAGTGGCGCGGAGTCCTTCTTTTTTACTAGTCCATGTAAGAGACTAAATTTGATGAAAGTTTGTTAATATGTTGACGTACTTAATGAATTGTTTAACATAACATTACGCTTGTAATCCCCAAAGGGGTAGGCAGAGTCAAAGGCAGAGTTTTTTGCCGGTTTCTTCTCGGTAGATCGGAGAATCAGCATTCCGAACGGGTGGTAGATTCACATTGCTCTACAGATTTTTGTAAAATTGACGATTTAAAGTGCTTTTTTTGAGGCCAACACAAATGAAAACATTTTTAATTTTATATTGACAGCAAGCCTTGAACAACATTCAGTCAAAAATAAAACTGGGCCGATTTAGATGGAAAAATTTGAAAACGTTTTAATTAATTGCGTTTAATTTAAACATTTGAACGCATCAAACGTAACCCCTTTTTTCACGTAAATTACATTGTATTGATTTCATGGTACGAGTAAGATATATAACATCACGCCCATAATCTCCGAAGGGGTGGGCAGAGACAAAGGGACAGCAGGCCCCTTTAACCACATTCAGCCAAAAATAAAACTGGGCTGGGTTAGATGGAACATTGTGATAAAGTAGTGACAAGTGGCTAGCTCGTCGCCTACACAATCACATACCTACCCAAAACCCGATATACCATTAGTCGCCTTTTACGACATGCTAGGCAAGAAACACCATTGGCACATTCTTTTTAAGTCATAGACCAACACGGGACAATGAGCAGGGTTAGATGGAAAAAAAAATTAACGATACTAAGGCCTGGAATAAATTTGAAGAGTGGTATTAAGTCCATCTTGCATATAATATTTAAGCGTATATTAGTTTATATCTCCTAAACTACCATTAGATCTAATTTATTATTTATACTTACGTAATAAATGTTTTCAAGCATATCTTACTGGTTTATTTTTATACAGCACGAGTTTAAAGTAAACACCACTGTTAAATATTGAAAGAAAACAAACTCCAATCATGATATTACAAATAATTATTAGCGTTGATATCTCAATGGTAAGGACACGCGCCTCTTAACTGAGTGCTGCAGGTTAAAATCCGGGCACGTACCTCTGGATTTTACAAATTTAAATACGTATGTATACTACTAGCTTGACGGTGAGGAATAACATCGTGATGAAACCGTACATACCACCAACTACATCAAAGGATGTGTAACCATGATACAAATTTGTCTCGTTCCCCTATCTTAGGGTTACAAAGGTCAGATCGGCCGTCGCTTCAATGTAATTACCAGACTCGCCAAATCCTGGATCATGGTCTAAGCGGACCCCGACTAAACACGGGACATAACGCTAAGATGATGAAATTGATGAAGATGATGGAATATGCCATAAGTGTGCGCGAAGTGAAGTGAAAACGTCCCAATTGGGACATTAGGTATGGAACCGCAAAGGCCCATGTTCTTTGGCACGCTCGGTCTCATAATTGGGTAGTTATTACAAGCCAATTAAGTTCTCCACCAGAGGTGGTGGGAGTGTAGCCATCAATTCCGGATATACAGGACAGTCCCAATTTTGCTAAAAATACACGCAGAAATCACGAATAATTCGAAGCCACTTTTTATATAATAGTTCGAGTATTAAAAAATATTTTTTTGATTGGAATAATGATTTTTTTAATTTTTTACTGAATCCCTTATCTATAGATTACGAAGGTAGCAGTTGCTTTAATGTAATTAGACTTGCTAAATCCAGGACTATAGTCCAAGTGGTCCGACTAGGAACGACACATAACGTTAGGATAATAATGACGAAGACCAATTGTCCTCATATTTTTCTAGAAAAACGTGGTCACCTTAGGTGGTGCGGTATTGTGGCGTGGTGAGGTGAGTTATGATGCCGCGTGGCGGTGACGCGTTGCCGCACGTGGGTCAATGGCACAAAGAGCAGGTAGGGTGACCACTGCTTGGGAAAAGTTCAGGATACGACCTGCACTACTTACATATAAGCTAGTACTTAGAATGAAAGAAGAAAAAGCAAAGTGTATTAACAGAAGGTGATGTTAGGAGTCATAAAAACCGTAGAGCTTGTATGAAAAGGATCATGAATGTTAAAGAGGCGGGTGAGGTGTGTAAGGATCGTGCCATATGGCGTTCGGTTCTCTCTTTCTACCCCGCTAGGGAAGTGGCGTGAAGTTTAGTTAGTAAGAAAAAGCAATTTTCCCAATTCATGTTCATGCAGTCAATTAGAGTTCCGTACCCAAAGGGTAAAACCAGGACCCTATTACTAAGATTCCGCTGACCGTCTGTCTGTCTGTCCGTCTGTCACCAGGCTGTATCGCATGAACAGTGATAGCTAGACAGTTGAAATTTTCACAAATGATGTATTTCTGTTGCCGCTATAACAAATACTACAAACGGAATAAAATAAATATTTAAGGCGGGCTCCCATACAACAAACGTGATCTTTTGCCGTTTTTTTTTCGATATTAATAACGGCAACAGGTAGACGCTTGAAGCTTAAGAGCGGTGGTAGCGCAATGGTAAGGACACGCGCCTCATAACCGAGGAATGCGGGTTCAAACCCGGGCACGTACCTCTGGATTTTTCAAATCTATGTACGTATTTATACCACTAGCTCGGCGGTGAGGGAAAACATCGTGATGTAACCTGCAAATTCAAACAACTTTGTATTTGTAACCATGATCCAAAAATTGTCTGGTTCCCCTATCTTAGGGTTACGAAGGTCAGATCGGCAGTCGCTTCAATGTAATTACCAGACTCGCTACATCCTGGATCGTGGTCTAAGCGGACCCCGTCTAAGCACGGGACATAATGCTAGGAAGATGATGAGGTAGACGCTTGAAATATTCTCAGAATATTTCTTTGTTTAGTGCCTACTGTTATAAAGATAATGGTTGATATTGAATTTGTTTTGACGATTTATAAGTGCTTTGTTGAAGCCTATATAAATAAAGATCATTTCATTTCATTTGATACGGAACCTTTCATGCGCGAGTCCAAATCGCACTTGACCGTTTTTTTTACTTTGTCATTCTTTCAAGTTTTCCTGCACCGTCGTACTAATAGTTAGATTTAAAAAATCCAGGAGGGGAGGAGGTATTATACATTAGATTTTTTCGATTGAATGTGGTTAAAGGGACTGCTCTTTGACGCACGATTATATTTTACCAAGATCATCACACGAAGATAGCCCATGTTTTATTTTTTATTTTTTAATATTTTAAAAATGTATTAAAAAGAAATAACTATATATACATATTTACGAAAAAGGGTAGTTGTCCGCCTCGCCGATCAAGGTACCCAGAATACTGGCAGCGTTGCCCCTTTGAATTGCCAGGCTGAGGCGTTGGCCGAGGAAGCTTCCAGCAATCAGGTCGAGAGAAACTTGAATAAGCGGGGCGGACAGCTCTTGGAAAAGTTTGCGGGCCTCTGGACCCTACGGTCCAAGAGTTTCCTCGCCGAATGGAACAAATCGGTAGCAGTTGCCGAGAGCAGAATACTTGGAGAGCTTTCGAGCTTCTGCTGATGCTGCTGCTGCCCCAGCGCACTCAGAAGTGGTGTGGATATGGGAGGGTGCGAAAGTATCAACGCAGGTCGCATCCAAGATAGCCCTTAACAAGAGAGTTTAAACTAAACTTCACGCCACTTCCCTAGCGGGGTAGGCAGAGAGAACCAAACACCATATGGCACGATCCTTACACACCTCACTCGCCTCTTCAACATTCATGAGGTCAACCTTTGGTGTCACAGACAGGATCTCTAATCTGAAGAAAAAACCCTCCCGCAGCCAGGAACTCTATACGCAAGACCAAGTGGCCCTACATAAAACTGAATCAGAGAAACCCTACACTCTACATTTAGAATTCTTAAACTCTACACGTTCTCCGTAGAGTCGCGTGTGTAGCCCGCGACCTTTACGCGCTGGGCTCGATAACGAACAGTAATTAGCTCGCAACGAACGGACGGACAAGTTTGGCGTCGGCACTGTTAATAATGTTGTTTGAAAGATCTCTATCGGTAGGGTCAAAAATATTCGATAAATTACATACTTGCATACTACGCCCGCAATCCCCGAAGGGGTAGGTAGAGTCCAAGGGGCAGCAAGCCCCTTTAACCACTCAGCCAAGAATAAAACTCGACTGGGTTAGATGGAAAATTGTGAAAAAGTAGTGACAAGTGGCTAGCTTGTCGCCTACACAATCACATACCCAAAACCCTATATACCATTAGTCGACTTTTAAGACATGCTAGGCAAGGAACACAGTCGGTGGTTCCCGAAGTTGTCTGAGCTACGACCCATTTAATACAAGTTAACAAACTTGGGACCTAGGTAGCGGTGGTAGCTCAATGGTAAGGACACGCGCCTCTTAACCGAGGAATGCGGGTTCAAACCTGGGCGCGTACCTCTGGATTTTTTAAATCTATGTAAGTACGTATTAATACCACTAGCTCGACGGTAAGGGAAAACATCGTGATGAAACAAATTTGGATTTGTAACCATGATCCAAATATTGTTTGGTTCCCCTATCTTAGGGTTACGAAGGTGAGATCGGCAGTCGCTTCAATGTAATTAACAGACTCGCTAAATCCTGGATCATGGTCTAAGCGGACCCCGTCTAAGCACGGGACATAACGCTAGGAAGATGATGAACAAATTCGGGGCCTACCCCTAAGATTAAATTTAACCTTTACCAATATGAATAAAGTAAGAAAGGTTAGCTCGTTCGTTTGATGTCGTTCTACAACAGACATGACCTACTCAGCATCCGAGAGGGAGCTGGAGTTGGATCCCGAGTCCCACCCAATGCGCAGTCGAAGAACGGGCCGGCAGCGTGCGGCACTTGCAGCACGTATGCCGCCCTACTAAGGGCTAGTGGACGATGGAACCGGGGGTCCGTCGCCTGCGGTTCAAGCCCAGACGTAGGCGCCCCTCTGAGTTGCAGGGGCGCCAAGTCAAGCTAAAGCGAGCAAGATAGTCGAGCCCATACGGAGCAAACGCTGGGAGGAGTTCGTTGGAGCGCGTCGGTCTCAGGCCCCCTTTCACTTCGGCAGTTTTAGTGGGTACGCCCCCAATGATAGTGGTGGGCCTACCCAGAGAATCCCACATAACCACTCCACTCCCCCGAATAGAGTAATATGCGTAAGGCATTTCTCAGAAAAAAAAACGCCCATCAGTAAGTAGGTCGCGACCCATAATTGGGAAGCATACTGGCCTACGTTATTACAAACCCAATACGCAATACACCGCTAGTCGCATTTTATACATTCAAAGTCCCAGACCAACATGGGACTCCCAGAACAACGTGACAAATAAATTATTAACAAAATACACCCTTCTTTAATACTTAAAACTTTATTCCTTCATAAAGTAGATTACCTCACAAATATTACATACAATATATGAAGATATATTACAGAATGATCTAGAAGAGTCTAGCCTACAACAATCAGTAAAATATTTCTTTATTTTTCTTTTAACAAATACCATGATGACTTATTCGCATTATATATTTATTTAATATCATATAATATATAACAAAAGATGAATTTGTACATTTTTATTTGTCTATCTATATATATAAAACTAGCGACCCGCCCTGGCTTTGCTCGGTGAGCACAAAACGATAAAAAACTATACATAGAAACCTTCCTTTTGAATCACTGTATCTATTGGTGAAAACCGCATCTACCTACGTTCTTTAAGTTCTAAGCGAACGAACAGAAGCGGCGACTTTGTTTTATACTATGTAAAGATAGTATATCATTAAATTAAATAAATAAATATCCTACTGCATCACATACATTGATCTGACTCCGAGGTAGCTTAAGCACTTGTGTTACGGATATCAGAATCGACAGTGGTATTACAAATATATACTTAAATATCAGATATTAACACCCAGGCACAGAACAAACACAAATATTCATCACACGAACGTTTGTCCTGGGTGGGGATCGAACCCACAACTCTTGGGGCATGGGGCAGGGTCACTACCAAATGCGCCATCGAGCCAGTCAAATAGTCTATCTATATTTTGTATTTTAAGTATTCCGATAAAATATACTAAAATCTGCCAATAATATTGGCAATCCCTGAGCAACATCATCGACTATTCTCCCGGCCATACAACGCTCTCGATCCAGGGCAGGAAGCTGGATATCCTTGTGTAGACTGCTGGGAATCCGGTCTCCGCGCACTTCCTCCCGAAGGATGTGATGCCAATGATGTGGAATATGCACTGGTTGTCCTTCTGAGCAACTTGGAGAGGGGAGCCGGAATCACCCTAAAATAATAAGAAACACATACATGTTTATTAATAATAAATAATATAAATAAATAAATTCTCCGGACTGACACACCAATTCCCTAGTCCCAAACTAAGCTTACGCTTGTACTATGGATACTAGGTGAACGGATAGACATACTTAAATACGTTTATAAACATCCATGACTGGAGTACAAATGTCCATGTTCATCACACGAAACATTTGCCCGTAGCGGGATTCGAACCCGCGACACTCGGTTTCGTGGCCAGGGTCTCTGACCACTCGAGCAAAGAGCCTGTCGTCGCATCCAAAGCAACTCCATCTTTTAAGTTGTCACCTTTAAAATACTTAGGCGACTTTAATTATCAAAATTTGGCCCGCCAAAAGTTTGAGCCTAAAGAACTAAATAACCTACATTAATTAAGTAATAAAGTGCTGTGTGAAATGGAACGTAAGGCGATTGAATGAGACAAATGCAAACGAATGAATGAATGAAACGCACGCTAGAGCCGTTGTAACAGAGATAATTAAATTCAGGTGAACAGAGGCTAGTCTC
This sequence comes from Glyphodes perspectalis, assembly GCA_951394215.1. NCBI lineage: Eukaryota > Metazoa > Arthropoda > Insecta > Lepidoptera > Crambidae > Glyphodes > Glyphodes perspectalis. The sequence goes on from OX596228.1 coordinate 1,437,776, forward strand.
AATATAAATAAATTAACAAATAACACAGCCACCTTAAACATTAGTCTCTTATTAAATCTCATAATACAAGATAAATTGTATACTAAACAGCACAGCGCCATCTAGCGGCGACTCCACGCTTTAAGTTTTACCGCCCTAGCATGTGTCCTTGTCGACGCGAAGTCTGCCGCCGAGATACAAATCTGGCTTAAATGGTACAGCGTAACTGCGCTAAGCAGGCTAGCTACCTCACACATGTCCATGGCCCCGCGCAGCTCACCACTGACTTAAACTGTACAGCGTAATTGAGCGGTCACTAATGTAACTAAATTCTAACAGATCTAAGCATGCTAGCTACCTGACAAGTGTCCTTGCCACGTTCAACTCACCACTGACTTAAATGGTACAGCGCCATCTAGCGGTCACCATTGTAACTAAATTCTAATAACTAAGCGTGCTAGCTACCTGGCACGTGTCCTTGCCCCCGCGCAGCTCGCCTGCGCACATCTGCGTGCGCGCAAACCCGTCCGGCCAATGCCGGTTCCTGTTGTTAATCAGCAGCTGGTCGCAGTAGTCGTTATCCAGGAGCGAGAGGGAGACTTTTTGGAGCTCTTTAGATGTTTTTTTCGTCACTGGAATGAGATGGTCGGTGGTTTTCAACTGGTTTAGAATTTACAATTTATTTCTTGGCTTTTTCTCGCTTCCTAGACGTTATCATATACTGTCCTCTCCGTCATTGGTCACTACTGCGATATGACGGTTCCCTAACTAGCAGAGGATTCCTCAAGGTAGTGACGTAGCCCAAGGTAGTATGGGTTTAACCCAAGGTAGTATGGGTTTAACCCAAGGGAGAAAAATGGAGATGCATGATCACTTTCTCAGCTAGTTTTAGGTCGACTACACATAATTATTCCTATTAGTTATTACATTTACAATTGTTATCCTATATTATGATTTAAACTTGAATAAATTAACCCCCTCACCCCTTCCCTAACTTGAAAGCTGAATAGAATAGAATAGAATAGAATAGAAATAAAAATATCTTTATTCATGTAGGCTCCACAAAAGCACTTATGAATAGTCATAATAATACAAAATAAACATTCTCCCGCCAGAATCCCCCTAGGCATCGCAACTAAACGCCTAAGGTATGACATCCATTTTCTATTGCTGCAACGATGAAAGCACGTTAGGCCCTGTGTCTGACTAACCGGACTATGAGTGAAGAAACAGATAATGTTTGCGCATACACTTGTGCACTATAATATCTCCTGCGCAGTTGGCTAATCTTCGTTAAGATAAGCCGCCGTGACCGATATCGGTTAGGCGGGTATTATTATTGCTACAGCGATAAAAAATTCAATTGGCTTACCAGTATCAGTGACTCCCCACCCCGTAGCCAGAGCCTTCAGATGGTCTCCAAAGTCAGGCCTGGTCCACAGACAGGCAGGCCTGATGGCAGCTTCGAAGATCACGTCACTAGCCAGCTCGAAGAGTGCTATGTCGTTGTATCTACGGGGGGGCTTGTAGTCTGGATGCTTGTGGATCTTCCTGATAGAGACCTAGGGCAATTGAAGATATAATAAACGTTGGGCTAAATCAATTACTGACTTTCTTGAGATTTCCCAAGTGCCTGTAAGACAGGTCGGTGAGGACCATTTAAAGTGTAACCAGATATGCATATCTGGTACAGTTCAGGGGTGTGGTGTATAAGCAGTTGCCCTAAGATTATCCTAAGGAATATTTCGCGTCACGCGGTGAGGGGGAAGAGACATAGTGTGTGGGGCCCACTTGTATCTGATCCTGTAAGGAGTAGAGACAGGAATACCCACACTCCGCGACGCTCCTAATCAGGGAATCCCAGTACCTGAACTTTGGCGTCCCTAGACCCTTGACCCTGGAGCTGGCACATCATTCGACCTATGACCGTAGTAGTAATGAGGGCGGAAAGAGGGGTTGGTCCTCCCCAAGCGGTACAGTTTTTAGGGCGGCAAAATGAATGACAACAAGAGTGTTAGTCCCATGTTGGTGTGGTTCTTGCCTAGCATGTCGTAAAAGGCGACTAATGGTATATCGGGTTTTGGGTGTGTGATTGTGTAGGCGACAGGTTAGTCACTGCTTTTTCACAATTTTCCATCTAACCCAGCTCGGCTTTATTTTTGGCTGAATGTGGTTGAAGGGGCATGCTGCCCCTTTGACTCTGCCTACCACTTCGGGGATTATGGGCGTGATGTTATGTATGTATGTATGACGTGTATGAGAGGCCACTGCCCCCTTTGGGTAATACAAGATGATAGGTACAAACTCAATTTTTTTATCGCCACTTCAAACTGTTTCCACTCACCTCAATGGGGTTGGCACCATCATCAACAGCAGGATCAATGTTCTGGTCGCCTAGTCGCACTATAGTCGGCTCGGGGACTTGCGCGCGAGGGTCGCGGATGCAGTGTCCGGCCGACACCACGAACTTTGGGCTGATGAGACTACCACCGCATTTGAAGTCGTAGCTGCCGTTTGAGTTGGCCCAGCCGATTGCTGCCTGGGGTGGACATGAAAATAGAAATGCACACAGTTAGATACCAACGTCCCATGTTGGTCTGGGACTAAAAAAAAAGGATGTGCCAACTGTATCTCTTGCCTAGCATGTCGTAAAAGGCGACTAATGGTATATCGGGTTTTAGGTATGTGATTGTGTAGGCGAAGAGCTAGCCACTTGTCACTCCTTTTTCACAGCTTTCCATCCAACCCAGTCCACTGTGTTGGTCTGGGACTTAAAAAGAAAATGCCAACTGTGGTCCTTGCCTAGCATAGCATAGCAAAGCGACTAATATTATAGCTCGTCCCCTACTCAGACACATACCCAAAAGCCCGTAAACCATTAGTTGCCTTTTACGACATGCTAGGCAAGAACCACAGTCGGCACATTCTTTTATTTTTGTCCCAGATCAACATGGGCCAAGTCCCAGACCAACATGGGACAAATATTATATAGTAACTATAATCTTGACTATCTTCTGGCGTAGAGCACAGGAGTCTATAGATAACGCCACATCATCTGCCTTTAAGCTCTGAACTATGAAACCGAGTAACCTCAAACTTATCTCATCCTCACCATATGCGGAAACTCTCCCTGCCCCGTGGTCTCCCCCCCCACGATCAGCTCGACGCCCGTGTAGTCGCACTTGGCAGACGTAATGGACATGGTCTCAGGGTCCGGCAGCAGAGCGATGAAGTCGACCTTCTCTACGACACCACGGCTGTACTCCTCGCATTCTGGAGACAGGAGATAAAAGTTTAAAAAAAAAGTCTTTACGCCCGTTGGCCAGATCCAGGCCACGAATCGGTAGCGGGTTCGAATCCCGCTAGAGGTAAATGTTTCGTGTGATGTACATGGACATTTGTAAAACCCAGCGATACGTACCCGGGTTTAAACCCACGCACGCCAGATGTGAGGTACATCTCATTGCCATTGAGCTACCTCTCCTAACTTACTCAGATAATTCATACTGCATACTTAGTATGGACTTAACAATAAGATGTATGAGGAACTCCTCCAGAACCTACATAGGTCCTAACTGCTCGTGTGTTCCTGGTGAACTGGTCGTCTGGACTTAGGTTCGAGTTGAGATTAAGGCAGGGGTGTACCGTGAGTATGGGGGGCCTGGGACTAATCCTCCTCAGGGGCTTTAAATGGTTCCAGATATTATTAGTGACCTGAAATCATCTGTCGATAGATATATGGAGCTCCGGCCCTGGTTTGAGGGCATGCCCATCGATCTCACACAAGTGGATCTGCGCTGGACTGTACATTCCTACCACAAGCATGTACCTAGTCAAATACCTATTTCATTAACAGCTATTTGTCCTGGTACGGGATTGAACCCGCGCCTTGCGTCCGACGTATAATCTAAACGACACCAACAAGGCAGCCGAAAAAGTATTGGTGTCCATATCAATGTTTCAAAGTCAAAGTCAAAGTCAAAATACTTTTTATTTATAAAGGTTAGAAACAAACACTTATAAATCGTCAATAGGGATGTTGACTGGCTAGTCGATTGAAATACTTTTTAAGAGCTGTCAAAACGAAATCACTTCATAGATTTTGTATAGGCTTGTCAACGTGTGACGTCACTAGTTTGTACAGACAACTGTCTTAATATTAAGCAGTTTCTGTAAAATTAAAATTAGACTCAATATGATACAAAATCAATAAGGCTTAACAGCATACTATGATACTTACTTTTTCCGAATTGATATTTCAAAATTAAATATAATGGGTGTCAACATCCCAATTAACAAGAAAATCAACTACAATATGAATCTACCACCGGTTCGGAATGTTGCTTCTACCGACAAGAAACTCGGTAGTTACTCTTTTCAACATCTTTTACAAAGGTGTATAGATCATATTTGCCCCTGAACTATGTCATGGAGTCGGCTTGTCAGACACCAAAATATAAAATAAAGATGTTTACTAAATTAAAACATAAATAACCAGGCCAGATTATTTCACCATTCATTTTAATTTAAATACCAAATCCCATTTTGTGAAATTATCTAAGAAAGATTGTCTATTCAGGAATTTGGTGTAAGGTAGGGAGATAAATAAAAAGGTCTCGCTTGTCAATTACAAAAATTTATTGTGATAAATGGTTGTTATAAAACTTAATATTAGGTAAATATAGGTAAATACCTAGGACTGATAGGTATTTACCAACTTTAAATACAAAGATGAGTATTTTCTATGGCACTTAGATTTTATTATTGGTTATATATTATTAATAATGTGGCGATCGCGCCACAAGATAGTCAAGATTATAGCTCCAATAATATGTAAACAGTTGACGTCGATCGAACATGCAGAAACACCATACAATCCTGCATCGCGCTGACGAAGTTATTCTCGCCACTAACTATATATGTTGCTGTAATAGCTCGAACTATGGTAAAACCTAAGATTTACCAACTCTTAACGGTAAAAGTCCGAACAGGTGTACAATTCGAACTTTTACCACCATTTACTTAGTAAATCTTAGGATTCTTTACTTGGAAAATTTTACCTAACCAAACCTAACTAAGATAAGATTATATTATAGGTTAGGTTAGATAAGGTATTTTTTTAATCAAGTTAATAAACCTAACCTAATTAACCCATAATATAACCTAACCTAGAAATGTTTACATTTACCAACTCATGTCGGTAAATCCTAAGATTTACTAGTAAAACCTAAGATTGACCAATATACGGGCTTTTACAGTAACATATATACAATACACCTCACGGTCAGTCGGACCTAGGTCCCCGAGCGAGCAACACCTAGCTCGCCGGAAGTACTTACACTTTTAGAGAAATGGGCATACACACGTCAAGTCAAGTCAAAATATTATTTACTAGCTGTGCCAGCGGTGTCACCCGCGTTTATGGTTAATATTATAAAGACTATTTCCGTCATACATGATTTCTATGTAACTTTAACCATTAAGGCTGCACACGCGACGGAAGCTTAAAATATGGAGTAACTTCTCCCGTTTTCCCAACATTTCCCTTCACTACTCTGCTCCTATTGATTGTAGCGTGATGAAAAGTATACTATAACTATATATAGGGAGTATGAAGAATAATTGTACCAAGTTTCGTTAAAATCCGTCGAGTAGTTTTTGTTTCTATAAGGAACATACAGACAGACAGACAGACAAAAATGTTACTGATTGCATTTTTGGCATCAGTATCGATCACTAATCACCCCCTGATAGTTATTTTGAAAATATATTTCATGTACAGAATTGACCTCTCTACAGATTTATTATAAGTATAGATTTAAATAGATTTCAAAGAAACGTATAAATCTTCACATAGGTGTTCAAACTATGTGATACCACCCGGTTCAAAATGTTGTTTCTACAGAGAAGAATCCGGCAAGAAACTCATTAATAACTGTTTTCAACAACAGTATTAACAGAGGTGTATAAAACATAATTAACTTTGAACCATGTTTCAATGTCGACCTGTAGTCAAATAAGAAAATAAAAATGTAAAATGAATTACAAGGCAAAAACTTGACCTGACCAGAACAGACCAGTCCCCCAAGGCGGCACCTGTTCCCAAGCATGACGTATGTGTCAGCCATCGCGTCACTCAATCGTGTTTTAGGGAATGTACCGACCCACTGTTAATGTACCTATACTCTTTTGTTAAAATTAAAAGAGATAATTGGTTAGTTTAACTGTGTATGCTCATATTTTGTCAATAAATAAATAAATAAAAATAAAATAAATAAATACTATGTCAAACATAATCATACTTGAAATGTAATAATCGTAGTACAGTTTTTTATGTTTTAAACATTAAAAAATAAACTATTAACTGGGCGACAATACTAATATTTAAAGCGTATAATAGACAAGCAGCGCCCTGCGGTTTCACCCGCGTAGCTCCTCTTCCCGTGGGAATACGGAAATAAAATATAGCCTATGTTACTCGCAGATAAAGTAGCTTTCCATTGATGAAAAAATTATTCAAATCGGTCCAGTAGTTTTGGAGGCTATTCGATACAAACAAACAATCAAATATTTCCTCTTTATAATATTAGTTTAAATAAGACTTTAATATGTTTCGGTAGTCTAATCTTCACTGGGATTTATGTATATCAGAAAGTGATCATGTATGCTAACCATTTATTAATAATCTGGACGATCTATACTAATATTATAAAGCTAAAGAGTTTGTTTGTTTGCTTAGGCGCGCTAATCTCAGGAACTACTGGTCCGATTTGAAAAATTATTTCAGCGTTAGATAGCCCATTTATTGAGGAAGGCTTTGCTATATAACACTAACCATAAACGCGGGTGAAACCGCGGGGACAGCTTAAGCGATTTAGCTGAAGCAAACGTTAAAATGCCCAACAAATTAAATTTGACAAATAGAATCACTGGATATCATCAAACGAAACATGTTTGAATGTCATTTAGACAAACGAAAACTGACGCGTAAAAATTAGTGTTCGATTTTGTAAACTCAACTTAGTCTAAAATACCTAAAAATTAACTATGAACACGGACTACTTAGTAAAAAAAGAAGGACTCCGCGCCACTAACTAGGCATTGAAGCTCCTCAGGTGCTCCACCTTGACACGCAACTTACGTCACACATTGACATAACATAATAAGTGCTTCCACTGACAGATATCCGATATCTAGTATCCATAAGTATCTCACTCAGACATGCATAAACGTGGCTTCAGTGAAAGCGTGGAGTCCTTCATAATTTTCTAGTCCGTGACTATGAAATACAATTTAATAAACATCTGTTTATATTCACTAATACCTACATTTAGCGTTTCAATATTTCAATGTCATATTATTATTACGGCCAAATTGGTGGTGTTTAACAGAAGGTGATGTTAGGAACGATATTAATTGTGGAGCATTAATGAAGAGAATATTGAATGTTTACGAAGCGAGTGAGGTGTGTAAGGACCGCGTCATGGCGCTCGATTCTCTCTGCCTACCCAGAAAAAAGCGTAACGTTAGTTATTTAGTTCTCTTTCTTTTATTTTCTTAGAGGCTTTTATCCTTTTTGGATATGTCAGCACCATCATACCCTAATGAGGGTTTTCAAAAATACAAAATCCGCCAGATGGCACGAGGGAGTCTCGTGGTCTTATCACTGTCACTATTGGCTCCTTGTTGACAGCTTGTCAGTTTGTTCTGACAACTAACCAATGTGGAGGGTGACAAGACCGCAAGTCACAGTTACGCCATCTTTTGGATGTTTTAATTCAAAAAAGCCTTATTCCTTATTAATCTAAGACAAGAGAAGAGAATCATTGATGTTTCATTATTCGCATTCGCAACTCAACGGGTCAGTTAGTTTTCATTCTTATTACAGCTAAATGCTGATTGCATAACATCCAAATGATCGTTAGTTAGCTTGTCAACTTCAGCGTAATACAATATATCGTTTATAATTTTCTCTGCGTATCTTCGCTGTTCAGGATTCAGCTTACGAAGCTTCAACCACCAGACTTTTGACACAAACTCAATCTCTTTCTCAGAAAACTCTTCCCGTTCCTTTTCATTCGTATCTTTTCGACTAGGAACTGGTATTTCTTTTTCGTACGCGTCAAACTGGTAACCATGATAGTTTTCCTGGAAATTTTAAATGTTATTAAAATTTATTAATTCTAATCGTTAAAATATTACTTTTAGAGAGCGGTGGTAGCTCAATGGTAAGGACACGCGCCTCTTAACCGAGGAGTGCGGGTTCAAACCCGGGCACGTACCTCTGGATTTTTTAAATCTATGTGTACGTATTCATACCACTAGCTCGGCGGTGAGGGAAAACATCGTGATGAAACCTGCAAATTTAAACAACTTTGGATTTGTAACCATGATCCAAAATTTGTCTGGTTCCTTTATCTTAGGGTTACAAAGGTCAGATCGGCAGTCCCTTCAATGTAATTACCAGACTCGCTAAATCCTGGATCATGGTCTAAGCGGACCCCGTCTAAACACGGGACATAACGCTAGGAAGATGATGATGAAAATATTACTGTTAGGTATCATAACTATACCAATACACAAGTTATAACAAAACATTTATTAATTTCTATAATTTTTATATTTCGATGTTTACATTCAGTAATTTGCTTTGTGACAACATAAAAAATGCATCATCCTCATCATCCTAGCGTTATGTCCCGTGTTTAGACGGGGTCCGCTTAGACCATGATCCAGGATTTAGCGAGTCTGGTAATTACATTGAAGCGACTGCCGATCTGACCTTCGTAACCCTAAGATAGGGGAACCAGACAATTTTTGGATCGTGATTACAAATCCAAAGTTGTTTGAATTTGCAGGTTTCATCACCATGTTTTCCTTCACCGCCGAGCTAGTGGTATAAATACGTACATCTACATAGACTTGAAAAATCCAGAAGTAGGTACGTGCCCGGGTTTGAACCCGCACTCCTCGGTTAAGAGGCGCGTGTCCTTACCATTGAGCTACCACCGCTCCCGTAAAAAATGCATATATGTATATAAAAATAAAAATGAAAATAACAAATAACTGTCTATTCTGGAGAATTTATTAATTTATTACTAGCTGCGTCATTTCACCCGCGTAGTTGCCGTTCCCGTGGGAATACGGAAAAAAATATAGCCTAAGTTACTCGCTGATAAAGTAGCTTTCCATTGGTGAAAGAATTTTTCAAATCGGTCCAGTAGTTTCGAAGCCTACTCGATACAAACAAACAAAGAAACAATCAAATCTTTTCTCTTTATAATATTAGTATCGATTTATTTATTGTTGTAATATATTGTCTGTGAATTTCAATTGTATATTAATTTTATAATAACTTTTAATCACATACCTTAGCTGAAGAAAAAGCTGAGGTCATTTCTTTATCACCTGTTAAAATAAAAAAAATATAATTAAAATAGGTACTTACTCATGTCCAGTGTAGAATTCCCCTCATCAACCTCCTCAGTGAACCACAAATAAAAAAAAAAGTTTTTTTTTAAACTTCATTAATTTTAATTAAACATTTATTGAGAGCGAACCCTCTTTTCAATAAACCATTTTAGTAAGATATTCTATTTTCCTAGTTGGTCTGGACTTAAAATATCTAATACCAACGATTTTCTTTGTTTAGTATGACGTAAATGGTTTGAGATTGCGTAGGCGACGAGTTAGCCACTTATAAACTTCAAAACTATTTCACAGTTTTCCATCTAAACTAACTAACTAAACTTCACGCCACTTCCCTAGCGGGGTAGGCAGAGAGAACCGAATGCCATATGGCACGATCCTTACACACCTCACTCGCCTCTTCAACATTCATACATCTAATCTAATTAATAAGTATAATCTTAATTTTGGATAAAAGCATTTAAAGGGGTTTATAGATTATTGCCCCTTTTAGGTTAACGGGCTTTATATACAAAATATACCTGGCCCGTTGATCAAGTGGTCAGAGACCTGGCCACGAAACCAAGGGTCGCGGGCTCGAATCCCGCTAGGGGCAAGTGTTTCGTGTGATGAACATGGACATTTGTACTCGAGTCATGAATGTTTATAAACGTATCTAAGTATGTCTATCCGTTCGCCTAGTATCCATAGTACAAACATAAGCTTAGTTTGGAACTAGGGAATTGGTGTGTCAGTCTGGAGAATTTATTATTATTTATTAAAAAAGCAAGTTCAATTTTTATCTGAATGTGGTAAAGGAGACTTGCTGCCTCTTTAACTCTGCCTACCCCTTCGGGGATTGCGGGCGTGTTTAATGTATGTATGTTTGTAATTATTATACCTTAATATGTACAATATATTAAATGAAAAACATTTACTCAAATTGATTTACATTCAAATTGATTATGTTTATGGAGACAACATCTCATACTAAGCTTATACGTCTGCCATAGTTTAACACATAGTGTTTAGATTTTATGAACCTTTTTAGTATGCTGGCCATAAACATGTACATTAAAAATAAAATAATTAAGAAGACAGCGAATAAAATAAAATACAAAACCAGTTTTTGTATTTAATGTTATTTGCTTCAATATATCTTTGTTTTGTTAAAAGTTTATTTGTATTCCATTCGTTTCTACTGTTGTCGACGCGGTCCAAAAATTAACAAAGTTACTTGTAAAAGTCAATATGGCGTAAAAATGATTTAAATCTAATACAAATATAAATATATTTCTATATTCTTTAAGCAAACTATTACAGACATGAATTAAAAAAATAATATGTAATAATAAAAAGGTACCATTGTATAAAATGATTAATTTACTTATCAAGGTGTTGGCAACACTGGGTCTATGGCGCAAGGCTATAGATTCCCGCCAAAAACGTTGGAGAGGGAGATTTAAAGAAAAAGAGGTTATCTGTGGTCTGTTATAAATATGAGCTCGAACAAATAATTAATAGGATATTTGATACATATGAAAAGTGCGAGCAGTTTAGTAGGTATTTCAATATAGATTATAAGTAAGACGTCATGACAAATTAATGGCTTGGTATTGAGATATCTAGTGTAACAATTGGTGTGATTAAAATATAGTTTCTTTGTAATAACGTGTTTGTCTTATTTTAGAGAGTTCCATATTCAGTCAGATATCAGTTACTGACTTTGATTCGTTTTAGCACAAACTATAAATAATGTCGATTTAATATAATGCACTAGTAGGCCATCCTGGCTTCGCACGGGATTTTTTTTGTGATAAATATGGCCTATGTTACTTAGGCATAATGTAATATAATAAAAATAAAGGATTTTTTTAAACCGGTTCAGTAGTTTTTGAGTTTATTTGTTACAAACATTTTTTTTTTTCCTTTTTTTTATATTTTTTATAATAAGTACAGAAGTTCGTACTCACTTCGTTCGCTGACTCGCCTCGTATCTGCTTGTCGGTTCGGTTCAACGTTCCATATTGGAGCCCTGTAATTAGGAAATAAAAGACTCATTAGTTGAACAACGCCAACATGTTAGAATATTTATAACTAACTTTCACTTCCCTAGCGGGTTAGGTTACTTGCTCGGGGACCTAGGTCCGACTGACCGTGAGGTGGATTGTATATATACTTAGTGGCGAGAATAACGAGTCAGCGCGATGCAGGTTGTATGGCGTTTCTCTAAGTTCGATCGACGTCATCTGCCGACTTATATTAGAGCTATAATCTTAACTATCATTTGGCGTAGTCGTCACACCTTTTTGGACGAAGAACTCACGTGATCTTGGGTTCAGCCGTGTGGAGGATGGAGACTCCATCTCTGCAGCAGACCAGCGTCACACCAAAAGCGCTGTACGTGCAGAATGTAGGTCTGATGCCGTTTATTCTGGAATGAGAGGTTGCAGCCCTAAGTTATTTACATCTACTATTAGTTCTAGAGCTTATTACATCTTGAAGCCTTACTTTTTTTTACCCCCCCTAAGCAAGGCTTCGCAACCCCGACCCCCAGGTTGAAAATCACTGCCTTAAACCAATCGTGCTATATTCAGTTTGACAAGCTCGATGGCTCATTCGATAGTGACCCTGCCCCATACGCCAAGAGTTGTGGGTTCGATCCCCACCCAGGACAAATATTCGTGTGAAGAATACTTGTGTTTGTTCTCTGTCTGATTGTTAATATTCAATATTTAAGTATATATTTGTAATACCACTGTTGTTTCTGATATCCGTAACACAAGTGCTTAAGCTACTTACCTCGGAGTCAGATCAATGTATGTAATGTAGTCTGATATTAATTTATTAAAACTATAAGAAAATGCCCAGTTTTATTTTAACCACAACGTTAACCACACAGTAGTTACGATAAAACAGATCTTTCCTCAAAATTCAACCCGCATAAAATGCCCGCATAACCACCAAAAATGCGGTCAGATTTGTATTTTGCTATTACGTAATTACATGGTGATTAGACAATGAGACCATACGAGGAAAAAGATGGAAATAATATCAAATCATTGCCATCTTCCTCAATATTGGATCGGTGTGATATTAAGATTATTTGAAAGAAATAAGTTATAAATTCATTAATTTTCCAGACTGACAATTCCCTATTCCCAAACTAAGCTTGTGCTTGTACTATAGATACCAGGTGAACAGATAGACATACTTAAACACGTTTATAAACATCCATGACTCAAGTACAAATGTCCATGTTCATCACACGAAACATTCGTCCCTAGCGGGAGTCGAACCGACCCTTGGTTTCGTTTCCAAGGTCTCTGACCACCGACTAACGGGCCAGTCAAATTATTGAGAGTTAGAGAATGTGCAAACTGTGTTCCTTGCCTAAGTGTCCAGCTCGTTGTCTACACAATCATAAACTTACACCAACACACCATTAGTCGCCTTTCCCGACATGTTAAACCTAAAATACTGTGGTACGTTTTTTGAATTGGCGACTAGATAATAATAATAAATAATAAATTCTCCAGACTGACACACCAATTCCCTACTTCCAAACTAAGCTTATAAGCGTGTGCTATGGATACTAGGTGAACGGATAGACATACTTAAATACGTTTATAAACATCCATGACTCGAGTAAAAATATCCATGTTCATCACACGAAACATTTGCCCCTAGCGGGAATCGAACCCGCGACCCTTAGCTTCGTGGCCAGGGCCTCTGACCACTTGACCAACGGGCCTGTCTAAATAGATAGATATATTCTTTATTGCACGAAAACAAGATACAGAAATAAGCACACAGACATCATCTTCCTAGCGTTATGTCCCGTGCTTAGTCGGGGTCCGCTTAGACCATGATCCAGGATTTAGCGAGTCTGGTAATTACATTGAAGCGACGATCTGACCTTCGTAACCCTAGGGGAACCAGACAATTTTTGGATTATGGTTACAAATTCAAAGTTGTTTGAATTTGCAGGTTTCATCACGATGTTTTCCCTCACCGTCGAGCTAGTGGTATAAATATGTACATAGATTTGAAAAATCTACAAGTACATGCCTGGGTTTTAACCCGCAGACCTCGGTTAAGAGGCGCGTGTCTTTACCATTAAGCTATCACCGCTCAGATATAGACAGATACAATATAATTTAGGCGGTCTTATCGCTAAAAGCAATCTCTTCCAGACAATATTCCAGACAGACTTATAAACAACAAAAAGATAAACTCACTGGAAGTCGTTCCTAGCCGACTCACAAGTGTCAGCTGGCTTACATTTTCCCACAATATTCGTATTTTGCTCCACACAAGTGTCGCCCTCTGTTAACAAAAAAAAACAAATCAATTCAATTAATTTATTGGCACAGATAAATAGATCAGGGTAGAGCGAGATTATTCTAGGGCACTTTTTATTGAAGTTATCTCTTATTGAATGAAATAAATAATGTAATAGGGAATATGCTTGAAAAATATTTTAGTCATTTAAGACACCTTGCCTTGTATCTAGGAAAACACATTTTTGAAGGTACACCATGAATGAAAAATTTGCTTTTAAGGTATAGTAATCAACATTTAATATTAAGTCAAAGTCAAAATACTCTCTAATATAGGTTACTACCTTAATTTATAACACAAAAAGTTGGCGGAACACTGCCTTAGACCATGATCTAGAATTAAGCGAGTGGTTTCGTTAAGTACTTGTATTACGGATATCAGCAGTAAAAGTTGTTTAGCTAATTGGCTATTTTATAAAAATTGCTAAAATCTTTAATATTGATCCCATAAAATAATGAGGTTCCTCTGAAGGTCTTTTAAAAATCCGCTAGAGGCAGCACTGGTGGGAGGGTTCAAATAATTTGATACGCATAATGGCAGCAACGGTAAATATTGAATTTTAATATCAATAAAGCGAATAAAAACTATCTAAAACAAACTATTTAGCCTGTTAAACATTGTGCATTCGCCATTGCACTGCTGACAGTAGATTGCGAAAGGGACGTTTTGCGAAAGGGACATTCTGCGACGAAAGGGATATAAGCTTTAGTATGGTATAAAACTACCGTAAAAACTACCATCAGCGAGAGATTTTTCAACACGATAATTATAAAAAAGGCCATAAATATTTCAAAATTCAAATTCAAAATTTTTTTATTCATGTAGGCCTTAAAAAAAGCACTTATAAATCGTCAATTTTACAAAATCTTTAGAGCAATGTGAATCTACCACCGGTTCGAAATGCTGATTCTACCGAGAAGAAACCGGCAAGAAACTCGGTAGTTACTCTTTTCAGTGTCAAAATATACATGAGTAATATACACTTTTCTTTTAAATGTTCTAAACGAAATCATACAATCAATGACTGCGGGAGATGACATAATATGATTACTTACAATAAAAGTGTAAGATTAACCAGAGCAGACCAGCCCCCAAAGGTGGCGGCACCTGTGCACAAGCATGACGTATGTGTCAGCCATCGTTTCACTCAACCATATCAGAGGGAATGTAACGACCCGCCACATAACGCCACCACCCCAGAGGAAATTAAGTGAGCATGACTACTCAGGCTATCTCAGCAATTAATTAAAATAACTAAAAAGAAAAAGGTCACAAATATCCAACATCAGCCACTAACCATAGGAAAAGGTGTACAAGATTCAGACTACCCTATTAAAGATTTCACATTAGATCCCAATGGAGATTCATTTACCCAAGCTGTCTTATCGTTCAGATAATCGTCAGTAGTATAATAACCTTTTTGTAGTAAGGTATATATAGAAAATACTAGCTTCTGCCCGCGGCTTCGCTCGCGTGATACATCGATAAAACATAGCCTATTGTTATTCGGATGTATGATCTATATTATTCTAAAGTTTTATTAAAATCCATTCAGTAGTTTTTTTGTGAAAGAGTAACCAACATCTATCCATACATACAAACTTTCGCATTTATAATATTAGTGGAATAAGTCTGAATAGAATAGAATAGAATAGAATGTTTTTTATTGCCAGAAACTGTGTTACAAAAGGTGGTTACATATAATTTATATAAGTTACAACAGTTACCCATACCGGGTATGCAATATAAAAGTTAAATCAATTAGTTTAAATAAAATTTATCAGTATCATAGTAGATCGTAGTATCTGTTTATTTCGGATCAGGAAGTTTGTGTAGAAAGAATTGTACTTTTTAGTTAATGAATGGATGGATTCAGTCCTCTCTGAGGAGGAGGAGAGTCCAGTCCTCTTTCCCCAGGGCACTGGGGGCACGTGCCCAGGGCCCCACAAGGCCCCTTAATTCTAGATTACCAATAGAGTCATCATCTTCCTAACGTTATGTCCCGTGCTTAGACGGGGTCCGCTTAGACCATGATCCGGGATTTAGCGAGTCTGGTAATTACATTGAAGCGACTGCCGATCTGACCTTCGTAACCCTAAGATAAAGGAACTAGACAATTTTAGGATCATGGTTACAAATCCAAAGTGGTTTTAATTTTCAGGTTTCATCACGATTTTTTCCTTCACCGTCGAGCTAGTAGTATAAATACGTACATATATTTGAAATATCCAGAGTTACGTGCCCGGGTTTGAACCCGCACTCCTCGGTTAAGAATCGCGTGTCCTTACCATTGAGCTACCACCGCCTAGCTACCAACGACATTTATTACGCACAAACATATTAATTAACTAATGTCCCCCCGCCCGGGGCCTCCATTAGGTTAAAGGCTCTAGATGGATATGCGGATCTTTGATACTCTTTCACGCAAAAAGTACTGCATGCATTCTTCTTTCATTGATGTACCACGCGAGCAATGCTGCGGGCAGAAGCTAGTATTAAACATACGCTCATAATAACAAAATATTGTTGTCTGTATGTACCAAGGTTACTGCACTTACCTCTTTTCTGCGCCTTAACCTGAGTTAAGAGCATTACAAGGAAAACAAATAGCTTCTTATTAATCATTCTTCTAACACCCATGACTAATGACGTCACTGATCTGTAAACCAAAAATATTTTTCATTGTATTTTCACTAGCTGTGCCTGCGGTTTCACCCGCGGTTATAGTTAATGCTATATAGCCTTCCTCGATAAATGGGCTATCTGACGCTTAAAGAATTTTTCAAATCGAACTAGCAGTTTCTGACAATACAGCGTTCAAACAAACAAACAAACAAACTCTTCAGCTTTATAATATTAGTATAGATGATAGTAATAATAATGTCCTCCTAACCGATATCGGTCACGGCGGCCAATCTCAACGAGGATTAGCCATCTGCGCAGGAGATATTATAGTGCACAAATGTGTGCGCAAACACAGGTGCACTCTCTGTTCCTTCACTCTCATAATCCGGTAAGACGGCAAATATTTATAACATTATTAAAAATATATATATTCCAAAACTACCATGGGATTCCTCTTTCCTTACTTCAACCTCCCACATAATTTTTTGCAGAGCCCATCAAAATAATTGAGATCACATACTAAAATACCTTCCATAGATACTTAATTGTTATGTTTTTATTCAATACGTGACTAAATGACGTAAGCTATTAGTTTTATAAACGTTTTAAAGAAATACTCGATTTCCACGTTCGTGGTCAGGCAATTAATTAATTGTTTATAGGTAATATTGGAAATGCCGATTCAACAAAGATTACTTACAATCTTTGAGACATTAGTATGTCGAATGAGTAATGTTTATTATTATTAATATACAAGTCCTATGTTGGACTGGGACTTGAAAAGAATGTGCTAACTGTGTTTCTTGCCTAGCATGTCGTAAAGGCGACTAATGGTATATCGGGTTTTGGGTATGTGATTGTGTAGGCGACGAGCTAGCCTCTTGTCACTACTTTTTCACAATTTTCCAGCTAACCTAGCCGAGTTTTATTTTGGGCTGAATATGATTATTGCATATTATATAGAAGGTAATGTTAGGAGTCATAAAAACCGTAGAGCTTGTATGATGAAAAGGATTATGAATGTTGAAGAGGCGAGTGAGATGTGTAAGGATCGTGCCATATGGCGTTCGGTTCTCTCTGCCTACCCCGCTAGGGAAGTGGCGTGAAGTGTAGCTAGTTTTAAGTTAAAAATGTTCAAAAGAACGAGGGCAAGTTAGAAAAAAAAATTACTTTTCTTGTGACTTTACCACAGACCCAATTCTTTGTCAACAGCCCCAACAACGGAGCCCGCAGTTACCAACACTGAAGCCGTGGCGTGAAGTTTAGTTAGTTAGTTTTAGTTATGATTATTGGGCCTGCTGCCCCATTAACTTTGCCTACCCCTTCAGGGATTACGGTCGTGATGTTATGTATGAGTATAAAGTGAGTATATAAAGTAAGTATATCTGTCTGGAGCGGTGATACCTCAATGGCTAGGTTACACACCCCTCATGTGAGACTAGCGGGCTCGCATGTGAGTGTACGTATTTATACCACTAGCTCGGCGGTGAGGGAAAACATCGTGATGAAGCTTACACATTAAAATAACTATGGATATTAACCACCATAATCCAAAATGTCTAGTTTCCTACCTAAGGGTTATGAAGGTCAGATCGGCAGTCGCTTCAATGTAATTACCAGACTCGCTACATCCTGGATCATGGTCTAAGCGGACCCCGACTAAGCACGGGACATAACGCTAGGAAGATGATGATGAATATAATATACCATATTTTTATTCCAGATTTGGATACAAAAAAATTTAGAACTTTTTTCTTTTTTTACACTTTGAACTTTATTTGTTTACATTTAGTCTCATTTAAAAATGGATAGAGTATATTAGTTATGAAATGAAATGAAATAAAATGAAATGAAATGAAATGAAATGATCTTTATTTACGTAGGCTCAAATAAGCACTTATAAATCGTCAGTACATACAAATGAAAATAAAAATTTACCAACGGATTCGGAAAGTAGCTTCTACCGAGAAGAAGTTAGCATTGCTAATACCTGTAGGCGTATGCAGTATTACCCATGCTAATAACCTTCTAATATAAAAATAAACATAATATCACGCCCATAATCCCCGAAGGGGTAAGTAGAGTCAAAGGGGCAGCAGGCCCCTTTAACCACATTCAGCCAAAAATAAAACTGGGTTGGGTTAAATGGAAAATTGCGAAAAAGTAGTGACAAGTGGCTACCTTGTCGCCTACACAATCACACACCCAAAACCCGACATACCATTAGTCGCCTTTTACGACATGCTAGGCAAGAGACACAGTTGGCACATTATTTTTAAGTCCCAGACCAACATTTTATTATTATTATTTAATATTTATTTATTACTCTACACTTACTGCTATCTTTACAGGTCTTAACCTAACACAATAGAGTAACTTCTTATATATTTAATGGTATACTTAGAGTAACTAACTACTTAATTAATTATGATAGCTTATGACTAATAGAGCAATCTTTGTAAATTAATTCAGAGAACAGTTAAATAAATCAACATTCTCCGCCACTTGGTTGAGGGTTTGCAGAGCGCGCGTCAGCGGCGCCTTGCCCAGCAGGTTGGTGTGCCCGCGCGGCGCGGCTAGCAGCAGCGGCCGGCGCCGGCGCCACACATACCGGTCCGGGGCACTCAGGCTCACCACGCTTAGAACTTGACTGCTATTTACTTTACCTCTAATCATCTATACTTATAATAAATCTGTGAGAGGTCAATTCTGTACATGAAATATATTTTCAAAATAACTATCAGGGGGTGATTAGTGATCGATACTGATGCCAAAAATGCAATCAGTAAATTTTTTGTCTGTCTGTCTGTCTGTCTGTCTGTATGTTCCTTATAGAAACAAAAACTACTCGACGGATTTTAACGAAACTTGGTACAATTATTCTTCATACTCCTGGGCAGGTTAAAGTATACTTTTCATCACGCTACAATCAATAGGAGCAGAGTAGTGAAGGGAAATGTTGGGAAAACGGGAGAAGTTACTCCATTTTGTAAGCTTCCGTCGCGTGTGCAGCCTTAATGCTTAAAGTTACATAGAAATCATGTATGACGGAAATAGTCTTTATAATATTAACCATAAACGCGGGTGACACTGCTGGCACAGCTAGTCTTGAATATATATATTGCCATAAACAGTTCCCTCCGCACACGCAACTCATGATAACCAACCATACCAAGAACAAACAGTGGACAATGGGCTGGGTTAGATGGAAAATTGGGAAATGTTGACAGTTTGTATATGCGAAAGTAACTCTGTCTGTCTGTCTGTTACGCTTTCCCGCTTAAACCTCTCAACCGATTTTGATGAAATTTGGCACAGACAATCTTTAGACCCTGAGAAAGAACATAGGCTACTTTTTATTGCGAAAAAAAAGCGCGATATAACCGATTTCCACGCGGGCGAAGCCGCGGGCGGAAGCTAGTATAATAGATTTGTTAATTATCACACTAATACGATAAATGTGAAAGTTGTTATGTTTGTCAGTTAATCACACTTTCATGGAATTTGCTATAATGAGGCTCGAATACATAATATAAAGGTTAATTATAGTTTATGCGAAATCTCTTACCTACTTATTGAACTCATTAGGTATTTTATGGTAATTTATTTAAAGGATTTTTACTTTTCATACTGACGACTGGCCCGTTGTACGAACGGTCCCGCAGGGGCAAATGTTTCGTGTGATAAACATGGACATTAGTACTCGAGTCATGGATGTTTATAAACGTATTTAAGTATGTCTATCCGTTCACCTAGTATCCATAGCACAAGCACAAGCTTTGTTTGGGACTAGAGAATTGGTGTGTCAGTCTGGAGAATTTATTTATTTATTATTATTTATATTATTATTTGTCACGTGTTGGTCTAGGGCTATAAAAGAATGTGCCAACTGTGTTTCTTGCCTAGCATGTCGTAAAAGGCGACTAATGGTATATCGGGTTTTGGGTATGTGATTGTGTAGGTGACAAGCTAGCCACTTGTCACTACTTTTGTACAATTTTCCATCTAACTCAGCCCAGTTTTACTTTTGGCTGAATGTGGTTAAAGGGGACTGCTATCACTTTGACTCTGTCTACCCCTTCGGGGATTACGGGCATGATGTTATGCTATGTTATGTGTGTTATGTTATTATTTATACATATTTGTCATTGATATAATCATTGATATAATGATTAATTTCATTCATATTACATATCAGTATTTTTTTTAATATAAACCTCAAAGAAGTGCTGAAATGTGTGTTGATTACAAAAGCAAATAATCGCGTTCATCACTAAAATATTTATAGAGCTTTTATGTGCGTAACGGTCTCAACTAGACCAAGCCTGTCAATAAACACAAAGAGCATAAATATATATCTATAAATTTGTGGATATACCTAACTATATTTTATTTTTCTTTTTTAAAGATATCTACATAGCAATTTAAATTACAATTATGTAAATATTCTTTACAAATCAATATTATACTCCATACTAATAGTATAAAGAGAAAAGATTTGATTGTTTGTTTGTTTGTATTGAATAAGCTCCAAAACTACTGGACCGATTTGAAAAAATCTTTCACCAATAGAAAGCTACTTTATCAGCGAGTAACATAGGCTATATTTTATCCCGTATTCCTACGGGAACGGGAACTACGCGGGTGAAACCGCTGCTATATAACCTAAATATATATCTAATATTTCCATACATCAGTTTGTGAATATGACTATATTATATTTTTCTTATTTAAAAGATAAATAGCAATTTAAATTACAATTATGGAAATTCTGGTCTTAATTTTCTTTACAAATCAATACATAAATTATAAGTAAAAAATTTGCATCACACATACCTTGGGGAATCCCATTTGACAAATAACTTAGTTAACATTAAAAAATAACTCTTCACAAATATATTAACACAAAAGGAATTAAAACACGAAAAATACTTACATTTTTTTAATACAAACTTCACTTTAAAAAAAAACGTCTTTATAAACAAATCAGAAACTTCACTTTACACACGTTAACGTGCTCTTTGCTACGACATCGGCATTATACTGGTTTTATATCTCACAGATACATTTAACTTTTGTATGTGACGGAGAGATTATGTATTCTGTATGTTTGAAATATATCTGGCTATCATCATCTTCCTAGCGTTATGTCCCGTGCTTAGTCGGGGTCCGCTTAGACCATGATCCAGGATTTAGCGAGTCTGGATGTTACATTGAGGCGACTGCCGATCTAACCTTGTAACCCTAAGATAAATAAATATACCTAAATATAAATAAATATCAGACTAATAATATCACATACCTACATTGACCTGACTCCGAGCTAAGTAGCTTAAGCACTTGTGTTACGGATATCACAATCAACAGTGGTATTACAAATATATACTTAAATATTGGATATTAACACCGAGATACAGAACAAACACAAGTATTCATCACTCCAATGTTTGTCCTGGGTGGGGATTTAACAACTCTTGGCGCATGGGGCAGGGTTACTACCGAATGAGCCATCGAGCTTGTCATGATAGAGTAACCATACAGTTTTTGGATCATGGTTACAAATTCAAAGTTGTTTGAATGTGCAAGTTTCATCACGATGTTTTCCCTCACCGTCGAGCTAGTGGTATAAATACGTATATACATAGATTAGAAAAATCAACTAGGTAAGGAACAAGGTTATTGGTATTTAATTGTTAAGTCTCATGTTGGTCTGGGACTTAAAAATAATGTACCAGCTGCTGTTGCTTGCCTAGCATGTCGTAAAAGGCGACTAATGGTAAATCAGATTTTTGGTATGTGAATTTGTAGACGACGAGCTAGCCATGTCACTACTTTTTCACAATTTTCAATCTAACCCAGCCCAGTTTTATTTTTGTCTGAATGAGGTTAAAGTGGCCTGCTGCCCCTTTAGGGATTATGGGCGTCATGTTATGTATGTATTATTAAGTCATATCCAACACGGAACATTTACCATACACAAATTATATCACAGCAACACGTTTAAAGATTTTAGTTAATTCGATGTTTTACACAATGACTGACCGCACATGAAGGCCGCTACACGCTTAATACGTTGTATGCAAACCAGTTTTCACTCAAACACCTTGCGTTAATCAAAACAAAACCTTATAAACAAAAGTTAGAAAACAATTTTTATAATTATTAGTTCTTCGACGTTAGGGCCAGTGGCGGATTTACCCTAAGGCCCAGTAGGCCCGGGCCTAGGGCGGCCAGATATTAGAGGCCCATCGTGATAAAAATTAAGTGATGACGCTTTAGTACTGAGAATTATGGCCTAGGGCCTAGGGCCTAGGGCGGCCAACACTGTAAATCCGCCACTGGTTTGGGCAGTGGTTAGGTGCGAGCCAACGCTGGTTTCTATTCCCAGTCAGGTCAATTTGAGATCATAGAACATAGACTAATGTCGGTTTAGGACTAAAAAATTTTGAGCCAACCACGGACTAGTAAAAAAGAAGGACTCCGCCACTAACTAGACGATTTAGCTCCTCAGGTGCCTCAACTTGGCACGGAACTTACATCACACATTGTCATCATAAGTGCTCCAAATGACATAAGTATCTCACTCACGCATGCATAAAGTGGCTTCACGGCATAGTATGACAGCTTGGAGTCCTTCTTTTTTTACTAGTCCGTGGTGCCAACTATGTCCCTGTACTGTAAAATGGCGCCTAATGTATTGGGTATGTGATTATGTAGGCGACGAGGTTCTTCCAAAACTTGAGCTTAAGGTAAAGAATTTATTCACTGTTCATTGATTTTCAACACAGATATTACTGAACCGATTTGAAAAATGCTTTCAGCGATGGAAAGCTACTTTATCAGCGAGTAACATAGGCTATATTTTATCCCCGTATTCCCACGGGAACGGGAACTACGCGGGTAAAGCCGCGGGGCGCTGGTAGTCTATTAAAATATAGTTCATGTAGCAACGAAACCTCCTGATGTATCATAGATCAAATCCATATATAATTAAATACATACTTCCTCATGACTTCATACAATAACATTGGAATTCCAACTTCGTATTTACAAACCTACGTTAAAATAATAGCAATTAAGTATTTGCAAAGTGAATGACTTCATTGCCTCATAGGTAGTTTGTAGCATACGAAATAAATGCATAAGAACTAATAGTTGACTGTCCATCTGATACAATTCCACGCCTTAACCGATTGTAATCAAGTTTGGAACGCTAAGAGTTTGTTTAAAAAAGATAGATGAATTCAAAGATGAAGATAGATAGATTTCAGTTATAAGCCATCAGAAAAAATATATATTTTGATTTTCTATTTTGAGACTTACTGATTCCAATACAAACGACAAAGTCAAAGTCAAAATACTTTTTATTTATATAGGTTTGAAAGAAACACTTATAAATCGACAATTCCACCGGTTCGGAACGTTGCTTCTACCGAAAAGAAACTGGCAAGAAACTCGGTTATTTTCAACAACATATTTTATAAAGGTATATAGATCATATTTGCCTCTGAACTATGTCATGGAGTCGGCTTGTTAGACACTAAAATATAAAATAACGATGTTTATAAAATTAAAGCATAAATTAACCAGACCAGAGCATACCAGTCCAGTCCCCCAAGGTGGCACCTGTTCCCAAGCATGACGTATGTGTCAGCCATCGCTTCAATCACCCTAAATGTCGAGTTTGTTTGATAGAAAATACTCCATAAGTATTAAGTTCGCCATTTATGTCTTTTGAATGTAAAATGAAGTAATATTAAAATACAAAAAGATATGATTCCGGCCAGGATCGAACTGGCGGCCTTCTGCGTGTAAAGCAGATGTGATAACCACTACACCACGGAACCAGATGACAGGAGAGACGAAATTGTTGTGTAATATTGGAACGTATGCTCATTTTACAAGTGATAAGGGAAATTAGCATTTTCATCTGACTTCATCTGCTTAAAATTTGTATAATATAACCAAGAACAATTTTCTTATTTATTTGTACATGAAAATAACTAAGAGCAGTAATTAAAATTATTTTAATGTATTAAAACACTTACATTTTCTTAAGGATAATATTTACTTCAAAAACACAATTGTATTGTACAATTACACTCAACTGAACACAAATATTTAAAACAATTACTTTCACATTAAAAGTCAACTTTAATTTGTAGATATGTACATTACATTATAATAGCATTAATAGAATCAGTTAACAAAATATCACTAATATGGAGCATCGTTAACAAATTAATTAATATTACATCATTAGAATCTATTACATACTTTGAAAACAATTAAAATGTGTCAACAATACTTATTTTAATTAACCTCTTAGCTTAATAATGCCGATTTTCCGAACATTGCCATCTAGCGGCAATACCTAGAACGATTTTGTACAGAGCTTTGTGCAGAACTTTAGTTGTAATACTAAAAGTATTCAATAGATGGCGCTTTATTACAGATTTGGACTGGTACATGCTGCACTGTGTTAGTGATTTTTATTGTAAATAGACTTTGGCATACGAGTTCCAGGCAGTGGTGTAGCTAGGTGACAAAGGGCCCTGGGGCAAAAAGAAAGTAAGGTGGGCTAACGCAGCTTTGGGTCCAAGCCCCCCCTACTGCAGGGAGGGCGTTAGAGAGAGTTAAATGAAACTCAAATGAAGAGGTGTGCTTATCAGCCCTTTATGTACGTCAATGGGTGGCAACAACCCAGCTTGCTCCCTTTGTATAGACCTAGCTCTCCAGTATATCTTCCAGGGTGCAAGCCCTTCGCGCCGCCCGCAGCACCCCGAGGCGCCTCCGTGGGTCCCCGAGCCAGTCGTAGTCGCTGCGACTGGTCGCCAGCTTGCACATCAACCAGCGCATCAATTCCATCTTGTCCACTAAGGTGGTCAGCTTCCTGGAACAAGACATAGGGAATAGACAAGGTGACTAAAGAAAATATGTTTAGTCAAAAAAATATTGAACACATATTTTTTTACTTATTTGTCAAACAAACATTGCCGAAGACACAATGCTTTCAAGTTGCGCGTGACGTCACGCTTTCGTAAAATTTTTACAAAAAGTGACGTCGCAAGCTCTTACTCTAAAACTTTGACGTTCTTTATCTTTGTGATTTTTTGTTAATTTGATAAATTGAAAAATAGTAGTAATGTAGTATTTTCGTATAATCAAACTGACGGACTAAATACAATTATAGTTATTTAATGCAGTCATCATCCCTATTGATACATTCTTTTTAATTTTAAGTAACTAAACTTCACGCCACTTCCCTAGCAGGGTAGGCAGAGAGAACCGAACGCCATATGGCACGCCTTACACATCGCCTCTTCAACATTCATGATCCTTTTCATACAAGCTCTAAGGTTTTTATTCTTTTTACGTCCCAGACCAATATGGAACTATACCAGTTTACAGTAGCAAGGTAATGGGGACAGGTAGCGCTGCACCCCGGGCCGCACTGTTTCAGAACTGGCAATTTGCAAACTGAGGTTAAACAGCAAATACTCACCGATGCAAAGGCCCAGTCTCCACCTCCATGCTATCATCGGCACCATCCCTCGCATCTCGCAGCACGCCCAGCTCGTCGTCCCAGCGGCGCCGCGCCGCGTCCAGCTGTGTCCTCTTCTCTTCCAGCACTGCTTGCAGCTGACGTAGCTCCGATTCCTGGTGTCTAAAGTCCGCTAGAGCTTGGATGATTTTTCTGAAAGCATACAAATTAAATCTAACTTTTTTTTTTATTATGTTATGTTATACTAATCAAATTGTCAAACCTTTCGGGAAGAGACTGGCTTCCATAACACAGTTTATACTAGTTTGGCAGCTAGGGTTTCATAAGTTTTATGTAAAAATTGTGTATTGGTGCAAATAATGAATTTATCATTAATTTACTACATCACATACATTGATCTAAAATGCCCTCTTGTAGCTACGGCCCCAATTGGGATGTTGACACCATTTATATTTAATTTTGAAATATCAATTCTGAAAAAGAACGTATTGTAGTATGCTGTTAAGCCTTATTGATTTTGTATCATATTGAGTCTAAGATTTTTAATTTTAGAAAAACTGCTTAATTTTAAGTCAGTTGACTATACAAACTAGTGACGTCACACGTTGACAAGCCCATACAAAATCTATGAAGTGATTTCGTTTTGACAGCTCTTAAAAAGTATCTCAATTGACTAGCCAGTCAACATCCCAATTGTAATTATGTTCATACTTACTCTTTCCTTTCAACCAATTCGGGATCTAGAGTGCTACTTGGGGCTGTGATGAGGGCTTTCACTGCATGCGACTGAGTGAGGAACTTGACAATCTGTTGCTCTAACACTTTAGTTGTTGCCGTCTCTTCATAGTCTTCGATAGTTTTGCGTTCTGTCCGTTCTTGTTCATCGAGTTGTGGGTCATCTGAAATAGTTTATATTGCTTAGTTATAGTATTAAATGTGGAATGCGTTTTCTGCACTTAGCCCCATAAGTGGGCCATTGTGCGTAAAATTCAATTAAATTTAAAATATCTTTATTTATGTAGACCTAAAAAAAAAGCACTTATAAATCGTCAATTAACAAAATCTTTAGAGCAATGTGAATCTACCACCGGTTCGGAATGCTGATTCTACTGAGAAGAAACCAGCAAGAAACTTGGTAGTTACTCTTTTTAACATCAAAATATACATGAGTAATATACACTTTTTTTAAGTTCTAAACCAAATCATACAACAATGACTGTGGGAGATGATGTAATATAATTACAATAAAAAAATCAAATAATATAAAAAACTCACTGTACCACTACAGTGATCATTCGAACCACTTTAGCTGTACTTAGGGCTTATCAAAATGTATTATGTTCCTTTCCTTCACACAATATTACAAAATATATACTGTTATATTTAACTGAAACATACAACATTATGATGCATTATGCATAGCTCATAGCCTGTGACACTCTCAAACTTAAGAACTATATTTTATGCAAAACAAATTTATATTTTAAATGAACGTATATGCCAACTGTGGTTCTTGCCTAGCATGTCGTAAAAGGCGACTAATGGTATATCGGGTTTCGGGTGTGTGATTGTGTAGGCGACAGGTTAGCCGCTTGTCACTGCTTTTTTACAAATTTCCATCTATCCCAGAGTCAAAGGGGCATGCTGCCCCTTTGACTCTGCCTACCCCTTCGGGGATTATAGGCGTGATGTCATGTATGTATGTGTGTAGACATTTATTCTTGCCTTTTTGTACTATTCTGGCTGAATTAAGGTAATTCTACATTATTAAAGGTGGCGATTACATTACTTAAATAAGTATTGTTAGCAAATTGATGGAAAAATTACGGTTTTTAACTTTCGATAGATGCTATTCTATTTCTGCACGGTTCAAAAAATACTTACTAGCTATAGGTTTCGCTCGCAAAAGCCTCAGTTTAGCTCGAAACAACGATAAATCGCGGAGTTTCTTCACGACACAATCTTCAAAGTTTTCTCCAATTTTAGCCGAGAAAAAGTCCGCGGAAAGACGCCGCAAGTCGGCCTCGAAGTTATTGCTAACATCGCGTAAGTTCTTAAATGCTGACATTGTGAATAAAGATAAATATTTGCAAATTATATTGTTTGTTTACTTTTAAACTAGAGCAAGTTCGTTACAAATACAAAACAAAATGACAGCAAGTAAAAAATGTCACTGTCAATTTTGTTTTGTCTTAAAGGGGCTTAGAATATGGAAAGAATTAGTGTGAGTTTGTAGAGTTGTAAAAGTAACGAAAAAAAGCGTACCCGTATGTATTCGTTACTATAACAATGAATACTCGTTACTATCGCATCGTTACGTTACTCGTTACTTCTGATACCGCATATCATATGAGCAACGAATCAAGTCGTACGCGTACAGTTCGATGTAAAAGCAACAAATCGGTGTCAAAAAATATTTATTGACAATAAAATAAAAAAAAGCATAGCAGAAATTGTTTTGTTTAGAATAAAATTAAACATAAAATATGAAATAAAACATATTTTAAACAAAATTTAAAGAACAACAAAAACCTATTGTTCTTAGACTGAAATTAAACGTATTAATAAAACAAAAACATTATTTAACAAACATCGTTTTTTTAACGTATGTTTTTGAATTTACCGAATAAGTGCGTACATCCGTACATGCGTAGAACATACGACCAGCATACGTATCAATACACGCATCAACGGTACTTATACGAACTGTAACAGTGTCGGTACCCATAATACGAAAAGTGCGAGTAACGAAATGCTTTCGTGAGTAACGTTTCGTTACTCGGTACTAGACGGCGCACCCGTTACTCAGTACCGAATACATACGGTTTGCTACAGCTTTAGAGTTTAGGGGTGAGAGCTTCCCGCTCCTCTGCTAGCCCGATATTCCTCTCCAAAAAAAAAAGGGTACAATCGAGATTTCGAATACTTATGCATTTCATAAAATTTTTGCGAAAAATTTATGTATGTTTAGGAAAATAACTTTTATTTTCTTTATTTATACTGTGACTTGTGACTGCATCAATTAATCTATAATTGGACTTGATTTAAATCGACTCCACATCGGGATTGTATTCAATTGCTTGGTGCAACGACGTTTCTAGAAACACACGGCACTACGTTTGTTATTATTTTTTTCTAATCTGTCTATCTCTCAGTTTTGACTTGTTCGAAATCGGACGATTGGAAAAACGCAATATGCCAAGCTCGGTATTTTACCCAGAGCTCACCACAAAAATCCCAAATTCGCAACTGCAATGTGTTTTATGAGGTCTGCTTGACTTCCGATGGCTCTGCTGCGGTATCAGGTGGGCCCAATCATCCAAACCAAAAAACATCGAATTCTTCCACTACACCCGCTGGCTAGCCAAAGCTTACGAAAACCAATACAAGCATTACAAAAATTGCATAGCGATCGAAGAAATGACGAATATAGTGAACGTTTTGCCAACAGAAATCCTTCTCTATATATTTACCTTCTTGCCAGCTAAAGATCTCACCCGATGTCGTCAGATTTGCCACCGTTTCAAACAAATAGTCGACGGGTTAGCTCGTAGCGATGCCTTATGGAGGAAACACTGCAAAAATGATTTTAGCGACATGTATACGGCGGCTAGGCTCAAAGCCTACCCTGGAATGCTATGGTACCACATATATAGATCTCTTTCTCTGTGGCCTAGTCTTGAAATTGCTAGAGAAGTCCGGGACGAATTTGCCTCAGCCAGCAGTGTTAATGAGGAAATAAAAAACTTCGAAATACTGAAACACGGCATCATAGGAGTCCACAAACGCACTAAGATCATGTACTACAATATAGAAACGTTGGAACAGTGCAAACGATGCTCGATAAACGGAGAGTACTCAAGGTACGCAGAAAATGAATTTACTATTGTGATCCTGAGCTATCACTTACAGTTGTATGTAATACACAAGATGCACCAGAATCCACGTATTGATACAAACGTCACCTTTGATAGTGTGAAAATGTTTATACTTGTTGATGAAATAATGTACTTTGTAAATTTGATCGATGAGATATACGAATGCAAATTTATTAAGAACCGTATAGTGAGCAAGCTTCTGAAACGTTCAGAAGAGGGAGTTATGTGCTTGGGATACACTAAGTTCCTTCATGTGTTGACGTTTGAACGTAAAATATTTACCATAAAAGGAGATAAGTTTGAATACTCCTGCGCTTTGGAGGCTGACTCCAATTTGCTTCACCAGCTTAATCAATATAACTTCTTGGAGCATCTGGACTGGAGGATCTACTTCCAATGGATGTATGTATTTAACCACAGTGTTCCGGAAGGACCGCTACGAGACATTGTCACAGTTCGAGCGTATGGAGACGTGTACTTCGTTGGGTCTAACTGGGGAGTCCTCCGCATCTACTATGCACCTTATTCATCAGGCCAATTCGATATCTTCAATGCAGAACCGATTAAACAGTATAACTTCATGGAGCGATACGATTGTCCCGTGTTAAGCATGTGTCCCATCATTCAAGTTGATGTGATGGAAGCAGAAGATGGGCACATTGTCGTTGTAGCGATGCCAAAGAAGATTGCTTTGATTAAGTTTATGCATTGCTTCAAACATCCTGCGTCTGCCACTATGCTGCCTTACCAAGAACTAGAAATTCCGAAAGTTGAAATTTTGCGAATAAGTGATTAAACAGGCCATTGTGATTGCACTGACATACTAATTTTGCAAAATGGTCTAACTAAAAAGCACTAATTGTAAATACGTAACGTTTATTAATTAATTTGAAAAATAGGGTAGATGTTTTATTTATTTGGTTTATTGTAAGGAAAAGAAAATTATTTTCCTTTGTGTTATATTTAAAACTGAATTTAAATTTGATGCGTAAATGAATTATTGTGTTAATAGGGATGATGACTGCATTAAAAAACTATAATTCTATTTAGTCTGTCAGTTTATACAAAAATACTAGACACATACTTTTCGCTTTAACAAATTAACAAAAAAACACAAAGATAAAGAGCATCAAAGTTTTGGAGTGGGGGCTTGCGACGTCACTATGTAAAAATTGTACGAAAGCGTGACGTCACGCGCAACTTGATTGCATTGTATTTTCGTCAATGTTTGTTTGACAAATAAATAAAAAAATATGTGTTCAATATTTTTTTATAATCTAACTGATGGACTAAACAGAATTTTTTGGTCATCTAGCCTATTGAATAAGAATTTTATTGATTGCTATATTATAATAAAAAAAACTTCTTCTTTCAGACAGACATAATATGTAGTCTGTCAGAATGTGATAAACTCAAAAACTATTGAATGGATTTTCATAAAGACATCTACAATAGATGGAATGATTGATGAGAGTTTTAATGGTAGGAATATTGTTTTCTACAATTGTGATGCTAAAGCCGTCACTAGTTTAAATTTTATAAAACTAATAGGTATGTGGTACCAAAAAGGTATTATTTTATCCAAGATAATTAAAATGATCTTTGTAGATTTTAACATCAATAAGAATTTGTATAACTTAAATTCCTAACTAACTAAACTTCACGCCACTCCCCTAGCGGGGTAGGCAGAGTGAACCGAACGCCATATGGCACGATCCTTAAAACACCTCACTTGCTTCTTCAACATTCATGATCCTCATAAGTTCCTAACTTGTATATTTTTATAACTAGTTTTTATCAATCGCTACTTTTTCATTCATCTACCCTATAGATAAAAATAGAAAAAAAATCAAAATTAAAAAAAATGCATAAATTATTGTTTCTGCATTCAAAACTTAACATGTGTGGTAATTTTATAAAAATGTTGCTTCTATAAGATGCTTTATCATAAAAAATATGTGTTCGTTATGCAAATATTAGAATATATATACATATATGTGTATTTTCAAATCTCAAACTTGGTCAGAGAAAAGGCAGTCTCTTATTTTGTTACAATAAGTTACTTATGATATGGATACAAAAGATGTTATAACTAGATTAACTAACATTTTTAAGACTAGATAAAATATAATTCTCCCACACGGACTATTAAAAAAGTAGGACTCCACGGCACTTACTAGACATTGCAGCTCCTCAGGTGCTCCAATTGACAGATATCCGTTATATGGTATCCATTAGTATCACTTACACATACATAAATGTATCTTCACGCTATAGTTTGACAGCGTGGAGTCCTTCTTTTTTTTACTAGTCTGTGTTTTCCCATGATAGATCTTCCTAGGGAAGCATAAAAAATTTGGCATATTTTTTGGTCTTATATACTCCAGACTGACACCAATTCCCTAGTTCCCAACTAAGCTTATGCTTGTGCTATGGATACTAGGTGAACGGATAGACATTTTAATACATTTATAAACATTTATGACTCGAGTACAAATCACACGAAACATTTGCCCCTAGCGGGATTCGAACCCGCGACCCATGGGTTCGTGGACAGGGTCTCTGACCACTCGACCAACAGGCCAGTAGACAGTATGACATGTTTTATTCATTAACTGTGTAATATTTATAAAATACTAGCTGACCCGGCGCACTTCGTACACCCCGTTCTCGGATTTTCCAATTTACCCATATTTTTTCCGTGCAACTTTTTTATATTTTCTTTCATAAGAACCATCACCTGATAATAACAAACACAACTAGAAAAGAATTAGCAAAATCGGTTCAGCTGCTCTCGAGCTTTGCGCTTAGCAACACATTCAGCGATTCATTTTTATATTATACAAGATACATTATGTTATAGCATTTCATTTCAAATCTAGTTATAGCATTTCAGTATTTTTGTATGAAAAGGCCAAAAAAATTTTTACAGTAAAAATTAAAAAAAATTATACTGCCCAGTGACAACTTGTATAAAATACTTGATTTTTAACTTTTCTTTAGTTAGTTTATAGGAATGTTATTTTGTTCATAGAGCGAAATGATATCATGTGATCTTTTAGTATTAGTAATTACAATCATCAACGGTACCTATATTATATTAGTAATTAAATCTGTGGTTTTTGCTTAGCAATAATAGGAGGCAATACTGGGTCCAAAAACTATCATTCTATTCAGTCCGTCAGTTGGATTATACAAAAATAAAAATACAATGCACATATTTTTTGCTTTATCAAGATAATAAAAAATTACACAGATTAAGATCATCAAAGTTTTGGAGTGTAAGCTTGCGACGTCACTTGTAAGTGAAAATTGTACCTACGTGTGACGTCACGCGCAATTTGAGTCCGCTGTATCTTCGCCAGTGTTTGTTTGACAAATAAATGAAAAAAATACGTGTTAAATATTTTTTTATAATCTAACTGATGGACTAAATAGATTTTTTTAGTCCGCTTCCCTACTCTATTGATTTTCTACTGGGAATGGAGTGTAGCTTAGATAATAAAATTTCTAGTATGGGGATACAGCATTTAGTTGTAATGGGATAACTCCGTTTGCAAAATAATAAAAAAAAATATCCATATAGCTTATTATTTTTTATGGAATACAGACACGGACTTTTAAAAAAAGTAGGACACCGCGTCACTAACTAGACGTTTAGGTATCTGCGGAGCAACAACTTGACATGCAACTTAAAACACATTAACATTAGCGCTCCCAATGCGCTTAAAAAAATGAGTTTAAAAATCTGGCTCGCATATGCATGAGGTGGCTGTAGTATGACAGCGCAGATTTCTTCTTTTTTTATTAGTCCGTGGACACAGCTACAAAATGTATGGATTTTTTGCAAAGGGGTTTCTTAGAATATGTTCCTAGTTCAATATTGTTTAGTACTATTGTTGATTTGTATAATTTTGTTTATATATAGTTACCTTGAAGGGTTAGGTAGTGTGGTATATTCTAATTAAGGAAACAACCTCTTTTAACCAATTAGCCAAAATAAATTTCAGTTGGGTTAGATGCAAATTTGAGAATAGGCATGATGACAAAAAAAAATCTGTTTAGTCCGTCAGTTAGATTATAGAAAAATAAATATTAAACACGTTTTTTTTTTATTTATTTGTCAAACACATATAGACGAAGATACAATGCATTCAAATTGCGCGTGACGTCACGCTTTCGTATTTTTTTTACTAAATAGCGACGTCGCAGGCCCCCACGCTAAAACTTTGATGCTCTTTATCTTTGTGATTTTTTTTGTTCATTTGATAAAGCGAAAAATATGTGTCTTATATTTTTGTATAATCTAACTGACGGACTAAATAGAATTATAGTTTTTTTTAATGCAGTCATCGTCTCTATTGTTGCACTCAATCATAAACTTATTACAACTTTACTTCTTTTATATTCAAGGCAAGGAACATCAATATATATAAAAATCAGTGCCACTTTTCGTTGTAATTTTATAACTCAAGAACGGGCTCATCTATCCAAACCGAATGTTTAGGCCTTGTTCGGACTATTTAGTAGATGGTTTATGTGAAGTTTGCACAAAATCAGTAGAGCGGTTCTTAATTTATCACATTTTTTGTATTTCACTTTATACGTAGCGAAGAACGTACCGGGCCGCAAGTAGTACATACATTTTTAGGTCCTAGACTGACATGGGATTTATCTCGGATTTTATGTACGATAATATAAGATATTTAATCAAAGGTATATATAGCAAACAATTGAAACCTATTATAAGGTTTAAATAATGCAAGCTATATGCGTATCTTGGCAAAAAAGCTTAAAAAGATTTTTGGTAATAACCAGTGCAAATTTTGAATAGATTGCAACGTAGAATAAGCACTTAAATATATACATGTTTTCGTTTTTTATTTCAATCACCTGGATTTTTAAATGAAAAATGATTTATTGTTTCTCACAATTTGGTTTACTTAAATCTAGTGGACGGAGCCTTCTTTTAAACATGAAATGCCTGTGCCAGGAGTGACAAACTTATCGTCTAATTAGAACATTTGGTAACAATTTAATTTGGAACTGGAACCGAACTGAACTGTTAAACTATTGAAACTACTTACTCCTGTGTTATAGTTTTAATTATGTAGATGTTTTATTTTGAACTCAAAATGTACAGTACAAATATATTTTTATTACATAATTTTGCATTTTTATTTATTTTGCATACATAACATCACGCCCATAATCCACGAAGGGATAAGCAGAGCCAAAGGGGCAGCATGCACCTTGAACCACATTAAATCCGGGCTGGGTTAGACGGAAAACTGTAAAAAGCAGTGACAAGCGGCTAACCTGTCGCCTACACAATCACACACCCAAAACCCGATACCTATACCATTAGTCGCCTTTTACGACATGCTAGGCAAGAACCACAGTTGGCATATTCTTTTTAAGCCCCAAAACAACATGGGGCTTTCCATCCAACCCAGCCCGGGTTGGATGGAAAGCTGTGAAAAAGGAGTGACAAGTGGCCAGCTCGTCGCCTACTCAGTCACATACCCAAAAGCCCGTAAACCATTAGTCGCCTTTTAGGACATGCTGGGCAAGAACCACAGTTGGCACATTCTTTATTTTTTGTCCCAGATCAACATGGACCAAGTCCCAGACCAACACGGGACTCCCAGACCAACATGGGACATTGTACAGTACAAAAATATTTTTATTACATAATTATTGCTTTTTTATTTATTATGCATCTGATATTTATTTGTTTTGCCCTCTAAGTATGTGACATACTTAGGGGGCATCCGTAACTTACATCAGTGTTTTTCAATCTTTTTGAATATGTGACTCCCTTACAGGTTGAAAAATTATCGCGACCCCATTAGGCCATAAAAAAAAACTCACTGACAGTGTATAAAACTTTGCCCTTTTTCTTTGAGCCGGCGACCCATCTGGGGGTCGCGTCCCACAGATTGAAAAATACTGCTCTAGCGGGATTCGAACCTACAGTCTCTGGTCTCATGGCCAAGACCTCTGACTTGCCTACGCGGAAATTAGTTAACTATGATCTAATATTCTAGTTCCCCTATAAAGAATATGAGCTTCAATAAGGATGATGACTGCACAAAAAAACTATATTTATTTATATTTAGTCCGTCAGTTAGATTATACAAAAATACTAGACACATACTTTTCTCTATATCAAATAAACAAAAAATCACAAAAATAAAGAGCGTCAAAGTTTTGGAGTGGGGGCTTGCGACGTCACTATTTAGTAAACATTTTACGAAAGCGTGACGTCACGCGCTACTTGAATGCATTAATTGTATCTTCGTCAATGTTTGTTTGACAAATAAATAAAAAAATACGTGTTCAATATTTTTTATAATCATACTGACGGACTTAACATTTTTTTTTAGTCACCTTGCCTATTCAGTTACCAGCCTCACTAAATCCAGGATCTAGGTCCAAACGGACTCCAATTAAAATCGGGACATAATACTAGAAAAAGGAGTAAGTACCTACATTAAAAAAATATTTTGTCGGTAAATAGATTATTTACAGTTTGGCAAAGATAATGTCATTTGGTTTGCCAATGACCTTTTGACTTTTGACTCCTTGCCAAGATGTAGAAATGACATTTTCTTTATGTTTAGCTTCATAATCTTTCACTTACACTGCTTTACAGGAAGTTGTTATATATGTGAGGTATTAAAAAGGGGTTATACTATTATATATTTTAGATTTATTTCATACTTACATAAGATCACGCCCGTAATGTTCGAAGGGGTAGTCAGAGTTGTGACTCTGACTTCCCCACAGCACAGCAAGCCCCTTTAACCACATTTTAGCTAAAAATAAAACTGGGCTGGATTACATGGAAAATTGTGAAATGTAATGACAAGTGGCTACCTCGTCGCCTACACAATCACATACCTAAAACCCGATATACCATTAAGTAGTCGTCTTTTACGACATGCTAGGAATACAGTTGGCACATTATTTTTAAGTCCCGTACCAACATGGAAACTTGGAATAATTTTATAAATCGTGATACTGCATTTATCTAAGAGTATCTGCTTATAAAGCAAAGGGAACATTTGTACATAAATAAAAATAAAACAGTCAAAACTAATTTCGATCTATAAATTTATTTTTAAGCTGACTTCAGGTTGCGTTACGTCCCATCCTAAGACAATGCATCAGAAAAAATACATGCTATCTGTCTCCGAAAAGTCCAGCATGTCTCTCGAAGCAAAACTCCTTTGACTGTCCGTAGGGGTAGAATGATATGTGAACACCAAGTCCCTTTGTCTGAAATTCGACTTCTTTCTCTCCATTTTCCGCATCGCAGGAGTTTCGTAATCATACCCATAGACTTCCAAAGAATGGTACGAGTCATGGTCTTCCATATCCGTAGTATACTCCGACCTGGCTCTGTTGTAACCGCTCATTTCAGACATACCTCCTGCTATAGACGGAGCGTAGTTCTTCTTACTTCCTTTTGTGCTAGGAGATATAACTTTCCGGCGTTTGAACATACACTCTGGGAATTCGTAGTCTCTGTGCCTCCTTCTCAGCGAATCCTCAAAGTGAATCGTCTTCTGGCAACGCCTCTTGTTCTGTGCGATAACTTTTAAAGCTTGATACAAATTCTGGGGCTCCTCGAACTCCTCATCATTCATCCTCAGCTGTTCTTTAAAGAGATTCAGCAAAGTTTTCTTCTTATCCTTCTTTGTGAACGTTTTTTTCGTTTCCATAACACTCTGCGTTTTCAATTTCTTAGTCACTGGTTTTCTTATGAAAGAGAAAGACTCTGTTTTGTACTTCTTTCTTTTAAGAGGTTTCAGCGGCATTTCGTATCGGGTTTCCATATCGGGGTGTCGATTGCAGAGCTCTAAGTCTTTTAGACAAAAGAAGTGATTGGAAGGCTGGGAGGCTGGCTCAGATTTGTCTGGCAACTCCCGTGGTTCATTCAGTTTCTTGGCTACAGATTCATTAATCTCCAAAGGTACTCTAGTCGAGCTGGTCTCGCTAGGAGCTTTTTGGGATTTGTCGTACTCTTCTTTGACGTTATAGACGCTTATAGTCGTTTCTAGCAAATCTACAAAGAAGTTGTACAGTTTACCATTAGCTTCGCCAACAGCTTCGTCAGTTTTCTGAGGCTTAGCATCCGATACTAAAGACTTTGGCTCGTCAATCCTCACTCTCCTATCTTTTCTGATTTTCCGACCTTCCATAATCTCTTTAGTCAGCTCACAAGCTACTTCTTCTACTTTCTTCTCAATCACTTCTTTATTCTGCTGCGCTCTCTTCACAAGCAACGGCAAATTTGACCAGTTGAAGGAATCATTTTCGGAATAAATTGACGGCGTCTGTATTATATCCTTCTGGGACTGTAAGACGACGAATTGGTCAACGTCTTTATTAACCTCATCGTTTAACACTCTGGATCTATATTTAGGTTTCTTTTTAGTTTTAACTCGTTCGTTATCATTAGTTTCAGCGGCTCTTTTGTTCCTAATTTCATTGGCGTCCATTTTCTCAACTGTTAATTTCTTTCTGTGTCTCTTCTCGATTCTTTTGTCGTTCACGTCTGGGTATTGAGTACCGGTGGTTGATTTTGAGAGGATAGTGAGAACTGAAGCGAGGAACTTCTTGTTGCCTGCTTTAGGACGGGGTGGAGCTTTTGGCTTTTCTTGTCCTTGATTCTTTTCTGGAATGAAACAAATCATTTAATTATAATTAGATGCGTGCGCTGCGAAAAATCTGCGGCGTATCGCTCACAGACTGCGTTCGGAATGATGATGTAAGAAAGAGAGTCGGTCTGAAAGACTTCGTCGGAGTCAAGGTAAGAGGAGGCATGCTCCGGTGGTTCCGACATGTGGAAAGAATGGATGACGAAAGATTGACTAAACAGATATACAATTCGAAAGTGGAAGGATGTAGGAGCCGCGGAAGATCCAGGCTCACTTACCACGACCAGATTGGTCGTGTATTAACAGAAGATGATGTTAGGAGTCATAAAAATCGTAGAGCTTGTATGAAAAGGATCATGAATATTGAAGAGACGTGTGAGGTGTGTAAGGATCGTGCCATATGGCGTTTGGTTCTCTCTGCCTAACCCCGCTAGGGAAGTGGCGTGAAGTTTAGTTAATTAGTTAGTTAGTATTAGAAATGAGTAAATTTCGGTGTGTAAGAATCGTGCCATATGGCGTTTGGTTCTCTCTACCTACCCCGCTAGGGAAGTGGCGTGAAGTTTAGTTAGTTAGCTAGTAAATTTCGGAGGGATGGATCAAGAAGTTTATTTTTCGCACAACTGAGAAAATTTAGTAAAATACAAATTAGCCTATATACTGAAAATTCAGTCTTCTAGTTTTATCCACGAGGTTACAGGGGGTCGAAAATGGCCTGAATTGCTTCGAGAAAAGGATGTTACGGCCGTGCCGCTTTTTTGCTCGACTTGGCGGGGGCACTGCCGTGCCCCCAGATACTTGTAGTATCTGGGGGCTTGTAGTGTTATAGGCAGGGTAGGGCATTATAATATCAATGAATATTATTTATATTGGTTTTAGGAGCTTATTATTTATTAAATTCTCTGCCTAGTTCTCTCGGGGATGGCAGATGTGACGGTATGAATGTATTTTTTTTTTAATTACAATACCACTGTCTCCATTTTCATACAAACAAATGGGCGACATATAGTATGATGATGTTACTTACATAGAAATAAGATTAAAATTAAAACTCGAAGAATATAATTATCCTAATAATAATACCTGCGGTTGCTCAATGGTAGGACACGCGCCTCATAACCGAGGGGTGCGGGTTCAAACCCGTACGTGCCTCTAGATTTTTCGGATCTATGTACGTATTTATACCAATAGCTCGGCGGTGAGGAAAAACATTGTGATGAAACCTGCGAATACAAATAAGTTTGGATTTGTAACCATAATCCAAATTTTTTTTCGTTCGGTTCGGTTCGGTTCGAAGGTCAGATCAGCAGTCGCTTCAATGCAATTATCAGACTCGCTAAATCCTGGATCATGGTATAAGCGGACCCCGTCTAAGCACGGGACATAACGCTAGGAATTATATGAATATAATCTTGCCTATATCTAGATCAAGATTAATGTAGTAATCTTTTAGCATCTTTGATCAATAGCATCACTAACCTAGCTCGTTAACCCTCAGTTTCGTAGGTCCCACATAAACACCCCGTTTCTTCATCACGTAAGGAGGGAATTCGGCATTGCTCCTACTTTTCTTGTTGTTCCTATGTTCAGACCTCAAAGTTCTAGCGCTATTCGAAGACTTGCTCTTCACAACACTGGACTTGGCCTCCATGGCAAAAGGACTAGATGCCTATAGCATCATCTGGAAACTTTTAAATTTTTTTGTGGTTACATAATTTTTTAGTTTTGTGAATAAATAAAATGGTGGTGACGACTTGACGTCTTGTTTGGAGTGTATGGAGGTTAGATTCTATGTGGATTTGTTTTTGGTTTGGATTGAAGGAGGTTGGATCGTATAAGGAGGTATATGCATTTTGGCTTTATTTTATCCCATTATTTTGACAACAGGAACTACTTGACTAAAGCCGAGTGAAGCTGCTAGTCTTTTATATTTAAAATTAAAAGTGATCAAATTCACAATATTTATGTTTACGAAAAGTCGATCATACGATTTACCTTTTTACAAACCATTGTCAACCTCCATCACAAACGCAAAAAAAAATAAACACCCAAATCAAGATGGCATTGGCGTAAGAAGTGACTCAACAAGTAAAATTCCTAGTGTAACAAACATTTCGGGCATGGATAAGAGAAATTACAGGAAAACAGAATTAACTAAAACGGACAGAAAAGACAGAGGCGACAATTTGAAAAAAGTCGAGAAAGTCGTCAAGAAAGTGCTGGATTCTGTAGAAGAGATCAAGAGTCAGTACCCTGGTGGCGATTCTGACAGAAAAGTCTTGAAAGTAGACAAACCCAAAGTCGTATTCTCCAAAAAATCTGATGATGTTAAATTAAAGATTGTAGAGCATCGGGCTTCTAAAGAGAATTTGGCTAAAAAGGTAGATGAACTGAAAACAAACAAAGATGAAAGGAAGAAAATTAAAGATAAATACAATTTGAAATTGAAAGGTCCTGTCGTTGCGCCTCCTGTTAAGAAAGAGGATTTAGTGAAATTGAATGTTAAAGTACCTACAGTTGAAGTCAAATATGGTAAATATGGTATAATTCTGATTAGTATTATAAGTGCGAAAGTAATTCTGTCTGTCTGTTACGTTTGTCCGTCTAAAACCACTTGACAATTTACAATTGTGTGAAAAATGTTATTTCCCAAAAGTTTGAACCCTAAGAAAGGATATGGCTACGTTTTATTCCGGAAAAATTTGATCCTATGTGATGCACGATAGTGTATCTCTGAAACAGACTGAATTCCACTTAGTATGTACTGCTGGCATAGCAGGATTCGAACCCGCGACCTTTAGTTTCCAGGCCAGCTTCTCTAAAAAGATATATTTAAATTTATTATAACCCTAGTTATTGTAAACAAATTTTTACCCACTGCTCCGTCTGCGTGGGTCATGTCTGTTACAAAGATTTTTATCGCTATGAATATGTGGAATCTATAAATTTTTGCTTTAGACGTACCTACTTCGGCAACCATGTTAATATAACTTATACTTACCTTCGGAATTCGAAACAAACAGTTATTGATAAAACAGGTATTTGTCTTGAGTAGAGAAATAAATACCTTAGTAGTTAGTTTTAAGTTAGCTTAACGCCACCGATGTCCGGGCAACCGCGAAGAACCGCGAGAAGGTACCAACCTTCTTTAAGCTAACAAATGGTTAAGTTACTTACTGTGCAATCAGATCAATGTATGTAAAACTAACTTATCTAGCTTCACGCTATTTTCTTAGCAAGGTAGACAGAGAGAACAGAATGCTATAGCCACGGTCCTTACACACCTCTCTCGCCTTTTCAACATTCATAATCCTTTTCATACAAGCTTCCTAAGGCTCCTAACGATGTATGTAATATCTATTATTTAAAGCAACCAACTCTTTCTTCCACAGATCACCCACCAAAAAAGCCCAGTGAACTCAAAAACAAGATTGAGTCCTTCATCGAATCTACTCCGTCCGACCATTTTAAAGAAAAAAGGAAAGACACAGTCCACA
Source organism: Glyphodes perspectalis (assembly GCA_951394215.1). Lineage (NCBI taxonomy): Eukaryota > Metazoa > Arthropoda > Insecta > Lepidoptera > Crambidae > Glyphodes > Glyphodes perspectalis. The sequence goes on from OX596228.1 coordinate 1,479,678, forward strand.
GGAGACCCTTAATTAAGACTGTCACAGCCAAAAATGACACCACGAAGGTTTTCAAAGCTGTCACCTTCGTGGACCAGAAAGATAAACCTACAATGTTGCAAATTAAAATTCCCGGTGACGTCAGAAATTCTAAAAAATCAGTCGAGACTAATACCATTGTGAAGAGAGTTAAGGCTACTGTTAGTAGAGTCAGCGTGAAAGAGAAGCCAGTAGTTTCTCGGAGGAAATCTAATAAAAGTAAAAAAAGAGAGAGGAGAATACACCCAACGTCTCCAGATTTATCTGTGAAGATTCGGTCGCCTCCTACAGAAGTAGCCAAGTGGGCACCTTCTAGTATTAACCGACATACTAAGCCTTATTACGAAGCCTGGGTCAATACAACGCTCGCAGCTATATCTAAAAATGCTAGGAAGGATAAATTGTTTTTGGAAAAGCAGAATGTTTTGCAGAGTTTCCAGAGAGCCTTGGCTGAAAGACCAGAGACGCCAGAGCTTGTTTACGAGAATTTTACTGATGAAAAATATACAGGCAGGATAAAGGTAAAGCAAAGGAGTTAATTTGGAAGACGAGACACCTAGCAGATTTAATTTTATATAAATATTTGGTTAATGTTAAGTCTGATTACATTTGTCAGGATATCGGTAACATTAAATTTCTTTGAGAATATCTGAGAATATATTTGATTTCTGACTAACTAATAATGGAGATGTTTTTGTTTTCAATAAATAATAATAAATAAATAATAAATAAATCCTCCAGACTGACACACCAATTCCCTAGTTCCAAACTAAGCCTATGCTTGTGCTATGGATACTAGGTGAACGGATAGACATACTTAAATACGTTTATAAACATCCATGACTCGAGTACAAATGTCCATGTTCATCACACGAAACATTTGCCCCTAGCGGGATTCGAACCCGCGACCCTTGGTTTCGTGGCCAGGGTCTCTAACCACTCGACCAACGAGCCAGTCAAATTAAATAGTTTTAGTCCTGTGTTGGTCTGGGACTTAAAAAGAATTTGCCAACTGTGATTCTTGCCAAGCATGTCGTAAAAGGCGATTAAGATTAATTAAATCAGGTGACAAAAGTGACCCGTCTAATTACAGACCAATATCTATACTGCCTGCACTAAGTAAAATATTTGAAAAGATTATATTCAATCAATTAATATGTCACCTAAGAATAAATAATTTACTTCATAGTAAGCAGTATGGATTTACCAAAGGGAAATCCACTACTGACGCAGGAGTAGCGCTTTTAAAACATATTTTTGAAGCTTGGGAAGGTAAACAGGATGCTGTTGGAATATTCTGTGATTTGTCGAAGGCATTCGATTGCGTCGACCACAAAACCTTGATAATGAAGCTACGTCACTATGGTGTTTCTGGGAACTCACTTAGTCTGCTAAAGTCATACCTAACTGATAGGCTCCAAATCGTAAGTGTTAATGGAACTTACTCTTGTGGTGCCCCATTATCGATGGGAGTTCCCCAGGGCTCGATATTGGGACCTTTGCTCTTTCTTCTATATATAAATGATCTCCCATATTTTACAAGGGACTTGTGTGAGATAGTATTATTTGCTGATGATACTTCACTGATTTTTAAAATTGATAGACATAATGAATCTCTTGACGACGTAAATAACGCTCTCTCACGGGTTCTTCATTGGTTTTCAACTAATAACTTACTTCTTAACGCAAAAAAAACAAAATGTGTTAAGTTCTCAATGCCTAACACAAGGCAAGTTAATACGTCAATTATTATGAATGATGAAGCACTAGATGTAGTTCAATCTACTGTGTTTCTTGGAATAACTATTGATGCTAAATTGCAATGGGGTCCCCATATTGCGGCTCTGGCAGGAAGACTTAGTTCAGCTGCATATGCAGTCAGAAAAGTAAGACAATTAACTGATGTTGAAACAGCAAGACTGGTGTACTTTAGTTATTTTCATAGCGTTATGTCATACGGTCTGCTGCTGTGGGGTTCTGCGGCCAATATACAAACTATTTTTGTATTGCAGAAAAGGGCAGTCAGAGCCATATACGGCCTTAGACCACGTGACTCTCTTAGAGAAAAGTTTAAAGAAATTAAAATTCTAACCATAGCATCACAATTCATTTTGGATTGTATTATGTATATATTCAAAAATATTGAATCATTTCCTAAAAAGTCAAATACTCATAGTTTTAATACGAGAAATAAACACAAACTTGCTGTTCCAAATCATAGACTCCAAAAAAGTGGTAATTCATTTATTGGTCTAAGTATTAAAATGTTCAATAAACTACCACAAAGTATTTTAACATTACCCTTACATAGATTCAAATTATGCATTAAATCATTTTTAATGAGTAAGGGCTATTACAAGATCGAAGAATTCCTCAATGACAAAGATTTATGGTTAACTTCATAATGAATTGTTCATCTGCAGTGATATCTAGTCTTAAGTGTGGATTAATTAAGTTTACAAAATTGTATAATTGGCATTTAAAAGAGTAACTATCGAGTTTCTTGCCGGTTTCTTCTCGATAGATTCTACCTTCCGAACCGGTGGTAGTATTATGTGTTCTTTTTTTTGTATATTGACTATTTATAAGTGCTTTCTTGAAGCCTATATAAATAAAGATATTTTGAATTTGAATTTGAATTGAATGGTATATGGGGTTTTGGGTATGTGATTGTGTAGGTGACGAGCTAGCCCCTCTTACTAGTTTTTCACAATTTTCCACCTAACCCACCCCTTATCTCTTTTATTTTTGACTGAATGTGGTTAAAGGGGCCTGCTGCCCTTTTGACTCTGCCTACCCCTTCGGGGATTATGGGCGTGATGTTATGTATGTATGAAATAATAAATTCTCCAGACTGACGCACCAATTTTCTAGCGCCAAACTAAGCATAAAAGCTTGTGCTATGGATATTAGGTGAATTCCATGACTCAGACGAAACATTTGCCACCAGCGGGATTCGAACCCGCGACTGTTGGTTTCGTGGCCAGGGTCTCTGATCACTTGGCCAACGGTCCTGTCAACCTTACAAGTTGTAAGTTCCTTATATGATAACACCTACTATGCACACTTAGTGAGTAAATAAATGTTTGATTTGATTTTAAAATATGATGGCCGGTGTCTTAGTAAAATACCGAATGACAACCTCAAATGTATGTGTCATTTTACTTTGTCGGACATAGTCGGACAGTTAATTTTAGAAGTATAAAAAATAGAAGCCCTTTGAAGAATATTTAATTAAAAGAGTTGCGCATTTTAAATATTTTTTTATTCAGATCATATTCTTACATCTACACATTTATACATTGATGGTTTACAAAACTATTAAACACATGGAATGAGGACAGGACAAAAGATTATCAAATCATATTTTAAAAATATAAAAAAATACATTTGATTTGACATTTCGACATTTCAGTTCAGTAATTCATAACCTTTTGTAGTGTTAGATGCCATGTTTGATAATATTAATTTAAACCCCCCACAGGTTAAAACTTGTGAAATCAAATATTTTTTATTATGTATTTAATTAATCAAATACATATTTTAAAAAATCTATAGATGGATCGAAAGTGGTTATTATACAAACAATTAATTTTAAAACAAAATAAATATGATAAGTATGATGGAAACATTAAAAAAAAACAAATTACAAAAATATCGCTTAACTTTACAGAACGTATTTTAGTAGCATAATGACATTTTTATTTATTTTATAACTATAATCTTACATTGTATTTAAATATCTTTGTATTAAAACATACAATTACACGGATATTTATTGTAATGACATTGCTTAAAAATTTAAGTACATAAAACCAATTATTTTGTCATTAGATACAAAATCACTTAATGTTAAGTCCATTTTGACTCTTATAATAAAAAATTACAATACATTTATACTACATTACAGTATAATAGTAAAAAAGATTATATTTATGATTACATTATGTAACTTTACTAACTAAACTTCACGCCACTTACCACTTCCACATTATGTAATAGGATACATAGAGTTGAATACTGTAAATAAAGTTATATAACAAAGTTAGTTTTAGTTTATCGGAAACCTCTTATATACATCTTTACTCATTATTTTAAGGAACCAATTTAAAACATTATAGAAAATAAACACTTTTTTTTTGCCGATGGCCTCATCACTTTTATATAAATGCTTTTTACACCTTTTATTATTTTTGTATTCAAGTTTAGAATTACAATTTTAATTTGATATGAAGTAGTACCCTTAGATTAAATCAAATTGATTTAATCTAAGAAAGTACCTATCGTTTTTCTAGCAGTCTCTTTACAAATATACATCTGTTCACATCTTGGAAGTCTCTATCATTTACAGTAGGTATTTATAAAAACTAGCTGTGCCCGCGGTTTCGCCCGCGTTTGTGGTTAATGTTATATAGCCTATAGCCTTCCTCGATAAATGGGCTATCTAACACTGAAAGTATTTTTCAAATCGGACAAGTAGTTACTGAGATTAGCGCGTTCAAACAAACAAACCAACTCTTCAGCTTTATTTAAGTATTACTTATTAATATACTTAGATAAATATATAGTTACTTACCGCGTTAGTTACTTAGGTACAGAAAGTTTCAAAAAACATATTGTGGTAGAAGAGTCTTAGCTTAATTAATCATTATTATTTTCTCAATAATCACATTTATTTAATCTATACTAATATTATATAGAGAAAAGATTTGATTGTTGGTTTAAATAAATAAAAAATAAATAAATTCTCAAGACTGACAAACCAATTCCCTAGTCCCAAACAAAGCTTATGCTTGTGCTATGGATACTAGGTGAACGGATAGACATACTTAAATACTTTTATAACATCCATGACTCGAGTACCAAATGTCCACATCACACGAAACATTTGCCCCTAGCGGGATTCGAACCCGCGACCCCCGGTTTCGTAGCCAGTGTCTCTGACCACTGGACCAACAGGTCAGTTTATTTGTTTATTTGTATCGTATAGGCTCCGAAACTACTGGACCGATTTAAATAATTTTTTCACCAATGCAAAGCTACTTTATCAGCGAGTAACATAGGCTATATTTTATCCCCGTATTCCCACGGGAACGGGAACTACGCGGGTGATACCGCGGGGCGCTGCTATTTTATATAATATGAATACGTAATAATCACTTGAAATGTCATAATTAAGTAAATACACAGCGTGATCATTCTTTAAAAAAAAATGCTTAATTAGGTTTCGATATATAAAGAGCCCTTCTTCACCCTCTTCTCCACTGCACTCCTGCCGTCTTCATCATCAGATCAGATCATTGGTACCATAAAATAAAAGTCATCGAACTAACATAAGCAGATATGCTTAATTATAGGTCGTCATTTGTACGTTAGCAAATGGATAAAAATAAATCTATTTAACGGTAAATTGAGAACTTTTCAGAGCATTAAAGGAGAATTTAATTGTTTATTACATACATAACATCACGCCCCTAATCCCCGAAGGGGTAGGCACAGTCAAAGAGGCAGCAGGCCCCTTTAACCACATTGAGCCAAAAACAAAACTGGGCTGGGTTAGATGGAAAATTGTAAAAAGTAGTGACAAGCGGCTAGCTTGTCGCCTAATCACATACCGAAAACCCGATATACCATTAGTCGCCTTTTACGACAAGCTAGGCAAGAAACACAGTTGGCACATTCTTGGCACATTATTTTCAAGTCCCAGACCAACATGGGACAAAAAGTTTATTGTGTATTATTTTATACACTTTATATACAGAGAATATTGTTAAGTAAAAAAAATGTGAAGAAAGACAAAGTATATAGGCAAGCCAACGGAAACGAAACGATGGAAAAAGACGGATCAATAAAAAATATAAAACAAAGTTAGAAGTGGTTGAGAGAAAGAGTAAGAAATGAAGGGATAATAGAAAGAAGATGTGGTGACAAGAGTTGAGTACGTGTTGAGAGGATTGAAGTTACTGTTTAGTTACAATTAAGGCGAACCTCTTACACTCCTCGTGACACTCTGTGCGAAGTTCACAGGAACAGAAAGCTATCCCGAAATCAACTCTCTTCATAGAACTCCAACCAACTTGCTGTCATAGCGAGTATACAGCACAGTTCAAAACGCGCCGTATAAAAGTACAGTAGAAAGTGCAATTGTATTGCTACCAGCAACAAAGCAAGATTTGAAAATACTGTTGTTTAAACTCTCACAGAGTGCCCGGAGGACTCACGCGAAGCTGCGAGTACACGCACCTCGTGACACTCTGTGCGAAGTTCACAGGAACAGAAAGCTATCCCGAAATCAACTCCCCTAAAAAAACTCGCGTTAAAGAAGAACTCTGTCGGCTCATTCGCGAAAAAAAGTGCGCATACAGTGCTTTTCAAAGACGTTGAAAAATACTCTCGATTACAAAGAGGTTTTCAATTGTAAAAACTCATGGAAAGAACAGAATTACGTTTAGGTGACTTCCCACTATAAACGCAAAATTCGGAATCATTTAATACAAAATTCAAACTTGTATTGAAAGGTTTTAGGAATTATGATAACTTTTTAGCTTTCGTTATCCCAACGACGAAAAAAGATTATAATTACGTGTCAATGTTGTCCCAGCATCATAGCAAGGTTTTGCTTAAAAAGTCTCATAGCGATTGTAGATTAATTAAGGATACTCAATTGACTTTTTTTTTTTAAACATGGTCACCCTACACAATGTTTTTCTTTATAAAGTTACAAATCAGTTATCTAATGAATAATAACAGTTAAACAAACTAAACATATGTAAAGTTATAGTAAAAAAGAATTAACAATTTTAGATACAATCTCAGTCTGCCTACGAAGTATATATAAGTGGATAGAGGTTCAAGTATGGAACACTCAGCCGGCATGTTGAAGAAAAAGTTATAGGTTAATTTCTACCTTCAGCTTATAATTTTTGCCACACTCATTCTTTAACAAATTCACTCTTATGTTTAGTCATATTACACAACGAAAATAATACGTATTTATTCAGTGTTGGTCATGACTTTTAAGAGCACTCATACGGCCCGTGTGCGGAATGAGTGATCCAAATTAATCCTAATAAATTTGGAACGGCACGTGCAAGTGAATTCTCAAATTGTTAATAGTTTTTTACAATTTTTAACATTTAAATAATATTGAAATGTAAAATGTGCAAAGGCTATATTCCGAGATATGCATTATGACGATTTCTTAAAGTACGCGGTTTGAGTGATCCACTTTTTTGACCATATCATTTTTATCTCAGGTTTAACAAATTTTTAACTTCGCCGTAATGTTTTAACTATTTTTAACTAAATCTTCCTCGATTTTTGTTAAAATTGAAGAGAGGATCACTCAATCTACATGCACATCTCAATTGTAGAAGTTGGCATTGAAAAAAAGTAACTATAGAGTTACTTGCCGGTTCTTCTCGATAGAATTAGCATTCCGAACCGGTGGTAATATTTTCTAATATTTAGAATAAGAATAAATCATATAAAAAAATTCTACAATGCTGTCTCATCTTTATTTTCCTCGTTTTCATGATAAGGTTAGGAAGTAAATTTATAGAGAATCACACTATTTGGCTTATAATTTTCCATTATATTTTTGAGGCTCTAACATAAAAAATAATAGCATATACGGAAGTTTCGAGGTCGACTGGCCAACATTTCACTCGAGCGTCAAAAGACGTAAATGAAATACCGATTTGAACAAGTTTTACAGCATTATCGAACATTTGTAAGCTTCCGAAAGTCCAATCACGCAAGGAAGTATAAAGATTAGGTTTCAATGTAAATGTGGTAGATTCATGTAGCTTTAACGATTACCTATGTAAATTTGACGATTTATAAGTCTTTCTTGAAGCCTACATAAATAAAGACATTTTGAATTTGAATGTTTTCCCGGCATCATAGTGTAGGAACACAGTGTATTGTATTTCGATGATGTAGCATTTAGATTCGCTCGTTCGGAGCTTGCCCGACGGCTAGCGCCAGTCGCTTCCCGTCTCGCCCGTTTTTTTTTTTCGGGAAATCCTCATGGAAACACACGTCGCCGGGGAGCGAGGTGTGTTATGTCGGACTCTTACCGGCTAAAACCCCCGGGTCTTCCATCTCTGCCGCATAAAGTGTCATGGGCGAAAGAGGTCTTTTGAACCTACTTCAAAATGATTTTTTTTAACCAATTTAAAAAAAAGGAGGAGGTTCTCAATTCGTTTTTTTTTTTTTTGTGTTTGTTACTCGATATCTCTGAGAATTGTTACCCATTTTCAAAATTCTTTTTTACTCCTGAGTTGGTCCCATTGCCACCAAGTCAGGATCTGATGAAGGGATCCCAGGAAAATCGAGGGAAACCCTTAAATTTTATAGGCACGTACAATGTGTTTAAGACATTTTCTAAGATTTTTTAAGTATTTACGCATGATACTTACCATCTTATGTTGGTGAGCTGATGATGGAAGGTATACGTCCTTAACGATTAGGAATTAGTGGATGATACATACATAACATCACGCCTATAAACACATAATGGATGATTATTTAAATATTGATATCTCCGAGAATTGTAAGCCGATTTTTAGTTACTTTTTTTATTCGAAAGGGTATATCCTTGAGTTGGTCCCATTGGCACCTAATCTGGATCTGATGAAGGAATCTTAGGCAAATCGTGGGAAACCCTCAAGTATTATAGGTGTAGGTACAATATGTTTTGGTTATTTTCTAAAACAATTCAAGTATTTATGTCTGATATTCATAATCTCATGTTGCTGAGCTGATGATGGAAGGTATAACTCCTTAACGATTAGTAGTTCGTGGATAATTCTTTCAATATGTCATATCGAGTGTTATTCTCAAGATCTCAATTTCACCAAGTCTTGGTCTAGTGATGGCATTCCATGAAAACGAGGGCCACACTTAAATTTATTTTAATTTAACCCATATCCCATGTTGGTCTGGGACTTAAAAAGAATGTGCCAACTGTGTTTCTTGCCTAGCATGTCGTAAAAGGCGACTAATGGTATATGGGGTTTTAGGTATGCCCAGGATTAGCCAGCCCAGATTTGTTTCGGCTGAATGTGGTTAAGGGGGCCTGCTGCCTCTTTGACTCTGCCTACCCCTTCGGGGATTATGGACGTGATGCGATGTACTATGTATAATCCTCTTTTAATTTTTTCGTATTCGGGTAGAAATAAGATTCTTCATGCAAGCATTGAGGTAGATGATTCCATGTATATAAGACTAGCTTCTGCCCGCGGCTTCCCTCGCGTGGTACATCGATGAAACATAGCCTTTATGTCATTCGGGTGTACTTACGAGCTATATTATTCTAAAGTTTCATTAAAATCCATTCAGTAATCTTTTTGTGAAAGAGTAACAAACATCCATCCATACATACAAACTTTCGCATTTATAATATTAGTAGGATATCTATTTCATATAAAAACTTAAGGAATTAGCATGATGTTATTATAATATTAGTATAGTATATAAAAAAGTTCAATAAATTTGATATCAAAACTATATTAAGTAAAACGCCCTAGAAGAATAGAAATATCGAAATCTAATGCCCACTTGTACTTCTATTTCACAAGTTATCAGCTAACGCAACTCTATTTAATATTTGGTTAATTGTGATTAAGTATGTAGCTAATTGCTCCTTGAACTTTACCGACTCGTTGGGAATTACGAGGGCTAAGGTGCCGATGGTATGTATGTATCAAATACTCATCATCCTCTTGCCCTTCTCCCAGGTCGCCTGGGGTCGGCGCAGCATGTCTTCCGCTTCCACACGTCCCAGTCAACCGTCATCTAGCTATCCACTCCCATTTCACTCATATATATAAGACAATTAGTCGGGTTTAGGGAATAGGCAAAAAAACTTATTGTGTTGCACTGAAATATCATCTGTTTGATAAAGGATGATTACAGGAACTTGAAGATAATATGAGGCCCGCAGGAGCAGGGGCCCGGGGCGGACCGCGCCTTTCGCTCCCCAGTTAGTCCGCCACTGCACACAATCCATCCATCTCTTATTTGGCCTTCCTCTCCCTCTCCATCCACTAATATTCATACTCATCACTCTCTGTGTCACATGTCCTTCCTCTCTTCTCATCACATGCCCATAATAAGGTAAACGGTTTATCTATCACTGGTCCCACTTTCATACTTCCTCTTATATATGTATTTCTTATCCTGTCCATTCACGTCACTCCACACATCCACCTTAACATTCTCATTTCCGCTGCATGCACTTCTCTTTCATTAGTCTACTTAACGGCCCTACATTCCGATCCATACAGTATGGCAGGCCTTATTATGTATGTATCAAATACTAAACTAACTAAAAGATCCTTGACGTAGATAATAAGATAGAAATATCAAAATATATTATTGTTATCAAAATGCTTTCCCATTTAGTAATATAAAAAATGTTAGTAATGCGTAGGTCACGAAATTCAGACAACGATGTAAAGTAATTTTGTAACAACTGTATTGTAATTAAAGACTTAACTTAACTTAAGAACTATCTTACAAAATATTTGACGATTCTTAGTGCTTTCCTGAAGACTACAAGGCTCATAAATGGATAACATTCCTCATTACCAAAAACGACTTAACAATCAAAATCAAAAAGTAACAACACAGTCAATGGTTTTAGCAAAAAATAATTACAAAAACATTACGAGTCATATTGTCAGAATTACAAACTAAATTAACAAAAAGCTACGTAATATAACAACAAAAAAAATGTAATCACAATAGGGAAGAATAATAAAAGGTACATTACATTTAGTTAGATTAGTCCGTCAGTTAGATTATCAAAAAAATATTGAACACGTATTTTTTTGGTTAATCCTTTTTTTAAATACACGAATATTGATGAAGAAGACACAGCGCATCAAAGTTCTGGAATGCGGTTTGCTCGTCACTAAATACTAGAATTTTAATTACTTAAACACGTATACAATATATATTTTTTAATTAACTGATTGACTAAATCATTGTTAACCCAAAAATCCCAGTCTGTGATCGTCGTCACAGAAAAAAAAACTAATTACAAATGTAATTACAAACAAATCAACAAAACGGGAGTTTCGGTATAAAAATTAAACTTCAATCGATTTCAACACAACAAATTTAGGAATTTGACCATAACGTAAGCGAGTCAACTTATACAACTTATAATTAAATCAAGTCACTTCAAAACCAAATCAAGTTAAAAGAAAACAAAAAAAAACTAATTACAACACCAAAATTTAGGTCAGTAGGTATTCGATTTTGTTGAGATTTGTACAATGTAATGAAATAAGGTGAGAATACTTGTCGATTCATATAAATACCTTTCGGGGTTATTCATTGATTACGTAGGGGTCCTCAGGGGGAGGGGTTATAGTATCTATTGCTCATGTCTCGAGGTCGAAATTGTAATATTTGAACAGATCAAACAGAAATCATGAATGCAGTCATGTCTATCCCAGTACCCACAGTACAAGCATAAATGCTTAGTTTTGGAACTAGAGAATGAGGGTTTTCAAAAATACAAAAACCGCCAGATGGCACGAGGGTGTCTCGTGGTCTTATCACTGTTACTATTGGCTCCTTGTTGACAGCATGTCAGTTTGTTCTGACAACTAACCAATGAGTAGGGTGACAAGACCGCAAGTCACAGTTTCGCCATCTTTTGGTTGTTTTAATTTAAAAAAACCCTCATTGGTGAGTCTGGAGAATTTGATTTAATAAGAATCAATAAGAAAGAAATCTGATGGTATTACATGGGGTACAAGAGGGGTTAATATCGTCTTTATATTAATGAACGATCCCTTATTATTGTAATAATAACATATGCATACTATGTCCTCGAGTATATGTATATATTTGCACCTATGTAAAGCCTGTACCACATATTGGCGGTATTTGTCATGCCACCAACAATCCATCTGTCATATTGACAAATACTGTCTCTCGGTAGAATCAGCATTCCGAACCGATGGTATTCACATTGCTTTAAAGATTTTGTAAAATTTACGATTTATAAGTGCTTTTTTTAAGGCCTACATGAATAAAGAAATTTTGAATTTGAATTTGAATTTGAACTTATTGAAAACTTGAATAGGTACCCAATTTTTATCAAAAAAAGGAAACACAACTTGTGACGTCACTCGACACGAAGTCTGACAGACATGTGTCAAATTGCGTCACACTTGTTAAGCCCAGTTTACACGTTATCAAATGCTTTTGAAATTAACGTAATTTAGTACTATGTGTAATATTTTCTTTATGCAAGTGCATACTGGAAGTATTAATAATCATGTAAATTTTTAAATATACTAAAATGTATATTTTAAAACATGGTTGTATTCCCGCAGCAGAACGATTTACCTTTACCTAGTAGTAGGTACTATCGACCCATGCGAGTTAATTTTTTTTTTTTAATAAAAATATTTTTCTTCTCAACTAATCAAAAAAATAATCATCAACTCGAAAGCGTGAGAAACGATAGTTTATTTTACGATATGTGACGAATTGAGTACTGCTTGCCGCACGGTATCAATGTTAAAAGTAAAAGAAGCTCCCGCACTAAATAATGCAGCATATTGCGCCGCACGCGCTCCTCAAAGCGAACCGCCTCGCAACAAACAACAACACAAACTTCACAAATCTATTGTACTACTAAGATAGAATCATTTTACTGCAGTAAAACAACCGCCTACCCCGCTAGGGAAGTGGCGTGAAGTTTAGTTAGTTAGTTAGTTAAAACAACCACGAAAATGTCTCGGTGTATATTGAATTGAAACACTTTAATTTCTAGAAGTTTAATTTAATGAAGTCTGTCTTCAACCCCCGACGTACAAATAGGTCGTTTTTGTGGGCTGGTCTCTTCTATTAAACCACTTTTTTGGGGGCGGCAAGTATAAAATAACTGTTAAACTTTTAAATATTTCTTTAGTCAATCAGTCCTGGGTTACAATGGCGGTGGGGCTGCGGAATACCAAGAATTTGACCTATCGGGGCGGAAAAAATTATACCCACCCCGGGCGACAGGAACCGACGCTACCCCACCGAAACCATGTAATTTCAATATCTCTTTAGGACATTAATTATATTATTGGTTTAATTAATACTTAATGAGAATTTGTGTGTGCATATTTGTGTATGCCAAAAAGAGTAACTATCGAGTTCCTTGCCGATTACATCTCGGTAGAATCAACATTTCAAACCGATGGTAGATTCACATTGTTTTAAAGCTTTTGTGAACTTGAAGATATAGAAGTGCTTTTTTGAAACCTACATAAATAAAGACATTTTGAATTTAAATAAGTTCTAAGAGAGACATTCTTCATCGAAAAAGATGGTTTAATAAGTGTCTCCATATCAATATTGCCATGTATAAAGAATTGCTATTTTTTTTTTTTTTCAAAACTATCGGTAGTTAGCCGAAGGCGGCCTTTACTACCTACCGGACTGGCGGGGGAGCGGGAAGCTTTCACCCCTAAAATAATTGCGACCTTCTTATCATTGCTATAAAACACATTTTGCTGAGGCAGGTCCCCTTTAAACAAAAACCAAGTGCATTTGATAACGAATCAACGTGGGTATTAAGCAATAATGCTCAAATGGTACAGGCCAGTGGACGCCATAAATCAATTGATATAGTCAATACTCAAAGCTGCCATTTCGTATGGCAATAGCGAGCTGTGACGTCACAGTAAACTAGCTGACTAATAATTTCAAATTGTACAACTTAAATAAGGTAAACATAGAAATCATTACTGAAAATGGTTTTTGTGGTGTCATCAACCCTATTGTAAACACAATAAGAAGCGAATTTGCTCGCATTCTTAAACCTGTACGTACAATGTGTTCAAAATAATGGTAAAAAATCTTAACAAGCCAATTCCAACTCAATCTACAAGCAAATAAGACACAAATTCACTCGCATTCAATTTAAAACTCGAACCAAATAACTGAAAATTCGTTTCGAATCCTATTTCGCGTTAGAATAAGGATGAAAATTCAATTTAATCGCGAAACGGAGGAATCTCCTTATACTAACACTAGCAAGGCCCCGCGGTTTCACCCGCGTAGCTGCCGTTCCCGTAAGAATATGGGGATAAAATATAGCCTATGACACTCACAAAAAATGTGGCTTTCTATTGGTTGAAGAATTTTCAAAATCGGTTTAGTAGATCGAGAGATTATTCCCTACAACCTCACGAACTCACAAACTTTACCTCTTTATATAGAATACAAAATCTTCTAACAATTTGGTACTAGCTGATCTGATGATGAAGACGGTTGAAAAATAATATTAAGGGTCAATGCCCGCTAGTATGTAAATTTTTCATTTCTATGTACTTTAAAATTTAATGAGCGTTATTATCAAAACGAAATATTTAAAGGGGGCGAAAATTTAAAAGTCGCCCAATCGCCTAAGGCCTCAATTAGTAATTAGGGCGCTTTTAATAGTTTTCGCCTGGGGCGCCATATAAGTCAAAGTCAAAGTCAAATTATTTATTGCATTTCATGAATGTGATACAAAGGTGGAATTATACAATTTACAGTACATCATGTTACCCATTTAGGCATAGCAATATAAAATATTTAATAATTAACATGGAACGGATCATTAATAGATAACACAGTATTAATAGTGTTAGATTAGGTATTAGTAAATTTATCGCTAAAGTATTCGTTTAAGTTATAATAGCACTTTTTAATTAATGTTTCTTTAAGTTTTTTTAAAAATATATTTACATTAGCTTCTAATCGCAGTCCTAAAGGTAGGTTGTTATGAATTTTTATTGCTGAACAGTAGGGACCTGATTTATACATTTCCGTGCGGCTGTATGGTATTTTTAGTTTATTTTTATGTATACTTCTAGGATTGCGTTGACTACTAGATACTGCACTGTTGAAAATTTCGGGATTATTTCTTATAAATTTACATATTTCTAAAATATATATACAAGGAAGACTTAAAATTTCTAGCTTTATAAAATGAGGTTTGCAAGATTCCATGTTATTTATATTTTCTATTATTCTTATACACTTTTTTTGTAATATGAAGAGGTCATGTACATCGGTGCTGTTTCCCCATAGGATGACTCCATATGTAAGCCAGGAGTAAGCATAGGCGTAATATGCTGTAATTGCGGTTTTTTTATCGGTGTTCAGTTTCAGCTCGTAGAGAGCGTACGTAAAGCGACTCAGTTTTGATTTGACTTTCTCTATGTGGGATTTCCATTTGAGATGAGAATCAATTTCTAGGCCTAATAAAGAGTAAGTGTCAACTTTTTCTAATTGTGATCCATCAATTTCTAATTCTACATTTAATGAAGATTTTTGGTGAGGTCGGAATATATCACTTTCGCCTAGCACGCTACCAAAACATCACATAAAGCACCATCTAAAAACCTTACGAATCATAACTTTTCGCTTAATTAGACGGCCTAAAGTGGCACCATCACAATTTAACTTGGGCGCCATTAAAAAATTTCGCCTATGGCATATATGAAACGTCGCCTAGGGCGAATAGAAAACGTCGCCTAAACCGCATATGAATTATCACCTAGAGCTAATATGAATTATCGCCTAGAGCTAATATGAATTATCGCCTAGAGCTAATATGAATTATCGCCTAGGGCGAATATGTAACGTTACCTATGTCGAATATGAAACTTTTCGGTAAAGGCGCAACTAAGAGTTTTCGCCTAAGAAAAACTCAAAATTAAAAAAACACAGCAACGCTGTGCTTTTTTTTTAATACGTAAAAAAATTTGTATTTAACCTATATCACAGGTGGTATTAAATATTGGCTCCAACCACCCTTTCCCTTCCTACATGTACATACATTACAATGATTATACAATATCGAATATATACACTTCTATAGAACCCCTGTAATAAGCTCAAAATTACTTATTAATTATATCAATCTAACATGAGTATATAATATTCAGATTTAGTCTGAAAACCGATGAATTTAGTCTGCATTAAATGCCGGCGGCCTTTGGACCTAATCAAAAATGTACAGTTGCAACAAGGAAATAGCTCTTATGCTGTTTGCAATAAGGTTCACTATTTAATATGCATTGTTATCTAGTTAGAGCTTTTATCTAATTATGTATTCAAATGCGTAAGACACAGTCTGTCGCCGCATCAGAGGCCGGCGGCAAACCCGGCGGCTTTTGTGAAACATGTCGAAAAGCCGGCGGCTCTACACCTACTCGAAGTTATTAATTAATGAAATATTTACACATGGATTCTAAAGACAATTCTATAAGAGTCACCATTGATTATAGTTGAACTACTATTTAATGATTTAAGTCAAATCTGTCTTCATTAAGACAGTCCGTTGCCGAATGAAATGCCGGCGGCCTAACCTAACACATAAAGTACACTTATAGACTTGACTATACGACACAATTAGGTTCTTATGACAATGTCATAAGGTTTAATATCATATACTAATGAGGACTGTACAAAACTGTACATTGTCCAAATTACAAATGTGTAACCCGATACCAAGTAGTTCAAATTGCATCTTGTATATACAAGTATCGTGTATATGTTGCTGTAATAGCTCGAACTATGGTAAATTCTAAGATTTTCCAGTAAAACCTAAGATTTACCAACTCTTAACGGTAAAAGTCCGAACAGATGTATAATACGAACTTTTACCGCCATTTACTTAGTAAATCTGAGGATTCTTTACTTGGAAAATTTTACCTAATCAAACCTAACTAAGATTAGATTATATTATAGGTTAGGTTAGGTAAGGTATTTTTTTAATCAGGTTAGTAAACCTAACCTAACTAACCCATAATATAACCTAACCTAGAAATGTTTACATTTACCAAGTCATGTCGGTAAATCCTAAGATTTACTAGTAAAACCTAAGATTGACCAATATACGGGCTTTTTCAGTAACATATATACATGCAATTTGAACTACTCTCCAAATTTTAATATGGCAATGAGGGTTTTCAAAAATACAAAAACCGCCTTAAGGCATGTCTTATCACTGTCACTATTGGCTCATTGTTGACAGCATGTCAGTTTCTTCCGAAAACCTACCAATGGGGAGGGTGACAAGACCGCACGTCACAGTTACGCCATCCATCTGTTTTAATTCAAAAAACCCTCATTGGTAGGAAAAGTAACGTTATATGTTTTTTCTAATGGCACATACATACATACATACATACATACATACATACATACATACATACATACATACATACATACATAACATCACGCCCATAATCCCCGAAGGGGTAGGCAGAGTCAAAGAGACAGCAGGACCCTTTAACCACAATGTCACCTAGTACAAAAATATTAAGTTATGTCATCATGAAGTTATCTTTAAAAAACGTACATTTGCAGTAGGGATGTTACGGAAGTTCTTATATCGAAACCGAAGCCGGAGTCGGGAGATTTTAAATTTAAATTGTCGGAGTCGAAGCCGAAACCGGAATCGGAGTCGGAGTCGGAGGCGGAGGCGAAGACATTTCATTGAAAAAGTTCCACATAACACTTGTTTTTGGTTTCATTGTTAAAATAAAAACAATGTCACACCTTCAATAAAAACACATTAACTAACTAACTAAACTTCACACTTGACAGAATAACACAATAACGCTCATCAGAAACACAAATAGGTTTTCCTGAAGCGCAAGCGCAAAAACCAAAACAAATCAACCGTCCTCCTCAAATACGATCTATTCATTTCTCATACCAAAAACTAATACCAATGGTATTTGTGCACTATCGTGTTCCCTTTCTATTCCGAACGAGTACCAAACTTTAAATATTTAAATGAAGAACTTGATTTATTCCCAACGAATACCAAAACCACAGACGAGAAAAAAAAGAAGGACTCACTTACAGCACACATATACACGACACGACACTAATATCGTCGTCTTTGTCTATGTGTGCTGTAAGTGAAATGTCATGTGGAGCATCCGAAAGGCACAAAGTCTAGTTAGAGGAGGTGGAGTCCTTCTTTTTTTTCTCGTCCGTGACCAAAACATAGCTTTTGGTACAGTCACAGAACGAAACGACAAGTGGAAAAGTAATAACCAGTAAGCGCACGGGGTGATTCGCTACGCGACAAGTATAAACTTGTGCGTACGCGCCGCCCCTTCTTCGCCCTCCGATTCAAAAGTTTCGGAACCAAAGCCGGAATCGGAGGTCTAGGGTTATAGTACATTTCGTCACAAAAAATGCATGTGTAAATTCGTAATAATTCTGTTATTGTGTAGTAAATTTACCGCACTCGTCTTTAGAATTGTGGCGAATTTACAACACCGTGTACATACGTACTTGTGACGAACTAACTTTCAATGTATGAAATGTTTTACATTGTGGCGAATTAACTTTGTGGCCAATGTACAATAACCCGCCTCCTTCGCCCTCCGATTTAAAAGTTTCGGAACCGAAGCCGGAATCGGACGTCTAATACCGATCGGAAGTTCCAACTTCGGAATCGGAGTCTAACCTCCGTAACATCCCTAGTCTACTCTTTTTTTTCATAAATGTGATGTATAGTATATATAATATTTGGAGAGTGGTATTTAATAATAATAAATAAACGAAGCTATATACAGAATGTGATTTATCAACACATTATAGTTCTTACGACTTTACAATAAGGTTCATTATTGAACATGGTTGCTGAATAGCTTTTAGCCATATCTATATTCAACAATTCGCTGCCGAACAGAAATGCCGGCGGCACTAACTAACACCTATCTAAGGCACACCTAAATGAATTCTAAACGAGAAAACTTAATTAAGTTCTTACTTCTTACTGACGAGGCACCATGGTTGAATATTGAATGAAGTTACATACTAGTTATACTGTACATTAAGATAAATTTAAAATGTGCGACGGCTATTCCGTCGGCACATTGAAATGCCGGCGGCGAACCCGGCGGCATTATATTGAATTGGATTTGACATGAAGCCGGCGGCATCATATAAAATTTGACAAAACCGGCGGCACATACGATTCTACACTAACATCAAATACATGTATCAATACACTTAGTCCTCGGTTGAATGTGGGTGTCTAAGACTGGAAGACTCGAAGGCTCGAAGGCTCGAAGACTCGAAGGCTCGAAGACTCCAAGACTCGAAGACTCGAAGACTCGAAGACTCGAAGACTCGAAGGCTCGAAGACTCGAAGACACGAAGACTCGAAGACTCGAATCCTCGTATCCTCCAAGACTCGATTACTGGTATCCTCCACCTTCAGCCTAATGCCCAGCCATGGCCCTCAGCAGTCCCGGCGCGTGCACTACATACAGACCAACCTCTTGACGCTCGCACTTCTCCACCTTCAGGGTCCCACGGCCCTCCTCATTAATCTGCATGTATTCCACCGCCCGGGCCAGCATCTCCGGAGTCGGGTCCTTGGGGAAATCTGTAGAGGGAGGATGTGGTGAGTGCATATAACTGTAAGATGTTTATATAACTGTACAGGGCTATCATCATCATCGTACTCGTCCACAGGTGGACATAGGCCTCTCCCAATAGATGCCAGTAGTTGTGAATGCAATTCCATAATTCACCATGTTTATATAAAAATATATATATCAGATAAAATCACATACTTTGATGGGAAGTAGGAATTGAATCCACAACTCTCGGTGTACAGACCAAGGTCCATAGCAATGCGCTATCTAGAACACTTGAGATAATTAACAAATGTAAGAGTATCTGCCATTCATTTATTCGGAACAAGCATCGTTGTAGCTCCACCCTTTTTTTTTTTTTTTCACCTTCACCCTAGGTAGGGTGGTGTGTGGGACTCCCGGGGACCTCAGGAAATGGAGGACCCTGCTCCGGCCAAGGTGGTAGTGGCCGGGGTATATCCACTACAACGCCGCGGTGTTCCGTCTCGTCGCAGTATGAGGGGGCCTGGGATCACAGCGCGCGTTAGTGATTGTAACTCCACCCTTTTTTTTTTTTTTTTTTTTTTTTTTACGCGGGGAAATGCGTTACGCACCGTCATCCTACCCAGGGGGGGGCAGGGTGGTGTGTGGGACTCCCGAGGACCTCAGGAAAAAGGAGGTCCCTGCTCCGGCCAAGATGGTAGTGGCCGGGGTATACCCACTAAAACCCCGCGGTGTTCCGTCTCGTCGCAGTAGGAGGGGGCCTGGGATCGCAGCGCGCGCCAACGACACCCCTCCTGTGCGGTTGCCCCATCGGGCTCTACAACAAAATGCTCCCTCGAGCTTTCGGCTCCGAGGCGCCCCGGGAACACATCGGGACGCCTACGGCTAGGCTATGAAGTGCGGATGACAGACCCCCCGATCCGTCATCGGCTAGCATCGATACTATTGCTTTTGCCCAACTATCGATAGACTATCGATAGACAATCGATAGTGGACTATCGAGCGGCAACATTAGATATGGTAGTGGGCGGGATACACCGGCGAAACCCCTTTGATATACCGTCAAACGCCTATATCTTAGGTGTCCACGGGATCGCGCAACGCTAAACCGCCGTGAACACCCCAGCTCATCTTACTAACCTTGAGCTATCCTGTCTATTGTTACAACTACGTTGACATCACAAACTTGTCTTCTTATTCTCGTTAAGACTCGCATCTTATCTCTTTTTACAACCCCACCTCTTAAGACAGCACAAATTTGCCTTCCTAACTATGTTGGGAAGACTCCCAAGCGGAGGTCGGAAGTAGAGATAGATAGTCTATCTATCTCTACTTCCAACCACCGCTCAGTGACGTCACAACCGCGCCTTCCTATTCTATTAAAGTGAGACCTCATCCTATCTCATCTTACAACAACTCACGTCTCTCTATCCTCAGAGACTCCATCACATCTCGTCATATAACCATCAATGGATGACTACGCGACATCGCCTTCTTGTCGTGAGTCTGCTGTCTTTTTAACGCTGTATACTCCTTACGGTCGCAAAGTTATGTATGTAGATACCTTTAATTTCCAGATGGGTGGCCAGCGCCGGCAGGTCACGGACGAAGTCGTGCAGCATCATTCTCAGCAGCTCCACGCCCACCTCGGTCACGTTCACTAAGCCCCCCCATCTGAGGATTGTGGTTCCAACTACTGCACCACGCACAGCGCACCTTTAATTTCCAGATGGCTGGCCAGCGCCGGCAGGCCGCGGACGAAGTCTGGCAGCATCTTCCGCAGCAGCGCCACCGGCACCTCGGCCACGTTCCCGTAGTCCACGTAGCACACGCGAGCCGTCCCCGATCCAGGGGTCTGCTCTAGTAATACAGCCCGGAACCACTGGGGGTCTGTGGACAATGGGCAACGATCAGACATACTGCAGGCAACTTGTTCCCGTATTCGTTTGGATACTTAAACTTAAAAGAATCAACATCTTCCTTGCGTTGCCCCGTGTTTGGAAGAGGTCCGCTTAGACTATGTGATCCAGAATTTAGCAAGTCTGGTAATTACGTTGAAGCTACTGCCGATCTGACCTTCGTATCCAGACAATTTGTGGATTATGGATGTCCAATATTTAAGTATATATTTGTAATACCACTGTTGTTTCTGATATCCGTAACACAAGTGCTTAAGCTACCTCGGAGTCAGATCAATGTATGTGATGTAGTGTTTGTGTACTTAATATAAATAAATAAATAAATAGTGTGATATTTATTTATTTAAATCCGAAGTTGTTTGAATTTGCAGGTTTCATCACGATGTTTTCCCTCACCGTCGAGCTAGTGGCATAAAAACGTACTTAGATTTGAAAAATCCAGAGGTACGTGCTCAGGTTTGAACCCGCACTCCACGGTTAAGAAGCGCGTGTCCTTACCATTGAGATACCACCGCTCTTCATTATAAATTAAAAGAATGCTTAAAATAATTAACTTAACTTACTTAGAAGATTGGAAGGGTTATAAAGTACCATACACTGTTTTACTTGCCTAACGTGTCCGAAAAGGCGACTAATGGTGTATCGGGCATTAGGCAATTTGTGATTTTGTAGGCGACGAGCTAGCCACTTAATGAGAATTTTCCTTTCAACCCAGTACAACTTTTATTTTGACCATACGAGGTTAAAGGGGGTTGCTGCCTTAAGAGGTAGCAACGACATGTTCTATTGTATGTCCTGTACCCTACATTGGCATCTTAATAAATTTGATAAATTCAATTGATAAAAAAGAGAATTTTTCATAACCATAACATAACATCACGCCCATAATCGCCGAAGGGGTAGGCAGAGTTAAAGGGGCAGTAGGCCCCTTTAACCACATTTAGCTAAAAATAAAACTGAGCAAGGTGAGATGGAAAATTGTGAAAAGTAGTTAGTGACAAGTGGCTAGCCTAAGTAGCCAGGGACGTCGCCATGGCGTCTCGATTAGGTAGGGCTCTTAGATTTAAAGAAATGATACTGTGATTTGTGTAAACTGTCCTAGTCAAAAGCGCAATAAGCAAGCGACAACCGCCATCTTGAAATCCTAACAAAACTTCACATGACGAATCGCCATCTTGAAGTTCCAACAACGCGTTACGAAATAAATCAACGCACCCGATGCATCGACATGACATGCGCCGATCCGAAGGGCAACGGGGGAGGTCTAGGTCCCAAGGGGGGGTATTGAGGTGAGAGGAAGGTCTAGGCTCCTCCCTGGCTCGTTGGTCGAGTGGTTAGAGACCCTGGCCACGAAACCAAGGGTCGCGGGTTCGAATCCCGCTAGGGGCAAATGTTTCGTGTGATGAACATGGACATTTGTACTCGAGTCATGGATGTTTATAAACGTATTTAAGTATGTCTATCCGTTCACCTAGTATCCATAGTACAAGCATAAGCTTAGTTTGGAACTAGGGATTTGGTGTGTCAGTCTGAAGAATTTATTTATTATTTATAATTATCTTCCCATTCCATCGAGGATGAGGGGAACTTTGATTTATCGAGCATGCGCTTTGCAGCAACAGGTAGACGCTATTTTGTTTTCCATTTCCCGATGCCCTGGGAATGTTCTAGTGCGTACCTGATCGTTACAGAAAATTCTTAGTACTTGCGCGGAGCATGTACTGAAATCTAGGTCACTCGCGATTGATTTACTGCGCAAAAGGTTGGGTTTGGAAATAAGGGCGTGGTCTTCCGCCATCTTGTGATCTCGTAAAAATAAATATTACTGTCGCAATGATAAATATGGTTGTTTTGAGTGAAAAATCTGATCGCAGTAGCATCAGCAACAGAAACTAGAACAAAAGCTATCATACATAATCTTAGTTTGGAACTAGGGAATTGGTGTGTCAGTCTGAAGAATTTATTTATTTATTTAACAAACAAAGTAAGCTGTGCCTAAGACACGACTTAACGGCCACCTAAGCACCCCTCAAACAAGTTAGGATAACTTGACTTATCAAAAAATGCGCTTTCTAGCATCAAGCGGCAGCCATTTTGATTGCAACAACGGTAGATGCCCGTGATAGACAAGAACAAAGAAAGATTTGCCAATTTAAACAAAACTAACTAACTAACTAAACTTCTCACCACTTCCCTAGCGGGGTAAGCAGAGACAAACAAAACTACATAGATATCTAACTACTAAACAAGAAAGTAAAGATAACTTAGTATATTATTATTATTATTAAAATTTCATTTATTCAGATAACATTGATTAGAAATATCTTTATTCATGTAGGCTCCACAAAAGCACTTATGAATAATCATAATAATACAAAATAAATATTCTACCGCCATTTTTGGTTAGTAACAAAGTTTACTTAATCTAAGTTAGTAACTGCAAATTTTAACAAAGATATTAAATTGAACACGCAGTTTGTTCTCTACAAGTGGGCGCCATTTTGAATTGGGTAACAATAATAGAAATTATGTTCATGATAGGGAACGAACAAAAGTATTTGTTCTAAGGAAGGTCGATAGCTAGTTGTTATAGGCCAAAGGAACAAGGAAAATAAATCAACCTAAATACCACAAAACAAGGAAGTTAGGATAACTTGATCTATAAAAGATGCGTTTTTAGCATCAAGTTTCCGCCATTTCTATCTAATGGTGAAAAAGATGGGACCTAGGCTGGATTGAAGGCTTAAATAAAGGCCACAAATCAAGAAGATTGCAAAAACAATGCTTTCAACCAACAAGCAGACACCATTTTGTTTTCGACAAAATTAATTTTGTTGGAAAGAACAAAGAATATAAATTGTCATGGGCAGAATTGTAAAACAGAACAAAGGACATTAACTAAATCAAATGGCATACTACCAGACATTACTGTGTATATATAAACCACATGATGATAGCAGATAATTTCAATAGAAATCACTAACAAACTTCGTAACTGAAGAACAAAATTAATAAACAGAAATTAAAAAGGATGTCGAAGTAAAGAGAAAAGTAAATACTTTTTCACAATTTTCCATCTAACCCAGCCCATTGTCCCATGTTGGTCTGTGACTTAAAGAGAATGTGCCAACTGAAGACGACTAATGGTGTATCGGGTTTTGGGTATGTGATCGAGTGGGCGACAGGCTAGCCACTTGTCACCACTTTTACACAATTTTCCATCTAACCCAGCCCAGTTCTGTTTCTGGCTGAATGTAGTTAAGGGATCCTGCTGCCTCATTGACTCTGCCTACCCCTTCAGGAATTATAGGCGTGATGTTATGTTATGTTAGAATCATATAGCTGTGGCTTTACCTGTATTTGACGATTTATAAGTGTTTCCTTGAAACCTATATAAATAATGAATATTTTGACTTTGACTTTGTCATGTTATGTTGTTAAATTTACTTACAATGTTCCACACATTGTGCACAAACACAGTAACACTTCAGTACAAACGAAAAAGCATCAGACCAGTCAATACTGAATATAGACCACCATCACAACACACCAAGAGGCAATTTGTCATTGATAGCTTGCGCAATATAGACCACCATCACAACACACCAAGAGGCAATTTGTCATTGATAGCTTGCGCAATATATTCCACCATCACAACACACCAAGAGGCAATTTGTCATTGATAGCTTGCGCAATATATTCCACCATCACAACACACCAAGAGGCAATTTGTCATTGATAGCTTGCGCAATATATTCCACCATCACAACACACCAAGAGGCAATTTGTCATTGATAGCTTGCGCAATATATTCCACCATCACAACACACCAAGAGGCAATTTGTCATTGATAGCTTGCGCAATATATTCCACCATCACAACACACCAAGAGGCAATTTGTCATTGATAGCTTGCGCAATATATTCCACCATCACAACACACCAAGAGGCAATTTGTCATTGATAGCTTGCGCAATATATTCCACCATCACAACACACCAAGAGGCAATTTGTCATTGATAGCTTGCGCAATATATTCCACCATCACAACACACCAAGAGGCAATTTGTCATTGATAGCTTGCGCAATATATTCCACCATCACAACACACCAAGAGGCAATTTGTCATTGATAGCTTGCGCAATATATTCCACCATCACTGCAGACCAAGAGTTAAGTCATTATCGAGTTTCTTGCCGGTTTCTTCTCGATAGAGTCTACCTTCCGAACCGGTAGTAATATTTTCTTTTCTGTTTAAATTGACTATTTATAAGTGCTTTTTTGAAGCCTATATAAATAGAGATTTTGAATGTGAATTTTGAATTTAAATTAAAAAGATGGTACCCGTCACGACTAAACAAATACACCACTTCACACAAAGATTTAACGACCACAGTCAATGATAGACGTTCTATCAGAGGCAAAGTTCTTTGAAGACTGCTGCGCAACCTAGGCTAAGTCTAGGTCGCCCAGGAGAGGAGATTTGATTTATCGATCAGGCGCAAACTGATTTGCTGTCACCATTCTGCGCACTCCCACTCCAAAAACAGTCGGGCGCATCGATTGATTTACGGAATAAGGGCGCGGTTTTGGCGGCCATTTTGTAATCAAGCATATGAACTGTATCATAGCCAATGATATTCAGGGTTAAGATCAGGAACAAGCCACACTGAAGGGCCGAAAAGTAGAGCTCGTTTGCAGCTGATTTAGGCAAATGATAATATGAAGAGCGGATCCTTGTAATTTGTGAGTTATTCTAGATTTTGTACCAGATTTCTCGATGTTTAAATGCGATGATATTCTGCCTAGTGTGCCTGAAGAAAAATGGGTAACTAATTTATTACAGTAATTACTTATTACAGTAACTGACTAAGTTAATATCCAAGAAAATCAGATAGAACTCGCAAGATTCAAGTAGATAAGAGTCACTGTACATATAGGACCGAATTTCATGCGGTCGGACCTAACTAACTAACTAAACTTTACGCCACTTCCCTATCGGGGTAGGCAGAGAGAACTGAAGCTAAAGTAACAAAAACATCATAGACCTTACAACTAACTAAGTTTTAAACCCGGATAATTTCTAGTATCCCGGATATCCTAGATATACCAAACAGAGAGAGGGGGCGGGAAGTGACGTCACCCGATTTATTGGACATGCGCTCTGCAGCAACAGGTAAGCGCCATATTGTTTCCTTTTCCAACGTCTCCTTTGCGAAATAATTCCGAAATAGTAGTCCCATGTTGGTGTGGGACTTGAAAAAAATGTGCCAACTGTGTGCTTTGACTAGCCTAACGGTATAGTGGTAGTGTATTAAATATAATTTCAAAGCTCTAATGAGCAATGGTTCCAATGACTTAATTTATGGACATGCGCATTCAAACAAGTGGGCGCCATATTGTATGTAAAGCGATAACGGCACAGATGCAACAGCTAATTTGTTCTCAAATATTTTACATCGGATTCGCTAAAAACTTGACCCATGTTGGTCTGGGACTAAAAAAAAAACATGTCGTAAAAAGCGACTAATGGCCCGTAATCCCCACCACCACGCCCGTAATCCCCGAAGGGGTAGGCAGAGTCGTTTAACCACATTCAGTCAAAAATAAAACTGGGCTGCGTTAGATGGTAAATTGTGAATAGCTTGTCGTTTACACAATCACATACCCAAAACCCGATATACCATAAGTCGCCTTTTACGACATGTTGAACCAGGAACACATTTGGCACATTTTTTTTAAGTCCCAGACCTACATAAGACGTTAGAAGAAGCAATTATAAATAAAATACTTACAAAGATTCACACATGTTGTACACAAAATTTACCGCAACACTTTCAAAGTCTTTTTTAATCAATCGCAGCAAACTAAACAACGTCCGGTAACCGCGCTAGAGTTTTTTAAAAATCAACCCTCAAGAGGGCGCTATTGTTCCTCACGGACGAAGTCTTACGCGGCAGCTAGTCAAATAGTCACTGTTATGCTCTATATATTTAACCGCTTCCTGAAAATTTCGACTAAGACTATGTAGCGAACACCGTTTGTACTGAACATACAATTAATAACAATCATATTGAACTAACTAAACTGCGTTAATTCAAACTATACAAGATCTCTGATCAATAGAGCTCACAGAAAAAATCGATTATAATATTCAATCGTCTCAATACACTTTGAGCAGTCTCTTCAACACTATTGGATAGGATAAAATAAAAATAAGAACAGTCGAATTGAAAACCTCCTCCGTTTTTTGAAGTCGATTAACAAAGTCAATCATAGTACCACATCAAACAGTTTTAGAAGTTACTTCACAATTTCCCATCTAACCCAACTCAAACTTTCACCGCTAAATGTTGTTAAAGCGACTCAGCCTACCCCTTCGGGGGTCGCGGGCGCGGCGGTACAGTATAGTCAAAATCAATCACTGAGACCAATTATTGCATTCAATGATAGACGAGTTATCAGATGCAGAATCGAGGGCGGACTGTTGCATGCACTAGGCTATGTCTAGGTCGCCCGGATGAGGAGGGAGAAGGGGGAAGGCGTTTATTTATCGACCATGCGCAGTTGCAGTTCCGGACGGCGGCCGCAACGGCGGGTTGCAACGGACCCCACCCACTGACGACCCCCCGCGGGGGTAAATTCTAGGCTCGCTCGCGTTACGGAGCTTTGATTTATCGGAAAATTTGCACCCGCCTATGTGTACAACGTACAGGAGAAAAATCGTCGTTAAAAGGCGACTAAAGATAAATAAATAAAATAATAAATATCAGACTACATCACATACATTGATCTGACTCCGAGGTAAGTAGCTTAAGCATTTGTGTTAAGGATATCAGAATCAACAGTGGTATTATAGATATAAACTTAAGATATAGACACCCAGACACAGAACCGACACAAGTATTCATCACACGAATTCAAGCTTCAAGGGGGGTTCAAGCAGCCCCACCCAGAGAAGACGACGACACGTGGATCCTCGTCCACTAAATAGGATGGGTTGACACTGTGGTCACCGAGGTGTGCTGGGGCGAGGTTGCCTCACCCTGGAGATGAGCCGCATGGATCGACTGCGGCGTAACGTAGATTTTGCGAAGAGTCCCGCAGTGGGGAGCCGTGGGGAGCCCATGGGAACTAGGGAAATGGTATGTCACCCTTAGCAACTGCCGACAAAAGCGATTGTCGACCGCTGACCGGGACTTATGGAAGAGGAAGACATGCTGCGCCGACCCCAGATAAACTGGGAGAAGGGCAATAGGATAATGTAGTTTACATATATTTAAAAAAATATTACATTCCATCCAACCCAGCTCACTGGCCCATGTTGGTCTGGGACTTAAAAAGAATATGCCAACTGTGGTTCTTGCCTAGCATGTCGTAAAAGGCGACTAATAGTATATCGGGTTTTGGGTGTGTGATTGTGTAGGCGACAGGTTAGCCGCTTGTCACTGCTTTTTCACAATTTTCTAATAACCCGGCCTGGCTTTATTTTTGGCTGAATGTGGTTGAAGGGGCATGCTGCCTCTTTGACTCTGCCTACCCCTTCGGGGATTATGGGCGTGATGTTGTGTATGTATGTAAATTTTACATTTCTTTCACTAAAAGTGGCAACCCTAGTACAACATCCCGATTCCTGTAACCTACATCATCCGAACATGCGCCGTACACACCCCACCATCCAGGACGCCTGTAAATCTAGGCTAGGAGGCGAGAGGGGGTTGAATGTTGATTTATTGGACATGCGCCGAGTGCACTTGCAAGCGACGCCATATTGCATCGGCGAATTAAATTAAACCCGAATAGGGTTGGCGCGTCAAGGTGAGGGTGGGGGATAATGTCGATATTATTCTCGTGTGTGCAATGCTACTTACCTCGGAGTCAGATCAATGTATGTGATGTCGTCGGATAATTATAAAAAAAAAATAAAAAAAATGGCGATGCGCTGAAAGGGATGGGGTAGTATTGATTAATGGCTTGTATATAGATGATGGACATATCTTATTGCAATGTATTTAGGCAAATATTTTTGCGTCAACACAGTACCTCAGGCGCAGCTCACTGCGCTAACTCGTTGAGTTAACTCGAAATTACGCCATGGCGCTGTAAAATAGATTGCTTTAAGTCGCTGAAAGCGAAATTAAGCGAATTCTGTGCGGCAACACACCTTTGATAGAACAAAGGCACTTACAAAAGGGTTCAATAAAATGTTTTTAATTTTTGTTAACAAACGCGCCTTACAATATAGTTTATATCGTGAAAAGGAGAGAGCAATATTAACAGAGCATGTCCTTATTAATTTGTTAGTCATATTCAAAATATAAGCAACTCTTTCGCCATTTGGACTGGCTCGATGGCGCATTCGTTAGTGACCCTGCCCCATTCGCCAAGAGTTGTGCATTCGTTCCCCACCCAGGACAAACATTCGTGTGATGAATACTTATGTTTGTTCTGTGTCTGGGTGTTAATATCCAATATTTAAGTACATATTTGTAATACCACTGTTGATATGATTATTTATACAAAAATATTCCTTCCAATATTTTCCTTTACCGGCAAGTTATTTACTAGTGCTAAAAATACGTGTCTGGGTTTGAACCATCTCCCCCCGCGCATGGGGCGCGCGAGTTCCCTTGTCATTGAGTTACCTTCCGGCCTCACCTCAGACTAGGGTTGTCACATTTTTTTTTTGCGCAAATAAAGTATATTGGCTATTAGTACGAAAAAAGGGGTACATTCTGTCTAAATAAAGTACGACTTATTTTACTTTAGTAATTTCGCTTAAAAATATTTTCGGCGTTACTTTTAACAACTTTGAACAGGTAATTATCACTGCTAATCAACCCCAGTAACAATCAGTCAATTTTTCCAAATATTCTCACAGTCAAAACCAACATCCTATTGGGTATACGTAAAATGTGTCCCAAAGATATCAAATCGTACGAAACAAAATATTTTCGCGTATATTACATACATCACGGCCATAATCCCCGAAGGGGTAGGCAGAGTCAAAGGGACATCAAGCCCCCTTAACCACATTTAGCCGAAAATAAAACTGGGCTGGTTTAGATGGAAAATTGTGAAAAAGTAGTGACAAGTAACTAGCTCGCCGCCAACACATCCAAAACCCAATATACCACTAGTCGCCTCTTACGACATGCTAGGCAAGAAACACATTTGGCACGGCACATTCTTTTTAAGTCCCAGACCAACACGGGACAAAATTCGCGTATTTTATTTCCCTTAAACTGTATTTTCCTACAAAACTTTATAATCAAGTACGGTTGGCAACCCTACCTTAAACCAATGTCGAGCATTAGATTTAAAATAAAATTTCAAATTCAAGATAAACTTACCACACCGCACCTCTGCTATCACTTTTAAGTATATTTAATCATAATGTCACTCATCTCTGCACTACTTTTGTTAATAATTTCCAAAGAGTTTATTAACACGGAAACATATTTATTAAGGTCTAAAATTAAATCACTGGGTGAGACTAGGTTAAATTTTTATTAAAAAAAAAAAACTTTAAAAAAATGTTTACAAGGGACTGTGACTTTAATTTATTTATTTTTCAGTTTCTTATTTTAATTAGAGTAATATATTACACGTCTACAGTTGAACAGCATCAGATTAAAAATGGAAGGGACGAGATGAAAATCAATAGGTTCAGACCGACCCTCAAAATACTAGATCTATATAATATGACATGTCAAAAAGAACCTCGTTCCATTGGAATAAGATCTATATTTAAAAGTCTTTATATACAAGTGAAAGTATTAGTAGTAGTAAGATACCTTTACAAAATCTCCCCTAAAGTTTTAAACACCAAATGTATTATTTATTGTAATGTAATAAAGTTCATTATTAAACGATTCACATAAATGCATTCTCTTGTCTTCCTATAATTCAGCTTTCGATAAAGTTAACAGTTAAATCTAATTTCAATGGAATAAGGTCCATAATTCAATGAACTTGTACATATGCAAACGTACATCTGTGTTGACCTTACAGACATATATCAATAGCCAATATTCGCTGTACACTTCCCCTAAGTCAAGACTAGGGGTGCTCAACCTTTGGCCCCTGGTTAGAACACAAATTAATTTTTAATCGACTTTAAGAGGTGACATAAAATATATTAAATAGCCGGCGATACCAGGCTATTCCCGTCCGGCGGCAACAGAGACGCGTGCAAGGCGGATGGGGGTTCCCCGCACCCAACACCCGCTGTCGTCCCCTCCAACGCCTTTGACCTCCACCAAGCTCGAACCACGACGGGAACACTGTGAGCGTATGCTTCCCGTATATTCCACAGTGTGCGCACGATTCGGTGCAGGTACTTCCGGAAACAACCGTGTCCGGATAGTACCTGCACCAAAATGCAACACACCTTCATAGGTCTATTACCTCACTAGCTGTGCCCGCAGTTTCATCCGCTTTTATGGCAATGTTTTATAGCGTATAGCATTCCTCGATAAATGAACTTAACAATACAATTATTTCAATTCGGACCTGAGATTCCTGAGATTAGCGCGTTCAAGCAAACAAACAAAGAGTTTGTTAATATATAATATATTTATTAGTAAGTATAGATCGCAAAAATGAACTTATCTATACTTATAATAAATCTGTAGAGAGGTCAATTCTGTACATGAAATATATTTTCAAAACAACTATCAGGGGGTGATTAGTGATCGATACTGATGCCAAAAATGCAATCAGTAAAATTTTTGTCTGTCTGTCTGTATGTTCCTTATAGAAACAAAAACTACTCGACGGATTTTAACTAAACTTGGTACGATCATTCTTCATACTCCTGGGCAGGTTATAGTATACTTTTCACCACGCTACAATCAATAGGAGCACAGTAGTGAAGGGAAATGTTAGGAAAACGGGAGAAGTTACTCCATATTTTAAGCTTCCGTCGCGTGTGCAGCCTTAATGGGTAAACTTGCATAGAAATCAGGTATGACGGAAATAGTCTTTATAATATTAACCATAAACGCGGGTGACACCGCTGGCACAGCTAGTTTTTAAATAACATTACTCAAATGTTATACCTTACGCAGAAGTACGCGTAAGTAGAAAAAACACCTGGCTAGTCGCGCCCTTAAAAGGTTCGCTACCCCTTAATCGCAGGGTAACATAGCAACATCCGGCGAGACCTTGAACCTGGACCGAGCTGGGGAAGGGTGGCCGGCCCTTGATGAAGGGCTCAAATTAACAGTCAATATTAACTGGCTGTGATTGAATGGTGTGTGTTTGAGATAAACAGTTTAAAAGAGAGTACTATAAATAAATAAATATCAGACTACATTACATACATTGATCTAACTTCGAGGTAAGTAGCTTAAGCACTTGTGTTAAGGATATCAGAAGCAACAGTGTTATTATATTTTTTTTACGAACGACGTATTACAATTACGAATATTTGTCCTGGGTGGGGATCGGATCTACAGCTCTTGACGCATGGGGCAGGGTCACTACCGAATAGGCCATCGAGCCAGTCAGTATGAATGGTGTCTGTATAAAATAAACAGGTTGAATACAAGTAGTATGTTATGTACCTTCTTATAGTAAACTAACTATTACCTTAGACTTCGTCCGCGTAGAATTTAAAAAGATGTGTTCGTAATTTCTTCGCCCTAAAGAGGTATATTACATAAAAAAATGTACAGTCCGTAAGTTAGATTATCAAAAAATATTAAATACGAATTTTTTACTTCATCCAATACTCGAAAAATTACAAAGATTTTGACAGCGCTTTGAAAATATGTAATCACTTGGACGGTAAAATTTTACACACCTAGTGACGTCACGCGGTATTTTAACGAGGCAGTATCTTCATAATTTTTAGTTTGCTGAATAAAAGAAAAAATACTTTTGCGAAAAATTTTTTGCGATCTCAAGTTACTTCTTTTAATACTAGCTGCATGTCAGTCCACATTTCTACTGAAATTAATTTAACCGCTCTGAAGATTAGCCAAATTAATATGAAAAGCAGACACAAACGTTTGATGCTGTTTTTTGTACTTTATATATATAAATAATAATAATATCCGACGACATCACATAAATTGATCTGACTCCGAGGTAAGTAGCTTAAGCACTTGTGTTACGGATATCGGAATCAACAGTGGTATTACAAATATATACTTAAATATTGTATATTAAAACCCAGACACAGAACAAACACAAGTATTCATCAAACGAATATTTGTCCTGGGTGGGAATCGAACCCACAACTCTTGGCGCATGGGGCAGGGTCACTACCGAATGCGCCATCGAGCTTGTCTAATTATACATATTATACACATTAATGTGCAGATTAGATACGCCGTTATTTCGTAATGTCGAAACAGACATTTACATTTTATTAATCTGTACGTATATATGACTTTTTATGTTTAAATACACACATAACATCACGTCCGTAATTCCCGAAAGGGTAGGGAGTCAAAGGGACAAGAAGCCCATTAAATAATATCTATTTACATATATAAAACAAAGTCGTGTTAGTTACACCATTTATAATTCATAGAACTGACCGATTTTTTCGTGTTTTTGGATTTGTCTTCGTTTGGAATAAGATAATAATTATCAAAATATAATAAATAGTCAAAAATAAAAAAAATATCGGTTTACAAGAGAAAAGCCTAATTGTGTATCTCATCATTGACTATAAGGCAGCAGGAAGGTCGCCTTTTATTTTTTATATCGCGAAGAAATGCGTTACGCTTTGTCGGTTGTGATTAGGACTCCCGGGGGCCCTTGAGTGGGGGCCCCTGCTCCGGCCAAAGGTAGTGGCCGGGGTGTACCCACTAAAACTCCGCGGTACCCCTCATCGCCTGAGTGGAGGTGTTTACGGGAATCTCGGCACAGCCTCCGCTGCCGTAAACACCTCCGGAAAGCAGGAAGTTCGCCTGGTCGGTTAGTTAAATATAAAAATATTTAATTCTTGTCCGTCTGATTGTTCCGCCTTATCACCGAAGCCACTGAACCATCGTGTAATGTCAAAGTTATTAAAATATACTACTCACATGGAGGGAATCGCGCGATACATAGCTCCTCAAATTTGGGGAGGTACGGCTCTCTGCCCAGCTCGCTGTTGCAGTACTCGGCCATCTGAGGAGCAGGAGTTATCGTTACACACAGTCGTCAATAGATACATAACAAATATCATATATAACATCACGCCCATAATCCCCAAAGTGGTAGGCAGAGTCGAAGGGGCAGAAAGCCTCTTTATCCACATTCAGCCAATAGTAACACTGGGAAAATTGTGAATAAGAAGTGTCTAAACTTCACGCCACTTCCCTAGCGGGGTAGGCAGAGAGACCCGAACCGCACGCCATATGGCACGATCCTTACACAACTCACTCGCCTCTTCAACATTCATAATCCTTTTCATACAAGCTCTACGGTTTTTATGACTCCTAACATCACCTTCTGTTAATACCCGGTCGATCTGGTCGTGGTAGGTGAGCCTGGGCCTTCCGCGGCTCTTACATCCTTCCACATTCGCATTGTATGTATATCTGTTTAGTCAATCTTTCGTCATCTTTCCACATGTCCGAACCACAGCATGCCTCTTCTTATCTTGACTCGGACGCTGTCTTTCATAAATCATCATCATCATCATCTCAGCCGAAAGACGTCCACTGCTGGACTAGAAAAAAAATGTGCCAACTGTGTTAAAGGCGACTAATGGTACTTCGGGTTTTGGGTATGTGATTGTGTAGGCGACGAGCTAGCCACTTGCCACAATTTTCCATCTACCCCAGCCCAGTATTGTTTTTGGCTGAATGTGGTTAAAGGGGTCAGCTGTCTCTTTGACTCTGCCTACCCTTTCGGGGATTATGGGCGTGATGTTATGTTTGTGTGTGAGTGTGTGAGTGCGTGTGTGTGTGTGTAGGCTAAGACAACGATACTCACTCGTTTCCATATGAAGTCACTTCTATGTATCTTCAAAACGCCACATTATGGAAACCGCTACTTATTATTGTAATATAATTATCCTAAATTGAAGACTTCACTTGTTGGTAGTATCTCAATATATTTAGAACTAGACTTTAAGATGACTTAAGTGTTCACTGCAGCTGAAAAATCTGTGTTGTGGATCGAAAAAAAAACAACTATTGGCTTTATGATAATGTCCTCCTAACCGATATCGGTCACGGCGGCCAATCTCAACGAGGATTAGCCATCTGCGCAGGAGATATTATAGTGCACAAGTGTGTGCGCTAACACAGGTGCACTCTCTGTTCCTTCACTCTCATAGTCCAGTGAGACGATATTACGACATGACCGGAGAGAGGTCAGGCGCAGGACCAACTAACGAAGAAAAGACTTATAACATATAATTATGGTATAAATGATCATTTACAAGATAAGAATATATAAATTATTAGCTCCTTTTAATAAATAAAAAAATAGTTAGCATTCTCTCTCAAATTGAAGTGCCCTTACAGGGTCTATAATGATCTTTATGTACCACCTTATGTATCCATAGAGCAATAATTTATTGAGTATTATATTATGGTATATTATTGACCTTCTTATATAAGGTATGACAACATTTAAACACAATCTAAATATTGTCCCACAAGTTTAAAAAGCATGCCACTATTGTTAATTAGATTTACGGCAGATTTTTTAATGATTAGCCTATAAATATAAAAAAAAAGTGACCTTTATATTGGTTCCTTAGAATAATGAGTTAAATATGCAGGTAAATTGTTTCTCATAAACTGTAAATAACTTTGGAGCGATGGTAGCTCAATGGTATGGACACGCGCCTCTTAACCGAAGGAGTGCAGGTTCAAACCCAGGCACGTACCTCTGGATTTTTCAAGTCTATGTACGTATTTATACCACTAGCTCGACGGTAAGGGAAAAACATCGTGATAAAATCTGCAAATTCAAACAACTTTGGATTTGTTACCATGATTTAAAAATTTTCTAGTTCCGGAGGGTTACGAAGGTCAGATCGGTAGTCGCTTCAATGTAATTACGAGACTCGCTTAATCCTGGATCATGGTCTAAGCGGACCCCGTCTAAGCACGGGACATCTTCCTGGCGTTAGGAAGATGATGAAACTATAAATAACTTTGTACTGTTCAAATGATAACTCTACTCTCATCGTTACATCGTATTACACAAAATAAACACATGCCCCTAAAATATAACGAACTATTTTTCACGATATTCACAGACAATCTCCTAAATACGAAACACTGAATCTATATTCTCTGTAATAGCAAATTCCTAGACAAAGTTTAACAAGACATTCTGTTCTCAATGAAAACCCACCACATATCATTTCAAGTAAATAAACACAACATAATCACTCAAAAATCTTATAAAAAAAAACAATTAACATAACTTGTTATCTATTTTAAACACAAACAAAAACTATTAAACAAAACAAAAACAGAAAACAACACCAACTTTGAAACGAAAACAACACGCAGTTACTAAAAGTCTAGCTCTAAAGCGCGCATGCCTGAATGGAAGCTGGGAAGATACGAGGTTTATCGATTTTAGGGACGCTGCGTTGAGCCTAGCCGTCTAGACCCGGGGTGAAACTAGCTTTGATGTGCGATAGATGGCGCTGTGTGGTGTTCGCGAAACATTATACATGTTAAAACGTACTTCACGCAAAGTTTTCCCTCCCTATTACGAATAGGAACATTAAGATGTTGAAATTAACCCAAAACCCGAAAAAAATCGAATACCAACATATATAAAAACCGATCATGAACGAAAAGTAACAAGAAAATCACACAAAAACCGAAAAAAACCGAAACCCGTTTTTTTTTTTGTAATATCTTCACGTAAATAAATTAACACCTGATTAACACGAATTACATTTGTGTATGTAAATGTATGTACCTATACATTTATAGTTATACCTAGATTAGATCCTAGATGAGGAAGCAAGGTTGCAGTCTGCCGTTTTTGAAGTGCTAAATGACCAAAAGCGGGTTTTACCTACCGAACCTATCTATGTTAGCAGTTGGTTGTCAACTGGATACATAAGTAGAAGTAATACAGTGAAATTACCTACAAGTTGAAGGATGCACAAACCAACCTGGTCGGTGAGGCGCGTCAGCACACGCTCCTGCTGCGGCAGGCCGCTCTGGCAGCCCGACACCGAGCCCTCCGCCAGCGCCGACACGTCCAGCACGTCCAGCGTGCAGCCGCCCGCCGGCAGCTCCAGGCACTCCAGCGAGCCGTACATGAGGGGCTTCAGTTGTGTACACAAGTGAGACACCAACCTGGTCGGTGAGGCGCGTCAGCACACGCTCCTGCTGCGGCAGGCCGCTCTGGCAGCCCGACACCGAGCCCTCCGCCAGCGCCGACACGTCCAGCACGTCCAGCGTGCAGCCGCCCGCCGGCAGCTCCAGGCACTCCAGCGAGCCGTACATGAGGGGCTTCAGTTGTGTACACAAGTGAGACACCAACCTGGTCGGTGAGGCGCGTCAGCACACGCTCCTGCTGCGGCAGGCCGCTCTGGCAGCCCGACACCGAGCCCTCCGCCAGCGCCGACACGTCCAGCACGTCCAGCGTGCAGCCGCCCGCCGGCAGCTCCAGGCACTCCAGCGAGCCGTACATGAGGGGCTTCAGTTGTGTACACAAGTGAGACACCAACCTGGTCGGTGAGGCGCGTCAGCACACGCTCCTGCTGCGGCAGGCCGCTCTGGCAGCCCGACACCGAGCCCTCCGCCAGCGCCGACACGTCCAGCACGTCCAGCGTGCAGCCGCCCGCCGGCAGCTCCAGGCACTCCAGCGAGCCGTACATGAGGGGCTTCAGTTCTGGACACAAGTGGACTAATTAGACAATATGAAAAACTGTTCATACAATAGGTATTGCCACAGTTGCAGCCAACAACCTTTTATATTTCAACTAGCTGACAGACCTGTCGTAATAGGGATGTTGACTGGTATGTCAATTGCGATACTTTTTAAAAGCTGTCAAAACGCAATCACTTCATAGATTTTGTATTGGTTTGTCAACTTATGACGTCATTTGTTTGTATAGTCAACTGACTAAATAGTGAGCAGTTTTCGTCGACTCAATATAATTCAAAATCAATAAGGTTTTACAACATACTACGATACTTTATTTTTCAGAATTGATATTTCAAAATTAAATATAAATGGTGTCAACATCCCAATTGAACACCTTTATGACAGCACTGATAGCACATCCCTAATCTTTTTATAATCTGTGCCCGTCCTCATCCCTTTTTTTTTTTTTTTACTTGGGGAACTCCCACGCGCCGTCACCCTACGGACGGGGATCCAGAGGGCGGTGTGTCGGACTCGAACCGACTAAACCCCAAGATGGCCTCCAGCGGCGCAGTTCCGGAGGAGCCTGTATCCTCACTGTCGGGACTATACGACTGCTCCTCCGGTAGTGCGCTTGCCGCGCTACGCGGCCCACCTCGCGCGGCGGCGGTCGATGCTGTGCAGCCCACGACACGGTCGTGGGATGCACAGCATCGAGCACACGCGCGCGTCGAGACATGCCAGACCACCCAGCATGTCTCAACCACTCCGCCCAGGATTCAGACGCCGATCATCCCCGTGACCGGCGTCGTGGGCCCACTCTCGCGCTGTGCCCTCTGCTTAACCAGAGGGGCACGCGGAGAGCGTCTCGCCAAAGGGGCCGCCTTCCGCCCGGCGACCCAAATTGAGGGCAGAGCCCTGTCGTCGCAAAGGGAGAGCGTCGAGACGCTCGATCCCTCTGCGACCCACTACGACGCGACCCAGCGCGCCCCTGTCGGGTTGCCGAGGGGTTGCCGAGGATAGGGAGGCGAGCAACGACAACACTCAGCTCCTCCTCTTCCTCGGCAACCCTGGTCCGGTCGCAAGGGGCCTGTATACGGCCAGACCGCCGCAACTGCTCGTTGGCTAGTCGTGCAGTTGCA
Source organism: Glyphodes perspectalis (assembly GCA_951394215.1). Taxonomy (NCBI): domain Eukaryota; kingdom Metazoa; phylum Arthropoda; class Insecta; order Lepidoptera; family Crambidae; genus Glyphodes; species Glyphodes perspectalis. The sequence continues at coordinate 1,518,950 of OX596228.1, forward strand.
GCTCACCTCGGGGTCCCTCTTCGCTTCAGCCCTGCCACGTCAGGGCCTACTAAGCCCCCCCGGTACGACAAACCGAGGACCCCGGCGGGGGGGGTTGTCCTCATCCCTACTCTATCCCATCCATTTTACCGTTTCATGCACACCTATATTTTGTAATCGCTATACATCAATAAAACTATCACTTTAAATTCAAATATCATGCTTTTATTTTACCACAAGAGCGCTCCTCGCCTCCGTCAAAATCACTCATCCACCCATCGACATCCTTAACAGTCGCTTCACCTACAGACGACATCGTCGCCGCGCTCTAGAGCTTGTATACTCAAGTTCATGTAGAACTTGGCTTCCATTGCCACAACAACCTTTATAATCACGGTTACCCATCCACCCATTAACCTTCCCCATGGTTGCATAACTGACTGACCCGTTGGTCGACTGGTCAGAGGCCCTGGCCACAAAACCAAGGGTTTATTTATAATTTATAAACGTACTTAAGTATGTCTATCCGTTCACATAGTATCTATAGCATAAGCATAGGTTTAGTTTGGGACTAGGGAATTGGTGTCAGTCTGAAGAATTTATTTATTATTTATAACTCACCGATGAAGGAGCCGTGGTAGCTCAATGGTAAGGACACGAGCATCTTAACCGAGGAGTGCGGGTTCAAAACCGGGCACGTACCTCTGGATTTTTTAAATCTATGTACGTCGTATTAATACCACTAGCTGGACGTTGAGGGAAAACAAAGGTTACAAAGGTCAGATCGGCAGTCCCTTCAATGTAATTACCAGACTCGCTAAATCCTGGATCATGGTCTAAGCGGACACCGTCTAAGCACGGGACATTACGCTAGGAAGATGATTATAACTCACCGACAACGTCGGCCCCCTGCTCGTCAAGCTTTTTCCACTCGGGCGCGCACATCGCCTCCAGCTTCCTGTTCACAGACTCGTTGCTCGTCGCTTCAGCGAGACACACAGCGCTGCCGCTGGCCGCCGTCTTCGCGCCAGAAGGTAGAGTCTGTAGACGAGGACTGTTATCAGTACAGTACAGCACTTTTAAATAGTAAATTTTAATTTTTATATTCAATCTGGCATTGAAAAGAGTAACTACCGAGTTTCTTGCCGGTTTCTTCTCGGTAGATGCGACATTCCGAACCGGTGGTAGATTCGAATCGTTCTACTTTGTATCTATTACTTGACGATTCACAAGTGCTTTTTTGAGGCCTACGTAAATAAAGATATTTTTGACTTTGACTTTGACTTCATACTTACTACAAAGTTAGCAGTCAAACGCAAAGCCAGCCTGAGGGGTCACTTTAATTTGCTTTGCACAGCGGATGGATGTTAGGTTTTTTTTTTAAATATAATAACAATAAAATCAGATTTAAGATGCTTTTAATATTATAAATTATTATTTTACAATTTTCCATCTGACTCGGCCAGGCTTTAATTTTGGCTGAACGTGGTCGAAGGGGCTTACTGCCCCTTCGACTCTGCACACCCCTCCAGGAATCATGGGCGTGATGTTATGTATGTAATTATTATTTCTTGTCTCCTTTTGTATATCACGGGAAGTGTATATCGGAGTCAGATCAATGTATGTGATGTAGTCTGATATTCACAATAATAGCAGCACTAGGAAATCCTCTATCGATCGACTGGCACCAGGTCCCTCCGCCTCAAGTATCCGTTCTCCAAGATATCCACGACACCTAATCGCATACGATGCAGCGCAGCCTTCCACTCACCAGAACCAGCTCAGCCATGTCATCCTTCAGCTTATCCAGGTACTCCACCGCTGGCTGGGTAAATACCGCTGGACACTTGCACTGTAACGTCACCAGCGACGCCTCAGTTGGCCGCGCTGCCAGCTGCAGCGATGTCGGACACGGGAAGATGTTCTCCAGGGTCGATATCTCCACGTTACCTGGAGAAAAGAGGGAATGGGTTAGCTTAAACCACAAGCAGTGGCGTTGCTAGGTGACAAAGGGCCCTGGGGCAAAAAAGAAACTAGGGCTCATGGGCGCACGCAGCTTTGGGTCCAGACCCCCCCTACTGCAGGGAGGGCACTAACATTTTTCTTCCTACGTTAGATAGAGTCAAATCCAACTCAAATGAAGAGGTGTGCTTATCAGGTTTTACTCCTGTGGTATCCCTGCCTGTCGTAGGAGGCGACTAAAAGGGCCTTTGGGGTTGTGGAGTGTTTGCGGGGGGGTCTGCATTCACTTCTTTCAAGCAGCCCCAGAGAAGATGACGACACGTGGATCCTCGTCCGCTAAATAGGATGGGATGACACTGTGGTCTGTGTCGTCAAAAGCACCGCGAGGTGTTCTGGGGGCGAGGTTGGCTCTCCCTCGAGATGGGCCGCACGTACACGTACATGTCGCGTAGAGGCCCGCAGTGGGGAGCCCGGCATCTGCGCCGCGCCCGAAGAATGACCACCGCGAGGTTTAGTCGGTAGTGGAGTGTTTGTCCCGAACCTCTGAGTCCGACACAGGGGCCGTTCAAGTATTACGTAAGCGCTATGGGGGGACGGGGGGGTCTTTGCTTTGCTTATTTTGGATGACATGGGGGGTAGGGGAGTCTAGAAGATTCCTCCCTCGTAGACATCCCTCGTAGGTCGAACCTAGGTTTACTTGGATGGTGCGTAAATGCATTCCTCAAGTACAAAAAAAAAGGTATCTGAACGCGACTCACCGAACTCGATGTACTCCAGCAGGTACTTGTCCTGCTTGACGCTCGTGCGCTTGACGAGCGCGCGGTAGAACAGGCCGTCCGTGAACTTGCCGATCACCGTCTGCCCCTTCTGCGGCGGCGACGACAGGGGGGAGGCTGCGACAAACATTATACATACATACATACACAACATCACGCCCACAATGCCGAAGGGGTAGGCAGAGTCAAAGGAGCAGCATGCCCCTTCAACCACATTCAGCCAAAAATAAAGCCAGCCTGGGTTAGAAGGAAAATTGTGAAAAAGCAGTACTACAAGCGGCTAACCTACCACCTACACATCCAAAACCCGATATAACATTAGTCTCCTTTTACGACATGCTTATGCAAAGTCGCGTGGAGGCACTACAGTGGTGCTGCGTTGGTGACGCTCCGAATACTCCTGAGGCATCCCTGCCTGTCGTAGGAGGCGAGGGCCTTTGGGGTCATGGGAGCTAGCGGGGGAGCTTTCTAGCACTCCATCGTCCCATCCCATATCAAAGTATATGAGTACCAAAGTATATGAAGCTATCTATTGAATGGCTCGATGGCGCATTCAGCAGTGATCCTGCCCCATGCGCCAAGAGTTGTGGGTTCGATCCCCACCCAGGACAAATATTCGTGTGATGAATACTTGTGTTTGTTCTGTGTCTGGGTGTTAATATTCAGTATTTAAGTATTTATTTGTAATACCACTTGTTGTTTCTGATATATGTAACACAAGTGCTTAAGCTACTTACCACGGAGTCAGATCAATGTATGTGATGTAGTCTGAATTTATTAAATTTTTATTATATCTGATTCTACCATCGGTAGAACCATCGGTAGAATCATATAGCTTTGATTTTACCTGTATTTGACGATTTATAATTGTTTCCTTGAAACCTATATAAATAAAGAATATTTTGACATGACTTTGATACGCGTTGTTCGAGCGTTTAGCGCCCGAAGAACGGCAACCTTTTCTTACTTTCCCAGACTTTCCAGAACCTGGACACCCTGATGAAACCCAGCGGCCCACTCACCAGTGCGCGCGTACAGAACCACCTCCTCCAGGGTCTGGTCGAACCGGCGCTGCGAGGCGGCGTCGGCGGGCCGCACGAACGCGCGGTCCGCTGCCGTCGCGTCCACCAGCAGCACGCGCGAGTTGTGCGCCACGTCCGGCCGGGGGACCTCGGGGATGCCAGCTGACACTGCCACAAATAAATAGGCATCGCACGTCACAAATCACGCTAATTACGAAGGCCACAGTCGAACGCAAGTCATATCACATGTCTTCAGTCGCGTCACATGTTTCTTGTCGCGTCGCAAGTCGTGTCGCATGTCTTGTCGCACGACGCAAGGTACCTTGCGCCAGGGGACGCGGGCGGCGCGGCGTGCTTTACGCGCGGCAGCCACCGCGACAACACGCCCTCGCCGACATCGACGCCCGACTCCATGTCTATCAGAGGCACCGTGTATCCGTCAGCTGTTATCGAGAGCGGATTGCAACAGTTTAGTGCCGACCACAGTTACAACTAGACCAGGTATGTCAGGATGAACCAGTCAGAAATGTCTTAATTCGCAATACGTGTCCCGAGTCTCATTTGTCGCAAGACGTATCGCATGTCATGTCGCATGTTACGTCGCATGTGGAAAGTGTTGCTAGTTGAGTAACACATCGCTAGTCACGCTGCATGTCGCAAGTTCAGTCGCAAGTCGCAAGTCGTGTCGCAAGTAGTGTCGCAAGTGATGTCGCATGTCGCAAGTCTTGTCGCACGCCACAGTACCTGCTGCCAGCGGCGCGGGCGGCGCGGCGTGCTCGACGCGCGGCAGCCACCGCGACAGTGCGCCCTCGCCGACGTCGGCGCCCGACTCCACGTCGCTCAGAGACACCTTGTACCCGTCAGCTGTTTCAGACAGCAACTTGCAAGATAGGTTACCGCCGACCTAAAATCAAATGCATTGTTTAAACTTTTTAGCCGTGTGCCTTATTAAAAACTAGCTTCTGCCCGCGACTTCGCTCGCGTGGTACATCGATGAAACATAGCTTATATGTTATTCAGGTGTATGAGTTATATTATTCTAAAGTTTCATTAGAATCCATTCAGTAGTTTTTTTGTAAAAGAATAACAAACATCCATCCATACATACAAACTTTCGCATTTATACAAAGTACATTAATTAATCCATTACTTTCTCACAATTCCCATCTAACCCAGCCCAGTTTTATTATTTGGCTGAATGGGGCTTGCTGTCCCTTTGACTATTTCCCCTTCGGGGATTGCGGGCATGATGTTATTAGGGATTGCAATCCAGCGGCATTTTTCCTGGCCACAGTACACTAGATCCAGCAGAGCTTGTTGCTGGACACAGCTAGACTGCTTGATCCAGCATTCCAATCACTGGTAGGGATTGAAGTGTGTTGTAATTTCTCGTGTTTTGTAATGTTGCCACTCTAAAAATAGGTCCCGCTAGAGTACCAGCGCTCCTGCGACGTTAACGTAGCGCCGCAGTAGCTTAATGCTGAGGCAGGGGGCCCAATTGGCAAAAGCCAAGGGGCTAACTTGTCGCCTACACAATCACACACCCAAACCCCGATATACCATTAGTCGCCTTTTACGACATGCTAGGAAAGAAACACAGTTGGCACATTATTTTTAGAATATGCCAACTGTGTCTCTTGCCTAGCATATCGTGAAAGGCGACTAATGGTATATCGGGGTTTGGGTGTGTGATTGTGTAGACGACAGGTTAGCCGCTTATCACTGCTTTTTCACAATTTTCCATCTGACCCAGCCCGGCTTTATTTTTGGCTGAATGTGGTTGAAGGGGCATGCTGCCCCTTTGACTCTGCTTACCCCTTCGGGATTATGGGCGTGATGTTATGTATGTATGTATGTATGTATGTATGTATGTATGTATGTATGTATGTATGTATGTATGTATGTATGTATGTATGTATGTATGTATGTATGTATGTATGTATGTATGTATGTATGTATGTATGTATGTATGTATGTATGTATGTATGTATGTATGTATGTATGTATGTATGTTCTTCTTTCTTTCAAATGCAGCTGCAATGCACCAGCACATGTTCCTGGATCCAACACAGCTTAAATTATATTATGCTGGGCCCAGCTGGCTAGCTAGATTCAGCATTGCAATCCCTAGATGTTATATATGTATAAACTAAAATCTAAACCCACCTTCACACCAGGAGCGGTGAGCAAGCAGCAAAACTCCGGTATACTCTCGTATTTCGGAGGCAGCGGCTTCATCTTATCCTCATCAGAGAGGGTGACCACCCTCCCAGCGTCCAGCAGCGCGGCCTGGCGCGGGGTGAGGCAGCGGGCGCGGTACCACCCCCCGTCGGAAGGGTTGAGGTACGAGAACGTGTCTCCAGGAACTGGGCTGTGAGATAAATAAATAAATGACTGACCCGTTGGTCGAGTGGTCAGAGACCCTGGCCACGAAACCAAGTGTCGCGGGTTCGAATCCCGCTTGGGGCAAATATTTCGTGTGATGAACATGAATATTTGTACTCGAGCCATGGATGTTTATAAACGTATTTAAGTATGTCTATCCGTTCACCTGGTATCCATAGCACAAGCTTATAAGCTTAGTTTGGGATTAGGGATTTGGTGTGTCAGTCTGAAGAATTTATAATTAAATTTAAATATCAGACAACATCACAGTATCATCGTCGTCAAGTATCCTGGCGGTACTCACGCGGCGGTCGCAGCGTCAGCGTCACAGTCGACAGTATACTGCTCGCACAGCTCCTGGTAGCGCGCCTCGTACCGCTCGTGCATGGAGAGACACACGAGGGACCCGCACTGGGGGCCTTCAGCTTCAGCCGATAAGAGGACGCTGTCGCCCGGGGAGAGAAGCTCAACGAGATAGCTGGAGAAGAAGGACCATTTTACAGCAAGACCATTTGGTTTTTACGGTGATTGAGCGTTGCAGGATCCCGTGAGCACATTTTTTTTTAAATAAATAAATATCCGACTACATCACATACATTGATCTGACTCCGAGGTAAGTAGCTTAAGCACTTGTGTTGTGTTACGGATATCAGAGGGCGGAACTCGGAGTTAGTTTCCGATTTGTCCAACCGAATAAGTCTGTGGCGCGATACGAGCGACAGCGAAGTTCGTTACGGAATCGCTGGCGCGCATTTGGCTAAGCACCCAGGGGTTTAGTCGGTATACCCCGCCGACTACCACCTTGGGTGGTGCAGGTCCTCCTATCACCTAGAGGGCCCCGGGAGTCCGACACACTCCGCTGATTTCCCCCGGTCTTAACGGGACGGTGCGTAGGGTCAAAGAACTGAGATATATCATCCTCCTAGCGTTGTCCCGTTTTTAGACGGGGTCCGCTTAGATCATGATCCAGGATTTAGCGAGTCTGGTAATTACATCGAACCGACTGCCGATCTGACCTTCGTTACCCTAAGATAGGGGAACCAGACAATTATTGGATCATGGTTACAAATCCAAAGTTTTTTGAATTTGCAGGTTTCATCACGATGTTTTCCCTCACCGTCGAGCTAGTGGTATAAATACGTACATAGACTTGAAAAATCCATAGGTACGTGCCCGGGTTTGAACCCGCACTCCTCGGTTATGAGGCGCGGGTCCTTACCATTGAGCTACCACCGCTCTTCTGACTAAACTGAGCTAAAATATACAGGATTTAAAGTTTTTTTTTTTCTAATTAATTTTATAACTAAACTAACTATTACACGCCACTTCCCTAGCGGGGTAACAATTTTTATAATTATTTTCAAATAAGATGACTGACTCACTTGGCCGGCACGAGATTGTTCCCGCCCTTCGCGGGCATGGTGTCCGCCACGGAGCCGGGCGCCCTGGGCGCAGCGGCAGCCAGCCGCGGCGGCGCGGGCGGCGCGGGCGGCGCGGGCGGCGCGGGCGCGGGCGGCGCGTGCGCGGGGGCGGGCGCGCGCGCCGGACTCGGCTTGGGTGCGGGGCTGGCGGGGGCGGGGGCGGGGGCAGCTGCTGGGATAAAAACATCATATTAAATACCATAAGCCATACATTAATTTATTTAATATACAAATTTATGTGTGATTTTACAACTTATATGTAAATTATATACTTTATATATTAGTATAGAAGCACAGAGTAATAATATACTACGTACAACAGAGGGTCAGTGCCCATACTTGAAAAGTTACTGCTATAACTCGCGCAAGAACAGCGACAGTGGTGAGTAATTGGAACTAAACAAAGAACAAAGTTTAGTCTGTTTGTCAGGAATAATACAAGATGGCGCTACAAGCACAGGTTAGTTGTTTCTTAGTAATAATACGCCATCTGTGTAAAATTCATGGTTTTAAAACGAAGATTATTTTGGTTTGCTTCTGAAGAAAATATTGTATATTCATGGTTTTCACCTAAATTTAATCAATTATCTAAGAAATGACATAAATAACTTATTTAATGAAAAAAGCATTTATTTAAAGTGTAATAATAACGTTTTTATTCGGTTTTATCACTCAATCAGTCTAAATGATGCCTGTAGCGACATCTGTCTGTGTCAAGTCTATACGAAATCTAAAATGTATGTGACTGACCAGACATGGTAGAAGTATAGTTTTTATTTTGCGAAGTAGACGTTTCGTGAATAAGCCAAACAATGCAACCCTGTATAAAGTATACACTCACGCTTGCTGCCCCAGTCCTCGTTCTCATCCTGGCTATCCTGGCGCGGCGGCATCCTCTCCTGCGCCGGTCTGTTCTTGTGGAAGCTGTTGTTGTTGTTGAAGTTGCGCGGGCCCCGGTTGTTGCGCTGTTGCGCGTCCTGCTTGTTGTTCTGAGCGGGTTTCTGTTGGTTCGTGTAAATATTTATTATATATCAATAATATATATCGATAGCCTATCGATAATATATAACGATAGCCTATCGATAGTTCAACTATCGATAGAATATCGATTGATAGACAATCGATAGACTATCGATCTATAGACAATCGATAGACTATCGATCGATAGACAATCGATACAGAAAACTATCGGTGAACAGCAATACTATCGACTGTATCGATAATTTCGATCGCTGCTTGCCAATGAACTATCGATAGTATCGATACTATCCAGCCTATACGATATTGAAGAGCAATACAATAACAATATTTTTTTTTTTTTATCTCAATAATGGAATTTTTTTTTTAGAGTCATCTAGCCAATCCTATTGCAGTTTTTGCAAATAAATTTCAATTAAATATGAAGGTTTACATTTGAGCTTTTGTTCTACTGAAGGTGCAACATGTCTTCATTTCCCAATCATACCTTCGGACCGGTCAGATCCGGCACGGCATCCTCCTCTCTCCGCTGCGGCTTGGCTGCCGGCGAGTACGGCTGGCGGAGCGGCGCGGCTTGAGGTATACTGTAACAACATATGCATTATATAACATCGACTAGCTCGATGGCGCATTCGGTAGTGACCCTGCCCCATGCGCCAAGAGTTGTAGGTTCCCCACCCAGGATAAACATTCGTGTGATGAATACTTGTGTTTGTTCTGTGTCTGGGTGTTAATATCAAATATTTAAGTAAATATTTGTAATACCACTGTTGATTATGATACCCGTAACACAAGTGCTTAAGCTTACCTCGGAATCAGATCAATGTATGTGATGTAGTCGGATATTTATTTATAAAATAACAGGTTTGTATTTAGCTAAGTATTCACTAAGCAACATTTGACGCTCAAAAAATTCGGCAACGATGCACAACAACGAGCGACAGTGCCAACGTGACGCGCAGCGTTGTCAACATGCTATTACATTTTACGGTAAACATGAAAAAATACATATATAATATGATTTTTACACTCTCAATGACGGACCAAAAAAAATATTACCACTCGAGTAGCTTTTATTGCAACTTAGATAACATACATACATATCATCACGCCCGTAATCCCCGAAGGGGTAGGCAGAGTCAGGGGGGCAGCTAGCCCCATTAAGCACATTCAGCCAAAAAATTAAACTGGGCTGGGTTAGATGGAAAACTGTGAAAAAGTAGTGACAAGTGGCTAGCTCGTCGCCTACACAATCGTACACCCAAAACCCGATATACCATTAGTCGCATTTTACGACATGCCAGGCAAGGAACACAGTTGACACATTATTTTAAGTCCCAGACCAACATGGTACTGTAGGTAAGCATACGAATATTTGAAGATTTCCATGATACAGGTAGTTGAACTACTTACTTTGGAAAAAGATCAAAGTCTGCGATATTTTCAAATATATATATATTAATTAACGTAATATATAACTAGCTTCTGCCCGCGGCTTCGCTCGCGTGGTACACCGATGAAACATAGCCTATATGTTATTCGGGTGTATGAGCTATATTATTCTAAAGTTTCATTAAAATCCATTCAGTATGTTTTTGTGAAAGAGTAACAAACATCTATCCATACATACAAACTTTCGCATTTAAATATTAGTAGGATTAACTTACACATCTTTTTCAGCTAATACTTGATCTGAAACACCGGTTTCTATTTTGCCAGCCAATCTGAAATCGAATTTACACGTTTTAATACACAACTTATTATATAATTACAAACACATAAACCTACTAATCAACAACTCAGACCAATTCTTTCAGACGCTTTAGGTCGCAGTAGGGCGGCGGGCAAAAAAATTGCAAAATACCCGTATTAATATAACTTACTGTATGTAAGTATAATCATAGTTATTGTTAACTGGTTCCATTCCACTCGAATTAGTTCCAGTGCTGACGCCCCATATTGTAGTGCAGTATGAGTCAGTTATTCAACCACACACGCGAGGCGTGTAATAACGCTCACCTACCAAGATTATGACAGCAACCGTGATGATTCTGACCCAATGACGGGACCTCTAGACTCGATGCAATGACATTGTAACTCACATACGAGGCGTATCACTCACCTGGCGAGGTTATGGCAGCAGACGCGGTGCCGCCAAATTTGATGCAGCGTTGACACCGATAAGTATAGTACAGAACCAGTCACTGTTGCTGCACACGCGACGCGTGTCACTCACCTGGCCATGTCATGGCAGCGGGCGCGATGCCGCTCGTTCTAGTTAAAATACTGATACAGGACTGAGCCGCACACGCGAGGCGTGTTATATCTCCTTAGTTGATTAGACAAGGACCGAATGACGATACTACTCAACCAGATGCGATGAGACGGTAAGGCACACGCAAAACGTGTCACTCACCTGGCAAGTTTATGGCAGCAGACGCGGTGCCGTTTGAGTTAGGTGCAGTGTTGACACCGCAAGGTTATAGTACAGTGCAAGTCACAGTTGCTGCTCACGCTAGACGCGACACTCACCTGGCCAGGTTATGGCAGCAGGCGGAATGCCGCTCGACCCAATCCCGCCTCCGCGGTAGGAATATGTTACTGTACTGCTAGGCGACTTAGGTAGCTACATAGGTGATCTCGCCTAGCAATACTGCACGCGAGGCGTGTCACACTCACCTGGCGAGACTATGGTAGCAGGCGCGATGCCGCTCGACCCAATCCCGCGGAATATGTTGCTGTACTGCTAGGTGACTTAGGTAGCTACATAGGCGAGCTCGCCTAGCAATACTGCACGCGAGGCGTGTCACACTCACCTGGCGAGGTTATGGCAGCAGGCGCGATGCCGCTCAACCCAGTCCCGCCGCTGGCATCGCGCCGAGCAATACGGCGTGAGACCGCAACGCGAGCAGAACGAGTCGGCGGGCGCGCCGCACGCGACGCACGCGCAGCCGCGCTGTAGCGCGGGAATTGTTAGCTGTGTGTGATTGTCGGTGTTCGGTTTATTGGGTTTAGTGGTAGTGTTTAGCCTTATAGTAACACATTGAAATTTATATGCAATAACTCATACTCTGTTCATCACAGGTGCTGGCCGCGACTGTCTTATCTATTGCATTGCAACTGTCAAATATATGATGTGTACATATCTGCACGGTTGCCAATCATGCGCGGTTCTTGTAGACACTAGACTTCCTGTACGTAGAACTAGACCGCATAAGGCTTTTGCATGTTTATACGATAGTTGAAAGGCATTCAGCATTTTCGCATTATTTACAAGCAACATTTAGTTTTATAGCACAACCCTCGAGTTTTTGTTTAGGTAGCTAGTTAAATATATGAGGTTTATCTCCTAAATACAAAAGTTAAGGCAACTTGACTATAGGAATAAATAAATAATAAAAAAATGCTCCAGACTGTCACACCAATTCGTGAACACCAATTTTAGGTGAACGGCTAGACATACTTATGTGTGTTTATAAGCATCCATGACTCGAGTGCAAATATCCATGTTCATCACACGAAACTTTTGCCCCTAGCGGGATTCAAACCCGCGACCCTTGGTTTCGTGGCCAGGGTCTCTGACCACTCGACCAACTGGCCTGAAAGGAATATATAACAACTATATGTATATAAGACTGGACTATAGAAATCAGTAAACTGTATCTCTGACTATGTTTTTATTAAACGTTCTTTTTTATTTATGTAAGATAGAATAATAGCAATTTAAGCCTCTGCTACGGTAAATACCAGGGCATTTTGGCGGGCCTACTCTATAATCCTCGAAGGGGTAGGCAGAGTCAAAGGGGCAGCAGGCCCCTTCAACCACATTCAGCCAAAAACAAAACTGGACTGGGTTAGACGGAAAATTGTGAAAAAGTAGTAACAAGTGGCTAGCTCGTCGCCTACACAATCACATACCCAAAACCCCACATACCATAAGTCGCCCTTTACGACATGCTAGGCAAGAAACACAGTTGGCACATTCTTTTTAAGTCCCAGACCAACATGGGACAATGGGCTGGGTTAGATGGAAAAATTGTGAAAAAGTAGTAACAAGTGGCTAGCTCGTCGCCTACACAATCACATACCCAAAACCTCATATACCATAAGTCGCCTTTTAAGACATTAAGAACAACAGAAATACGGGAATAAATATAGATATTAGTATTAGCTCGAGCCAAACAAATAAAACAAGCAAATTATTACCACATTTTACTAAAACTAAAATGACAGAGAGCAAACAAACATTGTATCGCATAATAATAACAAACAATAATGCAAATTAGCCGTAACAAATTAAAAGTAAGGCAGATTAAAAACTAAAAAGGGCACATTTCACGACATACAAAAATACTTACCCTACAAAACTAATGTAAAGACTAAATCTAAAAAACAAAGTCGTATCCGGGAGGGACGAAAATGTCATAACAAGTTATAAAAAATTAAACAAGCCTACATAAGTTATCATCAGAAGAATCATCAACCTAACATGTAGCAAATCTACAGATATTTTATTACATTTTCAGTTCCATAAGAATATTGTATGTTAACACCACATGGCAACACTTTGATATACATAATTTTATGCTCACAAAAATATTTAATTCGCATACAGTGCTCAATTACAAAGACTTTATCGTATTGTACATAAAATTCATTTCAATTCGCTATCATCACATTATAATAACTATACAATAAAATTCATCACTTTATATTTAATCAAATGCCAACATTTCATCGGTAAGACCAACTTCACACTCGGTAACATGATTTATCAATATAAAAGACTATCTAAAAGTTTAACTACACGTTTACTAGTTCGTCGATGTAAACTAAAAAACCTAATTTTAAAATATTACCAAACTAGTCTAAAACCTAAGTATAACTGACACAAACATCTAAAATATGACACAAATAATAGGTGGATCAATGGAATGACAAGGTACATATCATGTATTGCAACATAAAAACGAAATAACCATGACAAAATGGAAAAACACGCGTGGCGTGTTGTCTTTTTCTACAGATGTTAGACGCGAGAAGAAGATTCAGCTTCTATCCATTTAGTGATTTGACAAGACTGGAATGTAAGCTGATCCGTAATAAAATCGAAATACACGCCTGGCGTGATATATTATCTACAGATGTTATAGACGTAAGAAAAAGAAGACGATTTAGCTTCCATATATTTGGTGATTGGACAGGATTGGAATCTAACACCATGAAATCTGGGACTCGATAGTCAACGGGCAAATATAACCGCCAGAAAACATAACAGCAACAGTTTATAAAAGCATATTGGCATATAAAAGTTGTAGACAAAGTTAAAAGTCCCAAAAATCAGAAGTCCATTCAAAAAAAGAATTTCAGCTTCTCTCCGCCTACATTCGGATCGAAATTCCTACCCTGAATCACGGAGGCGCTCTGCCTATCTATTACTAGAGGGAATCTGCCATTACCAGGGTAGGAAGAGTCAGTGTAGACCTTCCAGAGTTCAGTATTCAGACCAGGGTTCCTATCTTCTAGCAAATCAAAGATCATAGTCAAGTCCTCCTTATTCTCCGGTAAAATATTCGACGGGATCTTCAAAACTACCTTTTTACTCCCTATATTAGTATCCATTGGCGATAGAATATCACTAACACATCTACCCGATGAAGTATCCGGTTCAATCACTATAGGGTCCACTTTGACAGTATTATCTGTGTCTTTAAGAGGATCTTTCTCGACAATCTTGGAAGAGACTTCGTCTATTTCGTAATTGCACACTTTAATATCATTCTCATGCTGAGATATCACATCCCATTGATCAATCTTTAAATCTGGATACTTCTTCTTAATATCAGACTTCAATTCCTCAATGCTCTTCTCTTTCGGCTTCGGTCTCCTCTTCGTATTCTCCTTATCGTTACCATGCAACTTCTTAAAGTGTAACTTAATTAGCTCTTCCAGACTAGACTTAGGTTTCAGCAGACTTTGCAAGTGTCCCAACTTAAACTGCACAGCGTTTCCATCAATGTACTTATCGAAGTCTGGTCTAGAAATCACTTGAGCTGATAACTTATCAATTTGCAAGACAACATCCAGCTTGGTCTTAGTTCGAACTGTGCTGATTTTCCGCCAATATTTGGTGCGCAATCTCGGATTCTGTTGCTGCAACGCCAGGATCACCTCATCCGTGTCTTTGTCTGTTCTAACCACCATGCTGATTATTCCTACTGCGCCCCGAAACTCAGTGGACTTCAAGTTGATGTGCAATCTAGCATTTACCAACTGAATGGCTTGCTCCATCCAATCACGTGAATAAATGTTCTGGCAAATTATGAATATAACACCATCGAATAAGTACATATCATGGAATTTCGGTACCGTACTCTCATCAAAGTCTCCCTTGTCGAAAGCATCACAAACTATACCTTCAAAGGTCCGTTTGATCGAATGAAATAGGACCTCGTCCACCCGAGTCTCGGGATAATTACTCGGCCCTACATATAATTTCAAATCGTCTGCGATCAAATCGGAATAATGATTCGTTCTAATTCTAGTCAAAGGAGTATTGGTGATTTCTGGATCTACTGGAACGTACATAATCTTTAGAACCTTATCCCTTAGAAGTTTAGTTTCACTATCGTCTACGTTTTCATCTCTAGATTTCGATTCGTCAAAACTGACATCTCGCTTTTGCCGATCAATAATTCTGAAAGTCAGCTTCTCCCCTTCATATGTAGGCTCAAAATCGGGACTTTTAATAACATCTAGAGACTCGGGGTCTACCCCAAATTGGCGTTTCTGCTTGCCAGCAACATCAGAGTAGTATTTCCAGCAATCCGGCTTCAAACCTGGATATTTCGTTTGCAATTTCAATAAAATCTCAACAGACTCAACGTGAGCGTATTCTTTAGGCAAACGGAGGACTACCCTCGTATACCTTACTAGATTTTTTATATCTCTAAACGTCAATTTTAAGCCTGTAGAATTAATAAACTTCGGCAGTACTTCGGTCAAGTAATCTTTAGTTTCTAAACTATCACAAATGTATATCACAGCTCCGTTAGACAAATAAATGTCCTGGAATTTCGGAATGATGAGGTTTGCAAATCTCTGCATCTTCATGTCCTTATGCAAGTATTCCTTAAAGAGATGCTTCAGCCTTCTAATATGTGTGCCTTCTAATTTGTTCTGAGGATATCCTTCTAAAGTAATTGCGACTTTCAACTCATTCTCTACATGCAAGTAATTAGTTCTACGATGGTAAGCTATACCCCTATTACTATCAATATTTAAATTGCTACTTCTACTAATAAGATTATCATTACTCTCTATTATAGATTCAGTTTTATCTGAAACAGCTACAACCGACGTAGCAGTGACATTGCTATCCTCTACATACTGTTCTTTCTCTTCTATTTCTTGCTCTTTCTCTCGCTCAACTTCATGATCACTATTATAATTGTGCATCTCTTCCGACCAGACTATAACTTCATCTTTATCACTAATGTATTTAACATCTTTGATTTTATTCAGCACTTCCTTCTGCAGAGTATTCTCAAATTCCCTTTTAACGTCAGGAGGCTGATCAATATCATCAGCTACAGTCTCTACGTCAGAATCCTCATTCTCATACTCATCTACTTCCGTAGTCATCTCAATTTTACCCTCAACAGCTTCTTGCTTTTGCTCATCACCGTTTCTCGGCGTCGCCTCTGCAGACTTTAATTCTTCTAAAAGCTTAACCCTCGATGCGACACTGCATAGATCCTCAAAGTCCGACAGCAGACATTCATAGTAAATCTCCGTATAGCCAGTCAACTCAAATTCCATCTGACTATAATCAATGACGTTTTTGAATGACGGGCCTCGAATTATCTCACCAGAGACCCTGTCTATCAGAAAAGACGTGCACTCAACGTTATCTACTGTCTTCTGAGAGTATATCTTCCACAGATTCGTTTTCAAAGTCGGGTTGAAATACTGGAGAAGTTTAAACGCATCCTGGGCGGTAGCAGGCCAACACGTTTCAGGAATCTTCAAGACAGCAAGGCAGAGTCTCTTGACTTTCGCTTTCAGCAGAATCAGATTAGTACACATGCGCTCCTGAAGACCTGGAGACACTCTGACCATCCAATCCCTCGTATCCTCGTCTTTACAAATGCACACAATAGCGCCCCTATTCAAGTAGTAGTCTAGAAACGAAGGCATCTTCTTCAAAAGACCAGCTTTCAACTGCATATCAATTACGTCTGTCAGACATCTTTGGAACAGCTCCATCTGTCTAAGACGCATCTTCGATTTAGGGTAACCAGCCAAAGCAATTACGACCTTAAGAGCATCTCCAACTATGTCCATATAATCGCAATTCCTTAGCTGGATCAGCCTATTAGTCTCGTCTGCTTCATCTTCACTGTCACTATAAAAGTCGCTGTACTTCAAATCGCACGTGATCTCACTCTTTCTCCGTCTCTTCAAAGGTTGCACATCCATCTTTTTACTGGTAACATCAGATCTCTTACTCGCCGACGTCTTGCTAAACTCGGACTTAACATCAATCGTTTTGCTAGCTACAGACTTACTCAGATCTGTGGTCTTATCGAATCTACTGGAATAATCGGACTTGCGACTGACTTCAGTGTATTTACTGGCTACAGACTTAGCTTGGTCGAGTCTCTCCTTGCGACTAACGTCTTCGGAGCAGAGTACACATGTGGACGGCGTGGAACTACCGTCAGAGGTCCCGGGCTGGCCCCAGGAGCGTCTGACCTTCGCGTGGCAGGCGCACACAGGCTCCCTTTCGTTCTGTTGAAGACAATGCCCGTTTTGTACGTGGTGTATTGACACTACCTGAGGCTGAAGCGGTCATGCAAGCCCGTTCACCATACTGGACCGTGAGGAATTTTGAAAAACGCCTGTACGCCGAATCACGCCTGCAATTCCCGAGTAGGCAGAGTCAGGCAATAAGCTTCTTAAAGCACAGCCAAAGAATCGATTTTTGTAAAAGGGAAATTATCAAAAAGTAGTGACAAGTGGCTAGCACGTCGCCTACACAATCACACACCCAAAACCTGATACAACATTAGTCGCCTTTTACGACATGCTAGGCGAGGAACGCAGGTGGCACATTTTTTGGCCAAAGTACCAATGGTACGAAAAGTTTTCACACATGCATTTTAAAAGGCAAAAGATCCAAGCACATTTTTTGACGAAACGCGATGTGACGTCAACTTTGACGATGCGACGTTAACTCAAATTTTGTAACGAGGCTATTGACGCAAGGAAATACGCGGTATTTTAGACAAATTACTAAATTTTGCACTCTAGAAAACGACGATAAAAAGGTTTGTTTATTGACTGACCTGTCAAATACCATGGCGTATTAAAACGTAAATATACATTTGAATGGGAAATGACTTACAAGTTATATATAACAAGCGAAAATTATAACCTTTAATGAGATAATAATCCTTAAAAATTTCAATAACAAGCCCGTTAGTCAAGTGGTCAGAGAGCCTGGCCAATGTTATTTATGATGACCATGGACAAATATCCAAGTCATGGATGTTTATAAACGTACAGCATCACATCCGCGGTTTCCCCCGCGTAGTTCCCGTTCCCGTAGGAATACGGGGATAAAATATAGCCTATGTTACTCGCTGATAAAGTAGCTTTGCATTTGTGAAAGAATTTATTAAATCGGTCCAGTAGTTTCGGAGCCTATTCAATGCAAACAAACATTCAAATCTTGCCTCTTTATAAGTATGCCTATACATTTAATAAGTGTGAAAGTGATGGGAGTGGAGAGCGGTGGTAGCTCAATGGTAAGGACACGCGCCTCTTAACCGAGGAGTGCGGGTTCAAACCCGGGCATGTACCTCTGGATTTTTCAAATCTATGTACGTATTTATACCACTAGCTCGACGGTGAGGGAAAACATCGTGATGAAACCTACAAATTCAAACAACTTTGAATTTGTAACCATGATCCAAAAATTGTCTGGTTCCCCTATCTTAGGGTTGCGAAGGTCAGATCGGCAGTCGCTTCAATGTAATTAGCAGACACGCTAAATCCTGGATCATGGTCTAAGCGGACCCCGTCTAAGCACGGGACATAACGCTAAGAGGATGATGATGAAAGTGATGGGAGTGGATAGCTTGATGACGGCTGACCGGGACGTATGGAAAAGGAAGATGCTGCGCCGACCCCAGGTGAACTGGGAGAAGGGCAAGAGAATGATGATGATGCCTATACGTTTAATATCCACAGCTCAAGCATACATACTTAATTTAGACCAAAAAAAAAAAATTGTGTCCGAGAATTTAATGCTATTTTTGGAATATTTGCCATAGTTGGTAAACTTAGCACACCATAACAGTTTACAAGTAAAATAAATGCTACTTACGGAGTCCCCAGCGCCCGCCGCAAAGCTGCCTTCCACGTCACGAGTGTCCGGACTCCTGGGAAAGAGCATAACTGTTTGAGAAACAGTTCAATTTGACTGGACTGGAACTGAACCCGCCATAGCAAATTCGCATATAGAGGAGGTCATTTGCTAATTATTGGACTTTACCTTATCTAACTAAAGTTTTATGATTGTTTTAAAGCGTGATATACAAAACATCACGCCCATAATTCCCGAAGAGGTAAGCAGAGTTGAAGGGGCAGCAGGCCCCTTTAAACACATTCAGACAAAAACAAAACTGGGCTGGGTTAAATGGAAAGTTGTGACAAGTGGCTGGCTCGTCACTTACAAAATCACACACCCACAACCCGATATACCATTAGTCGCCTTTTACGAAATGCTAGGCCAGAAAACGCAGTTGGCATATTCTTTTTAAGTCCCAGACCAACACGGGACAGTGGGCTGGGTTGGATGGAAAGCTGTGAAAAAGGAGTGACAAGTGGCTAGCTCGTCGCCTACTCAGACAAATACCCAAAAGCCCGTAAACCATTAGTTTTTTTTTTGTCCCAGATCAACATGGTCCAAGTCCCAGACTAACATGGGACGCCTTTAAATTGCAGAAAGGTAATGTGAACTAAAGTAATATTGTTTTTTTTTTTTGACTGGATCGATGGCGCATTTGGTAGTGACCCTACCCTATGCGCCAAAAGCTGTGCGTTCGATCCCCATCTAGGACATACAGTCGTGTGATGAATACTTGTGTTTGTTCTGTGTCTGGGTGTTAATATCTAATATTTAAGTATATATTTGTAATACCACTGTTGTTTCTGATATCCGTAACACAAGTGCTTAAGCTACTTAGCTCGGAGTCAGATCAATAAATGTGATGTTATGGGATATTTATTTTATACATTAAACATTTAAAGAGACAACGAAAAAGAATCAACGAATGTGCAATATGAACAAACATTATTTATTAGTTTACACTCAAAATCGCAAGTAAAAGCAAGTTAATCATTAAGACATCGCATTGAACCACAATCACATAAACTTACCAAGTTACGGTTTTTTCTTTACGCAGGCTAGTAAAGAACAAATAATACAAAATAAAAAACTAAATAAAAGACATTATGTTGTCATCAAACAAAACAAATGCACGAAAATTTTAAATAAATAAATCTTCCAGACTGACACACCAATTCCCTAGTTCCAAACTAAGCTGATGCTTGTACTATGGATACTAGGCGAACGGATAGACATACTTAAATACGTTTATAAACATCCATGACTCGAGTACAAATGTCCATGTTCATCACACGAAACATTTGCCCCTAGCGGGATTCGAACCCGCGACCCTTGGTTTCGTGGCCAGGGTCTCTGACCACTTGACCAACGGGCCAGTCAAATAACGTCCGACATTGGCCTGGAATGGTGTCGCTGACCGATAGGCCAACATCGATAGCCTATCGATAGTTCAACTATAGATAGATAGATATATAGATAGTTGAATTATCGATAGGCTATCGATAGACATTCGATTCTGAAAACTATCGGTTAGCAGCAATACTATCTATAGTATCGATACTACCGATAGTTCATTGGTAGGCAGTTTTTACATTCTCTTCGAGTTCCAAACCAACATGAAACCAGTTGGCACATTCTCTTCGAGTTCCAGACCAACATGAGACCAGTTGGCACATTCTCTTTGAGTTCCAGACCAACATGACACCAGTTGGCACATTCTCTTCGAGTTCCAGACCAACATGAGACATCTATATCTACTATATATATCATATATGAAACATATAACTATTATTTTATGAGTAAGTGAATCAGCTCTCACCTTTCGTTTACGTTACGGACGACAATTCTACCATCAGGAAGTATGCACCGATTCGATGTGGTAGTCTGAGTGAGCTGCAACAAATTTTTTTTTTTTTTTTTATTAAACAAAGGTGTCAAGACCCAAGGTAGCTCAATGTTCGACTGCAGATTAGATTATTATGTGTTATTAGATATTACTTATTTATTCATTTACCCTGAAGGGAATAGACTACCCACCAACTAGCAAAGCCCTTCCTCCTCATCTACTTCGCCACCAGCTCAAACCTGGCTATACATATATAACAAAACTCACATTCTTCTTCCTGGCAGCTTCCAGCTGGAACAGCTGTTGTCGCAGCAGCACCGTCTGCTCCTGAACCTGCAGCCGCTGCAGCTCCAGTTGCAGCCCTTTGATCTTCGTCTTGATCTCCGGGTCCTGTCCGACAAAATGTTCAGATGTTACTTGAGTCAGTGTAGAAGTTACTTATAAAAATTTGTTATTTATCAAGCAACTAAATAAAAGTGTAGACAGACTTCAGGGAGCAGCAACTACCACTTAACACTTATATCAAAAATATTAGGGTAGGTTGCAAATAGTGAAAAATTTGTCTTACGCTTCAATCAATAAAACATTACAGCAGCGGCCGGCAACGCGCGGCGGCGGGCCGCATGCGAACCCGAGACCCAAGTCTTATAATTAAATTTAAAACAAAAACCTGTAATAACTTTAATCAGGCACAAATATTTATCATACATTCCACAAATTACACATATTTATACATCTACATTTTGATTATTAATTCGTTATTCAGTACTTTGATGTCTTTGTTTTATATAAGTTTTTTTCCCCTCATTTTGTTTTCATTGTTCCATTGTCATCTGCATTAATTAAATAAAAAAAAAAAATTTTGCATTTTGATATCAATTAAAGTAATAATAATAATAAAGCCTTTTATTCGGACATTCAATTAAATTACATTTCATAGACTACTGCACTGTTATATATCTACTTTACACAATTAAATTTATCACTTAAAGTACCTACCCACAAACGACCTAAGTGTATATATACATTATGTACAAAATTATCTTACAAGTGCGGCCCACCTTAATATATTTGTGGCCCATGTCTGCCAAAGGTTGCCGACCACTGCATTGTACCATTAATTGGCTTTTACAACATCATAGGCATAGAACACAGTTGGTATATTTTTTTTTACTTACAGACCATAAAAAAAAAAGTGTCTTAGATTAAACTTAGAAATAAACTTAGAAATTACATAGGTATGGCTAATTTATCTCAATCAGATGTATGATTTTTGTAAGAATGTGGTTTAAGGATCTAATTGTTCTTCGGACTCTGCATACCCCTTTGGGGATAATGGGTGTGATGGTATGATGATGTTGATCAGATGTATGTAATCATGTGAATGTCTTCATGCCACTTACCATATCATCATCAACTGGAGGTAGAGTTTCTTCCATTTCGTCACTGTTAATCAATTCCTCTTGCACCCTGAAACGTCAACATTAAAATTTTAAAAAGGCAAAATTTGTTATTCTCTTTTGCCATTAAAATGTTTGAAAGAAATAAGACTTATTCCTAACAGACAATTGAATAAAGATGAAATAACTTAATTTCATACAAAATCTATTTAAAACAAATAATTTAATATACACTAGCTGTGACCGCGTTAATGGTTATCATATAGCCTTCCTCAATAAATGGGCTATCTAACGCTGATATAATTTTTCAAATCAGACCAGTAGATCCTGAGTTTAGCATGTTTAAGCAAACAAACAACCTCTATAGCTTTATTATATTAGATGATAATGATACAAAGAATGAATAATATCAATATTAAACATAATTTCATTTGACAGGCCCGTTGGTCGAGTGGTCAGAGATCCTGGCCACGAAACCGAGGGTCGCGGGTTCGAATCCCGCTAGGGGCAAATGTTTCGTGTGATGAACGTGGACATTTGTACTCGAGTCATGGATGTTTATAAACATATTTAAGTATGTCTATCCGTTCACCTAGTATCCATAGCACAAGCATTCGCTTAGTTTGGAACTAGGGAATTGGTGTGCCAGTCTGGAGAATTAATTTCATTTATCAAAGATAATTTCATTTCATTTCATTACACATGTCACTACTGTAAATTAAATAACATTAGGCATACATCCTGGCCTTAAATAATATAAGGTTATTTAATAATATTTTTGACTTTAAGTTTATTCCTTAATGGGACGAAGTGACAAAGGTGTAGAGAGGAATGGCAGACAATAGGAGGCCATCACTAAACAACAATGTTGTACCTATTTATCTTGAAAAGAAACAGTCCCCTAACTAATAGCAACTAAATTAAATAACCAAACTTAACGCCACTCACTTCAACGTGACTAAGATTACAGGCACCAGTTATAAACCCCTGAACAATATAGAAATAAATAACCAAATTTGAAAAAAAAAGGGTAGATTCAAATTTAAATATTGTTACCATGTAAACACCGCTAAAATACCGCCCCACTCAAGAAACATAAAATGCTCAAAATAACCTAATCAACAAACACAACTGGATGACCACTGACTGTTGTATTCTTTAATTACTTGGAACAAATTAAATTGTAACAATCAACAGCAAATTCTTAGTAAACACTTAAAAAAACGTTAAGTAGGTAGGTGAGACTTATTAATGCGATAACATGCCGTCGCGATCTTAATATTTTACGTGAATATCTCACAAAGAAGGACATTGTCAGAAAAGCACCTTACGAATAAAGAACCATTCAATTAGTATGTACTGCTGAATGTAAAATAAACAAAGTCGGTTTCAACATACATATTACTTTGCATTGACGAAAAAAACTTGTTCAAAATAAGCGGGTCACCACCGTCACTTTGCATTTTATAAACAAAAAAACGAGTAACTAATATAAATTCCGACCTAAACTTATTAATTTGGAATTAAGTATAGATAAAAAGCAGAAAAGTTTAACAAGACAAAACTTTTGATCACAAATCCACCATGTTGCTTCGGAAAACTGCGGACTTAGCCGAAAATCTGAACGACGCGACTAGCGAATCAGGACTAAGGATTTCGTAAACAAAATCGTGATTAGTTGAACGAATGACATAAGAGCAGTTGCTAATCTGTGATTGGTTGGTGTTTATTTTTTACTCGTTGTATTACGGACTATAAGACATCTAATTTATACAGCCTAAAAATAAAATTATCAATGACACTGAAATCAAAATGTACATAATTTACCTGGAACTTTTTTTGCTGCTTAAACTCGCGTTATCTTCCCGGATACTCCGTTTCGACGGCCCATTCATATAATTTCGATCCGCATTGTCTCTTGAATAGTTATTGTTGTCTTTCTTATGTGCTTTCGTCTAAAAATCAGACAAAAAGAAATTAAATCGACAGACATGCGATCATTTTATAAATCTGGGTTAGACTGAGGCCCTCAAAAGTATTTCAATAGCGCCCTCCGCAAGCGCCATTGCCAGATAGCAAAGGGGGGCGACATTGATGGTATATAAAGCCCGTGATCACAATATGGCCCAGAAGGATAAAAATTGGGCGAATAATGTGTGCCAGTTGACCACAAGGCGATTGTCAAGTCATTTGTGCCTTTGGGATAAGTACGTGTGTACCTTTGAACATTGCGTCGACACAGTGACTCATCAGCTCACTGCGCTTACTCATTGAGTTTAAAATTGGGATGTTGACACCATTTACATTTAATTTTGAAATATCAATTCTAAAAAAGAAAGTATCGTAGTATGCTGTTAAGCCTTATTGATTTTCAATCATAATGAGTCTAAGATTTTTAATTTCATAAAAACTGCTTATTATTAAGTCAGTTGACTATACAAACTAGTGACGTCACACGTTGACAAGCCCATACAAAATCTATGAAGTGATTTCGTTTTGACAGCTCTTAAAAAGTATCTCAATTGACTAGCTAGTCAACATCCCTGTGTGGCATGGCGCAGCAAATTGGGATGATGACACCAAACACAAGTAGGGTTGCCAACTATACAGTTTTAAACAGTATTGTACTGTTTTTCACTAAATTATACTTTTTACTGTTGAACAAAAATAAAGTATACAAAATATTGTTTTCAGCATCAAAATGCAAACACATTATAAGTTATACTTAGTGCGAGAAGCTCTAAAAAATATGTATTTAAAACAATAAATAAATAATATACTGTGAATTTTTCTAAAATACTGTTTTTATATTCTTCATAGACCTGAATATACATTATTTCTTGTAAAAAAAGTTGGCAACCCTAAACACAAGTAATTCCCAAACATGATTATATTTAAAGACTCAGGCGATGAGCGGTACCGCGGAGTTTTAGTGGGTATACCCCAGCCACTACCACCTTGGCCGGAGCAAGGACCCTCTAATCAAAGGTCTCAGGGAGTCCTACACACCACCCTATTATGTTGCCATATTCTTATCCACTGTTTGTTATTAAGTCTGTAATATTATCAAGTCTATAATATAATATGAGGCCCCCTGACCTGAGGCCCAGTAGGGCGCACCGCCACTTCCACCCCCCCGTCAATCCGCCACTGGTTAGATGAAAAATTGTGAAGGTAGTGACAAGCTAGCTCGTCGCCTACACAATCCCTTGCCCAATACCCAATATACCATTAGTCGCCTTTTACGATATTCTTCTTCTCGCAGACCAATACATATACTGGGACTCATATACTGGTGTACTGTAAAGGAAAATTACCTTCCGTGCTATAGAAATGTGGAGTTTCATGGGATCCGTATTGTTTAACTTTGTCATAGCCAGTTTAGCTTCCCTGAAATAAAATAAAGACATTAGACACATGGCCAACCAAATTCATGATTTTTTTTTTCTTCAAATGGTTTGAAAGAAAATTATTTTAATGGGTGTCCTTCAATGAGGAAAACTCAAATATAACACCGCCCCGCGGTTTCACCTGCGTAGTTCCCGTTCTCGTAGGAATATGGGGAAATATAGGCTACATTACTGTACTGGCTCATAAAGTAGCTTTCCATTGGTGAAAGAATTTTTCAGACATATGACAGGCCTGTTGGTTGAGTGATCAAAAACCCTGGCCACAAAACCAACGGTCACTGGTTCGAATCCTGCTAGGGACAAATGTTCCGTGTGATGAACATGGATATTTGTACTTGAGTCATGGATGTTTATAAACATATTTGAGTATATCTCTCCATTCACCTAGTCATAGCACGGAGCTAAACTACAGTTATAAGCTTAGTTTGGAACTAGGGAATTGGTGTGTCATTCAGAAAAGATTATTATTAATATTTATTTATTCAAATCAGTCTAGTCGTTTCGGAGCCTATTCGATGCAAACAAACAAACAATCAGATCTTTCCTCTTTATAATATTAGTAATTGATTAACTTATTCACCTGTTCATCATCAGACAATCATCACAAACTCTAAACTTACCCCGGAGTCTCATATCTGACTAGGGCGTACTTCTTCGTTGGATCTTTGCTCACATACACTTCAGTAAGCGTCCCGAACTTGGCGAAGGCTGTCCGGAGACCTTCCTCGCTAAGTCCTTTTGGAATGTTAAGGATGTAAAGACGGCAGTGGTCGTACTGAATTCCACAACTGTTGAGAAGATGTGTATAACATTAGGATGATGATGTAGTAAAAAGTATTGCTTTTTTTTAATATAATTTTCCTGGAATTTAACAAAACAAGTGCGAGTCGGACTTGAGCATGGAGAGATCTGTACCATCTATAAAAAGGGCAAAAAAAAACATGTCCGTTGTATGGTGCTTTATTATATATTCAAATTCAAAATATCTTTATTTATATAGACTTCAAGAAAGCACTTATAAATAGTCAATATACAAAAAAAAGAACACATAATAATAAAAAAAAATAATACTACCACCAGTTCGTAAGGTAGAATCTATCGAGAAGAAACCGGCAAGAAACTCAATAGTTACTCTTTTAAATGCCAATTATACAATTTTGTAAACTTAATTAATCCACACTTAAGACTAGATATAACTGCAGATGAACAATTCATTATGAAGTTATTATATTTTTTTATTACCTGTCATCATCATATTGGGAGTCATGAAATGAGTTGTTATAGTCCTCTTTGAGGTCCCAGTCGTTGTTCCTTCCCCGTGCCGTCATTATTCTGCAGACAACGTGAATAAACACATAAGGATACAATATTCACACCGTCTTGTGGGTCAAAGTCAAAGTCAAAATACTCTTTATTTATATAGGTTTGAAACAAACACTTATAAATCGTCAATTCAACAGGAAAATCAACTAATAATATGAATCTACCACCGGTTCGGAATGTTGCTTCTACCGAGAAGAAACCGGCAAGAAACTCGGTAGTTACTCTTTTCAACAACATATTTTACAAGGGTGAATAGATCATATTTGCATCTGAACCATATCATGAAGTCGGCTTGTCAGCCACCAAAATATAAAATAACGATGTTTACAAAATTTAAGCATAAATTAACTAGACCAGAGCAGATCAGCCCCCCAAGGTGGCACCTGTTCCCAAGCATGACGTATGTGTCAGCCATCGCTTCACTCAACCATATTTTAGGGAAGGTAACGACCCGCCACCACCCCAGCGACGTTATAGTGAGCATGACTACTCAAGCTTAGTGCGGTAAAAAAAATAAACAAAAATACAAGTAATTGTATTCCACAAACCAACCGTAGGACATAGCTCAAAAGTCCTATTGAAGTTATATAAAATTATATAATAATAAATAAAATTAATTAATTATTTAATTTACAATATTACATGTCCACAAGCTTTGTGAAAAATTAGTTCAATTAATAATAACAATAAAAGTTTAGGGTGGTAACTAACTGGTTAGCCTTAAGCAGACTATAGGTTCTTGTCATATAAATAATCTTCAACTTTATAATAACCTTATTTCATGAGGAACTCTTTAATGTGCAGCTTAAACTTGTGCATAGGCAGTTGGACAAAAGAAGGAGATGGAAGGTACTCCGCTGATATAGAAAGAAGAGTGAATGCAGAGAATAGGGTGAATGGAGCGTTAGGAAAACTTCTAGGCAGTAAAGTCTTAAGCCAGAAGGCCCAGCTCGCTATACACAATACGATGCTGATTCCTACGCTAACATATGGATGCGAGAGTTGGGTATGACAGAAAGAGCATGTAAGTAGGATAAACGCGGTCCAGATGCGTGCGTTTCGGTAAATCTACGGTGTATCGCTCACAGACTGCGTTCGGAATGATGATGTGAGAAAGAGAGTCAGTTCAGTGGTTCGGACATGTGGAAAGAATGGATGACGAAAGATTGACAAAACAGATATACAATGCGAAAGTGGAAGGATGTACTAGCCGCAGAAGGCCCAAGCTCACCTACCACGACCAGATTGGTCATGTATTAACATGATGTTAGGAGTCATAAAAACTGTAAAGCTTGTATGAGAAGGATTATGAATGTTGAAGAGGCGAGAGAGGTGTGTAAGAATCATGCCATATGGCGTTCTGTTCTCTCTGCCTACCCCGCTAGAGAAGTGGCGTGAAGTTTAGTTAGTTAGTTAAAAATAAGGTATCTCAATTATTGAGTTTAAAATACATAAATAAGGAGCAAAGGCTTTGTGTGATAAACATGGAAGTTTATAATTGTATTTAAGTAGGTATGTCTATCCATTTATCTAGTAAGTATCCATAGCACAAGCTTCTAAGCTTAGTTGAAACTAGGGAATTGGTGTGTCAGTCTAGAAAAGATAATTAAAATTTACTTATTTTATTATAAATTAATCAACTTTGAAACCAGACCACTGTTTTCCATCGTTGTTAAAACATAGCTCACTTCTATACATGTATTAATTTTTTTTAGGTTGGATATTATGAACAGCTTAAAAGACTTTATTATCTGCTAACCTTAATTTTTTGAATATTGGTCAGAAATATTTACCTATATGAATATGTTATATTTAAGTATTTAAATATTGGTTGCCAAATTATTTAATATTACAGTTGATGGAATGAAAATTTATTGACCTTACAATAAAAACCGCGAACATTACTTAAGTACAAATACTTAACGTTACCAAATAAATTCTATGGTGATTTTAACACATTTTATTCTGCGAAAATATCGCCTTTATAATTTCTTTATAGACAATGAGATAAATATACACTCTCAGATTGTCATAATATTTTTATGATTCTGTCCGTACCTTTATATAAATTGTGTGAATCTACGAATAAAATCATAGCCTTCTAAGACTGGTTTTTGAAAAGATATAAATTCGTAACGTCCATGAGGTTCAACTTTTTGTCAAGTTTTAGCTCAATAATAGCAAAAATGTCTACAATGTGGATAGTACACATATAACTTTTTTATAAATATGTAAATACTTACCAAAATAAATCGGTATTATTATCGAAAAACAATAAAACACCGGCAGAAACAAAGAAACAAAATTCGCGTTTCCGCAGACCGTCAAAAACTTTTTTTTTGACTGACGGGACGGAGAAAAAGATAACAACAATCGATCGAATCGATGTCTTTTGACCGTGGTATTTTAAAATATTTCTTAATACTAATTGTAAATATTATTATAAGTTGACATTATCATTTGTAATTTCGGATTTAATAATAAAAGGCCAATAGAACTATAAATTGTGTGCGTGTAGTTATTTTTTTTTTGCAATAAATAAATTAAACATTCCTGTTATCAGTTTGATAGCGCACTTAAACAGAAACGTAGTGTAATATGACAGTGACAGCTTCAAATCTAACCTATCTTGTTTGTGATAAGAATACTCGAAGATTAATAGAAAAATCCAATTTAAAACAACTTTTCAAATATGAAGAATGGACGATAATGCGAAGAACGCATCTTCCTATCATTTGGACCAAGAAATACTTGATGGTATGTGGCTGTAATGCAATTATTTAACTTTGAAATTTGAGTCTCGACTTCTGGGAAGCGATGCAACAGGTATTTTGTAATATGACGTAGATTTATTTCTTTCGTTCGTGAAGTAATGGGTCGATTATTGTGTTTATGCTGGTGGGATATAGCGAATTGTTACTAAATAACTTTTTTATTTGATAATGCTGTACGATAATAAATTCCTAAAAACATTTTGACATAATAAAAGTTGTTAAATGTTATTAAAAATACTTTTTTCCTCACTTAAGTATAGGATTAGATTTGTAAAGTCTCATTTTAAACAACTATTTCGTCTACAAAGTCAATTTAGATGTTATGACTCAAATTCAGCTATGTTGTTTTTCCTGTAAGATTATCACTTGTTTTTACTAGGCAGAGACAAATTGTATGATTCAAAACAAGCATTGTTTGCGCAATCAGACGATCGGTACTTTTATAATGCAATTTTATTGAACTAGAACTATACCTACAGCGTGTAATCTGACAAGATTTTAATTTGTTTTTATAATATTTTCTATTATTTCTGTACTTCGCTATCAACAGATAAGTATGTTATATATTTTTAGAATGCATTATGTATTTTAAATGGTATTCGTAATAAAATTATGTGATTTGCATGGACTAGCAAAAGACGAAGGACTCAGCGCTACTAACTGGACGTTGAAGCTCCTCAGGTGTTCCAATTTGACATGCAACCTACGGCACACATTGATGTTATAAGCGCTTCAAATGACAGATATCCGATATCTGGTATTCATAGGTATCTCACTCACTCATGGATAAACGTGGTTTCACGCTGTAATATGACAGCTTGGAGTCCTTCGTTTTTTACTAGTCTGTGGTGATTTGTAGTACAATATATGTAAGCTTTTATCATAATAGGGTAGGTGACTAAAAAAGACTGTTAAGTCCGTCAGTTACGTTAAAAAAAAATCAAACACATACTTTTTCAGTTTTTTGACTGGCTCTTTGGTCGAGTGGTTAGAGACCCTGGCCACGAAACCAAGGGTCGCGGGTTCGAATCCCGCTAGGGGCAAATGTTTATAAACCTATTTAAGTATGTCTATCTGTTCGCCTAGTATCCATAGTACAAGCTTATAAGCTTAGTTTGGAACTAGGGAATTGGTGTGTCAGTCTGAAGAATTTATTTATTTATTTTATTTATTATTTATTTATTTTGTCAAACAAACACTGACAAACATACAATGCATTCAAGTTGCGCGTGACGTCACACCTAGGTACAATTTTTACTTGAAAGTAATGTCACAAACCAAAACTTAGATGCTCTTTATCTTTAATTCTTTGTTAACTTGATAATGTGAAAAATACGTGGCTTGTTTTTTTGTATAATCTAACAGACTAAATAGAATTATTGTTTTTTGACCCAGTATCCCTGTTATTTGTATGAGTTATAAAGAGTTCATATAATTTTTATAACTAACTAACTAACTAATTAAAAAAAGGGAAGTGAAGAGGCAAGTGAGGTGTGTAAGGATCACGCCATATGGCATTCGGTTCTCTCTGCCTACCCCGCTAGGGAAGTGGCATGACATTCATTATTTTTATGTTTACAATTATTTCTCATATTCAACAATTTAATAGGGAATGTGATGAATAAATTTCCTATTAAACAACCATTATTGAAAGGTCATTACTGCATTTCTGATACTTTTGATGGTGCAAATATCCGTAAACAATGGTGACTGCCCAACGATACAGACAGTTTCAAAGTACGGAAAATCTCTTTCAATGTGTTGCTTTTTCTTATATATAATATTATTTCTTATATATCTTATATATAAATAAATTATTCAGACTGACACAGCAGTTCTGTTGTTAAATGTTATTGAACCTACCTAGTTTTTATGCTGGAGAATTTATTTATTTTATTGACAATTAAATATTCAACATTTCTCCCGCTTGTTCCAGCGCGCGGCATCGACATGACGGTGGAGGAGGTGGCTGGTCTGCCCACCGTGAAGTACTCGGTGCGGGTGCAGGCGCTGCGGCTGAGCGATGAGAACTTGGCGTTCCTCAAGGGGCTGCGCCGGCGCATCAAGAATAGGGTGCGTTAAACACAGCGTCAACTCGCGTAGAGAGTTCACTTGAATCTTATTTCAGTAGCATCGACTCGCGTGGAGAGTTCACTTGAATCTTATTTTAGTAGCATCGACTCGCGTGGAGAGTTCACTTAAATCTTATTTCAGTGGCAACTGTTGTTCTTGCTTAGCAAGTCGTAGAAGACGACTAATGGTATATCGGGTTTTGGGTATGTGATCGTGTGGGCGACAGGCTAGCCACTTGTCACTACTTTTTCTTAATTTTCCATCTAACCCAGCCGTGTTTTGTTTATGGCTGAATATGGTTAAAGGGGCTACTGCCCCTTTGACTCTGCCTACCTCTTCGGGGATTGTGGGCGTGATGTTATGTATGTATGTATGTACTACCAATGCTGAGTTAGGTATAGCAAGCATTAGCGTGACTTTTATAAGTGACGTTGGCTAACTAATTATAATGTCCTCCTAACCGATATCGGTCACGGCGGCCAATCTCAACAGGATTAGCCAACTGCGCAGGAGATGTTATAGTGCACAAGTGTGTGCTCTCATAGTCCGGCGAGACGGCACCGACATGACCGGAGAGAGATCAGGCGCAGGACCAACGGCTTAACGTGCTTTCCGAGGCACGGGGGGATTAAACCGCCAACTTCCTGAATCCGGGCTGTTACTGAGTAATTTCAATATTGAAATACCCAGCCACAAATTTTTGGCCCGACCCGGGATTAGAACCCGGGATTTAAGCGGCGCATGCTACCACTAGACCGACTAGGCAGTCAAACGTTGTCTAACTAACCTATAGTTCAGTGGCCGGTAGCGTGCGAACTCAAGCCGGGGTGTCGGGTTCGACCGCAGGCTGTTCCTGTTACGCTGCGGTCGCCTCGTGTGCGGTGGCCACGCGTTTGAGATAGAACGGGACAGTCGTTTCTTTTGGGATGACTCGTTATACCGAAAATTGTGGGATGCATAATTTTGTGATTCTGCAGGCGATGTATGAAAATTAAAATGTTTTATTACATAAATAAACTTCGTTTACAACACATTTTGGCAGTGGCAGATTTACAGTGTTGGCCGCCCTAGGCCCTAGGCCATAATTCTCAGTACTAAAGCGTCATCACTTAATTTTTATCACGATTGGCCCCTAATATCTGGCCGCCCTAGGCCCGGGCTTACTGGGCCTTAGGGTAAATCCGCCATTGCATTTTGGTAACCTTCCTTTTAAGTATAAAATACCTGTAGTAGGAGGTTACCGCTCTTCCAAAAGTATTAACATTACATTCTTAGTTAGTGTGTTTGTGTGATGTATGGAGTGAATTAGTGCGTTGTGTTGTGATGTATGTGACAAGCATTGAGCTATTATTACTACGTATAGAGAAGCTATGTCAAACAAATATATTATTACGAAGCATGGACTGAGCGTGTTTCAGCATTTGCAGCGCTAAAACTAACAATTGTCGTCTAATTAAGCTATTAAAACGCGCAGCGCTATATACTAATAGAGTACATTTTTCTCGCGACCAAAACGTCGTAAACGCCGTGAATTTCATGGCGCTTACGCGTGAACGTAGGCGAGTGACTAAACGAGTTGTTGCCGGTCGGCAACAACGCACGGCGCAAAAAACTTGTTTGCTGCGTCGGTTCCATAAGCTAGTAATAATAGTTCAATGGTGACAAGTAACTAGTACTTGGCACTACTTTTTAATACTATCTCACCAAATTCACTTTTTTTTTGCTGAATTTGGTTAATGGAGCTCTTCGCTCCTTGGACTTTGTCTACCCCTTCGAGGATTTCTGGCGTGATATATATATAAATCTCGTGTCACAATGTATGTTTGAGATAAACTCCAGAAATACTGATACTAGCCTATGTGCAATTTAGTCCAACATAAAAAAAAATATAAATAATTATCCCACAACATCACATTCAATTTCACAAGCACTTGTGTTACGGATATCAGAAACTACAGTGGTATTACAAATCATCATCCTCTTGCCCTTCTCCCAGTTCATCTGGGGTCGGCGCAGCATGTCTTCCTCTTCCACACGTCCCGGTCAGCCGTCATCAAGCTATCCACTCCCATTTCACTCATATCATCTTTCACACAATCCATCTCTTATTTGGCCTTCCTCTTCCTCTCCATCCACTAACATTCATACTCAACACTCTTTTTGTCACATGTCCTTCCTCTCTTTTCATCACATGCCCATACCAAGATAAACGGTTTCCTCTCATAAATTATAGTGGTATTATAAATATGTATTTAAATATACCAAGACACAGAACAAACACAAGTATTTATCACACGAATGTTTGTCCTGGGTGGGGATCGAGCCCACAACTCTTGGCGCATAGGGCAGGGTGCGCCAAATGCGCCATCGAGCCAGTCAAAAAACAAAAAATATTACTTTTGTTAACATTACTTATCTGCAATTTAAAAGCTTTGTTCACTAAAAATCATAGTATCGGGACTAAATTAAAATAGTCAAGGCAAATATAATTAAAGAACAGGATAATACGAAGTTCGTTAGGCCAGCTACTAAATTAATACTTAGAGTAAAATCTCTGCGCAGCTCGCGTCACAGAACAGCCGCCGGCGCAGCATGGAGCATCTCAAGCGGTTGACGCGGGAGTTGCGAGCCGTGCGCGCGCGCAGGGCCGACGCGCTCGCCGAGAGACGCGCGCTGCTAGCGAGAAGAGACGAGTTGCGCGGGAGCTGTCTGAGGCTGCGACGACATATGCTACAGGTATAATAAATTATTATCAGACTACATCACATATTGATCTGTCTCCGAGGTAAGTAGCTTAAGCACTTGTGTTACGGATATCAGAAACAACTAGTGATGAAAGAGACTCAGTCCTTTAAGTCGTTTAAAATAAGACTAGCCTCTTTTTACACAGCTTTGCTATAAAATTAGGACTGTAGCTGTTAGTTTTAAGTAAAACGACTTAGTCCTTTAACATATAAGACTAAAACGACTTAAACGCCTTTAACGCCTTTAACGCCTTAAACGCCTTAAACAACTAAAAGGACTTAACAGACTTGAGTCTTTTACAAAAGGGCGCCGCGGCGTTTAAGTAAAACGTTTAGGTTGCAATGAGATATGGTTTTTATATTATACATATATATGGAGTGTGACTATGAGTTTAATAGTACATAATTATCATTTATCCCTTAACGGTTAATAAATAAAAATAAATGTATTTGATTTTTAAAGATAAGGCGGCGTTGGTTTATAATTTGTGCATAAATTCTTAGAATAAAAATGGCACGGCAATAAATTAGCAAAACAATAGTTACAATTTTTCATTTAGATACTTTATTATAATATTTTGTCTTCAAACTTAGTTAAGCACATGAACACGGTCCTGAAGAAATACCAAATGTCATTATTTAAGGGTACTTTTATCACAGTACTTTTATTCCTCCAGGCGGGAAAGAACTATAAACAAGGGACTATCGCATCAACACACGCTTTACAACTTTAGACTCCTCAGGCGCTAAGTTGTTAGTCTTTTAAGTCCTTTAAGCTGTTTAAGTCTTTTAAGCTGTTTAAGTCCTATAAGCTGTTTAAGTAACTGCTGAGCGTTTTACGTTAAAAGACTGGGACTAATAAGGCTAGTCTTACGACTAAAGGTTGGGGACTAAAAGACTGAATTAGTCGTGAGGCGTCAAAAAGGAGGCGAGTCTTTATTAAAAGCCTTAAAAGCCTGAGTCTCTTTCATCACTAGAAACAACAGTGGCATTACAAATAAATACCAAAATATTGGATATTAACACCCGGACACAGAGCAAACACAAGTATTAATCACACAAATGTTTGTTCGGGGTGAGGATCGAACCCATAATTCTTGGCGCATGGGGCAGGGTCACTACCGAATGCGCCATCGAGCCAGTCAAATCAGGTAATACAGGTAATATCTTAAAGGGCTGGCCGTCGAGGTGGTGTTGGCCAGCCCCAGGCTGCGTAGGCCCCTAAGGTCCTGGAGCGCAGGGCTTAAAGTGAAACAGAAGACGTCAAGGGCTCCGGTTTTGTGAGGAACCACTCAGGCCCTGTCCAAATCTCAAAGGGCGTCCTCAAAATTGTAAGTGAATGATAGCGTAATAACGGTTAATGTAAAATTGGAGGGGGAATTAGTTCGAATGTAAAATGTAATAGTAGGAATTTAATTCGCAGTCAGAATGTTGTTTCACGATTCGTATGTGAAGTAAATTTGTGATTTTTTTCTCCTCACCTATCTGTACAAACCTTTTTACTAGAAGTTTTCTTTCAATTTTTCAAAGCTTAGTATCAATTCATTAAGGAGTAATTTTGAATACTTCACATTCATATAATTCCAGACTCTCAGATTGTTTTAAAATATCATCTTCGTTTAATTTCAGACACTACGCGACCGTCTAGACGCGACAGAGGTCCCCCCAGTCGATGTAGGGCTACCAGAATCTCAAACCAAAGAAAAGGCCGAATCGACGCCCCTCCTCTCACAGTGCGACATAGAGCGAGACAAAAGCGTCTTCGAATGTCGAATCGACAAGCTCGTTCAGCAAAGCGTCAACCATATATTCAAAACGGATAAAAAGAAAATATTCGCCAAAACTGTCTTTCTGTCCGATGATAAAAAAGTGAAAGATAACGTGAAGTCGGTCAATGTAAAACTGGATAGTACGAATGTAAAATGTAATAGTGGGAATGTAATTCGCAGTCAGGGTGTTGCATTCCACGATTCGGATGTGAAGTCTGTGGTCTTTGAGGAGTTGGGGTTGAAGGGTGTTTTGGGGGACGGCGGTGGGGAGGTGCTGAACCTCTCTGTGAAGGAGGGGAGGAGGAAAAGCCACGGGAGGAAGCAGTCGGCGCCGAGGAGGATAGCGTACGTTGAGTATGAGGGTTGGTGACTTTACAATACATTTGTATACTATAACTAGCAGCGCCCCGCTGCCCCGCCCCGCTGTTACTCGCTGATACAGTAGCTTTCCATTGGTGAAACAATTTTCAAATCAGTCCAGTAGTTTCGGAGCTTATTCAATGGAAACAACAAACAATAAAATTTTTCCTCTTTATAATATTAGTATGACTAGCAGCGTTTCACCCACGTAGTTCTCGTTCCCGTGGGAATACGGGAATAAAATATAGCCTATGTTAGTCGCTGATAAAGTAGCTTTCCATTGGTGAAAGATTTTTTTAAATCTGTCTAGTAGTTTTAGAGCTAATTAAATTCAAACAATTAAATCTTTTCTTTCTATAATAATATTAGTATAAATCTTTTCTTTAACTTTACATAAATAAAATCAGGCCCAATCCCCGAAGGGGTAGGCAGATTCAATAAAGCTCAGTTAAGTTTGATTCTGAAAATCGTAACACACGTGCTTAAGATACTTATTTTGGCGTTAGATCAATGTTTGTGATTTTTTTTTTATTATTAGTATTATTTTTCAGTGTCGCCGTTAAACGTCTGAACTATTGCCTTAAATGGGCTCTCAAATGATATACTATTTTGACTTTTCCAGTCTCGACGGATGACGTCCTCGACCTGAAGGTGAAGAAGGAGCCGCAGTGACGGACGGACAGACAGACGCATACTATATGTATGTACAGACCAAAAATTATATCTACTTTGTAGGGTGAGCTTGGGGGAATGGTAGCGGGCGTGTAATCTGTTTATACATCGTGTACAAAGAGTATGAAAATCGTTCAGAAATATAGTTATATAGATCAGTATATAAATAATAGGATGACCTAAATCGAAACTAAAAACCTAATTTAAAATTGACACGTTGATTTATCATTTTTATGTTAAAAAATTTCTCAACATGTAACTTTTCGTTTTATTATTGAAAGACACCTATTAACATTTTTTTAAATCAATTTTATTTTTAAAAGTATTTTTTCTGAAGCAGTCGCTACCGTCTCTACCCTAAGTCAGTGTTTTACAATTTGTTTTGTGAGCGCAAAGAATATAGTTAAGATTTTCAAGTAACGTCCATTGAAACACAAGTTTAGTGTCTTGTTGGGTACAAAAACAGCTTACGACTCCGTCTGTGATATTTATATAATTTTTATATGTATAAATGTATAATTTAGAATAGAGTATAATAGGCAAGATGACAAAAAAATTATTTGAAGTCCGTCAGTTAGATTATAAAAAAATATTGAACACGTATTTTGTATTTATTTGTCAAACAAACATTGACGAAGATACAATGCATTCAAGTTGCGCGTGTAGTCACGCTTCCGTAAAATTTTTACTAAATAGTGACGTCGCAAGCCCCCACGTCCAAAACTTTGATGCTCTTTATCTTTGTGATTTTTTGTTCATTTGAATAAGCGAAAAATATGTGTCTAGTATTTCTGTATAATCTAACTGACGGACTTAATAGAATTATAGTTTTTGTAATGCAATCATCATCCTTATTGTATTGCTAAAAAATGTGTTACATAACGCTGGGGATATAAATAACGTCGGTATATAAAGTACGTTTCAACAGCTACATATGCCGGGTATGCAATAAAAGGAAGATTAATTCAAAGGCTGATTTTTCATACTATTGCGCCCGTAGTCCCATAATAATAATTTAATGTTTAATTGGGCTAGATAAAATCTTGTAAAAATTGTGTAACAAAAAAAAACATTTTGATTAATAGATCTTTTAATGAATTCGAATTTGATCTCGACGAGTGAAATTTAAGAGTGTGGGTAATAATTCCACTCAGGGGAACCACGAGGAACCCAAAAGCAATCATTTAATAAAGTATATTGACAATAATATTCAATAGTTGCAATGTAAACTGCAATAGTTTAAATGTAAACTCAAAAAAATACTTAATATATTAAATTATTACAGACGGGGCCGTATGCTTATTATTAGTATATGTATATTAAACTTACACATAAAATTTAATTCAAATTGCTTTTAAATTAAAAAAAGGTTTTTTACATTACAAATGTACACGCCAATTTATTAATTAGTAAATTTATTTATAAAGCAATTTGAATGAAGTCGAGATATTCCATTGAACTAATTTATAACACCATTATATTGTGCAGCAAGACACTAGTTTTCGAATATTAATCTCAATGTTAATTAATTGGTAACAGTATATTAAATATTTCTGCGTTTCTGATATTAATTTGTATTATGAAGATTATGGAATTAGTTATTGCGTTATTATTTTAAAGTCTTATACATAAACCTATGGTTATGAGGTTTATTCGTTAAATATACGTTATGTTTACAAATTACATCACAATTTATAGGGGTTATTCCAAAATTATGGCACTCGAGTTTATATATTTTTATTACTTTACTAGCAGGGAGGGAGGGAATAAAATATAGCCTATGTTACTCGCTGATAAACAAGGTTTCCATTAGTGAAAGAATTTATCGAATCGGTCCAGTAGTTTTGGAGCCTATTACATTCAAACAATTAAATCTTTCCTCTATATAAAACATACATACATACATAACAACATGCCCATAATCCCCGAAGGGGTAGGCAGAGTCAAAGGGGCAGCAGGCCCCTTTAACCACATTCAGCTAAAAACAAAACTGGGCTGGACTGGGTTAGATGGAAAATTGTGAAAAAGTAGTGACAAGTGGCTAGCTTGTGGCCTACACAATCACATACCCATAACCCTATATACCATTAGTCGCCTTTTATGACATGCTAGGCAAGAAACACAGTTGGCACATAATTTTTTTGTCCCCGACCAACATGGGACAAATTTATTATATTAGTATGTTTAGTAATTGTTTATTGAAGTGAGTTACGTGACGTCACCTTTTCGTATTTCTATATCAAATTCATCGTAGTATTGCGTCTTAATAGCTCATAAAAACTATGTCGAATCAACCATTCGACAGCAGTGTCATACACCTAACCTGCATTAGAGTTTCAGTTTTTTGTTCAAAATTGCAGTTCACATGTTTGATATTTTATATTTAATTTAGGTATGTGACGTCATAAAGAGTACACTACCCGCTCCCCTATTGTCATACGATATTACACTTTGTTGCAATTCCTTATCCTTTAAGATTTGACATAATTTGTGGATAGCCCTTAAAGTTACTAAAATAATCATATGATCTTTTGTATATTAAATGTTTCTACTTTATGGCTGTTAGATAGACATGTGTAATGCAGTAACTCAAGCGCAACTGACGCGCCAGCTCAATGAGTTAGTTCACTGCGCCATGGCGCAGATAATGGAACGGTTATTGGTACTGCGCAGTGCGCCGTGCGTGCGTTATATTTTGAAGGAATGACTTGACTCATTCGGCGCAGTGAACTAAGTATTTTAAATTAATATATTTTCCGATGAATGCGTTAAATTACCAAAATATTTTTCATGCATATTTCCTATTAACTATTTTTTTAGTCGACTATTTGTTGATAAAACTATTTACACGTGTCTAATCCAGCTAGCTTGTTGGCGGATTCCATCTTCCCTAGAATCGTGATCGCAGAAAGAACGAATATGAAACCGTGATATTTTTAACACAATTAAATGTTTATGTGACTGCATTGATGAGAGATATTATATTGTTAAATAAGTATAATGTTATAAAATTATCGGATTATTAAACCAATAAAAATATTTATATTCCTTATTATGACCGATTTTTCAATTGTGAAATAGAAATTAGAACTAGACAGTTTTTTTTTATAGTAAAAAAATTCACCCAGACACAGAACAAACACAAGTATTCATCAAACGAATATTTGTCCTGAGTGGGGATCGAACCCACAACTCTTGTCGCATGGAGCAGGGTCACTACTGAATGCGCCATCGAGCTTGTCAAAATTGTAGATGTCATTTAGTATTTCACTTATATGAACAGTCGGTGACATTTTAAAATAATCCGTATTTTATATTCTTCGGGGGTTGAATCTTATCAGACTATTGAAAAATCGGGCAGCAAAAGTATTTAAGAAAACTTTTGTATTTTACTTTAGAAGCAGGCGATGAATATTTCGAAACAGCTTCCGTTATATGTGTATAAGTCAAGTTTGAATTTTATATGTATTTCATATAATGTGAAGCTTATTGGCTGATTTGTAAATATATGGTTTACTATATTTTTTATTCTAAAAGAGAAGAAAATTATATTATATCTAAATTAAAAATATATAAATTTTTGTATAATTATTATATCAGTGCAGTCATGTTTCGCAAAAGTGCCAGCTATATTATATAATATAGGTATATAAAGTCGTTATGTCCACTAAAGTTGTATAAATTTTATAATAATGTATGTAAATGCCATGAAGATATTCATGACAAAATGTTATACAAATATACAATATATTGTGTAAACGTTAGTTATACATTGTTAGATTAAGAACAAAATTGTGTATAGAATGAGAATATGTGATGTTGAGTTTTAATAAATAATTTTAGTTACCTAAATTAGGGTGGTTTTATTTGTTATTATAAAATAAGTTGAGTCATCATCATTTTTATCATCATCATTTCAGCCGAAAGACGTACACTGCTGGACATGAATTGATAAAACTTGAGACTATTATGTACTTTGGTAAACAATAATGAAGTATACTATTAAACTAGCGACCCGCCCTGACTTCGCACAAAGAGCACAAAATGATATAAAACTATACATACATATAAACCTTCCTCTCGAATCACTTTATCTATTAGTGAAAACCGTATTAACATTCCTTGCGTAATTGTAAAGATCTAAGCGAACAAATAGAAGCGGCCACTTCGTTTTATACTATATACACTTAAATAACATCACGTACATAATCACCGAAGGGGTAGGCATCAAAGGGACAGCTGCAGGCCACTTTAACCACATTCAGCCAAAAATAAAACTGGG
Organism: Glyphodes perspectalis; assembly: GCA_951394215.1. Taxonomy (NCBI): domain Eukaryota; kingdom Metazoa; phylum Arthropoda; class Insecta; order Lepidoptera; family Crambidae; genus Glyphodes; species Glyphodes perspectalis. The sequence goes on from OX596228.1 coordinate 1,560,543, forward strand.
CTGGGTTAGATAGAAAATTGTGAAAAAGTAGTGACAAGTGGATAGCTTGTCGCCTACACAATCACATACCCAAAACCCGATATATCATTAGTCGCATTGTACGACATGCTAGGCAAGAAACACAGTTGGCACATTCTTTTCAAGTCCCAGACCAACATGGGACACAACTAAAATACATCTTTTCTATGTGAAGATGTAATTTGTAACAATGATTTATTTATACTTTCGTACATGATTTACTGCCATCTAGTGTCGAGTAGAAATTCTACATAATATAAGCTTTTCTGCCATCTAGTGGGATAAAAATATACTACTTCAGTTTGGATTAGCGCCATCTATCTGTAATTAAATGTAATGTAAAAATAGTTTGTATTATTAATCATTCATAGATGTCGCTAGGTGCAAACATTAATAATTGAAATTTAAATAGATGAATTAAAACGAAGCATTCTTAAACATAGCTAAGATGCTTTATTCAATTGTATGCTGCCATAGAAACAATAAAACATTTTTTTTTTGCATTGTTTAAACATGATGAATTTACGGATAATATTTTGTTTTTTGGCAACACTGTCGTTCATCAGTGCCCTCTCGCGTCAACGGCCCTAAACTTTCCTTTTGTCTCGTTCAATCCAATATGGCGGCAAACGGTGTATGAAAGGTGCGGAATGTTTTGATTCGAAACGAACAATAAAAATAGTGAAAAATCGACAAACCGCGAGAAAAACACGCAATGGCCGGCGTCGAAACGCTATCAAAGTGTTGAGTGAATCAACTGAGACATATATCCGTGCGTGTTGTGTCAATACAAGTGTATTTTGAAAAGTGATTTTTTTGTGGGATCTCTTGCTAATGTGGTCCATGGTGGTAATATGTGACATCAGTAATACCGATAGATATGTCTACCGATCCTGATATTAATACTCCATGTCCGAATTCGAGTGAAACGCAAGTTTTCGTAGCTCCCCCTACAGCGGTTGGGGACAGCTTCCAAAATGTTATTGAGACGAAGAAGAGATCGCGATCCGTTTCATTTCCCGCGGACGACCAACTGGTGACCCAATACTTTGAGCCAGCAAATCCTTGGCAAGATGGTAAGTCTCCTACATAACCTACTAGGCCGTTACTCTTCATCGTTATCTCGACCATTAATTAACTACATGAAGGTCTAAGTAGATCCTGTTAGATTTCTACAATTATACAACAACAAATAAATTGGACTTGTAGTTGTTATGTTAATTATCTAGAATTTTACATCTTGAAGACCTTAATCGGTCTGGATAATTATGATTTTTTACTGTTTTATACATACCACTCAAACCTTTGTTTGTAGAAATTTATATCCTCTTCAAAAGTCAACAAAAACGATCAGAAACAAATATCAGTTTAACAGACTTTTTGCTAAAATGTTGTAAAATTTATCAAATTCATATAATATTCCTAGCATAGTAATTGAAATTTGTGCAAATATTAATAGTATTATTTTTCTCAAATCCTGTGGAATTTGATAATAAGTTAATTGTAAAAAGTCAGTCTGACCAAATATTATCAAGAATTTACTTGAGTATAAGAACAGAGTACAACTTTACCTTTAAATAATTTATAGGCTGTGTAAGGGGGCTATGGGTCTTAATAATCCTGCAAAGGATACAATATTAATCAATAGTCTTCAGAATAATACAAAATATTACAATATTTAAGATGTAAAGTTCATTTAAATAATTTTATAATTACACTATTATGCTTTATTCTATAATTAAATCCTTAAAATCATTGACTGAGACAACAATAATTACCTAAATAAAATTAATAATAACAAAATCCTTCATTTTATTTTAACAAAAGATATGACTACTCATACTAACATACAAAGATCTTTTGTGTATTCTGATTTCCTGATTTTTGTTCTCTTAAGATATTAATAAAATGTTGTTCTTCACTTTAGAGTTTTAAATACCTATATTATTATAATATATATATAATATAGGTATTTAGATCTCATTGTTTCAAAACTAGCGTGTGCCCATGGCTTTGCTCACGTGGTTATATGGAGTATGAGCTGTATCATTTTTAAACTTCATTAAAATCCGTTTAGTAATTTTTGTGTGAAAGAATAACATACATCCATACAATCATTCGTATAAACATGTAATAGTAGCTTCTGCCTGTGTTATTACTTGTGTGGTACATCAATAAAACATAGCCCATATGTTATATGGAGTATGAGCTATATTATTCTTAAGTTTTATTAAAATCCATTTAGTGATTTTTGTGTGACAGCGTAACAAACATCCAAAAAAAATATATTAACTAAAAAGCATTTTGCAAGATGAAAATAAGCTGATTCATCAGTTAATTCTTTACTTATACTATTACATCATACTGGCTTCAACATGTGATGTCACCTGTGTGGAAAGATGTTGGGACTGTGTACATACTGCATGATCTATAATTTTTTAGGAAGAAACATATAGCTTATGGAATTGAATAAGTTGGCAGTTAGGGAGTTGATGTGCAAATTGTTTACTACTGGTAGCGCCCCACAGTTTCTTCGTAATTCCTGTTCCCGTGGGAATAGGGGGATTAAATATAACCTATGTTACACGGTGATAAAGTAGGTTTCCATCGGTGAAAGATTTTTTTTTAAATTAGCCCAGTATCGCCGATTTAAGTAATACAAACAAAGAATTATATATTTTTTCTTTTTATTATACAATAAGTAGTATGATAGGGAGATAAGCAGTTTTATTTCTTTCATATCTTGGACAACATTTCCTTAGGCTTCTATTTATATTTAATAATAAGCTCTGAAACTGGACTGATTAGAAAAATTATTTTATCAATAGAAAGTCACTTTGTCAGCGAGTAACATAGGCTATATTTTCCTATATATATCATTTCCCCGTATTCCCACGGGAACGGGAACTATACGGATGAAACCGCGGGGCGCTGCTAGTTCAAGAACAAAGGGAGTAATGGAAGAAACAATGTTTTTCAGCAAAATCAATTGGTCTATTTTTAACATGGCAATAGATGCTTGAAATGATTACAGAATATGCCCCTTCATTTGTACTAAGTTACTAAAAACTATGTAGATATTCATACTTACTTACTTACTTTCTCAAAACACCTGCTTATTTAACAACATTTCTATTAAAGTTTAAGTTATACTCCCTCAAAACACCTAAGTTCCTACGCTAGACTACAGAATGGTAGCAAATTGCAATCTGTACTAATCATAATTTTCCATCTAACCCAGCCCAGTTTAATTTGGCTGAAAATGGTTAAGCTAGCTGCCCTTTTGACTCTGCCTACCGCTTCGGGGATTACTGGCGTGATCCGATATGATATTAACACCCAGACTCATAACAAACACAAGTATTCATCATACGAATGTTTATCCTGGGTGGGGATCGAACCCACAACTCTTGGCGCATGTGGCCGGGTCACTACCGAATGCGCCATCGAGCTAGTCGAGCCGACACATGGTGGTCACATTGCCGACCTTTTGAAGGTCTTGTTGATAATTCACCGCCCCAGCAGCATAATGGACAAGCGTGACCATTATTGGCGCTGCGAATCCTCAAATTTTCGGACGCCCGAATGCTTTCAGACACCTAAAGAACGCAGCACCTTGGTCTCCATTCATTTATTACGTAAGACGAATCAGAAGGGTCTAAAAAACTAAAATAACTAAACTTCACGCCACTTCTCTAGCGGGTAGGCAGAGAGAACCAAACGCCATACGACACGATCCTTACACACCTCACTCGCCTCTTCAACATTCATGATCCTTTTCATACAAGCTCTACGGTGTTTATGACTCCTAACATCACCTTCTGTTACACAAGACCAATCTAGTCGTGGTAGGTGAGCCTGGGCCTTCCGCGGCTCCTACATCCTTCCACTTTCGCATTGTATATCTGTTAGTCAATCTTTCGTCATCAATTCTTTCCTCATGTCTGCCACCGGAGCATGCCCTTTTCTTACCTTGACTCCGACGAGTAGGGGGTCGACCATTGTTAGCTATTAACGCCCTTGAGATAGAAAAACACTGGTTATCTGGTTGAGCCGGCCAGATATGGCTACCATCTATCACTAATATAATGGGATTTTGACTGCCTCGTTGGTCTAGTGGTAGCATGCGCCGCCTTACGACCAAGAGGTCCCGGGTCCAATTCCCGGGTCGGGCCGAAATTTGTGGCTGGGTATTTCAATTTTGAAATTAGTAACAGCCCGGAGTCAGGAAGTTGGCGGTTTAATCACCCCCGTGCCTCGGAAAGCACGTTAAGCAGTTGGTCCTGCGCCTGAGCTCTCCGGTCATGTCGAATTGCCGTCTCACCGGACTATGAGAGTGAAGGAACAGAGAGTGCACCTGTGTTTGCGCACACACTTGTGCACAATAATATTTCCTGCGCAGATGGCTAATCCTCGTTGAGATTGGCCGCCGTAACCGATATTGGTTAGGAGGACATTATTATATTATTACTGATATTATAAACGCGAAAGTTTGTATGGATGGATGGACGAGTGGATGTTTGTTACTCTTTCACGCAAAAAGTACTGCATGGATTTTAATAAAACTTTACAATAGTATAGCTTATACATTACAATAAAACATAAGCTAAGTTTCATCGATGTACCACGCGAGCAACGCCGCCGGCGGAAGCTAGTTATACATATTATGGTATAGTATCTAATAACTCCTTACTTGTTAAGGAAATTGACCTGATCTTAATCACTATGCTCCTACGCATGTTGTCTGCACATTAATTGCTCCGTATCGTTTGGCATCATGTCAACTGTTCTTCCTCGTATTTGTGATGTTTTTATTTTCCTCATCTCGACATTGTTTCGGAGAATTCGCGGAATCTGTACTATACTAATATTATAAATAAATAAATTCTTCAGACTGGCACACCAATTCCCTAGTCCCAAACTAAGCTTATAAGCTTGTCCTATGGATACTAGGTGAACGGATAGACATACTTAAATACGTTTATAAATATCCATGACTCGTGTACAAATATGCATGTTCATCACACGAAATATTTGACCCTAGCGGGATTCGAACCCGCGACCTTTGGTTTCGTGGCCAGGGTCTCTGACCACTCGACCAACGGGCCAGTCAAGTCAATTATTAAGCTCAGAGTTTGTTTGTTTGCTTGAACGCGCTAATCTCGGAACTACTGGTCCGATTTGAAAAATCTTTCACTGTTAGATAGCTCATTTATCGAGGAAGGCTATAGACTATACAGCATTAACCATAAAAGCGGGTGAAACCGCGGGCACGGCTAGTTTTAAATACTTGCGTGAGGTAATTTCATTCACATCATGATGGATGATCTACTGGAGTTTGATTTTTATCATACATACATTACATTGATCTGACTCCGAGGTAAGTAGCTTAAGCACTTATGTTACGGATATCAGAAACAACAGTGGCAGTCCAAATATATACTTAAATATTGGATATTAACACCCAGACACAGAACAAACACAAGTATTCATCATACGAATGTTTGTCCTGGGTGGGGATCAAACCCATGGGGCATGCATGGGGCAGGGTCACTACCGCATGCGCCATCGAGCCAGTCAAATTATTAGAAGTACAGAAATGGATATAGGGTTCATATCATCCAACAGTTCCCAAGGGATAGAAAAGTCTACAATAAAGCGAGCGCAGCCGCGGGAAAAGCTAGTAACTCATAAAACTAGGAAGTGGAATTACTTCTAAAGATCGCAAACATTACCACACTTGACTCACTTCTGCCATTCGAATTTCCACTCTGTTTCAATGAGAATAAGGTCGTTAAAGGACCGCCGCATCCCATATAAGTTTATCAAGAGCGGGCAAGATATCTATATCGTTGTTATCAACATTATCAATGTATTTACAGAAGTGGAGTTGTATAGATGAAGGTATTTTGTGGGTGTAGAATAATGTAGGAACTAGATGTAGATAAAACTAACTAACTAACTAAACTTCACGCCACTTCCCTAGCGGGGTAGGCACATAGATGTAGATAACTTAGCTAAAAGCATTGCGTTGACTCGATAACTCAATGCGCTGGCACTGACTCATAATTATCCTAACTTGGGTATCAATATGTAATATTTAACATACAAAACATCACCCCCATAATCCCCGAAGGGAGGCAGAGTCAAAGGGCGGCAGGCCCCTCTAACCACATTCAGCCAAAAAACTAAACTGGGCTGGGATAGATGGAAAATTGTGAAAAAGTAGTGACAAGTGGCTAGCTCGTCGCCTACACAATCACACACCAAAACCCGATATACCATTAGTCGACTTTTACGATATGCTAGGCAAGAAACACATTTGGCACATTCTTTTTTAAGTCCCAAACCAACATCGGACAATATAATATTAAGGTATATATTATAATATAAAAGTAAAGGATATATTTGGCTATTGGCATTTTGGCTTTCGGTTCTCTCTGCCTACCCCGCTAGGGAAGTGGCGTGAAGTTTAGTTAGTTAAAGGATATATTTAAATAAATCCTGTAAAAAAGAGTCTGTTTAAGTAAATAACTCGAAAAAATATTGGAGATGCAAACTTTATCACATTTTGTTTTAGACAATTTATCATAAAAAACGGTTTATCACTACTGCTTAAACAGATTTTTTTAGTGCAAAAAATAACAGAGTGTACTCTGTTTTAAGAGTTCCGTACCCAAAAGGTTAAACGGGACCCTATTACTAAGACTCCGCTGTCGTCCGTCTGTTTGTCCATCTGTCACCAGGCTGTATCTCATGAACCGTGATAGTTAGACAGTTGAAAATTTAACAGATGATGTTATTTATATTGCCGCTATACCAACAAATACTAAAAACAGAATATAATAAATATTTTAGGGGGCTCCCATACAACAGACATGTTTTTTTGCCGTTTTTATAGATAATGGTACGGAACCCTTCGTGGCGCGGTGGTAGCTCAATGGTCCACACGCGCCTCTTAACCGAGGAGTGCGGGTTCCAACCCGGGCACGTACCTCTGGATTTTTCAAATCTATGTACGTATTTATACCACAAGCTCGACGGTGAGGGAAAACATCGTGATGAAACCTGCAAATTCAAACAACATTGGATTTGTAACCATGATCCAAAAATTGTCTAGTTCCTTTATCTTAGGGTTACGAAGGTCAAATCGGCAGTCGCTTCAATGTAATTACCAGACTCGCTAAATCCTGGATCATGGTTTAAGCGGACCCCGTCTAAGCACGGGACATAACGCTAGGATGATGAAGATGATGTTTTTATTGCCGCTATACCAACAAATACTAAAAACAGAATAAAATAAATATTTTGGGGGGCTCCCATACAACAGACACGCTTTTTTGCCGTTTTTAAAGTTAATGGTACGGGTCCCTACGTGCGCGAGTCGCACTCGCACTTGGCCGGTGTTATTTAGATCAATCACATCCTCCGTTTTAGCCAGACCACACATCCGAATCTATTATTATCTGTTGTATATGTTATATCCTGGTATTTTCCTATGTTTTCTGCGCGGTTTTGGCAGCGCCAAGGTGTGAATGTTTACCAATAAATAGATTTGGCATGTTTAGGGCAGCCATGCGATGTGGTAATGCCGGACTCGCGGGTAGACTCCACTTCGAATTAGCGACTCGCTCCGACTTCGCAGGGTAGCACAAAATGTGGAAACTGTCCTAATGAACCTTCCTCTTGAATCACTCTATCTATTGGTGCAAATCGCATCAACATTTCTTACGGAGTTCAAATGATATAAGCCAACAGACAGTAGCGGCGACTTTGTTTTATACTATTTATTTATTTATTTATTTATTTATTTTAATTCAAATTAAACGGCAGATGCCAATTACTATGTAGAGATATGCTGTTGCCTGCCACTTTTTCCACGTTATATTTAACACTAGCTTCTGCCCGCGGCTTCGCTCGCGTGGTACATCAATGAAACATAGCCTATATGTATTCGGGTGTATGAGTAATATTATTCTAAAATGTCATTAAAATCCATTCAGTAGTTTTTTAGTGAAAGAGTAACAAACATCCATCCAAACATACAAACTTTGGCGTTTATAATATTAGTAGGATGAACCCATTCTTGTTTTGCGAAGAATACTATTTATTTTCCTAAAATAAATATATCTTAAATTACTCCTTGTAACAGCTATCTGTCAGTGAATGTTTTGTTAAAATCGGAGCAGCCGCTTCGCACCTTCGCACATTACCCAGAACAGACAGACAGATAGTATTTTTTTGACAACTCATGTATGTTAGAAAGTGGATCCCACTTTCTCTCATCTACAGTCAAACAAAATTTGTGTTTGTACTTCAATAATAATAAATAATTAATAACTATCACACTACATCACATACATTGATCTGACTCCGAGGTAAGTAGCTTAAGCACTTGTGTTACGGATATCAGAAACAATAGTGGTATTACAAATATGTACTTAAATATTGGTTATTAACACCCAGACACATAACAAACACACACAAGTATTCGTCATACGAATGTTTGTCCTGAGTAGGGATTGAACCCACAACTCTTGGCGCATGGGGCAGGGTCACTACCTAATGCGCCATCGAGCTTGTCTTAGGACTTGAGAATTAAATAGGACCGTATTAGAGACATATCCGGCTACGACAGGACGAATGGTCACCCTAGCATGTTGGCATCGATGTATATTTGCAATTCCCTTTCATTGAAACAAACAAACTTATAAATTAATTAGGATTAGAAATCTATGATTGCGTATGGTTTTGATGTACCGATTTGTTTGTTTAGTGGTAACAGCGGTGGTAGTTCAGTGGTAAGGATACGCGTCTTATATGCGAGTCATGTTGAGTCATATCCGAGCACGTCCCTCTAGATTTTTCAAACCCAAGTCTGCGTTTATACCACTACGGTTTGTCGGTATGTATGTTTACATTAATATTGTAAAGGGGAAAAATTTGTATGTTTGTAACGAATAAAATCTAAAAACTACTGAAGGATTCTGGATGAAATGGATTGGTGAAAATCCTTGAGTGCGAAGGATTTTGACTGGCCCGTTGGTCGGGTGGTCAGAGACCCTGGCCATGAAACTAAGGGTCGCGGGCTCGAATCCCGCTAGGGGTAAATGTTTCCTGTGATTTACATGGAAATTTTTACTCGAGTCATGGATGTTTATAAACGTATTTAAGTATGTCTATCCGCCTAGTATCCATAGTACAAGCATAAGCTTAATTTAGAACTATGGAATTGGTGTAGAAAACGTCTGTAGAATTTATTATTATTATTAAATAAGACACATACATACATAACATCACGCCCATAATCCCCGAAGGGATAGGCGGAGTCGAAAGGGCAGCAAGCCCCTTCAACCACATTCAGCCAAAAATAAAGCTGGGCTGAATTAGATGGAAAATTGTAAAAAAGCAGTGACAAGCGGCTAACCTGTTGCCTACACAATCACACACCCAAAACCCGATATACCATTAGTCGGCTTTTACGACATGCTAGGCAAGAAACACAGTTGGCACATTCTATTTTTTGTCCCAGATCAACATGTGCCAAGTCCCAGACTAACATGGGATAAATTAGACACAGATAAAGATTATAGACTGGAATATCACATAGGCTATGTAATGTCGATGTACCACGCGAGCGAAACAGCGGGCAGAAGAAATAATACAATAGCAGGTCTAAATACGGGTCAGCTGACTGAGTTGTATATATTATGTATTAATGGAATGCTATATGTGCGCACACTATCAACCGGTTAATATCATACTTGGTTCTTTTCCGCGCGAGATAAACACAAACGTGAGTAAATATAATAATACGCACGTCTGTATGTCTGTTCTGTGGATATATATGTCTAAATAGACGCAAGCATTCGCAATTTTCCTTCTAACCCAGCCCAGTTTTATTTTTGGCTGAATGTGGTTGAAGGGGACTGCCGCTTTGACTCTGCCTACCCCTTCGGGGATTATAGGCGTGATGTTATGTATGTATGTATGTAAATTAAAAGAATTTCAGCTACCAGGCGACTATTAATCTTTACTAATATTATAAAGCTGAAGATTAACAATTTCGACAAGCTCGATAGCGCATGCGGTGGTGACCCTGCCCCATGCGCCAACAGTTGTGGGTTCGATCCCCACCCAGGACAAACATTCGTGTGATGAATACTTGTGTTTGTTCTGTGTCTGGGTGTTAATATCCAATATTTAAGTATATATTTGTAATACCACTGTTGATTCTGATATCCGTAACACAAGTGCTTAAGCTACTTACCTCGGAGTCAGATCAATGTATGTGATGTCGTCGGATATTTATTTATTAGTTTGTTTGTTTGCTTGAAGGCGCTAATCTCAGGAACTACTGGTCCGATTTGAAAAAATATTTTCGTGTTAGATAGCTCATTCATTTATTTATTTATTAGGACAGCCGGAGAAAATTACATTAAGTAATCTTACTTAAAAATTGTTTTTACAGTAATGACAAATGAAATATGTAAAACTCTATTGAAGGCGGCTATATAACGTTAACCATAAACGCGGGCGAAACCGCGCGCACAGCTAGTAGTTAATAGAACAGATTTAGACAACTAGTTTTAAAAATTTATCAATACGATCTATGTGTAAGTCTGCGAAGATAACTTTGCGTTAGTATTATCGTCTATAGTACTTATCAGATATATTGACGTGCTACGATACATTGTAGGCGATTTTTAACCGACTTCAAAAAAAAGGAGGAGGTTCTCAATTCGACTCCAAAACTAACTGATTATTGTAAATATTTAAATACGTGTTAAAGATTAATACTTTCATCGAAGCATTCGATAGAATTTATTTTATACTTTTTAGTGTTTGGACATTTAAATAGCTATTAAGGCAGTTTTTACTTGTGTTTTTTTATAAACATTTTTTGCGGGGTTTTTTGAAGTCGGTTTTTATTTTTGTTAAAATTTATTAGCGATAACGTTCAGTGCGAAATTGTATCGGAAATGCTTATCATCATCATCGTTCTATCTATCTGTGTTACCTAGCGTTATTTCCCATTCAAGAAGTCCGCTTTGTCTATGCATACATATGATTATGGTCCTGGATTTAGCGTTTCAGACAACTTAACGAATATTTTGGTAGGTATTAAAAGGTCCTATGTTGGTCTGGGACTTAAAAAGAATGAGCCAACTGTGTTCCTTGCCTAGCATGTCGTAAAAGGCGACTAATGGTGTATCGGGTTTTGGGTATGTGATTGTGTAGGCGACAAGCTACTTATCACTACTTTTTCATAATTTTCCATCTAACCCAGCTCAGTTTTACTTTTGGCTGAATGTGGTTAGGGACTTGCTGCCCCTTCGACTCTGCCTACACGTTCAGGGATTAGGGGCGTGATGCTATGTATGTATGTATGTATGAAACATTGAAAAAGACAACATAACTTAACTACTGCTTCTAAAGCTACTATTTTACGCTTTACTCGCATCAGATGTGCCCGTTACCCGGTAACGAGCCCGCTTCGCTCGGATCGCGCGCGCCGCGCTGTCTGCGCACGCGCAGAGCACGTGCGCGTTCGTCTGTGACGCGCGTTGCGCGCTCAGATGAGACGCGCTGGGTGTTGTCTTAACGTTTCGTGATCTCGTGAGCGCTTTAAAAGGTATAGATGGCCATTCCAAGTCTTTAGCCGGTATAACTCAGCCTCATCAGGGCGGGCAGGGTCCACCTATTATCTGGATATCCACAATGTCCAACTAACCCAGCCAGTTTTATTTTTTGCCAAATCAAATTAAAAATTCAAAAATGAATTGCTGTTTGTTAGTCTCGGAGCGGTGGTAAGGACACGCGCCTCTTAACCGAGAAGTGCGGGTTCAAACCCGGGTACGTACCTCTAGATTTTTCAAGTTTATGTACGTATTTCAAATTCAAACAACTTTGGATTTGTAACCATGATTCAAAAATTGTCTGGTTCTCCTATCTTAGGGTTACGAAGGTCAGATCGGCAGTCGCTTCAATGTAATTACCAGACTCGCTAAATCGTGAATCATGGTCTAAGCGGACCCCGTCTAAGCACGGGACATAACGCTAGGAGGATGATAGTCTCGCTAAAACTCGAGAACGACTGGATCGATGTGGCTGATTTTGATTTTTAAATATTTGTCATCTTCCAGGGTAGGTTTGTACGGTAAGAAAATATGGAAACATTGCCAGGAAAATAATTAACCACAGCTAGTCAAACATATATATTCGGTAACAGTATCATGTACAGCATATTGTGGTTTGAGCTTCCCTTTAAGCAAACGGTTTGCTTGTATTAGGAAACTCCCCTTTTCTTAAAATACTTAGTATAGTATACATACGTAATTTTTAAATTAATTACATACATTCATACATAACATAACGCCCATAATCCCCGAAGGGGTAGACAGAGTCAAAGGGGCAGCATGCCCCTTCAACCACATTCAGCCAAAAATAAAGCCGGGCTGGGTTAGATGGAAAATTGTAAAAAAGCAGTGACAAGCGGTTAACCTGTCGCCTACACGATCACACACCCAAAACCCGATATACCATTAGTCGCCTTTTACGACATGCTAGGCAAGAACCACAGTTGGCACATTCTTTTTTATTTGTCCCAGATCAACATGGGCCAAGTCCCAGACCAACATGGGACTTTAAATTAATTCTAGCTTCTTATTAATATTTATTTAACAAATACTAAACTGAATCAGCCATATAATAAGCCAGAAGAATGGTCAACGGTAGTTCGCACTGGGAATAGATTTGGCTCGGCGTGCGATTGTGCAAAGCGCTCACAGATGACATCATTGCTTATAGGTCTTGCTTAAAACTCTGAGACCAGGTGCGCGTCAGCTCATTAGTCAAGATGGCGAAACTCAAAATTGCGTCATGAATAGGGATTGACAAGAATTTCGGATAAAGTTGTGCTGGACAGAGCTGGATCTCTAGTAGGGATTTAAATCCAGCGGCTTTGAACCAGCTCATGTCGCTGGGTCCAGCACAGCTATAATTGTGATGGGTCTAACTGAATTTCTGGATCGTTGCAATTCCTAGTACCAAATTGCTCGTTGCAGTTCCTAATACCAACTCTGTTTATTGCCTAGCATATCGTAAAAGGCGATTGATGGTGTACTGGGTATAGGGTTTCTGATTATGAAGGCGACGAGCCACTCGTCACTACTTTTTCATAATTTTCCTTCTAACCAAACTCAATCAATAAAATTTTGACTGAATCATCAGTTTTGACGCAGAACGTCATATTGGCAAAATGTCATCGTTAAAAAATTGGTCACTATTGCAAAATGTCACTTTTGCAAAAGAATGCTAGCTAGCAGCTAGGCAGATGATAAGATGATGATGATAATACCAGTTCTTACTAAATCCATTTAGTAAACATCATCTGATGACATACACAGAACTACTAATTGATCATCTATCTATAAATGATGACGAATGATTAAATCAAAATTGATTGTTCGTCTTGATATTAGTACTTTTTTATCTTCAGCATGAGGAAAATTTACTACAACATGGCAAAGTGGTGGCAAAGAATATGCGCACAGACAGACAATGTTGTCAACCAGATTTAATGTATGTAACAAATAAATATATTCTGAAAATATTACACCAATAGGCTATTTTACTCGAAAAAAGTTATAGTCCACTATTGAGATAACAAAAAAATATTGCTTACGTATTTTTTCTTTTGTTCAACAAACTAAAAATGATGAAGATACAGCGCGTTAATGTACCGCGTGACGTCATTAGGTGTGTAAAATTTTACCGTCCAAGTGACGTAAAGCGTAATTTTTTTGGTTTTAGCAATAGCAAAAAATACGTATTGCATATTTTTTATAATGTAACTAACGGACTAAGAATTTTTTTTGAGTTAAAAACCCTATTCAAACCTCAAACATAATTTTATTTCCCGATAAAATACATTTCTGGTATCTACATACTTATGTGTACTGGGTAAGTAATGGTGTGGCCAATTTGCAGGTATTAGATGCGAAAGTTAGGAAAAAAATCCCAGCCAGCTGGATTGCATGATCCAGCATTGTAATCTTTAGTAAGGATTGTAATCCAGCGATATTGAACCTGCACATGTCGCTGGATCCAGTGCAACTCGAAATTGTGCTGGTCCAGGTTAATTTCTGGTTCCAGCATTGCAATCCCTAGTGTCCGGGTTTTAACCCGCACCACTCGCATATGACGCGAGTGTATTTATCATTAATCTACCACTCCATCACTCTCTATAAATTACTAGCTGACCCGGGCCACTTCGTAACGCCCCGTTTTCGGATTTTCTTTTATTATTTTCCTCGCAATGTTTCCATATTTTCTTACAGTATAAACCTTCCCTAGAAGATTACCAATATTTTAAAACCACAAACCTACATACATACATAACATCACGCCCATAATCGCCAAAGGGGTAGGCAGAGTCAAAGGAGCAGCATGCTCCTTCAACCACATTGAGCCAAAAATAAAGCCGGGCTGGGTTAGATGGAACATTGTGAAAAAGCAGTGACAAGCGGCTAACCTGTCGCCCACACAATCACACACCCAAAACCCGATATACCATTAGTCGCCTTTTACGACATGCTAGGCAAGAACCACAGTTGGCATATTCTTTTTAAGTCCCAGACCAACATGGGACAGTGGGTTGGGTTAGATGGAAAGCTGTGAAAAAGGAGTGACAAGTGGCTAGCTCGTCGCCTACTCAGTCACATACCCAAAGCCCGTAAACCATTAGTCGCCTTTTAGGCTTTTACGACATGCGAAGCAAGAACCACAGTTGGCACATTCTTTTTTTTGTCCCAGATCAACATGGACTAAGTCCCAGACCAACATAGACATTTTAAAACTAAAATCAGCCAAATCGGTCCAGTTGTTCTCCAGTTTTAGCGAGACTAACGAACAGCAATTCATTTGTATCGGCCCCTCTGTCACTCTATGCGCCGCTTATATTGCATTCAGTTAGCTACAGCGCGGATTAGATCATCGCGTCTCGTCAATGTGCCGCCGTAATTACTATACGACGTAGCGTGCAGTGGCGGTTTTGTTAATGAGAGCCAATAATTTATGTGCCTGTGTCGGGCACCGCACGGTCGTGGTAGGTCAGAATCGGGTTGATGTTAGTTGATGTTTTTGATCATATACGCGGTGGACTGGACCAGACGGATATATACATTTTTTTTTTGCAAGATGGCTTAGGGATTTAACAGATCGTGCCAGAAAAAAAAAAAAGGTTCCCATCCGATTACGAGCTATGATTTATTTAATGAAAATTTACGTTTTTTTTTATTAATAGGTTCTTAGTTAAACACTGTATGTACTCTCTTCGAAAAAAAAATATAAAAGTATACATATAAAATATTAAGAGAGAATATGATGTTATATTCATCTGTGATGCACGTAAATTACTAGACTAGACTAGTCTGTCCCATGTTGGTCTGGTACTTAAAAATAATGCGCTAACTGTGTTCCTAGCCTAGCATGTCGTATATGGCGACTTATGGTATATCAGAATTTAGGTAGTGATTGTGTAGGCGACGAGCTAGCCACTTGTCACTACTTTGTACAATTTTGCATTTAACCCAGGCCAATTATATTTTTGGCAGAATGTGGTTAAAGGGGCTAGAGCGGTGGTAGCTCAATGGTAAGAACACGCGCCTTTTAACCGAGGGGTGCGGGTTCAAACCCGGGCACGTACCTCTGGATTTTTTAAATTTATGTGTACGTATTTATACCACTGGCTTGACGGTGAGGGAAAACATCGTGATGAAACCTGCAAATTTAAACAACTTTGGATTTGTAACCATGATCCAAAAATTGTCTGGTTCCTTTATCTTAGGGTTACAAAGGTCAGATCGGCAGTCCCTTCAATGTAATAACCGACTCGCTAAATCCTGGATCATGGTCTAAGCGGACCCCGTCTAAACACGGGACATAACGCTAGGAAGATGATGATGTGGTTAAAGGGGCTTGCTGTCCTTTGACTCTGCTCCACCCCTTTGGGGATTACGTACGTAGTTGTTGTTGGGAATAGTCTCATCGGACCCAACGTTTTACGTTCAATTGCACTACTACATTCAGATACAAAATATAATACTTGGCTAGATGGAAAATTGTGAAAAAGTAGTGACAATCACATACCCAAAACCCGATACACCATTAGTCGCCTTTACGACATTGGCACACTGTTGGCACATTCTTTATAAGCTCCAAACCAACTTGGGACAGTCTCATCTGACCCAACGTTTTACGGTCAAGTGCGATGTCCAATGTCGTTGACCGTTGTTTTTTCACCGTGCCCCCGGCACCACTCGGCTGCTGGCAGTCTTCCAGGCATCAGCTTCTGTAAATTGGGTGTAATTTGGTATTCGCGGCATTGTTTCATCGTCTGGACTGTGTGAGTCATTCAAAGGTGCGCTTTTGTGATGTACTCAGATAAATATAACACGACGTCACATACATTGATCTGACTTCGAGGTTAGTAGCTTAAGCACTTGTGTTACGGATATCAGAAACAACAGTGGTATTACAAATATATACTTGAATATTGAATATTAACACCCAGACACAGAACAAACACAAGTATTCATTATACGAATGTTTGTCCTGGGTGGGGATGGGGCAGGGTCACTACCGAATGAGCCATCGAGCTTGTCGAGGCTTGTAGAGATTATAAAAAAAAAAATTATAAACTGCCTGCGTGGTACATCGATGAAACATAGCTTAAGTGTTATTCTAATGTATAAGCTATACTATTGTAAAGTTTAATTGAAATCCATCCATACATACAAACTTTCCCGTTTATAATAGCAGTAAATCGCAATCTCAAATCGCGGAAACGTACTAATATAATTGAAGTCGGCTATGGAGTATATTTAGCCGGAATCGTGGAAATCTCCCATTGTTGCCGCTGGCACCGGTCCAGCGTGGTGCTGGGAGGTGAGGATGGGCTACGCATGTGTGCAGGGCGCCAAGGTCGCCTGTGGTCTGGAGCGAAGATACTCGTAGCATACGATGACTGCTTGCCATCATGCAGGACGTATGACCATCGTTACTTTTCGACTGGCTCGATGGCTCATTCGGTAGTGACCCTGCCCCATGCGCCAAGAGTTATGGGTTCGATCCCCACAAACATTGTTATTATTGAATATTTGAGTATATATTTGTAATACCTGTTAATTCTGATATCTGTTACACAAGTGCTTAAGCTGGTTACCTCGGAGTCAGATCAATGTATGTGATGTAGTCTGATATTTAAATTTATTCATAACTTTAAGTGGGCGACCATAAATTATGTGACATGTTTTTTAAATATCATAATATTTTATTTAAGTAGAAGTTCAAGAAAGCACTTGTGAATCGCCAGGTTGACATAATCCTTAAAGCATTATGAATGTACCATGTTTGGATGGAATTGGCGGTCCTGCCAAGTGTCACCTATTTTTTTTCCGCAATAAACGTTGTTAATAAACTTCCGTAGGAAACTCACAAAATTTTCAGTTAAAAAGCCGGCGTAAAAAAGGATGTTGTCCCATGTTGGTATTTAGCGCCCGAAGAACGGCAGCCTTGAGGACTTAAAAATAATGTGCCAACTCTGGTTCTTGCCTAGCATGTCGTAAAAGGCGACTAATAGTATATAGGGGTTTTGGGTGTGTGATTGTGTAGGCGACGAACAAGCCACTTGTCACTACATTTTCACAATTTTGTTTTGGAATGGGGGCTTGCTAGTAAAATGGTCGAATTCGACCACTTGGCGACCACTAGTTATTATAGTCTTGACAATCAGATACTCATTCTTTTAATACTAGAAATAGACACAGTCTTGCTGTTCCAAATCACAGACTTAATAAGATTGGTAATTCCTTCATTAGGTTAAGTATAAAAATATTCAATATGTTACCTTAAAATCTCATTGATTTACCTGTACATAAGTTTAAATTATATGTTAAAAATTGTTTCATTAAAAAGGGCTACTACAAGAAAGAATACTATTTAAATGATAAGAATATATGGTTAGACCCAGAATAGGCTGTTCGCCTGCACTGCTAAATTTACATTCACGTATAAATTGTAACTAATAGTTATTAAGACTTGGCATTTTAAAACAGTACCTATCGAGTTTCTTGCCGGTTTCTTCTCGGTATTGATCTTATTCTGACGATTTATATGTGCTTTTTTTGAAGCCTACGTAAATAAAGACAATTTCATTTCATTTCAATTAACGGGAGAATTGCTGGTATTATTATTGTGCACTTTAATGTATTGTTTATGCGTTTGAGCCATTTGCAGCTTGTAAAGTGTGTTTTATTGTAGACCAAGTTTTACATAGCGACAACACCGACTAGGAGTTTAAAAATGAAATAATGTACTAGCTTTTTTGGCTGAATGTGGTTAAAGGGGCATGCTGCCACTTTGACTCTGCCTACCCCTTCGGGGATTATGGGCGTGGTGTTATGTTATGTACCAACTTAAAATTAAACGTAAAATGCGACTAATGGTATATCGGGTTTTGGGTATGTGATTGTGTAGGCGACGAGCTAGCCACTTGTCACTACTTTTTCACAGTTTTCCATCTAACCCAGTTCAGTTTTATTTTTGGCTGTGTATGGTTAAAGGGGCCTGCTGCCCCTTTGACTCTGCTTACCTGTTTAGGGATTATGGGCGTGATGTTTATTTATTTATTTATTTATTTATAGGATTACCAACATAAGGTACAGCACAAATTTAAATAAAATGAACAAAAAATAATATTCTTCATCTAACTGTCTTTACAATTATAGGTAATCACAGCATTCACAATATAAATATTCGTAGACCTAACCTAATAGTTAAAGTAACAATTTTGTAAAATAGGTAATTAATAAATTTTAGAAAAAAAAAACACTTTATAAAATTAGTGGTTGATTGCAATAATGATGTGGACCAATTACAACGGATTCAAGAAGTCATTGCTTTTGACAATACACAACAACTTGGGTAAACTTTGGAAATGTATATCCAGTTCTGGATATATTTTGGATAGATCATTGTACAGGCGTGACAAACGCATGTTATGTATATATGTATTTAAATAACTAATATACTTAATTTGCACAAAAAAAGGTGGCATCACCTGTTCGAAATGACGTCCTCGTAGCATAATACATTGCTAGGTATTGAGGAATTATTCACAAAACCAAAAATACTCGCCAGCGGCCGTCACCACCGAGGTGGCGAGACGGCACACGCCAAAAATGGTGAAACATCATTAGCGGGTTCCGTCACCAGTGAGTCAAGTGGTGGTCATTGTATGGACGAGGTACTGTCATGCGCGGTGTGATAGTGTAAGTTCGCGGTAAAACTATGTTGAAATAAAATGAAGGTCAAACTAATTAGCTTCACGCCATTTGACTGGCTTGATGGCGCATTCGGTAGTGACCCTGCCCCATGCTCTAAGAGTTGTGGGTTCGTTCCCCACCTAGGACAAACATTCGTGTGATGAATACTTGTCTGTGTCTGAGTGTTGATATCTAATATTTATGTATATATTTGTAATAATACCTCTGTTGTTTCTGATATCCGTAACAAGTGCTTAAGCTACTTACCTCACGAGTCAGTTCAATGTATGTGATGTAGTCGGATATTTTATTTATTTATTTCCCTAGTGGTATAGGCAGGGGTCCGAACGTTATACGGCACGGTCCTTAAACACCTCACTCGCTTCTTTAGCATAAAGGAAGCTGGATATTAATAATACTAATTTTAATAGCAAATAAACGGGCCCATTGTCTTTCTTGACGTTTCTAGCGGTGGTAGCTCAATGGTAAGGACACGCGCCTCTTAACCGAGGAGTGCGGGTTCAAACCCGGACACGTACCTCTGGATTTTTCAAGTCTATGTATGTATTTATACCACTAGCTCGACGGTGAAGGAAAACATCGTGATGAAACCTGCAAATTCAAACAACTTTGGATTTGTAATCATGATCCAAAAATTGTCTGGTTCCCCTATCTTAGGGTTACGAAGGTCAGATCGGCAGTCGCTTCAATGTAATTACCAGACTCGCTAAATCCTAGATCATGGTGTAAGCGGACCCCGTCTAAGCACGGGACATAACGCTAGGAAGATGATGATGTCTTTCTTGACAAGCATGTCGTAAAAACGCGACTAATGGTATATCGGGTTTTGGGTATGTGTTTGTGTAGGCGACGAGATAGCCACTTGTCACTACTTTATCACAATTTTCCATCTAGCCCAGTCCAGTACTTTGAGTTGAATGTGGTTTAGGTTAGTTAGCTGCTCTTTTGACTCTGCCTACCCCTTTGGGGATTACGGGTGTGAGTATGTATGTATCGGAAGGTTGAATAACGTAAATGTCAATATGGAAATTTATTTTATTTGAAACATACCTAAAATGTCCTTTTATTAGTCAAAAATATAAATAAATAAATATTTTTTTCAGACTGACACACCAATTCCCTAGTCCCAAACTTAGCTTATGCTTGTGCTATGGATACTAGGTGAACGGATAGACATACTTAAATACGTTTATAAACGTCCATGACTCGAGTACAAATGTCCATGTTCATCACACGAAACAATTGCCCCTAGCAGGATTCTATCCCGCGACCCTTGGTTTCGTGGCCAGGGTCTCTGACCGCTCGACCAACGGGCCAGTTTAAATCGCGAGAAAAGTCGCGTGCAATAGCCAGTCTTCACAGTAGATAAAACAAAGTTTTGGCAGCATACATTTTCTGCGACACGCCATCTACTTAGGCGCGGAAGTAGATAGAAAAAAGAAATCCAAAAATAAACGTGAGACGGTCGCGTGCCGGCCGTGAACCGGAGCGCGCGCCGCTGAGACGTGTGTCGCTGTCATTAAGCGCACGCGGCTGAGGCGAGCCTCTCGACATGTCGGTCGGATCGAGTCTTGCCTGGTCGGATTAAGTGGCGAATATTATATGACATACGTATAAATTTTATTCATCTGTATATATGACAGGGTCTGTGGTCGAATGGATAGAGATCCTGGCCACAGAACCAAAAATCGCGGGTGCGCGTCTCGCTAGGGGCAAATTTTTTGTGTGATGTACATGGACATTTGTACGCGAGTCATGGGTGTTTACAAACGTATAAGTATGTCTATTCGTTCACCTAGTATCCATAGCACAACCTTATATGCTTATTTTGGAACTAGGGAATTGGTGTGTCAGTCTGGGGAATTGATTTGATTTGATTAATTGAAAGAGATGGGATATGGTGTCAAATAAATATTTGTCTCATTTAAATCAATCTTTGTATTTAAGTATGTCTATCCATTCACCTAGTATCCACAGCACATCCATTGAATTTATTTATCCTACTAATATTATAAATGCGAAAGTTTGTATGGATGGATGTTTGTTACTCTTTCACAAAAAAACTACTAAATGGATTTTAATGAAACTTTAGAATTATATAACTCACACACCCGAATAACATATAGGCTATGATTCATCGATGTACCACGCGAGCGAAACCGCGGGCAGAAGATAGTTTAAACATATATAAAAGAGAAAGAAAATTAAAGGCAGGGAAGGATTGTTTAATTATACACGTGAAAATATACAATATATCGATCAGTGTCTTGTATAAGTCTTGTTCCTCATCATCCGATTCACCGTACCACTATGTACTTGGCACTTACAATACTTACCTATCGGATCGCTTGCTGCTTTTGTTTGAAGATAGACAATTATAAATAGTTTGTTTGACTTTATTAAAGACTTGCTGTGCCAGCGGTGTCACCCGCGTTTATGGTTAATATTATAAAGACTATTTCTGTCATACATGATTTCTATGTAACTTTAACCATTAAGGCTGCACACGCGACGGAAGCTTAAAAAATGGAGTAACTTCTCCTGTTTTCCCAACATTTCCCTTCACTTCTCTGCTCCTATTGATTGTAGCGTGATGAAAAGTATACTATAACCTGCCCAGGAGTATGGAGAATAATTGTACCAAGTTTCGTTAAAATCCGTTGAGTAGTTTTTGTTTCTATAAGGAACATACAGACCGACAGACAGACAAAAATTTTACTGATAGCATTTTTGGCATCAGTATCGATCACTAATCACCCCCGATAGTTATTTTGAAAATATATTTCATGTACAGAATTGACCTCCCTAAAGATTTATTATAAGTATAGATTTGGTATTTTAAGTACAGTAGTTCAGTTGTTACATGTGGCGTTTGTATATGGACACGGTATCGAATAGAAAGTATCGATACTATACTCATAAGTAGTATCGGAAAAAAAGTATCGTACTCGTAATAGTACATACATAACATCACGCCCATAATCCCCGAAGGGGTAGGCAGAGTCAAAGGGGCAGCATGCCCCTTCAACCACATTCAGCCAAAAATAAAGCCGGGCTGGGTTAGATGGAAAATTGTGAAAAAGCAGTGACAAGCGGCTTACCTGTCGCCTGAGAGACTGCACCGACATGACTGGAGAGAGGTCAGGCGCAGGACCGACGGCTTAACGTGCTTTCCGAGGCACGGGGGTGATTAAGCCGCTAACTTCCTGACCCCGGACTGTTACTGAGTAATTTCAATTTTGAAATAACCAGCCACAAATTCTTGGCCCGATCGGGGATTCGTACCCGAGTCATCTTGGTCCCTAGGCGGCGCATGCTACCACTAGACCAACGAGGTAGTCAAACCGCTCTATAAACCTATGTACTATTAGATCTGTTATCTAAGGAATTTACCTCAGAATCTAACGGAATAAGCTGAATTACGATGGCATCATCGGTGATAATGCATTACTGCGTAACTAACGCTTCATCATAAGGTTTAACTGTGACTTAATACATGCATACATAACATCACGCCCATAATCCCCGAAGGGGTAGGCGGAGTCAAAGGGGCAGCAAGTCCCTTCAACCACATTCAGCCAAAAATAAAGCCGGGCTGGGTTAGATGGAAAATTGTGAAAAAGCAGTGACAAGCGGCTACCCTGTCGCCTATACAATCACACACCCAAAACCCGATATACCATTAGTCGCCTTTTACGACATGCTAGGCAAGAACCACAATTGGAATATTCTTTTTAAGTCCCAGACCAACATGGGACAGTGGGCTCGGTTCGATGGCAAGCTGTGAAAAAGGAGTGACAAGTAACTAGCTCGTCGCCTACTCAGTCACATACCCAAAAGCCCGTAAACCATTAGTCGCCTCCAACGACATGCTACTCGACAATCCTCGAAGAGGTCGAGGATTCTGGGCGTGAGGTTATGTGTGTTCATATTTATTACTATATACTAAACGACTTTGAAGAATATAAACCTCGCACAGATTTGTTTACGACTAAACAAAAAAGTCTCTATTCAGACTCAGACTGAAAGTATAACTGATCAGCTGTAGGTATACATTTTTTCAGTCTACAACCAAAGAAACGGCATGGTTTAGTTCGACTCGGGTCAATGACCGGTCACTCTGTGATCAATGAAACGAGTTGTTTACAACAAACTACTATTTCTACGTAGTAGGGATGAAGGGAGGGTCTTGTAAATAAATATAATATAAATATCCGACTACATCACATACATTGATCTGACTCCGAGGTAAGTAGCTTAAGCACTTGTGTTACGGATATCAGAAACAACAGCGGTATTACAAATATATACTTAAATATTGGATATTAACACCCAGACACAGAACAAACACAAATATTCATCTTACGAATATTTTTCCTGGGTGGGAATCGAACCCACAACTCTTGGCGCATGGGGCAGGGTCACTACCGAATGCGCCACCGAGCCAATCATAATATCGATATACCTTATAAGTGCAATTGACTGACCCGTTGGACGAGTGGTCAGAGACCCTGGCCACGAAACCAAGGGTCGCGGTTTCGAATCCCGCTAGGGGCAAATATTTCGTGTGATGAACATGGATATTTGTACTCGAGTCATAGATGTTTATAAACGTATTTAAATATGTCTTAAATACATTTATAAATAGCCATAGCACAAGGTTCTAAGCTTAGTTTGGGACTAGGGAATTGGTGTCAGTCTGAAGAATTTAAAAGAAAATATAATTTAATGTAAGATATATAAAAAAAAAAATTATTACTTATATCAATATTGTTCGAGATTGCTTAGGCACGCTGTTCACACATGCTAGTGGAGTTACAGCCTACATACATAACATCACGCCCATAATCCCTGAAAGGGTAGGCAGAGTCGAAGAGGCAGCATGCCCCTTCAACCACATTCAGCCAAAAATAAAGCCGGGCTGGGTTAGATGGAAAATTGTGAAAAAGCAGTGGCAAGCGGCTAACCTGTCGCCCACACAATCACACACCCAAAACTGGATATACCATTAGTCGCCTTTTACGACATGCTAGGCAAGAACCACAGTTGGTATATTCTTTTTAAGTCCCAGACCAACATGGGACAGTGGGCTGGGTTGGATGAAACAGCCTACATTTCTGTATCATAGCATTTATCATTCTTACTTATCTACTGTATCTCTGTTTTGTGTGATAAATTTTTAAATCATAATAAGTTTGAAATCATCACCTTCCTAGCGTTATGTCCCGTGCTTAGACGGGGTCCGCTTAGACTATGATCCAGGATTTAGCGAGTCTGGTAATTACGTTGCAGCGACTGCCGATGTGACTTCGTAACCCTAAGATAGGGGAACCAGACAATTTTTGGATCATGGTTACAAATTCAAAGTTGTTTAAATTTGCAGGTTTCATCAAGATGTTTTCCCTCACCGTCGAGCTAGTGGTATAAATACGTATATAGATTTAAAAAATCTATAGGTACATGCCCGGGTTTGAACCCGCACTCCTCGGTTAAGAGGCGCGTGTCCTTACCATTGAGCTACCACCGCTCCCTACTCCCTACTTGTGTGATAAATAAATAAAATAAATAAAAGGCGGCTGCAGATGTCGATACAGCAGTGTTGGTGTGATTGTGTAGACGACGAATTATCCACTTGTCACTTGGTTTTTCACAATTTTCCATCTAACCGAACTCAATTTTTATTTTTGACTGAACGTGGTCTAAGCAGTTTATCGTTTTTTGGAATCTGTCTACCCCTTCAGGGTTGCGGGCGTGATGCGTATGCTGTATTATAGGTGCTGACTTACGAAAGACCAAGGGGTCCCGGGTACATATCACGGATCGGAACATATATTTGTGGCTGGATATTTCAGTCGTTGAGGCGTAGTTCACTACTAATAATCGTGCAAGCTTACGTTCTATACATACAATTTGCACATACGTACTCTCCTTACCCCTCTTCGATTTAGATGATTAACAAATTAAAATTATTATACAATGGATATTACAAAAAAATATTTATTAAACAATACATATTGATACATTGATCTTTATTTTCGCCTACAAGTTAGTAACTGCGTGAGGTATAGTTTATGATGGAAGCCAGCGCTCGTAGCGACGGCCGGGGGGAGGGGGATCTTAGTAGCGTAAGAAGCGACCTTGACCGGACAGTGGCGAGGTCGCCGGCAGCGAGTTCGATGTGGGCGTAGGGCATGACGATAGCAGATTTTTTTTACAGTATTGTAGGAGAGCTGGGTCAATGGTAAGGACACGCGTTCATACCCGGGCAAGTACCTTTGGATTTTTCAAATCTATTGATGGTTTTGTTCATGATGATGATATCATGATGAAATCAGTACATTCTTACAACTGTGGATGTGTCATCATGATCCAAATTACCTGGTTCCCTTAACTAAGGCTAGATAGATAGGCAGTTAAAAAGATTTTTTCTAATATCAGACTACATCACATACATTGATCTGACTCCGAGGTAAGTAGCTTAAGCACTTGTGTTTACGGATATCAGAAATATATATTTTACAAATATATACTTAAATATTCAATATTAACACCCAGACACAGAACAAACACAAGTATTCATCATACGAATATTTGTCCTAGGTGGGGATCGAACCCACAACTCTTGGCGCATGCATGGGGCAGGGTCATTACCGAATGCCGGGTTTGAACCTGCACTCCTCGGTTAAGAGGCGCCTATCCTTACCATTGAGCTACCAGAGCTTGATTGAAGACCATTCAAATAAAAATCTTTCTACAAAACCCATGAAAGAAATAGGTAATGATGTCTTACGTCACTCCAGCATAAGTTCTGTCGCCAATGGACTATCCTCAATTACAAAATAAACGCGTAATCGAGAAGGGAATCGAACCAGCTATCCTTTGTGCCGAGTCGTCGGCTAATTGTGTATTAACTGGGTCAATGGGGTTTTGAAAGTATTTATTTATACACTCTAGGGTTGTCACTCGCTATGAATGCTTAATCCATGTGAATAGTAACTACCGAGTTTCTTGCCGGATTCTTCTCGGTAGAAGCAGCATTCCGAACCGGTGGAAGAATCATATAGCTTTACCTGTATTTGACAATTGTATAGGCGACGAGCTAGCCACTTGTCGAAACTTTTTCACAATTTTTAGCCCAGTTTTGTTTTTGGCTGAATGTGGTTAAGGGGCTTGCTGCCCCTTCGACTCTGGCTACCCCTTCGGGGTTTATGGATTCGATCGACGTCAACTGTTTACATATTATTGGAGCTATATCGTGTGATTCTTACTTTAAGTTTAAATATATAAGTAGTAAAGACATAATAAGAACTTTCAAATCTCTAAATCAGAAAAATACGAGTGACATATTTGACATTTCAATAAAAAATATTAGTCACACCATTGCTATTATAGCCCCATATCTGGTAGATATATTCAATTCCTGCATCGATAATGGAGTTTTCCCAGACTTAATGAAACATAGTAAAATTATGCCTTTATTTAAGTCTGGTAGCAAACAAGATCCAAATAACTTTAGACCCATCTCAATCCTTCCTGCACTTAGCAAAGTGTTCGAAAAGATTATGAATGAACAATTATTAGCTCATTTCATCAAGCACAAACTTTTCCATACCGAACAATATGGATTTACTAGAGGTCGTTCTACAACTGACGCAGGAATTGCTCTCTTGAAGCATATTTTTGGAGCCTGGGAGAAATCTCAGAATGCTCTTGGTATTTTCTGTGATCTTTCCAAAGCGTTTGATTGCGTCGATCACCAGACTTTGATTTCTAAGCTTAAGCATTACGGCGTCAATGATGTAGCTTTAAAACTTATCATATCCTACCTAGGTTCCAGAATTCAAAAAGTTGACATAAATGGTATACTATCGTCAGGATCACAGGTTAATATAGGGGTTCCCCAAGGATCCATATTAGGCCCTTTTTTATTTCTAATATATATAAATGATTTGCCTTTTTATTTAAAAGATCTTTGTAAGATTGTATTATTTGCTGACGATACCTCTCTCATTTTTAATATTGACAGAACCAAAATTAACTTTGACGATGTAAATGATGCTCTTTCAAGGGTCTTATACTGGTTCACAACCAATAACTTACAATTAAATGCGAAAAAAACAAAATGTATAAATTTTGTTCTCCCAAATGTTAGAAAATCGAATTTAAATTTGAAATTGAATGGCGAAACTTTAGAACTGGTTGACTCGACTGTTTTTCTGGGGATTCACTTAGATTCAAAACTTCAATGGAATAGTCAGATAACATCACTAGCAGGGAAGCTCAGTTCTGCTATTTTTGCCATAAAAAGAATCAGACAGTTTACAGATATTTCAACTGCTCGTTTAGTTTATTTTAGTTACTTTCATAGTGTTATGTCTTATGGTATTCTATTATGGGGTAAGGCAGCTGAAATTCAAACCATTTTTATTCTTCAGAAACGAGCCATTAGATCTATATACAATCTTAATGCTAGAGATTCTCTTAGGGATCTATTTAAGGAAATAGGAATTTTAACAGTTGCCTCACAATACGTGTACAGCTGCATTCTATACGTACATCAAAACATTCATCTGTTCACTAAAAAATGTGCTATTCATCATAAGAACACAAGAAACAGAAACAAAATCGCAGTACCGCGATTTAGACTGCAAAGATTGTCACGCTGCTTTATTGGGCAAAGTGTACATTACTATAACAAAATTCCCGCAGACATTTTAAATCTACCCCTTGCGCAGTTCAAACAACGAATAAAGAATACCTTGTTAAGAAAGGGCTTTTACACGACTGACGATTATCTTAATGATAAAACAGTCTGGAATTAATTTTATTGTTATAAACTGTACACCATCTCGTACATTTAATAAATTCTGATAAGATTTTTTTTTGTTGTTTTGTTTAGTTTTTAACTTTCTTATAATAATGATAGGGAAGCTTGAGTAGTCATGCTCACTCAATTGCTTCGGGGGTGGTGGCGTTATGTGACGGGTCGTTACATTCCCTCAAATATGGTCGAGTGAAACGATGGCTGATACATACGTCATACTTGTGAACAGGTGCCACCTTCAGAGGCTGGTCTGCTCTGGTTTACCTTTTACTTCTGATAATACTCGGCTGAATCTTTGACGAACATTAACTGTATGACTTGGTATTCATATTAACTTAATCTGTAAATTTTAATTTTTATATTCAATCTGGCATTGAAAAGAGTAACTACCGAGTTTCTTGCCGGTTTCTTCTCGGTAGATGCGACATTCCGAACCGGTGGTAGATTCAAATTGTTCTACTATGTACTTACTTGACGATTCACAAGTGCTTTTTTGAGGCCTACGTAAATAAAGATATTTTGACTTTGACTTTGACTATAATCTTGACTATCCTGAAGCGATGGTAGCTCAATGGTAAGGACACGCGCCTCTTAACCGAGGAGTGCGGGTTCAAACCCGAGCACGTACCTCTGGATTTTTCAAGTCTATGTACGTATTATTGTACGTAAAGGAAAACATCGTGATGAAACCTGCAAATTCAAACAACTTTGGATTTGTAACCATGATCCAAAAATTGTCTGGTTCCCCTATCTTAGGGTTACAAAGGTCAGACCGGCAGTCGCTTCAATGTAATTACCAGACTCGCTACATCCTGGATCATGGTACAAGCGGACCCCGTCTAAGCACGGGACATAACGCTAGGAAGATGATGATGAATCTTGACTAACCTGTGGCGCGGTCGCCACATTAAAAAAAAAACTCATGAAGTTACTGGCTTTATGTGTAGCGTCGTTGTTCCTGCGCGAGTATATTCACTGTACAGCGCGCATGTCTCGATTCGGACGAGTTGTCCTACTTGACAAGATGCGCACGCGCATATTTGTATGCAACCTTATTTAAATAAATAATAAATGAATGCTCCAGACTAGCACACTAATTCTCTAGTCCCAAACTAAGCTCATAAGCTTGCACTATGGATACTAGGTGAACGGATAAACGTTTATAAACATCCATGACTCGAGTACAAATGTGCGTGTTCATCACACGAAACATTTGCTCTTAGCGGGATTCAAAACCGCGACCCTTGTTCTCATGGCCAGGATTTCTGGCCACTCGACCAACGGGCCTCTCAATCATTTATTTACTAAAGATTTGGTTGTTTGAATACATATATGTAAATTGTAAGAAAGTGATTAATGGTTAGCTGAAAGAAGGGTTTTTTTATGCATTACGTCACCCTATTTGGGGGGGGGGGGGTAGAGTGGTGTGTGGGACTCCCGGGATCTTTGAAAAATTGAGGTCCCTGCTCCGGCCAAGATGGTTGTGGCCGGGGTATATATACCCACTGAAAAACCCGCGGTGTTCCGTCTCGTCGCAGTGGGAGGGGTCCTGGGAACGCAGCGCGCGCCAACGAATCTCCCCGAAAGTTGGCAGCCCTACACTGGCCTATATCGCAGCACGATCATCCCCGCGCGACTCGGATGGGTGGGCGCTGCATCTTTTCCTTTGTCTCCACTCTCTCATTAATCGTCGCTCTCACAATATGGTAGCTGGGAGGAACAACGACGTCGCCTATACGATAAGTTGCGCTTTGTATCAGGAATGAGATTGGCAATAAATATAAAAAAGGAATATAACTACTAATATCAGACTACATCACATACATTGATCTGACTCCGAGGTAAGTAGCTTGAGCACTTGTGTTACGGATATCAGACTTATTAATGGTATTATTGACAAGCTCGATGGCGCATTTGGTAGTGACCCTGCCCCATGCGCCAAGAGTTGTGGGTTCGATCCCCACCCAGGGCAAACATTCGTGTGATGAATACTAGTGTTTGTTCTGTGTCTGTGTGTTAATATACAATATTTAAGTATATATTTGGAATACCACTGTTGATTCTGATATCCGTAACACAAGTGCTTAAGCTACTTATCTTGGAGTCAGATCAATGTATGTGATGTAGTCAGATATTTATTATTATTACAAGTATATACTTAAATATTCAATAATAAATATTCAAACACTTATAAATCGTCAATGCAACAAGAAAATCAACTAACAATATGAATCTACCACCGGTTCGGAATGTTGCTTCTACCGAGAAGGAACCGACAAGAAACTCGGTAGTTACTCTTTTCAGCAACATATTTTACAAGGGTTATAGATCATATTTGCATCTGTACCATGTCATTAAGTCGGCTTGTCAGTAAGTAGTACTTTCATCTCGCCCCACATTTGTGACCGCGTACTTGGCTCAGAGTCTATAATCCTATTATATATGTATATATAATTTATGTCTTTATATATTTTTTATCATATAATTTTATAGCTTTTAATTTTACTGTATATCGTTCTATTAAATTCCATGTTAATTTAATATTATACTATTTTTATACTCACAATCGCATACACTATTACAACACTACTCATACTTTGCATAACATACTTACCTCAACCATTGCCAATAATCTAGATCGTAATAATAAATGTCTTGCAATTTTTTTAGACTAGGCTAAGGCATTTGATACAGTATCGGTACTAATACTTCTCAGCAAGCTAGAAAATATAGGAAAACGAAGGAAGCAATATAAATTATTCACTGACTGCTTACAAACAGGCGACAGGCAGTTTGAACAGATGACTTTCTAAGCAACGAAGCTAGTATTGACTTCGGAGTTCCCCAAGGAAGTATCTTAGGCCCATCAAAGAAGTACCTTGAATCAATTCTGCAATATCAATCTGGTTCATGGTCAAATAATAACATTTGCTAAGCGGTGGTAGCTCAATGGTAAGGACACGCGCCTCTTAACCGAGGAGTGCGGGTTCAGACCTGGGCACGATTTGTAATCATGATCCAAAAATTGTCTGGTTCCCCAATCTTAGGGCTATCTTAGGGAAGGTCAGACCGGCAGTTGCTTCAATGTAAGTACCAGACTCGCTAAATCCTGGATCGTGGTCTAAGCGGACCCCGTTTAAGCACGGGACATAACGCTAGGAAGATAATGGAATAACATTTGCTGATGACACCGTTCTGCTATTTACCGCAAAGTCATGGCCAGAGGCAAGCGGTGCCTGGCTGAACAAAAATCTCCTTACATTAACAAGCATCGACAAGCTCGATGGCGCATTCGGTAGTGCCCCTGCCCCATGCGCCAAGAGTTGTGGGTTCGATTCCCACCCAGGACAAACATTTGTATGATGAATACTTGTGTTTGTTCTGTGTCTGGGTGTTAATATCCAATATTTAAGTATATAATTGTAATACCACTGTTGATTCTGATGTCCGTAACACAAGTGCTTAAGCTACTTACCTCGGTGTCAGATCAATGTATGTGATGTAGTCGAATATTTATTTATTATTATTTATTTATTATTAAACGTGGAAAAAAACTAAGTACATGACCTTCATTATACACTCAACCAGCGGTGAGTTACATTCATATTAGAGCTCACAACTGTTGTACAATTGCACCAACTTGCGATTGTATTGTATTGTATTTAGGCGTACCAATAGACCAAAACGAGGCATCAGGCCCCTTTAACCACATTCGGCCAAAAACAAAACTGGGCTGGCTTAGATGGAAAATTGTAAAAAAGTAGTGACAAGTGGCTGGCTCGTCGCCTACACAATCACATACCCAAAACCCGTTATTACATTAGTCGCCTTTTACGACATGTTAGGCAAGGGACACATTATTTATAAATAATTAAAAAATATATTATTTATAATAAAAAAAAATACAACATTCTTTTTATTTTATTATTCCGTTTAACATTTACGTACGTATGGTTGATTCTGATAAGATTAAAAAATAAGTACAATGAATGTTAGAGACTTTATATTTAAGTATGTCTATCCGTTCACCTAGTATCCATAGCACAAGCTTATAAGCTTAGTTTGGGACTAGGGAATTGGAGTGTCAGTCTGAAGAATTTATTTATTTATTTCACCGCTAGTCCATTTGGCGATAGTATGATTCTACGAGCTTATATATTATTATATGTTTTTACTTATGGTAAATTTTTTATTTTGAATAAATACATACAAATATTATAAAGCTGAAGAGTTTGTTTGTTTGCTTGAACGCGCTAATCTCAGTGACTACTGGTCCGATTCGAAAAATTCTTTCAGAGTTAGATAGCTCATTTATCGAGGAAGGCTATAGGCTATATAACATTAACATATCATATCATAGTCTATATATATAATGTTTTCCCTCACCGTCCTAGTGGTATAAATACGTGGTGCTAGGTACGTGGCCGGGTTTGAATCCGCACTCCTCGGTTGAGAGGTGCGTGTCCTTACCATTGAGCTACTATCGCTTTATTAGTCCATCTAATAAAATTTCGGTTCTCTCTGCCTACCCCGCTAGGGAAGTGGCGTGAAGTTTAGTTAGTTAGTTAGTTAGTTAATAAAATTTGAGTATAGACAAGGAACACAGTTGACAAACTCGATGGCTCCTTCGGTAGTGACCCTGCCCCATGCGCCAAGAGTTGTGGGTGCGATCCCCACCCAGGACAAACATTTGTGTGATGAATACTTGTGTTTGTTCTGTGTCTGGGTGTTAATATCCAATATGTAAGTATATATTTGTAATACCACTGTTGTTTCTGATATCCGTAACACAAGTTCTTAAGCTACTTAGCTCGGAGTCAGATCAATGTATGTGATATCGTCGTATATTCGAGAAAATCTTATTAACTGCCTATCTATCTAGCCTTAGTTAAGGGAACCAGGTAATTAGGGACTAGAGAATTGGTGTGCTAGTCTGGAGCATTCATTTATTATTTATTTAAATAAGGTTGCATACAAATATCCAATATTTAATTATATATTTGTAGCTACCACTGTTGTTTCTGATATCCGTAACACAAGTGCTTAAGCTACTTACCTCGGAGTCAGATCAATGTATGTGATGTAGTCTGATATTTGTATTTATATTTATAACAGTTGCTACATTTTTAAAGTCCAGACCATTATGGGACGTATTTACCAACTCAACGCGAATGTTATAGCTCTTTATTACTATACTTTAAAGTTAAAACGTTAACTTCGTACCGTGGACGTAAAACTGGAAGTCGTATGCTGTCAGTGATTAATAGCGCGGAGTCGCCAGTGGTGACGTCACTATCTGACCTACTGGCCTACATTCATGGATGTGGCTGATGATGAAGTAGATTTTAGTCAAGTAGAAACCACTTTGTAATAGACCTACAGCTTGCAATTGGTCTGCATCGTCTTGCGGCTAGCCTACACTATCTTGGGATTGGCCTACAACCTCCAGTGACTGGGTCCTACACCATCTTGGGATTGGCCTTCAACCTCCAGTGACTGGGTTACATCGCGACAAATCTTGGGATACATATTCCAGTCAGGGGGGACAGTCAAAATTGCAGAATAGTCGCAGCTGTCTTAACTGCACTCATGATTAAAAAAAAGAAAGAAAAACATTGATTGACTTTAAAAAAAATACATTACAGTAAGTGGGTACAATAAATAACAAAAAAACAGATAAAAATAAAAAAAAACAATAGAGAAAGTAAAAAAAATAAAAATAAGATATACTTAGTCCATTCAGACAAGACGAGTTTGGTGACATTTCGAGATTGATCCATTCGATTTTTTTTTCAATGATGGCAAGAATTATGAAAAGTGTGTGTGATAGGCCATTCATGGATATAAAAAACGACTAAGCGACTGACCCAGTCCTCCCCTAAACCGACTCATATGCTCCCACATAGACCAATATTGACAGGCCAGTTGGTCGAGTGGTCAGAGACCCTGGCCACAAAACCGAGGGTCGTGGGTTCGAATCCCGCTAGGGGCAAATGTTTCGTGTGATGAACATGGACATTTGTACTCAAGTCATGGATGTTTATAAACGTATTTAAGTATGTCTATCCGTTCACCTAGTATCCATAGCACAAGCATATGCTTAGTTTGGAACTAGGAAATTGGTGTGTCAGTCTGGCGAATTTATTTATTTATTTTTAATATGCAAATGCAGTCCAATATCAACCTCGAAAGTGCAGTAAACGTGAAACTGCATATCGTATATTTCCATCTAACCCAGCCCATTGTCCCATGTTAGTCTGGGACTTAAAAATAATGTGCCAACTGTGTTTCTTGCCTAGCATGTCGTAAAAGGCGACCAATGGTATATCGGGTTTTGGGTGTGTGATTGTGTAGGTGACAAGCTAGCCACATGTCACTACTTTTTCACAATTTTCCATCTAACCCAGCACAATTTTGTTTTTGACTGTATGTGGTTAAAGGGGCCTGTTGTCCCTTTGACTCTGCCTACCCCTTCGGGGATTATGGGCGTGATGTTATGTTATGTATATTTGAACGAAGCACATTTCATTGGCGGTGACTAATGGGAGTTCGGACTGAGGTGACGTCACAGGCTGGGCTACTCGTTTGCAAGGTATGGTGGATATAGGCGATATACCCTAGGCCCTAGGGGAACCGGCCTAAGTGCTCTAGTGACTGACCTACGCCACCCTGAGACTGGCCTGCGTTAGCGAATGAGGTGGCTTCACCGCTCTGACAGGTCCACACGCCTAGTCTTTATCTAGAATTTATCTATTTATCGTGTCTATCGGACAAGCTTGATGGCGCATTCGGTAGTGACCCTGCCCCATGCGCCAAGAGTTATGGGTTCGATCCCCACCCAGGACAAATATTCGTATGATGAATACTTGTGTTTGTTTTGTGTCTGGGTGTTAATATCCAATATGTAAGTATATATTTGTAATACCACTGTTGATTCTGATATCCGTAACACAAGTGCTTAAGCTACTTACTTCGGAGTCAGATCAATGTATGTGATGTAATGTGTGATTTATATTTATTTCTAACATACCTAGCTCATGGATGTTGCGTTAATGATTGGCAGAATTGGCCTACGTGCTCCAGTGACTGGCCTACGCGACCATGAAACTGGCCTGTGACGGACTAAGCCTGTTTCAGGCCCCTAGTAGGGATACAAGCAGTGTTGCTTGCCCGAAGTTGAAATTGGGGTTGGTATTGATGTTCTATTGTTTGATTTAGGATGATGAAAAGTTGGCGATAATGTAAAGGCCTCCCAGAGGCTTGGCCTGGCCCCCTGGTTAGTCCGCCACTGAGCCCGTGACATGATTTTTCCGCCTTATGACAGCGACAGCAGTACACGCCATGACTGTACTGTCCACTTTAAACTTAATTATTTTTCGAATCAAAAAAACCAGGAACTACATATCAACTTATTATGATTAACTTGTGGTAGCTTTTAAACCTTGTTATTTACCATAATGTACAGCTCCATAGTAAATATGGTTTGGCAACGCTGTCAATAGATGGCGCTGCGTGTATCTTAGATCGCGCAGGCGAAACGTTTCTCCGGATCTATATATAGTCATAAGGTGTTTTTGTAAATGAGAACTGTCCAATAAACCCGTGTGTTATGTGTAGGTTTTAATTTTAATTAGTACCACGGGTTGCGACCTTAACCAGGCGGTTATTCAGCCGTGTAGCGAAATACTTAGGCTTAAGTTTATTCTTGTATGTTTTTAGGCTACCTATCTATACTAATCTATATGTACTAATATTATAAAGAGGAAAGATTTGTAGTTTGTGTGCGTGTATGTTTGTAATGAATAAACTCAAAAACTACGTGCCGATTTCAAAAATTCTTTCACCATTGGAAAGCTACATTATCCGGAAGTAACATAGGCTATATTTTATCCCCATATTCCTACAGGAACGGGAACTATGCGGGTGAAACTGCGGGGCGGTGCTAGTGGATCATATTTACGTTTCACGTGTGTAATGTATTTTTCAATATTTAGTGTTTATTTAAAAGATTTTCATTTTTTACCTATATATACACACATACCTACATAAGACGTAAGTAAATGATGTATTAGCATAAAGTTGTTATTTGATGTCCACTCGGATATCGTCCTGCGAGTGGTCGTAAACCGTTGATGGCTCTTCTGGCGCAATGAAATGTCCAGATCTATATCTCAAGTGGAGCACTGGGTCGAGTGACATCACACGCCTGGCGTGTCGCACCCGGCAAGTACACAACGTGTGTGTGCAGGGGATAGTGTCAGAGTTACAAGCCTATCCTCTAATATGCTAAATATTGAAAGATATTTAGGATTATGTCCGATGTTTTAGGACTTTAAAAAGAATGTGCCAACTGTGTTTTTTGCCTAGCATGTCGTAAAAGGCGACTAATGGCATATGGGGTTTTGGGTATGTGATTGTGTAGGCGACGAGCTAGCCACTTGTCACTACTTTTTCAACATTTTTTATTTAACCCAGCCCAGTTTCGTTTTTGGCTGAATGTGGTTAAAGGAGCCTGCTGCCCCTTTGACTCTGCCTCCGAGCTCCGGTCTCTTCTCCGGGGATTATGCTGTAATGTTATGTTTATTTGATTGTAATGAAAAATTTGTGGATATTTGCGGTTCTTTCACGTAAAAACAACTAAAAAAAATAAGGGGTTTCGATGAAATTTGGTACAGAAATAGATTATATAGTAAGTAATAGGCTACCAATGGTTTATCAATGTACTGGGCAAGTAAGACGCGATATAATAAGACGTAAATATTGAATTAGCATTAAGTTTCTTTTTGATACATTCTTCATTTAATTATCGTCCTGCGACTGCTCGTAAACTGTTGATGGCTCTTCTGGCGCAATGAAATGTCCAGATCCATATCTCAAGTGGCGCACTGGGTCGCGTGACATCACACGCGTGGCGTGTCGCGTCCGGCGCGTAAACATTATGTGTGTGTATGGCACAATGGAAGAGAAATAACTCCATGTGTTATAAACGAGGAAATGATTGACTTATCAATTCATATCCTAAGTATTAGGGGCGTAATGTGGGAGAACCCCACTGTACCTACATAGAAGGGAAAACCGATTGACTTCTTAATGTGTATTCTGAAATATATTGGGTATAAGGCTTTGACATTTGAAATAAGAATTGCTTTTATTTTAAAATGGTTGTAATGGACCATTTGCAGGCAAAATGGAAAAACACTAGTTTTTCTCTGCATACGTTTGTGCAGAGAAAATCTCTGCATACGGTTTGACCCGCGTAGCTCGCGTTCCCATCACTTGTTTTTTAATTTGGTCCAGTAGTTTCAGAGCCTATTCAATGCAAACAAACAATTAATTCTTTCCTCTTTATAATATTAGTAAGTATGATTACCGTGAAGTTGTTATTTGATATGCATTTTTCATGATCGTCTTGCGAGTGCTCGTTAATCGTTGATGGCTCCTCTGTAGTATATCTCAAGTGGAGCAACGGGTCGCTGTGACATCACACGCGTGGCGTGTCGTGCTAGCGATGTACACGGCATGTGTGTGCGGTTGTTAATGTGCGAGATATACATTCTCATTCTATTTAAAAGGGGGAACTGATTGATATGGCATCGCATAGCTCAAACTATTCAGATTGTGGCTTTTGAAATGTTGTCAAAATAAAGAAACCTTTATTATTTAGATGAGCATTCATTGAGGATTATATGTAAAAACAAAATGTTTTTCAGCGCGTCGAAGCAAGTGGTGTAGTTTGTTTGGAATGTAAAAAAACACAGTATTTCTCACTAATCACGTATTTATTACAGTACTCAACAATGTATTACAATTTATATAGGCAAACAACACTTATTTTTACGTCCGCACGCCTCCGCTGCTCAGTACAGACTGGCCTCGCGTAACAACCTCGCCATCGATCCCTTCATCCTGATATTTTATCGATTCACAACAATCTCTATTCGATATTAATCATAAATAACTTCGATTTATTTTTAAATAGATTAGAAAGAACAATAAATTAATCAAACCTAACAGGAATATTTCTGTTTGAGCTCAGAATTACTTGAAAATTGGTGTAACATCTCTTTTATGTAATTAAGGATAAGGAAACACTTATTTACTTAACCATTTTCTACAATTCAATTCAATTCAATCCAATAAAGAGTGGCAACACGCATGGCGTGCGACGCCTGACGTAAGAAATATCCCTACTACACTGATTTCTTGAGTATATAAAAAACTAGCAGCGCGCCCCGCGGTTTCACCCGCATAGTTCCCGTTCCTGTAGGAATACGGGGATAACATATAGCCTATGTTACTTCCGGATAATATAGCTTTCCAATGGTGAAAGAATTTTTGAAATCGGCACAGTAGTTTTTGAGTTTATTTATTACAAACATACACACACACACACACAAAAATGAAAAAATACAAATCTGTCTTCGTCATAATCTATATATAAATAAAACAAAGTCGTGTTTGTTACACCACTTATAAGTCGAGAACGGCTGAACCGATTTACGTTGTCTTTGATTTGTTGGATTTGTCTTCGTCCAGAATAACAGAATAACTATTAAAAACATTGAAAAATTGACGATAAAACAAAATAAAAGCAAAAGTATTTTCTCATATAAAACGGTGGGATTCGTATCTGTCAATGTTAAATGACAATCGACAAATCATGAAAATCTCAGAACGGGGCGTTACGAAGTGCGCCGGGTCAGCTAGTATTAGTATAGATAGTCCTTTTCTTTTTCAATTGACAACCTTTTGTTGTAAATATTTTAATAATGCTCTTATTATGCATATAATTTTTTTTTTCCACTGAATTTGGTAAGCTTCACAGAGTCCCGGTACTTGGTCGCAATCACCTTCGAATGTCCAAAGTCAGAAATTGTTATAAAATAACATAAAAATATAAAATATTTTATTGCCAGCACAAAGAAAATATACAACTAAAAAAAAACATTTAATAAAATAAAAATGTATCGCTCTGTTTCCAGAGGTTCCCAAACTAGGATATGCTAGTTTCTTGGGAAACCAATGTTCAGTTAAATTACGGAGTTTTATTAAAACTCAAATAATAAATAAATATATATATTTATTTATTATTATTATAAATAAATATATATATTTATTTATTATTTGAGTTTAAATAAATAAATATATATAGTATTAATCATCATCATCTTCCTAGCGTTATGTCCCGTGCTTAAACAGGTTCCGCTTGGATTTAGCGAGTCTGGTTATTACATTAAAGCGACTGCCGATCTGACCTTCGTAACCCTAAGATAGGGGAACCAGACAATTTTTGGATCATGGTTACAAATCCAAAGTGGTTTGAATTTGCAGGTCATCACGATGTTTTCCCTCACCGTCGGGCTAGTGGTATAAATACGTACATAGATTAAAAAAATCCAGAGGTACGTGCCCGGGTTTGAACCCGCATTCCTCAGTTAGGAGGCGCGTGTCCTTACCATTGAGCTACCACCGCTCAAATATATGTAGTATTAAATATAATAAAAATAAGAAGGTAGGGGTAAACCGATTTTTATACGAGGTGTTCTATAGAGCCACATATTATGTTTGACCTTCGTATTGTCTTCCCATCACCCTTGTTTCGATTCAAAGTCAAAGTCGTTCGAACCCTCCCTCAAAAGCGGTTTGTGCTTGTTCCAGTGGGCGTCGCGAGTCGGGCGCAGCTGGCGGCCGAGTACCTCGAGTCGTGCCGGCGGCACAACACGCCGGCAATCGACTCGGTGTTGCAGCAGATACGGGTATAATATAATAATAATAAATTCTCCAGACTGGCGCACCAATTCCCTAGTCCCAAACTAAGCTTATGCTTGTGCTATGGATCCTAGGTGAACGGATAGACATACTTAAATACGTTTATAAACATCCATGACTAGTACAAATGCCCATGTTCATCATACGAAATATTTGCATCTAGCGGGATTCTAACCCGCGACCCTCGGTTTCATGGCCAGGGTTTTTGACCACTCGACCATCGGGTATGTGGCAGACGAGATCAGGGTGACTCAGTGCAAATGTTTCCGGCAGCATAGTGGTCCGGGAGCGGATTACACTCGTTCGTTGTGTTGACGAAAAATTTCGTTGTGGGGTGTTTTACTAAAAAAAAAAATTATAGTCCGTAAGAAACTCGGTAGTTACTCTTTTCAGCGTCAAAATATACATGAGTAATATATAAGAACCATGTCATATAGAGCGCGGTTCTTACTAGCTAGGGAATTGGCGTAAAGTTAGTTTATATTTGGAGAATTCAGTGGTACGGTCTCGACATCCCTTAAGTATGGTATGAGGCTCCTCATGCTACCCTTAAATATCCAGGAGCTCCCCGAAGCGGCGATCGGCGGCGCGGTGCGCGCGCCCCGCCTCACCCTGTCGGCGTGCGCGCTGCAGGGCGCCGCGCCCGCCGACGCGCTCGAGGCGGTGCTGCGGCGCGTGCAGTTCAAGCGGCTGGAGGTAGACCGCGCGACGATAGACGATGAGGGCGCGGTGAGTAGACTGGAAAAAGACCGGAAAGACGGATGATTATTTGATGCTATGAGTGGTTTAGTATGTATGAAAGTGATTCAGTGAGTATACCATTAGAAGACAGGAGTAGACCGGAAAGTTAGTTGGTCTATTTGATGCTGTGGGTGGTCTAGTATCTATGTAAGTATCTTTTGGATTCCTACGGTGACTAGACCAGAAAGACGGTTGGTTTATTCGATGCAGTACTAAACATAAAAATTGTTTATGTCATTGTTGACATAGCGCTGTCTATAGAATGTCATGATGTAATTGGTAATAGATGGCGTTGCACCGCTGAGGAACTATTTGCGCCAGGGTATATATAGGTCCCAAGGTCATAGTGTGATAAATTTAATTTATACATTGTCACCTATTTTGGCTTTTATTTGTAAATAGTTTTTAGCCACCAGTGAAGTGCATAAGGTAGCCGTGGTTTGTCTAAAAATAAAGATTCAAGTAAAGTTGTGGAATAGACTAGAAAAGACCGTAAAGACTAGGTTTATTCGATTCTACCTATTTCTAATTTCTCAAATTAGTCCCACTCATCATCATCATTTTCCTAGCGTTATGTCCCGTGCTTAGACGGGGTCCGCTTAGACCATGATCCAGGATTTAGCGAGTCTGGTAATTACATTGAAGCGACTGCCGGTCTGACCTTTGTAACCCTAAGATAGGGGAACCAGACAATTTTTGGATCATGGTTACAAATCCAAAGTTGTTTGAATTTGCAGGTTTCATCAAGATGTTTTCCCTCACCGTCGAGCTAGTGGTATTACGGGGAGCCCGGGTTTGAACCCGCA
The DNA here is from genome assembly GCA_951394215.1 of Glyphodes perspectalis. NCBI lineage: Eukaryota > Metazoa > Arthropoda > Insecta > Lepidoptera > Crambidae > Glyphodes > Glyphodes perspectalis. Next base: position 1,602,050 of record OX596228.1, read on the forward strand.
CTCCTCGGTTAAGAGGCGCGTGTCCTTACCATTGAGCTACCACCGCTCCAAATTAGTCCCACTCATGTCAGATTTTAAAGGTCCTTGCTGGTCCTCGGACTGTGTCTCCCTTCGGAGATTGCATGTATTATGTACTCTATGTTCCAGGAGGCGATATTTGACATGATCGAGTACTACGAGAGCGCGATAGTGGTCAGCATCAGCGGGGAGCGGCAGTTCGGCATCAGGGGATGGCAGGCCGCCGCCAGGATGATCAAGAAGGTGGGTGAGCTGTAAGGTCCATGTCCTCAGGCTTAGGAGCTTGTGTTCTGAATTTTTTCAAGGGGTGTTTGGTGGGGATGCCGGTACTAATATTTTAAAGAGGAAAGATTTTATTGTTTAATTGTTTGAAGGAGGGTTTTTTGAATTAAAACATCCAAAAGATGGCGTAACTGTGACGTGCGGTCTTGTCACCCTCCTCATTGGTTAGTTGTCAGACCAAACTGACATTCTGTCAACAATGAGCCAATAGTGACAGTGTTAAGACCACGAGACTCCCTCGTGCCACCTAGCGGATTTCGTATTTTTATTGAGTAGGCTCCGAAACGACTAGACCGATTTAAAAAATTCTTTCACCAATGGAAAGCTAGCTCATCAGCGAGTAATATAGGTTATTTTATCCCCGTATTCCCACGGGAACGGGCGCTACGCGGGTGAAACCGCAGGGCCCTGCTAGTTAAGTAGTAAAGCGACGACGCCGGCGACCTCTATAGTCATCTGTCTACTACGCATTAGGGCATTGGAGTTGGTAGTTTTAATATGGTGTCAACAGATGGTGCAGTTGATCCGTCGAGGCCATGCCATTTGTTTGTTATTTCGGCTTTATTGGTGTAATCCGTCAGTGTATTACAGTAGTGATGTGTGACGTAACATGTTTGTTCATGTTGCAGAGCGCGTCAGTGGGCGAGCTGGAGGTGTGCGAGGGCGCGCTGGAGGCGGCGCACGCGCCGGTGCTGGCGCGCGCGCTGCGGCCGCTCGCGTGCCGCCTGCGCGCGCTGTGCCTGCAGCGCAGCGCGCTGGCCGGCGAGCCGCTGCTGTGCCTAGGTGAGGCGCGGGGGGGCTGGGGGGGGCGGGCGCGGGGTGGCTGGAGGGGTGCGAGGGCGCGCTGGAGGCGGCGCACGCGCCGGTGCTGGCCGGCGAGCCGCTGCTGTGCCTAGGTGAGGCGCGGGGGGGCTGGGGGTGCGGGGGCAACCGGGGAGAGAATGTGGCTTTCATCAGCGTAGTATTTGAGGAGTCGTTATTCTACCACGACTATTGGACCAAAAGTAGGATGTAGTGTAACCTCGTAACCAATCGTGTTGGAAACAAAATCCTTCCACCTCTGCGGATTGCAGATAGCGGCAATCCGCAGAGGTAAATCCGCAAGGGCAAGTTTGTATAACAAATAAATAAAAAAATACTTGTTCAATATTGTTTTTATAATCTAACTGACGGACTAAACAGAATTTTTTAGTCATCTAGCCAATTGTCCCGTTGCAGTGATAGCGCTCAAGTCGAACAGCTCCGTCCGGGAGCTGCGGCTGGGCGACAACGGCCTGACGCCGGGCGACGCAGCTCAGATCGGCTCGCTGTTGCGGCTCAACACGAGGCTGCAGCTGCTCGACCTGTCGAACAACCAGATACAGGTGACAGATCCCCCCTTCTCTCTCATCCCATTTTTCCACAGGCCTGAAGCTAGATTTAGAGCGAAATTAAATTGATAAATGTGCCACTAGGGTAGTGGTGGACTTATTATGTTTAAAAGACAAGTCAACAATAAGAATGTCCTATGTTGGTCTGTGACTTAAAAATAATGTGCCAACTGTGTTTCTTGCCTAGCATGTCGTAAAAGGCGACTAACGGTATATGAGGTTTTAGGTATGTGATTGTGTAGGCGACGAACTAGCCACTTGACACTACTTTTTCACAATTTTCCATTAGCTCTGCGAAAGTATTTCCACTTTTAGTGCGAGCGAGTAGTTCGCACATCCCTTATAACCAGAGCCAGGGCTTGCTAAGCCCCCCAGTATGGCGGACCGTTGGGGTGCACTCCTCCCCTCCCCTTTTACAACTTCCTGTGCAGGGCAGGCGCAAAAGTAAATTTAGGTCGAAGCAAGATAAAATGTTGTCTACCCCTACACCGGTTCAAATGATGGTGAAGTAATACTGTTTCTGTTCCCAGGACGTCGGCTTCGGGCACATAGCCGAGGCCCTGGTGGAGCAGGCGGCGCACACGCCGCCCTCGCACGCCGCCTCGCCCGCCTCCCCGCAGGACTCCGACGGGCCCGACCACCACTGTCCGCGTACGTGACGCACACACACACGCAATCGTATAAGCACACGGACTCGCCCACGCACACGCACATGCGCATGCACATGCAATCGTATAAGCACACGGACTTGCCACGCACACGCACATGCGCATGCACATGCAATCGTATAAGCACACTAACACGCACACGCACATGCGCATGCACATGCAATCGTATAAGCACACTGACTCGCCCACGCACACTCACATGCGCATGCACATGCAATCGTATAAGCACACTGACTCGCCCACGCACACGCACATGCGCATGCACATGCAATCGTATAAGCACACGGAGTACTCACGCACACGCACGCAAACTCACAATACACATACGCATACACACGCACACACTCCCACACACACCCCACACTCTTACACACGCACTCATACCCGCAACTCACTCACTCACACACCACTACACACACGGATTCACACACGCACATACAAACATACGCTCTCACATGCGCGCATCCGCACACTTACTCACACGCAATCATCTACACACACACACTCACACTCACACGCCCTCACACAAACACTTCACACTCACACACACAGGCCCACGCATACACCCACACACGCTCATTCACGTGCATACGCATTAAAGCAGAAACGCACATAGATACCCACACAGGCGCACTCACACACGCATACGCACTCACACATATCGCTAGTATCCCACAGGTCATACCAAAGCACTGTGTCGTATTTTCCAGTGACCGGCTACGAGGCGCGGGGGCTGGCGTTTCTGGTGCTGTGGAACAACCAGCTCACCAGAAACTGTGCTGTGCATCTCGGTAAAGCGCTGGTGAGTCAATCAGTTGATATTCTTAGTACACATTTTGTTGTAAATTTGAGTTCAAAAGAGAGGTGTTTTCGTCACGTTTGTATGTGGTATTGAATATGTATCTCTTTCCCTCTATTCTCTCCTTCCACAGTGTAGTCTTATTCAACAACGCTCTCTCTGTCTAGGGTTTTATTTTTAAACTTTTGTATTTTCATAGTCAATAATCCAATACTTTTTGTGTGTTCCCAGCGTTCTTCCCAGTCCCTGTGCGTGCTGAACATCGGTCGCAACGCGATCGGCACCGAGAGCGTGCGCGCGCTGTGCGCGGGCGGCGCGCTCGTGTCGGCGGGGCTGCAGGCGGCGCGGCTCGGGCCCGACGCGGCGCCCGCCGTCGCCGACCTCATCCGCGCCGACACCAAGCTGCAGGTGAGCTGGTGTTGGGTCGGTCTACTCGGTCTGTGCGCGGGCGGCGCGCTCGTGTCGGCGGGGCTGCAGGCGGCGCGGCTCGGGCCCGACGCGGCGCCCGCCGTCGCCGACCTCATCCGCGCCGACACCAAGCTGCAGGTGAGCTGGTGTTGGGTCGGTCTACTCGGTCTGTGCGCGGGCGGCGCGCTCGTGTCGGCGGGGCTGCAGGCGGCGCGGCTCGGGCCCGACGCGGCGCCCGCCGTCGCCGACCTCATCCGCGCCGACACCAAGCTGCAGGTGAGCTGGTGTTGGGTCGGTCTACTCGGTCTGTGCGCGGGCGGCGCGCTCGTGTCGGCGGGGCTGCAGGCGGCGCGGCTCGGGCCCGACGCGGCGCCCGCCGTCGCCGACCTCATCCGCGCCGACACCAAGCTGCAGGTGAGCTGGTGTTGGGTCGGTCTACTCGGTCTGTGCGCGGGCGGCGCGCTCGTGTCGGCGGGGCTGCAGGCGGCGCGGCTCGGGCCCGACGCGGCGCCCGCCGTCGCCGACCTCATCCGCGCCGACACCAAGCTGCAGGTGAGCTGGTGTTGGGTCGGTCTACTCGGTCTGTGCGCGGGCGGCGCGCTCGTGTCGGCGGGGCTGCAGGCGGCGCGGCTCGGGCCCGACGCGGCGCCCGCCGTCGCCGACCTCATCCGCGCCGACACCAAGCTGCAGGTGAGCTGGTGTTGGGTCGGTCTACTCGGTCTGTGCGCGGGCGGCGCGCTCGTGTCGGCGGGGCTGCAGGCGGCGCGGCTCGGGCCCGACGCGGCGCCCGCCGTCGCCGACCTCATCCGCGCCGACACCAAGCTGCAGGTGAGCTGGTGTTGGGTCGGTCTACTCGGTCTGTGCGCGGGCGGCGCGCTCGTGTCGGCGGGGCTGCAGGCGGCGCGGCTCGGGCCCGACGCGGCGCCCGCCGTCGCCGACCTCATCCGCGCCGACACCAAGCTGCAGGTGAGCTGGTGTTGGGTCGGTCTACTCGGTCTGTGCGCGGGCGGCGCGCTCGTGTCGGCGGGGCTGCAGGCGGCGCGGCTCGGGCCCGACGCGGCGCCCGCCGTCGCCGACCTCATCCGCGCCGACACCAAGCTGCAGGTGAGCTGGTGTTGGGTCGGTCTACTCGGTCTGTGCGCGGGCGGCGCGCTCGTGTCGGCGGGGCTGCAGGCGGCGCGGCTCGGGCCCGACGCGGCGCCCGCCGTCGCCGACCTCATCCGCGCCGACACCAAGCTGCAGGTGAGCTGGTGTTGGGTCGGTCTACTCGGTCTGTGCGCGGGCGGCGCGCTCGTGTCGGCGGGGCTGCAGGCGGCGCGGCTCGGGCCCGACGCGGCGCCCGCCGTCGCCGACCTCATCCGCGCCGACACCAAGCTGCAGGTGAGCTGGTGTTGGGTCGGTCTACTCGGTCTGTGCGCGGGCGGCGCGCTCGTGTCGGCGGGGCTGCAGGCGGCGCGGCTCGGGCCCGACGCGGCGCCCGCCGTCGCCGACCTCATCCGCGCCGACACCAAGCTGCAGGTGAGCTGGTGTTGGGTCGGTCTACTCGGTCTGTGCGCGGGCGGCGCGCTCGTGTCGGCGGGGCTGCAGGCGGCGCGGCTCGGGCCCGACGCGGCGCCCGCCGTCGCCGACCTCATCCGCGCCGACACCAAGCTGCAGGTGAGCTGGTGTTGGGTCGGTCTACTCGGTCTGTGCGCGGGCGGCGCGCTCGTGTCGGCGGGGCTGCAGGCGGCGCGGCTCGGGCCCGACGCGGCGCCCGCCGTCGCCGACCTCATCCGCGCCGACACCAAGCTGCAGGTGAGCTGGTGTTGGGTCGGTCTACTCGGTCTGTGCGCGGGCGGCGCGCTCGTGTCGGCGGGGCTGCAGGCGGCGCGGCTCGGGCCCGACGCGGCGCCCGCCGTCGCCGACCTCATCCGCGCCGACACCAAGCTGCAGGTGAGCTGGTGTTGGGTCGGTCTACTCGGTCTGTGCGCGGGCGGCGCGCTCGTGTCGGCGGGGCTGCAGGCGGCGCGGCTCGGGCCCGACGCGGCGCCCGCCGTCGCCGACCTCATCCGCGCCGACACCAAGCTGCAGGTGAGCTGGTGTTGGGTCGGTCTACTCGGTCTGTGCGCGGGCGGCGCGCTCGTGTCGGCGGGGCTGCAGGCGGCGCGGCTCGGGCCCGACGCGGCGCCCGCCGTCGCCGACCTCATCCGCGCCGACACCAAGCTGCAGGTGAGCTGGTGTTGGGTCGGTCTACTCGGTCTGTGCGCGGGCGGCGCGCTCGTGTCGGCGGGGCTGCAGGCGGCGCGGCTCGGGCCCGACGCGGCGCCCGCCGTCGCCGACCTCATCCGCGCCGACACCAAGCTGCAGGTGAGCTGGTGTTGGGTCGGTCTACTCGGTCTGTGCGCGGGCGGCGCGCTCGTGTCGGCGGGGGCTGCAGGCGGCGCGGCTCGGGCCCGACGCGGCGCCCGCCGTCGCCGACCTCATCCGCGCCGACACCAAGCTGCAGGTGAGCTGGTGTTGGGTCGGTCTACTCGGTCTGTGCGCGGGCGGCGCGCTCGTGTCGGCGGGGGCTGCAGGCGGCGCGGCTCGGGCCCGACGCGGCGCCCGCCGTCGCCGACCTCATCCGCGCCGACACCAAGCTGCAGGTGAGCTGGTGTTGGGTCGGTCTACTCGGTCTGTGCGCGGGCGGCGCGCTCGTGTCGGCGGGGCTGCAGGCGGCGCGGCTCGGGCCCGACGCGGCGCCCGCCGTCGCCGACCTCATCCGCGCCGACACCAAGCTGCAGGTGAGCTGGTGTTGGGTCGGTCTACTCGGTCTGTGCGCGGGCGGGCGCGCTCGTGTCGGCGGGGCTGCAGGCGGCGCGGCTCGGGGCCCGACGCGGCGCCCGCCGTCGCCGACCTCATCCGCGCCGACACCAAGCTGCAGGTGAGCTGGTGTTGGGGTCGGTCTACTCGGTCTGTGCGCGGGCGGCGCGCTCGTGTCGGCGGGGGCTGCAGGCGGCGCGGCTCGGGCCCGACGCGGGCGCCCGCCGTCGCCGACCTCATCCGCGCCGACACCAAGCTGCAGGTGAGCTGGTGTTGGGTCGGTCTACTCGGTCTGTGCGCGGGCGGCGCGCTCGTGTCGGCGGGGCTGCAGGCGGCGCGGCTCGGGCCCGACGCGGCGCCCGCCGTCGCCGACCTCATCCGCGCCGACACCAAGCTGCAGGTGAGCTGGTGTTGGGTCGGTCTACTCGGTCTGTGCGCGGGCGGCGCGCTCGTGTCGGCGGGGGCTGCAGGCGGCGCGGCTCGGGCCCGACGCGGCGCCCGCCGTCGCCGACCTCATCCGCGCCGACACCAAGCTGCAGGTGAGCTGGTGTTGGGTCGGTCTACTCGGTCTGTGCGCGGGCGGCGCGCTCGTGTCGGCGGGGCTGCAGGCGGCGCGGCTCGGGCCCGACGCGGCGCCCGCCGTCGCCGACCTCATCCGCGCCGACACCAAGCTGCAGGTGAGCTGGTGTTGGGTCGGTCTACTCGGTCTGTGCGCGGGCGGCGCGCCTCGTGTCGGCGGGGCTTGCAGGCGGCGCGGCTCGGGCCCGACGCGGCGCCCGCCGTCGCCGACCTCATCCGCGCCGACACCAAGCTGCAGGTGAGCTGGTGTTGGGTCGGTCTACTCGGTCTGTGCGCGGGCGGCGCGCTCGTGTCGGCGGGGGGCTGCAGGCGGCGCGGCTCGGGCCCGACGCGGCGCCCGCCCGTCGCCGACCTCATCCGCGCCGACACCAAGCTGCAGGTGAGCTGGTGTTGGGTCGGTCTACTCGGTCTGTGCGCGGGCGGCGCGCTCGTGTCGGCGGGGGCTGCAGGCGGCGCGGCTCGGGCCCGACGCGGCGCCCGCCGTCGCCGACCTCATCCGCGCCGACACCAAGCTGCAGGTGAGCTGGTGTTGGGTCGGTCTACTCGGTCTGTGCGCGGGCGCGGCGCGCTCGTGTCGGCGGGGCTGCAGGCGGCGCGGCTCGGGCCCGACGCGGCGCCCCGCCGTCGCCGACCTCATCCGCGCCGACACCAAGCTGCAGGTGAGCTGGTGTTGGGTCGGTCTACTCGGTCTGTGCGCGGGGCGGCGCGCTCGTGTCGGCGGGGCTGCAGGCGGCGCGGCTCGGGCCCGACGCGGCGCCCGCCGTCGCCGACCTCATCCGCGCCGACACCAAGCTGCAGGTGAGCTGGTGTTGGGTCGGTCTACTCGGTCTGTGCGCGGGCGGCGCGCTCGTGTCGGCCGGGGCCTGCAGGCGGCGCGGCTCGGGCCCCGACGCGGCGCCCGCCGTCGCCGACCTCATCCGCGCCGACACCAAGCTGCAGGTGAGCTGGTGTTGGGTCGGTCTACTCGGTCTTTTCATGTTCAACGTTGTCTAAATTGATGAGTAGAGTTTGATCTGAGAGTGTATTTATTTAACTTTTATATCTTTAAAAGTTACATATTATGTGCTCGAAATGTTGTCTGTAATCTGGCCAGACTCGGAGATTTGAAGTGTATTTTTGTTTTCTACTCCAGTCGGCCAACCCCGTTTTTTACACCTTTTCTACTTTTTGGTCTTTAAAATCCCATGAGCTGGTCTCCTATTCTTAAATAGAAGACCAGCTCCGTCTGCTTTTATCTCTGTACCATAATGGTCTTGTGTTGCAGAGGCTGGACCTGCGCGATAACCGGCTGGGCGCTAGCGGGCTGCAGTGCAATCCTGGCGGCGCTCAAGCAGAACTCGGTGCTCACGCAGATTGACCTGGACGAGCCCACGGTGAGTGTTGGTGACTAGGACGCACGGTGTCCGGAAGGTGAAGATGCCCACTGCTGAACATAGGTCTCTGATAAAAATAATAATATGTCCAAAATGTAGGAAAAATATCAAACAAACATAGCATCACGCCTATAATCCCGAATGGGGTAGGCAGAGTCAAAGCGGCAGCAGGGCCCTTTAACCACTTTCAGCCAAAAACAAAACTGGGCTGGGTTAGATAGAAAATTGTGAAAAAGTAGTGACAAGTCGCTAACATGTCGCCTACACAATCACATACCCAAAACACCATATACTATTAGTCGCCTTTTATGACATGCTAGGCAATAAACACAGTTGACACATAATTTTGAAGTCCCAGACCAACGTTGGACAATAGGCTGGGTTAGATGAAAAATTGGGAAGAATATTATTAACGACATTAACAAATTCAAATAATAGAGAAGTTTACGGCGTACCCAGGAGTTTTAGACCCCGCCAACTTCCTGACTCCGGGCTGTTATTTAGTAATTTAAATACTGGAATACCCAGCCACAAGGGTTTGAACCCTGGACCTCTTGGCTTTAGGCGGCGCATGCTACTACTAAACCAAAGAAGCAGTCATTGGGCATACTTATATGTATGAATATTCGTATGTTTCAGGAGTCGTCCCTATCGCTATCGGCGGAAGATGGCGAAGCGGCGACCGCGGCTCGCCTCACGCGCGAGATCCGCGCGCTGTGCGGCCGCAACGAGCCGGCGGCGAGCTCGCCCGAGCGGCGCGTGCACCGCAAGATCAGCCTCACCTGCCACACGGCGTGCATGCCGCTCGCCAAGGTGAGACTAGCGGCGGTCTACTCGGTCTGTTAGCGGTCTACTCGGTGAACACAGAACGAGCCGGCGGCGAGCTCGCCCGAGCGGCGCGTGCACCGCAAGATCAGCCTCACCTGCCACACGGCGTGCATGCCGCTCGCCAAGGTGAGACTAGCGGCGGTCTACTCGGTCTGTTAGCGGTCTACTCGGTGAACACAGAACGAGCCGGCGGCGAGCTCGCCCGAGCGGCGCGTGCACCGCAAGATCAGCCTCACCTGCCACACGGCGTGCATGCCGCTCGCCAAGGTGAGACTAGCGGCGGTCTACTCGGTCTGTTAGCGGTCTACTCGGTGAACACAGAACGAGCCGGCGGCGAGCTCGCCCGAGCGGCGCGTGCACCGCAAGATCAGCCTCACCTGCCACACGGCGTGCATGCCGCTCGCCAAGGTGAGACTAGCGGCGGTCTACTCGGTCTGTTAGCGGTCTACTCGGTGAACACAGAACGAGCCGGCGGCGAGCTCGCCCGAGCGGCGCGTGCACCGCAAGATCAGCCTCACCTGCCACACGGCGTGCATGCCGCTCGCCAAGGTGAGACTAGCGGCGGTCTACTCGGTCTGTTAGCGGTCTACTCGGTGAACACAGAACGAGCCGGCGGCGAGCTCGCCCGAGCGGCGCGTGCACCGCAAGATCAGCCTCACCTGCCACACGGCGTGCATGCCGCTCGCCAAGGTGAGACTAGCGGCGGTCTACTCGGTCTGTTAGCGGTCTACTCGGTGAACACAGAACGAGCCGGCGGCGAGCTCGCCCGAGCGGCGCGTGCACCGCAAGATCAGCCTCACCTGCCACACGGCGTGCATGCCGCTCGCCAAGGTGAGACTAGCGGCGGTCTACTCGGTCTGTTAGCGGTCTACTCGGTGAACACAGAACGAGCCGGCGGCGAGCTCGCCCGAGCGGCGCGTGCACCGCAAGATCAGCCTCACCTGCCACACGGCGTGCATGCCGCTCGCCAAGGTGAGACTAGCGGCGGTCTACTCGGTCTGTTAGCGGTCTACTCGGTGAACACAGAACGAGCCGGCGGCGAGCTCGCCCGAGCGGCGCGTGCACCGCAAGATCAGCCTCGCCTGCCTATGTCTATTTGTTTTGTCATGGTTTACCCAGGTACATTTGTGATCTACTCCGGTATGTTTGTGGTCCACTCGGTAATTTCTCGGTATTTTCAAGATGAACCCCACCTTTTTTCTCATCTTTTGATCTCCTATGGATCAGTAAGTTAATTATTTTTCAATTTAGATCTCTAAAATATTTTTTAAATTAATTGTAGTCTTAAAATATCGACCTACGTTATAGCTAACTGAACCGACGATCTAGTCAGTGTTTCCCCAGTGTAACTCCCCGTGTGCTGCAGGCGGGGTGCGCGCCGGGCGGCGCGTGCGCGGAGGAGGAGCGTCGCACGCGGCTGCGCTCGCCGGCGCCCTCGCCCGCCGGCAGCCCCGTGCCCGCCGCGCACCACTCGCGCTTCTCCGTCAGTACACACACGTATTACACCTACTAGCTTTATCATTTGTACGACACCAGCTCACACACAAATGTTCATAAATCCTCCAGACTGACACACCAATTCCCTAGCTCCAAACTAAGCTTATGCTTGTGCTATGGATACTAGGTGAACGGATAGACATACTTAAATACGTTTATAAACATCCATACATCAATCAGGTGTATGACTTAATATGTGTGAAAATAAAATTGACTGGCCCGTTGGTTGAATGGTGAGAGACGCCACAATCCGAAGGTCGCCGGTTCGGATCCCGCTAGGGGCAAATGTTTTGTGCGATGAACATGGACATTTTTACTCGAGTCATAGATGTTTTTAAACGTATTTAAGTATGTCTATCCGTTCACCTAGTATCCATAGCACAAGCATAAACTTAGCTTGGAAATTGGAAATTGATGTGCCAGTCTGGAGAGTTTATTATAATAACTGCCAGAATAAAAATTACTTTAAAAATGAAACTACCCTCCATAATAAACTTTGGGAGAAAAAAATATTTTTTTTTTTTATATATTGGGGTAAGCAAAAAACCGAACGTCATATGACGCGTTCCTTACACACGTCGCTCGCTTCTCTGACATTCATAACTCTTTTCATTCAAGCTTTACAATTATTATAACTTCTAACATCATCAGTAACACAATCAATTTCATCTTGATAGTAAAAATACATTGTGTAGGCGACGAGCTAGTCACTTGGCACTACTTTTTCACAATTTCCCATCTGACCCAGCCCATTTTTATTTTTCGCTGAATATGGTTAAAGGGACCTGCTGCCCCTTTGACTCTGCCTATCCCTTAGGGGATTATGGGCATGTTGTTATATAAATATCAGACTACATCACATACATTGATCTGACTCCGAGGTAAGTAGCTTAAGCACTTGTGTTACGGATATCAGAAACAACAGTGATATTACAAATATATACTTGAATATTGGTTATTAACACCCAGACACAGAACAAACACAAGTATTCGTCACACGTTGTCCTGGGTGGGGATCGAACCCACAACTATTGGCGCATGGGGCAGGGTCACTACCGGATGCGCCATCGAGCTTGTCAGAATGTGTTATGTATTGTAATAACTCTAGTTTGTTTTCTGGTAATGTGTGTCCAGGTGACGCGAGTGACGCCGGAGCGCGACGCGAGCGAGGCCGCGGCCGCGCCCGCCCGCCCCGCCTACTGCCCGCCGCCCTCGCGGTTCAAGGTCGTGCAGGTGACGTCACTTCGCATGATCACATTACTATTGCTATGACAGTCACACATTTTCAGTACTAAGTGAGAAGGTTTATAATTGAACTTAGGTTTTGTGTATAAAAAAAATGTTGAACACGTATTTTTTATTTATTTGTCAAATTTACGAAGATACAATGCATTCAAGTTGCGCGTGACGTCACGCTTTCGTACAATATTTACTAAATAGTGACGTCGCAAGCCCCCACTCCAAAGCTTTGATGCTCTTTATCTTTGTGATTTTTTGCTAATTTGTTAAAGCGAAAAATATGTGTCTAGTATTTTTGTATAATCTAACTGACGGACTAAATAGAATTATAGTTTTTTAATGCAGTCATCGTACCTATTGTTCTTAGTGTCTCGATACGAAGTACCGTCTGCCTCCGTGGTGGAAACACGCCTGAATGGAATCGTTGCGTCAGACGTATGTCTCAGCTTTTGAAGTCGATACGTGCACCCCACGGTCTTAATGAGGAGATGATATTGTTAAATATTGATATTATAATAGCTTAATAATAATGAGCAATAACAAAATCACGCTTCGCAACATTATCTTGATATAAGGTCATGGTCATATATAATTTGTTATCAAACTTTATTCCATACCATTTACATTGCAGTCGAAAAAATGTTTCTGAACCAGTGACGCATTTGACAACATTGGCAAACGATTAATAATAACAAAAGTCAATAAACGCCCTAATTGTATTGGTATTTTTAATTGTTTCCAAATTGTTATTTTGTTGGGTGATGTCATACGGTTAAATTTTACACACCTAGTGACGTCACGCGGTACTTTAACGCGCTGTATCTGCATAATTTTTGGTTTGATGAACAAATGAAAAAATACTCGAGCTAAAACTTTTTTGTAATCTCAATAACAGAGTAAAATAGTGAATTGTGGCCGTAAAGTGCAGTGCGCCGTGATATTTAAAAAAATGTGTGTAAACTCACTTGGTGCTAATGACTGAGTTGGCGCAATGAGGGTTTTCAAAAAAAAACCGCCAGATGGCGCGAGGGAGTCTCGTGGTCTTATCACTATCACTATTGGCTCCTTGTTGCCAGCATGTCAGTTTGTTCTGACAACTAACCAATGAGGAGGGTGACAAGACCGCAAGTCACAGTTACGCCGTCTTTTGGATGCTTTAATTCAAAAAACCCTTATTGCTTAGCGCAGAACTGTGTTACAATCGTCTATTACCGCCTTATTACTGAATCATAAACATTTCGCCTTTGCTAATTAGCTCACTCTTATGCTGTGACTCAGTGGCGTAGCGTAAATTTCTGTCGCCCGGGGGCGGGTCGAGGTTCAAATACTCGGTATTCCACCGCCCTACAGACATTGTATGTAATCCAGGACCGATTTACTAAATAAATCTTTAAAATTTGAACAGTTAATTCAAATTTTCCGTGCCGCCCAGGACGGACCCCCCCCCCCCTGCCCCCACCACGCTACGCCACTGTTGTGACTACATTATCGTGCTATCGTGAAGTTTTTTTTAATTTTTTTTTGTTTGTCTCCTTGTCAATCTACGTTTTGTAGAGCAGGACAGAGAATCGAACCTTCGCGGTGTTGCGATAGTGTGGCCGTAGGGTTTAACCAGTGATTTTCAATCTGTGGCTCGCGACACCCGCGGGTCGCGAAGCCTTGCTTGAAGGGGGTCGTCTGAAAAATAAAAGTGGCAAAGTTCTACACACTTTTAGTGAGATTTTTTTCTATTCATAGCCCAAGGGGATCGCAAAAATTTTCAATTTATAAAGGGGTCGCGTATTGTAAACGATTGAAAAACACTGCGTTAGACGATAGAATGCATATAAAATGATGATGTAATGAAATATTAAACTAAATAATACTGAAAATTCACTGTTACCATACACACAGGTCGGTAGAGTATACTCGTCTCAGCTTGTCTGAGTACGGAAATTATTGCTAATCGCTGTCCATTTTCATATCCTCGTGTCCGCCAAGTTTATTTATACTTAATTTAATTTCGCATCGTTAGAGCGGTGGTAGCTCAGTGGTAAGGACACGCGCCTCTTAACCGAGGAGTGCGGGTTCAAACCCAAGCACGCACCTCTGGATTTTTCAAGTCTATGTACGTATTTATACCACTAGCTCGACGGTGAAGGAAAACATCGTGATGTAACCTGCAAATTCAAACAACTTTGGATTTGTAAACATGATCCAAAAATTCCCCTTTCTTAGGGTTACGAAGGTCAGATCGGCAGTCGCTTCAATGTAATTACCAGACTCGCTAAATCCTGGATCATGGTCTAAGCGGACCCTGTCTGAGCACGGGACATAACGCTAGGAAGATGAATTAAATTTCGCTTCGTTTCGATAGTGTCTTTACTCATATATATTAATAAAGTTATAATAAATAATGTAATATTATAATATAATAAATATCCCTATATTATTTTTCAAAATTTACCTAGCCTATTGTCCCATGTTGGTCTGGGACTTAAAAAGAATGTGCTAACTGTGATCCTTGCCTAGCATGTCGTAAAAGGCGACTTAAGTTATATGGGGTTTTAGGTATGTGATTTTGTTGGCGACGAGCTAGCCACTTGTCACTTATTCACAATTTTCCATCTAACCCAGCCCAGTTTTATTTTTGGCTGAATGTGGTTAAAGAAGCCTGCTGCCCCTTTGACTTTGCCTACCCCTTCGGGGATTATGGGCGTGATGTTATGTATGTATGTATAAATATGTGTATTTCAGTGCAAGCAATAAGTGTCAAGATGTAACAAGACAGAATTAGTTATACAATTTAAATAATAAAATAATTTTTGTTTGTTAAACTTTGATAGGATTTTCTAAGGATGCCCACAAATGTCTCCGGCAAAAAAACCTATCTAAATAATAAAAAAAATGTTTTTCGTGCGCGGCATTGCATGCAGGGTGCATGTCATTTATATAGTAGGGTAGTGACGTCATCACATTACTCACTAGCTTTAATGTCACTCTCACAGGTGTCGGAGCCTCCGCAAATCCAAGTACACCCAGCGTCGAGCCAGCCGCGCAAGAGCAATCGCTTCTCAGTGACGCGGAACTACGACTCGATGTACCAGCCGCAGGCGCCGCCGCCCTCGCCGGCGCCCGACAGGCCTGCCACCCCCGACACCAGGCCTGCCACCCCCGACACCAGGCCTGCCACCCCCGACACCAGGCCTGTCACCCCCGACACCAGGCCTGTCACGCCCGACACCAGGCCTGTCACCCCCGAGGATAGGCCTGCGGCGGTACAGGCCATGCCGAGCGCGACGCAGCTCGGGCCTAGTGTTCAAGTTGGGTCTAGTGTGGTTAATGTGGGTCCTAGTGTGGTTCAAGTTGAATCTAGTTCGACGCAAAGTGGGCCTAGTCTTGTTCATGGTGGGCCTAGTGCCGTACAAGCCGGGCCTAGTCTTGTTCATATTGGGCCGAGTGCGGTACAAGCCGGGCCTACTCTTGTTCATATTAGGCCGAGTGCGGTACAAGCCGGGCCTAGTCTTGTTCATGTTGGGCCTAGTTCGACGCAGAGTGGGCCTAGCGCGGCGGTTGCCGGGCCTAGCATACAGCAAATTGTGCCTAGCCCGGTCCATGTCGCCCTCCCCGCCGGTGCTCCCGCGGCTGGCGTTACTGGTGGCCCTTCTGAAAGTTCACTCGTAACGCCAACAGCAAAACTTGGGCCCAGTCCACCCCGCGCCGGGCCCACTCATGCGCAAGTGAAACACGTGCCTGAATCTAATGCCTCCGAAAGCTTTAAAAGTGTAAGTAAAGTTAAAACCGAACAGCAATATAGTCTTAGTGACAAAAGTGATATTAGACGGAGCGAAGTTGCCAAAAATAAGGACATTAGTGATACAGAGAGTATTAAAAGTGATACTATTAGCGCAGATTTAGTTAGTAGCGATGTGTATAAAGACAAATCTGAAATTGTTGAGCGGAATGAGACTGTCAGTGGTGATACTGTGAAGAGTGAGACGAAGATCGTGCAGAACAGCAAAGAGGTGAGTGGGGAAGCTCAGATTGATGTTCAAGTAGAATTGACTGTCAAATGTGCTTCGTCTAAGAACGAACAGAATATATTCGACTTTAGGAATATAGATGAGGTTTGTGCGAAGAAGGGCAAGAACGATGCAGCGATGAAACAGATTGAAGCCATTACCGAAGACTTGGGCAATCTGATTGAGGAGTTTAAGGATTTATCAACGAAGTCTTTAGTGAAGAAGGTCAAGAACGATTGTACTCAGACAGACGATGTAGGTTTAGATACATTTAATGTACCTGTTAATGTTATACGAGATAATGTAGTTCTTAAGAAGAATAAGAGCGAGTCTAGTTTGGATAGTCCAGATTTAGAAGTGTCGCGGTTGATGAATAAGAAGCTGGGTGGGAGTCCGTTCTGCGATAGCAGTTCTTCGTTAGAAATCTCTGGGAGTTCAGTAGAGAGCCTTAATACACTTGACAACCAGCAGAGCCAAGTTAAACCGATGATCGTGTCTTCAGTAGAGTCTGACACGGAGTTGGATAGGAGAAAAACTGACATAGTTCTGTCTACGGAGAGCAGTATAGAGTCTAATACCAGTGAGGTGACGCCAGTGAACAGTAATCTTTTGAACATGTCGGTCAGTTCTAACGAGAGCGTTTCTCCTATTATATTCGGGAAGAGCAAGAAGATACACGATTCTCTGTCTAGCTTAGAGGCTAGTGTCAGTTCTTTGGACTCGGGACGGCATGAGAAAGTGATGGTGACGTCGGCCGACTCCGGCATAGAGTACTCGTTGCAGCATCCGTCGGAGATCAAATACGACAATTCGTCGAATGAGGGCACGTTGACAAACAACTCCAGTTTGAAGGAGACTGTAAAGAAGGACTTGCAAGAGACTATAACGTCTCCGAAACGGACTTCTAGTCTCTTAGATGTGCCGGCGTTAAAGACTAAGGGCTTATCGGAGAGAATGCGGAAGATATCCTGGGTGGCACCGTCACCAAGCTTCCATATACCCAAACCGGAGCCCGAGAAAGAGATCAAGCTTCCTTCTCATCTGGAGAAGCTGCTCAGCCTCTTCCAGCATCCGCTATTCTCCAGATCTTCGAATGATGACGAGAAAAAGTCAGCGTCGAACACTCCGCCGAGGAAAGACTCGTCTCTGACCAGTTCCTTCTGGTCGTGGGGCAGTTCAACGGAGAAAGAGAGGGAAGACGATAAGGATAGAGACAGCTCATCCGAGGCTACTGACTCTACATTATCTGAAAGAGTCCAAGTGTCTTTTGTTGACGAGAGTTTCTCTAAGAAGCTGGACAGCAAGACTCCGTCCACGGACACTGACAACACGTTAAGCGAGTTTCAGACTTTCCAGAACTCGGAGGGAAGCGAATGCTCCCAAAACAGAGTTACCTGTTCCACCGATGATAATTTAGTACAAAAATGCTTAGTTTTAAGGAAAATTGACAGCGGGGGCCCGAACGGGAACGCCACGCGCAGTGATAACACAGATCTCATGAAACCCAACGATATGAATAAAAATTACGACGCGCCAGCAGGCGATAGTAATAGGAATGACGAGGAGAAACTTACTGAGGAAAGAGAGGTCAGGCCCAGGTCTTTTGCGGCTGTGCTCAAGTCGTCAGGATCGGAGAATTCTCTGGACAAGCAGAACAGTCCGGAGACCGGGCAGCCTGTTGATAAGCTGCCGAGCAAAGTCATTCGGAGGATCAAAGAGAATATCAGTCCGGAGAATACTTTGACGTCTAGTATGACCAATACTAAGACGTTAGCGTTGGAGCTTACGGAGAGACAGGTGAAGAATCAGCCGATTGTAAATGCAGTGTGGGAGGTCAAGAATGAACCCAAAGACGAGGTGAAGGTTCAAGATTTGGCGCCGATAGCCACTATTGAGGAGACCTGTGATGAAGGAGATAATGCAGCTTTAGATTTTATAGACGATCCCAAATTTGACGACAAGAATACGTCAGCTGACAGCGGGGTGACCTCGTTAGAAGGGATGGTCGAGGATAAAAAATATGAGAAGGTGGTCCATTCTATGACGACGGAGTTGGAGAATGTGGACTTGGGTAAAGACGCGCTTTCGTATCTGATTTACGAGAATCAGGAGTTCACGCAAAAGCCGGAGCCGAAGCCGAAGCCTCCTCAGGGCTCCTTAGCGCAGGAGCTGCAAGATGCTGAGATCAAGGAGCTATTAGATTTATCTCCAGAGCTGATTATCGACGAAGCTATTGAGGTGCCTGAAGTGTTCACGGCTAAGGAGATAAAGGGATTAAAGACTTCTCCAGTGATACCTGAACGAGCGAAGATTAAAAAGGCGAATTCTTTAGAGGAATTGTCTCAAGAGAACGACAGCCCTAAAGCTAAGACGATAGTGTTCAAAGTCCCGGAAATATCAACGACAACTCCTAGGGATATACCTGAAAGAAGGTCTAGACTTCGCACACGGAGCGGTTCTAGCCCTAAGTCTTTACCTGAAAGCTTGAATAAACCCTGTCCACTTTCGAAAATGGATTCTATACTGTCGAAGAAGAAGAAGAAGGTGTCTTCTCTGGGGAAGATGGCTAAAGATTCGTTGTTAGCTTTGAATATGAGTGAAGACGAGATAGCCGAGTTCAGGAGGTCTTATAAACTGACTTCGGTCGAGAGTCTCAAGTCGTTGGAGTCCGTGTCGGAGGACGCTAACTCTCAGAGCGGCAACTCGGTGGACTCCAGATGTAAAGCTTGCCTGCGGACGTCGCAAGAGAGCTTGATGTCTCTAGACTCGATAACAGAAGACTGCAGGTGTACAGACGATTGTGAGAAACCGGGACACTCAAATAGATAGACCATTTAATTAGTTGTAAACTATTTATACAATTTAACTTTTTGCGATTGGTGCGGGTTGCGGTCGTATGATTTGGCGTGGTTTGCGATAGTGGTAAATTTGAGGTTTTTGGACGGAAAATGTATTATTAAATTAAATTACTAATTGAGATATTTCTCTTTCTAACGTATAGTGAAGCGGCAAAAAAGGAGAGATGTTTGTTTTATCAGTAATTGCTTGTAATCATATTGTATTCGTTGGTATTTCAATTTATCGAATACCAAATGCCGTTAGTCGGATATATTTAACGTTTTTTTTTGTTATAACGGCTACTGTATTGTCTCGTTATTGAACTGAGCATATTTAGTAAAATAACGGATAATTTTTTTATACAGTTTTCCTTAACGATGGAAGCTATTCATTTATAACTTTAACTGATTTTGTTATGATTTAAAGTGGATCAAGAAGTTTTGTGTTCAATAAATCTAGATTCGGCCACTTTCGCAAAGACCGCTAAATTCGCTACGCTCTCCTGTACTATAGGTTGCTACGCGAAGCAGTATGTCTGTATTTGGTATGTTTTTGCTTGGTGTCAAGTGAAATTTAGTTTTTAGTGTGATTTTGTTATGTTATATATATTAAAAGTTGATTTTTAAATCATCTGGCAGTTAACAGTTGACTTATAAATAGTTATAAGTTTACTTAAAAATCCTAAAACAGTTATCAGTTGACTTGTAAGCCGTTAAACAGTTGTCAGTTGACTTAAAAATATCCAAACAGTTTTCAGTCGATTTACAAATCTCCAAACAGTTATCAGTTGAACAGTTTTAGTCGGAGTGTAACAGTTTAACGTAACAAAATCACACTCGAACGCAGTACACGACTTGGTTGTCCTCATTCGCGTGAAATGTTACATAAATTCATCGAAATTCTGACAGTGCGTAAGTCTGGAATGTCTATTTTTATGAGAAACTTGGTGTTGTGAATTACCACAGTCTTCGATGATCGCTATTGGAGCGGGCCTGCCTCTTGGGTTGGGAAAGATCTCACCATTAGAAAGCCCATATACTTCTCTACGACCTTGAGCTTAATTAACTGAAATTCAATTTGCTGCCTTAGGGACCATGAATAAATTACGGCACACGTAAAGAGGGAGCGGGTCTGCGAACTGTGTCAAAGGGTTGGGAGGGATCTAAGTTTAAACTTAATATATCATAATAATTTACAATTTTTACATGTAAAATTGCAAAACATGTAAGAAATTTGTGGATGGCCCCTTAGAAAGATATAAACATACGTTTAAAATACTCTAGGTTGATCTCTGATAAAAGAAGTTTATGATATTTAAAGTTTTATTTTTTTTAATTTAAAAATAAAGAAAACGGTTTTCATGTTTTTGTTTTATAAAAAAGGTCCTTTAATTGCAATGGTGTCAAATTATTTAAATTAAATATATACTCGTCATTAAAATGTAATATAGTTTTATTCTTATTCGCTCCATAGATTGAGTCTATACCTCATACAAATCCTTCTGGGGTTGTGGGCGGGATGAAATGTGTACCACCACACACCTATAGCTATATTAAAGGGATGCAGATTTTTGAATAGTCATAAAAACCGTAGAGCTTAAATGAAAAAGATTATGAATTTCGTGTTAGAATCGTGTCGTATGGCGTTCGCTTCTCTCTGCCTACCCCGCTAGGGAAGTGGCGTGAAGTTTACTTAGTTAGATTTTTGAGAATGTGTCGTAAATCGAAATGAGGTATTTTCTTCTGATTGGTCGAAGAAACTGTGGTAATTTTGTTCATCGATGGCGTCATGTTGTAAACGCCAAATATTGCCTTGAGTACTGTCAGAATTTCAGTGATAATAAACCATTATTTAGATGTAAAAATATATTTAAAATACCGCATCTGAGAACGTAATATTTTTATAAACTCCGACACTTTGAATAACATTACAGTTTTGTAAACATGGGTGTTATAATTGTGCCAACTCGTTTAATACAAGATTTTATGGGCTCGATTGGTCAAATACCATAGCCACAGGTTCGAATCCCGCTAGGTGCAAATGTGTGATGGACATGGACATATGTGCTCGAGAGGATGTTTATAAACGTTTTTAAGTATGTCTAGTATTAAAAGTATATATTATTAGTTTGAGGGCTAGGCAATTGGTTTCAGTCTGAGAAATTTATTTAATACAAATCTATTGAAATAGTTTCCTAGCATTGTCTTGTAAATAGTTGTATATGCAAGTCAAAGAGGCAGTTAGCCCCCTTAACCACATTGAGCTATAATAAAGCTGGGATGGGTTAGATGGAAAAATGTGAAAAAGTAGTGACAAGTGGCTAGCTCGTCGCCTACACAATCACACACCCAAAACACGATATACTATTATTCGTCTTTTACGACATGCTAGGCAACGGACACAGTTGACACATTATTTTTAAGCCCCAGACTAACATGGGACTAGTTTTTTAAAGTTGATTAACTTGATTATACCTTAAAGTTTGAAGTATCTTGTATTATGCGATTTGGCAATAAAAATAAATCTTACAATCGAGTTACTGTTATCATACATGCTAATATTATACAGAGGAAAGATTCGATTGTTTGTTTGTTTGTATTAAATATGCCCCGAAACTACTGGACCGATTTTTAATTTTTTTTCACCAATGGAAAGCTACTTTATCAGCGAGTAACATAGGCTATATTTTATCCCCGAATTCCCACGGGAACGGGAACTACGCGGGGAAAACCGCGGGGCGCTGTTAGTAGTTTAATCATTTGAATAGTGTAGATTCTAGGTTGATCTCGAATTATAAAAATGTCTAAAATTGTTCATGTATGTAATTTAATTTTGTATCTTATATCAGAGTGTGGCTGTTAATATTAAAGTTATTTTTAACAAGCTGTATTCAGTTCAGTGTAAAACATATTATTGACATGATTAAGTAGTGAAATCTCCGGTCGGTCAGAATTGGAAGCGAATTTTTGACATTTAATATATGCTTAAATTGAATGAAATGTCAACAAATTCACTTCTTCAATAGTATGTTCGATAAGAATGCAATTCTTTCGTAAATACATCTGGGTCATATATGGAGATGAGTTTGACCTATATTTTGTGACCAAATTATGTTAAAATATGCATTGCTGTACGCAAATCATGTTCATTTTACTTTTAAAATACTCCATGTTGATCTCTGAAATTGAATTTTGTGCTAAGTTCTCAAAATAGTTTTCTATCATACATATTTCAATTGTGTCAATTGATTTTATATTTATCTATTGGCCTTTCAGCAAATATAACATATATAATGGTAATATGAACGACGTATTAAGCACTTCAGTGATACGTCACTGACTAAACGTTGATATCCAATCGAAACTTGACTACTTTGGACCAATCAGCGTCTAGCTATGCATCCGTCAAATCTAGTAAGCCAACCAGAGCATAATCTGCATCATTCTCAAACAAACTTAATCATATTACCAGTCTATTGGTTATATACTCAATATTACTTGGACACTTAAAGTTAATGAGACGGCTTAAATAGGTAAATATAACTTCACAGTAAATGCCAGTTAAAGATGTTTCAAAAAATATGTAATAAATATCATCTGAATGTCATATGTCGTTACATAATTTAATATATAATTTATTATATATTTTTATGTAATTAAAGATAATCAGGCTTGACTTTTATGGAACACTTATATCTTAAACCAAGGTTTTTTAATCTGGAATTTAGACAGAATTCAGGGGATACATAATATAATTTTTACTTTCTCTGTGGAGATAATCATTGTTGAATTGTTTACCTAGAACAGAGGTGGCGAACCTTTTTCAATTAAACGTGCCAAACTGTCTAAAACGTCGATATAATTGGTGCATTAAGTGCTCATAAAGCAGTTGACGTGGATGTAATTGTCAAACATTTGTTGGTACATTTGTTATCTCAAAGAAAATGCGTGCACACCATTTTGTGAAATGTGCCACATGTGGCACACGTGCCAATGGTTCGCCACCCCTGCCTAAGAAACAACAAAAAAATTAAAAAGGTTTATTAAGCCATCCATAACGAGTTTACAATTAAAAAGTACTAAGTAACACGACTTATCGTAGTACTTTGTACTTTTTAATACAATTTAGTTGAGGGTACATTGATATTTAATATTTTTGACACGTTGAATATGGTCCTTGATTTGAATAAGATTGTGAAACCTTGTTGTATTAAGACTTCGAAGACTTGACACATTCAGTCAATGGTATGTTTCTACAAAGCCCGACACTTATATTTATTTTATTATCTCATTAAATTGTAACTTGGTTTCAATGCTTAGAGAGCGTAAACTTATCAGATGACTTGAAGAGTGTAGAATTATATTGTGGGCTCAAAATCTCTCCATACGTTCGCAGATCAACGGTAATACTTCAACAATTTGAGTGTTTGTTTGTTTGTATAAGTAGGGATGACGGCTATGATCTGAGGGAGGAGTCGTTGTTTTTAAAATTATTACGTACTTAGGTCGGTGAACATTGGGAGCGAGGCGATAGCGAGACTGAAGCTATATAATTGTCTATGTGTTTACTTGTTAATATGATTTTATATTTCTAATGCAGTGCTTAAAAACGCAACTAAGCATATATTTACAGACATAATACGGAAAACCCTTTGCGTAACTGCACCTATAAATAGTTTTGCCCTTATAGAGACAATTACCAGGTTTGAACCACCTGTCTGCGTTCAAACATCAGTGGGGTGTTGCTGGTAATATTACTCCGATGTTTTTTGCCACCATGTTCCGAATATCGTGTGAATTTATAAATGGTCCTTAACCGATATACATTTGCTATTTAATATATATTCAGATGTTAACAGCGGCGGAATTACCGCATTACTGATATGGGGCCCCAGATCTGCAGAGGTCCCACAGCTGTAAACTGTCGTAAAAGTTGTCTTCAGTCAGTTATTATGTTAGTGATCAAAGTGCTGGCCACCACATTCGTTAAGGGTCCTTGAACTGGACTATATTGATATACAGGAATGTTTACCCTCAATTAGTTTTATCTATGGCTGAATGAGGCTAAAGGGGCCTGCTTCCCTTTTGACTCTGCCCATCCCTTCGGGGATTATGGGCGTGATGCTATGTAAGTAGTTTTATCAATGTTCTACATGCTGAAATTTTAGTATTGATTGATTTTCATTTATGTGTGAAAATCATTGTCCTTAAACAATTATCATATCGTTTGCTTGACTGAGAGCTTAAGTAATAATTAACGTGACTTAATTATTACTTCGTTCAATTTTGAATTTGGTAAATGGTGCTTGCTTGTCATGTTAATTCTGAAAAACAAATAGTGATTTATATTATCTGTCTAGCTAACGCCTAGCTTGCAGTGTACGCGAACGCTGTAAAAAGTGTGTATAGATATGTCTAAAAACTCAGATTTTATATAAATATTATATAAAAATAAGATGTTTTATTAATAAATCCTTAGCCTTTATACACATATTGGGTATAAAATAAAGATCCAGTAACAACTATATGTACGAAGTTAGATTTCCAATTTAAAAAAGAAATATATAAGTGTTTATATAATATCATGTAAGTGTCAATATATCAAATTGATATATTGACGATTTTCTTCAAAAGTTTATTGTAATTGTAAAGTATAATGCTTAGAGTGTTGTAATAATGGTATTTTCGTGATTTTGAAATTTGCAAGCGTGTGTATAATATTTGAATATTATAAATAAATAAAAGAGGAGGTTTAATTCTTAACTTGAAAAGAGACTTTTATTTTACCTTGTTCGGGAGCAGTTGACTGGCCCGTTGGTCGAGTGGTCAGAGATCCTGGCTACTAAACAGAGGGTTGCGGGTTCGAATCCCGCTAGGGGCAAATGCTAAACATGGACATCGGTGCTCGAGTCATGGACGTTTATAAACGTATTTAAGTATGTCTATCCGTTCACCTAATATCCATAGCACAAGCATGATGCTTAGTTTGGGACTAGGGAATTGGTGTGTCAGCCTGGAGAATTTATTATTACTATTATTGGCGACAAATTAACCTAAGGCATGTCTGGTCAGTCACATACATTTTAGATTTCGTATAGACTTGACACAGACAGATGTCGCTACAGGCATTATTTAGACTGATTGAGAGATAAAACCGAATAAAAACGTTATTATTTCACTTTAAAAAATGATTTTTTCATAAAATAAGTTATTTTACGTCATTTCTTAGATAATTTAATAAATTTAGGTGAAAAATATGAATAATCTTTGTTTTAAAACCATGAATTTTACACAGATGATGTATTATTACTAAGAAACAACTAACCTGTGCTTGTAGCGCCATCTTGTATTTTTCCTGACAAACAGACTAAACTTTGCTGTAGTTCCAATCACTCACCACTGTCGCTGTTCTTGCGCGAGTTATAGCAGTAACTTTTCAAATATGGGCAGTGACCCTCTGTTGTACGTACGTAGTATATTATTACTATGTGCCTAAGGTAAGTTAAAAGTAATGAAAAGTTACTTTTACACAATTTTACATTTTACCCAGCTCGCTAGACACAATACTGTAGTACATGAGTACTTTACAGCTTGACGTTTCGGCCGTGTTGCAACAACGTGGTCACAAGCGGACTTTAAGCTGTATGTACTCTGTACATAATGCATATCGCGTTTGGTACCATTAGGTTGCCTGAGCCTGTCCGCCGGAACGGAGCAAGGTAGCGGAGCGGTCAGCTCGTTAAAAATCGATGTGCCTGTGGACCGAGGGACCAGTCCTGGGATTCGCCAAAAAAAATCTACCAATATTTAGTAGTAGTCTTAAAATAATTGTAGAACCTATCCAGGAATTTGTAAAAGTAACAATAAAAAATCTATACTTATAATAAATCTGTAGAGAGGTCAATTCTGTACATGAAATATATTTTCAAAATAACTATCAGGGGGTGATTAGTGATCGATACTGATGCCAAAAATGCAATCAGTAAAATTTGTGTCTGTCTGTCTGTCTGTCTGTATGTTCCTTATAGAAACAAAAACTACTCGACGGATTTTAACGAAACTTGGTACAATTATTCTTCATACTCCTGGGCAGGTTATAGTATACTTTTCATCACGCTACAATCAATGTTGATGTATGTTATGTTATGTCTGAGAATGGAGGTGTATATGGTAAAGATTGCATTATGAAATAATTAGTATACCATTAATTATATTTATTCGACTACAGGCGTTAATGCCCGTACAAGCCCATGTCTCCGTATGCGCCTAGCTCCCAATTCTTGTCAACAGGCCATTGTTGCTGGAAGCGCTGAAAGTTTTAATTAAAATTAGGTTGGCGGCCTTTTTCTAGATGTAATAATTGAATTAAATCTAGAAAACTTCACTGGGTGGGCAAAAAGGCACGCCTTAAAATTATGAAGGTATTATTTTAACTAATGGTTTTATTGATCTGTGATTCAAGAAACAAATATAAATTTTCCTAAGAAATTTTTTATGTAAGTAGTTTAATTTATTACATTAATAGATAATATAGGTGCCGCAGGCAATTTGTATAATTTCGTCCTTTACATACGGCGTCGTCAGTTTAAAAACGCTCGCAGTTATGTTTTATGCCAAAGGCAAAATGTATATTGCGGTCATTATATAGTATGCCGTAAATATTCAGTTTAGGTCAAGTTAGGTAGTAGTTAAAATAATAGGTACGACGACGAGCGAAGCGAGGAGGAGTGTTAGGTACAACTGCGACCCTACAGCCAGAACCGACGAAGAACAACCAACGTCGAAATTATAACAATTGACCTAGTAATAGCCTACGGTATAATACATACCTAACTGCAAGCGTTTTTAAACTGACGACGCCCGATAGATACATACTTATAGGTCAAGCTAGTGAAGGCGTGTAAAAAAAAGAAAAATCATTTGTTGATTTTCCTTTTTATTTAAAGAGCTACAGATTGGCGTCAATTTACCTTACATCCCTACATTATGCTACTTCAGTGTCAGGCTAACGCCACAGGAGCGCTGGTATTCTGGCGTGACCCATTATCTCCAGTGTGGGCTAATCCTTG
Organism: Glyphodes perspectalis; assembly: GCA_951394215.1. Taxonomy (NCBI): domain Eukaryota; kingdom Metazoa; phylum Arthropoda; class Insecta; order Lepidoptera; family Crambidae; genus Glyphodes; species Glyphodes perspectalis. The sequence goes on from OX596228.1 coordinate 1,628,799, forward strand.
TCGAGATTGGCCGCCGTGAATGAAACCGGTTAAGAAAAAAATAAGTACATACCTTTCCCGATGTGTGACGAAGGCCTTCTACTCCCAGTCGCTTCATGAGGTGCTCCTCGCGAACGCGACTTTTCAGCTCCTGTTCTTCCGCCATGCGAGCGACTGGATACCAGCGGAAGATGGAATTAGTATCACTTACTATTACATATATAACATCACGTAATCCCCGAAGGGGTAGGTTGAGCCATAGAGACAGCAGCCCCTTTAACCTTAATCAGCCAAAAATCAAACTGTACTGCGTTAGATGGAAAATTGTGAAAAAGTAGTGACAAGTGGCTAGCTCGTCGCCTACTCAATCACATACCCAAAACCCTATATTCGCTGGGTGCGAAGTACTAGGTGGGGGTAATATAATCTATCGCAGCGCTCATGGTGGTCAAAAGTAGAAATAATGTAAGCTCTGTCATCAGATGTATCTGTCAATAGCAAAGCGATTCTACATAATACATTTTAATATCATTAATTAATCGCATTAGTCCGCTAACAAAAATGAGTCACAGTAGTTGTTGTGTTGTAAACTGCAAGAATACTGGCAGAAATAGTAAATGCAAGTTTTACCGATTCCCAAGAGCTACTTGGAAACTTGAACAATGCAAGAAATGGATAGCTGCCGTCAAGAGAATTGAGTAAGTAACATCATAACCACATTAAAATCCTGTATTTGATATTAATCAAAGAATCTATTTTACCTATTTAAATTCACTGAACTATTATTACTAGCGTATGGAACCGACGCAGAGAACAAGTTTTTTGCGCCGTGTGTTGTTGCCGATCGGCATCAACTCGTTTAGTCACTCGCCTACGTTCACGGCATTCACACGCGTAAGCGCCATGAAATTCACAGCGTTTACGACGTTTTGGTCGCGAGAAAAATGTACTCTATGAGCGATCTAGCGCTGCGTGTTTTAATAGCTTAATTAGACGACAATTATTAGTTTTAGCGCTGCAAATGTTGAAACACGCTCAGTCCATGCTTCGTGATAATATTTTTGTTTGACATAGCTTCTCTATACGTAGTAATAATAGCTCAATGTTTAAATTCAACTTTGTTTCAGTGCTGATGGATTGCCATGGTACCCAAGAACAAATGATTTAATATGCAGTGCTCATTTTATTGGTGGTAAGAAATCAGACGAGTCAGCCAGTCCCAGTTATATACCGACGATATTTCCTTCTGTCTATCGTTCAAAAATACCAAATGAATCTGCAGATATGTCCCGGTACAAACGTTTAATGAAAAAGAGAAAGAAGAATGAATTATTTAACACATTTACATTTGAATTATTTAATTATTTAACATTTTACGTTTAAAACCGTTTTGTAAGGTGGCAAAGTAATAGATGTTTGTCTTATGATGAGAGCGTGAATTATTGAACTCTGCCCTTATTTTGTTCTTAATTCTTCTACATCTCGGACATGTCCAGCATATACCAACAACTTTCCGGTTTGTGAATGTGATTGGAATTTGATATTGTGAGTAACCTTAGTGAATAACACTCACAAACCCGGTCTTCAAAACAATACTCATTTCGATCTGAAAACGATATTTAATTTATTACTAGCTATACAGGAACATTTAAATATATTTTCTGTTATATAATGAAACCATTAAAGTAGCTTTTTCTTTTTGTTTTACTGTAAAACTACAACTATAAATGAAGTAAACAAACCCTGACACAATCAAAATTAAACACACTTTTTGGACTTACCTCATTTGATTTGAATGACCAAAATGATTTCAATACCTTTTTTCCACCCAAATCGTGGTATCACAACAGTTTATTAGTCGAAAATGTTTGTTAATTTTTTCATTTAGATATTTATTCACAAATATACGACCTACATGTCAATGTGACAGAGCCCACAAAGTTGTAGACGCTAGTTGGCGCTGTAATCGCGCACAGAGCCAATACCATTAGTCGCCTTTACGACATTCTAGGCAAGAACCACAGTTGGCACATTCTTTTTAAGCTCCAGACCAACATGGGACAAATAATAAGTAGGTAAAAGGTTTAAATTCAGCCCTCAGACTCACTGATCTTCAAGTCACCGTCGCGCATGTACCGGCGGCGGGTGGTCGACCGCCTCACGTAGCGCGGGTCAGGGTTCAACTCCTCGTCGTCTAAGGCTTCTAACACATGGATCAGCTTGTCTATGTCCACCTGTAAATGAGAGGATCTGTGATCTCCTCAACGATAGAATCAAGGAGATTTTGTAATGTGCCAAATAAACATTTATTCTATTCTATTCTATTCTATTCTAAAGATTTTTGGGCAGGAGCAATACCGCCTTTACCATAAGGACACGCGGGGCGCGTGCCCAGTGCCCCAAGGCCCGGAAGGATTGACAATTTGTGTGTTTTCCAAACGTTTAAGTTGCCACCCATTGTTTCACCCGCATAGTTCCCGTTCCTGTAGGAATATGGGGATAAAATGTAGCCTACGTTACTTCCAGATAATGTAGCTTTCCAATGGTGGAAGAATTTTTTAAATCGGTACAATAGTTTTTGAGTTTATTTATTACAAAATACACACACACACAAAAATACAATACTTTCCTCTTTATAATATTAGTATAGAGTATAATAATAATAAGCCATCTCTTCCGAAATTTTTGGACATTACATAGTTAAACCAAGTATTTAAACATGTTAGTATTTTCTTCATAGAATGTCTCTTATTTCAGCGTGTCTCTAACATAGGCCTACTCCAGTTTCCATTGGCGTCTATTGCCGGTCACTCTTCTCCAGTTCGAACCTGCCATCAGCTCATCCTCCCATCTCACGCGTTGCCTTCCCATGCCTCCTTTTCCGTCTCTGGGTAACATTCGGTAACCCTTTAGCTCAACTTGTCCATTAGATCTCGCGTCATATGACCGCCTACCGCCACTTTTATCATATAGTCTAATGCAGGGTTTCTCAAACTTATCTCTCCACGTACCCCTTTTAAAGTCTCCACAGGACGGCGACTAGACTAGAGACCCCTAGACTCCCCCCCCCCCCACTCAGAGTAGATTCCAGACAGTACGTTCAGTAGCTCGCCCGCCGACAAGCGTGTCGCGCGGGCCGTGCGACACGCTTGTCGGCGAGCGAGCTACTCACCCGTGCGGCACGGGTAAGTCGTTCATCCTCCATTACGTAAATCTTCCCGCGAACCCTCTATGATCGAATGGTGAACCCCCAGAGGTTCGTGTGCCCCCCTTTGAAAAACGCTGGTCTTGGGCACTCACCTCTATCGCATGAACATGCTCCATGACCGAAATGTAGTGAATCGGCGGGAAGTCGTACCCAATGCCCGAGGGGAAGAAGACGGAGCGCTCCGAGTGCTTGTCCCGGTACTCCCGGTAGAACTCCAGCATGCGTCGGTATCGCTCCCGGATGTTACCTGCCACAAGTATTCATAGAAATAGAAATAGAAATATCTTTATTCATGCAGGCTCCACAAAATCACTTATGAATAGTCATAATATTACAAAAAATGATTCTACCGCCATAAAATAATAAATTCTCTAGACTGACACACCAATTCCCAAGTTCCAAACTAAGCTTGCCCTTAGGCGAACGTTTTTACTCGAATCGTTTTTAAACATATTTAAGTACTTATGTCTAACTTAAATATGTTTAAAAACGATTCGAGTACAAATCTCCATGTTCATCACACAAAACATTTGCCCTAAGCGGGATTCGAACCCGCGACCCTCGGTTCGTGGCCAGGATCTCTGACCACTCGACCAACGGGCCTGTCAATAATAAATAATTCAACCTTACCTCATTTTGACCAAATAATATTTACATAACCTTTTAAAAAGTTACGCCCTAAAAACTGTATGGCGCGCGCGCACCCCTTGTCACTAGGTGACAAGGTCGTTTAGTCCAGTAAGTATGGTTTCTAATAAGCGCAAATACCACGCGCTGTAGGGTACCTAACAACGAGGCAACACAAGAAGCTAGTAACTTCGTGAATTTAATATATACCATTGATGCTATTAACAATTCTGTATTTACAAACAGTTTTCGTATTTATATAATTAAATAAGGTTGTTTAATAATAAAAATCCATGATGGGGATCCAAGGGGGGACAGGTGGAGGGTCAGCTGCCCCCGGTCAATAACGTTGTATTCGCCCTGGACCAATAAAATATAATGTTTTTATTTATGTCTTACCCATAATAAGGCCTATATCAAACGCGAGATAGAACGAGTGGTCTTCCCTGATCTCATTCAGTTGGCGAATCTTCAGCTGCGCCTCAATGATGACCTCCTTGGTAACGTTTAACATGCGCATCTTGTCCGACCACCCCATTCGGTCGCTCAGGTGATGGGTGCTGCTGTAGTAGTCTCCCAAGACTGTGTGCTGGACACCTGGAGAGACACACGCATGACTGGTCCGGTATGGTCCTTGTTGGTCTCGGATTAAAAAAAAATGGGCCAACTGCGTTTCCCTGCTTAGCAGATCATTAAGGAGCGATTAATGGTGTTTTAGATTTTGGTTTGAGACTATTTAGATTACCTAGCTTGTCATTACTTTGTCACTATTTTCCGTCTCATCTTATTCAATTTAATTTTTGACTGACTGTGGTTTAAGAAGCCTTTCTCTCGGTAGACTCTGACCTCGGCGATTTCAAGCGAATTTGTAGATATGTACCTACGCAGGACTAGATCTATTTTACTGGCTTTTTGGCCTGAGACCCAAGACCCCTGGGAGATAAAGGTCCCCGTTGAAGACAATACAAAAACGAGACAAAAAAAAATATATACGGTCGAATTGAAAACCATGATCCAAAAATTGTCTGGTTCCCTTATCTTAGGGTTACGAAGGTCAGATCGGCAGTCGCTTCAATGTAATTACCAGACTCGTTAAATTCTGGATCATGGTCTAAGCACGGGACATAACGCTAGGAAGATGACGATGGTCGAATTGAGAACCTCCTCCTTTTTTGGAGTCGGTTGAAAAACTGCGACGTGCAAAGGAATTTGTTTCAAATCTACTTGCAGAAATAAATCATTTCATTTTATTTCAATCCACATATCTATCGACTGGCTCGATGGCGCATTCAGTAGTGACCCTGCCCTATGCGCCAAGAGTTGTGGGTTCGATCCCCAGGACAAACATTCATGTGATGAATACTTGTGTTTGTTCTGTCTCTGGGTGTTAATATCCAATATTTAAGTATATATTTGTAATACCACTGTTGATTCTGATACCCGTAACGCAAGTAACTTAAGCTACTTACCTCGGAGTCAGATCAATGTTTGTGATGTGGTCTGATATTTATTTATTATATTTGTCGAGCATAACGAGGGTCACAACTAGAAGTACCTTGAAGATAACCATTATGGACCATTTAAGATCCGCCCCTGTATGTAGATATGAATGACCGGCCTACCTTGACCGGAGAATCTATATGGAAAACCATACATAGCCCGTAGTCACGCCCGTAATCCCCGAAGGGGTAGAGTTAACGACATGTACCTCTAAGTAACACAGTTGGCACATTCTTTCAAGTTCCCAGGTTCCTTCCCCAAGCGATTCACTATCACATCTATACAATATTATAATAAGGAAAGATTTTTTTGTTTGTTAGTTTGTATTGAATAGGCTCCGAAACTACTGAACTGATTTGAAAAATTCTGTCGCCAATAGAAAGCTACTTTATCAGCAAGTAACATAGGTTATATTTTATCCCCGTATTCCCACGGGAACGGGAACTACGCGGGTGAAAAGTTTTAATAAAACTCACAAGAAAAAATTAAAATCCACCTCATGTTGATGACGGTATATAATCTAATAATAAAATAATGAAATTTAATTGCCTATTTATTAATTAACAAATTTTATTATGTCATAAAATAGTTTACGTCCGTAAATAATTGGTATTTCAAATTATGTACTTTCATAGTGTGTTCAAAAATATTGACCGTTTGGAAGCATGGTAGTTTTTGGTTTAACAATTTTACTGATATGTGAGTAATGATTCAATTCGAATCCCGATTGAGGTAAACGTTCGTCTGATATAGTTTTTTTTTGTTTTCAATTGACTTTTAATCGGATATGGGTAACATTTGTCTCATAACACCAAGAGATCTCAAGGTTCAAATCCCAGATCACACCTACCCTCAAAAGTTCGTAGCTATTTCAATATTGAAATTACTAAGTACCAGCCCGGAATCAGGAAGTTGGCGGGTTACCACATCCATGACTCGCGAAGATACTTATTAAGCCATATCTGTCCCGAGCCTGACCTCCGGCTGAAATGCAGGATCAGAAATCTTTATTATATTCCTGAAAAAAAACACTTTTTTTGTAACGAACTAGTAAAAAAAGAAGGACTCCGCGCTGTCATACTACAGCCACCCTAATGCATGTGTGAGTGAGAGTCAAAGTCAAAGTCAAAATACTCTTTATTTATATAGGTTTGAAACAAACACTTATAAATCGTCAATTCAACAGGAAAATCAACTAATAATATGAATCTACCACCGGTTCGGAATGACTTAGGGATACAAGATATCGGCAAATTTAGAGCGCTCATGTCATTGCGTGTCTAGTTTCGCAGATGCCTAAACGTCTAGTAAGTGGCGCGGAGTCCTTCTTTTTTTAGTAGTCCATGTTTTTGTTTCATGTCTTTATATTAATAAAAGTGCGTTATTAATATGCTATGCTCCGTCTGTAGGTGTCCGCTCGTCCCTCCAGTTCCAGGATTACTTCGGGCAAAAATTTAGCTCGCAGTATAACGCTTTTCGCGCTCCGAGAAGAATCATCCTGGTTTGTTCCTTTTAAAAATAAAAGGTAATGAATGGAAATCATTATCTTTATTTGACTGGCCCGTTGGTCGAGTGGTCAGAGACCCTGGCCACGAAACCAAGGGTCGCGGGTTCGAATCCCGCTAGGGGCAAATGTTTCGTATGATAAACATGGACATTTGTACTCCAGTCATGGATGTTTATAAACGTATTTAAGTATGTCTATCCGCCTAGAATCCATAGTACAAGCATAAGCTTAGTTTGGAACTAGGGAATTGGTGTGTCAGTCTGGAGATATTATTTATTTATTTATGTAAGATTAAAAAAAACTGATTCTTTTAGAAGGTGATGTTAGGAGCCATACAACATACATACAAGCTTTTTGCTTGTATGAAAAGGATCATGAATGTTGAAGAGGCGAGTGAGGTGTGTAAGGATCGTACCATATGGCGTTCGGTTCTCTCTGCCTACCCTGCTAGGGAAGTGGCGTGAAGTTTTAATTTTTTGTTAGTTAGTTAGTTAGATTAAAAAACACATATAAGTCGGATGACTGCTTCGTCGTTGAACAACCAAGAGGTTTCCGGTTTGTGTCTGTATATTTCAAAATTGAAATTACTCAGTAAAAGTCCGGTGTCTGAAAGTTGGCGGTTTAATCACCCTCGTGCCTCGGAAAGTACGTTAAGCCGTTGGTCCAGTGCCGTCTCACTGGACTATGAGAGTGAAGGAATAGAAGTGCACTTGTGTTTGCGCACACACTTGCGCACTATAATACGCAGTTTGGATAATTCTTGTTGAGATTGGCCACCATGGCCGATATCGGTTGGTTCTTGCCTAGTATGTCGTAAAAGGCGACTAATGGTTTACGGGCATTTGGGTATGTGACTGAGTAGGCGACGAGCTAGCCACTTGTCACTCCTTTTTCACAGCTTTCCATCCAACCCAGCCCACTGTCCCATGTTGGTCTGGGACTTAAAAAGAATATGCCAACTATGGTTCTTGCCTAGCATGTCGTAAAAGGCGACTAATGGTATATCGGGTTTTGGGTGTGTGATTGTGTAGGCGACAGGTTAACCGCTTTTCACTGCTTTTTTACATTTGCCAACTAACCCAGCCCGACTTTATTTTTGGCTGAATGTGGTTGAAGGGGCATGCTGCCCCTTTGACTCTGCCTATTCCTTCGGGGATTATGGGCGTGATCAGCATATGTATGTATGTATGTTGGCAGCTGATGGAGCAGTACGTGCACGAGGCGGAGCAGCGCGCGGGCGAGATGCACGAGATGCGCTTCATGTACGAGGAGTCGCCGCACTACGAGCTGGGCTACGTGTTCCACGAGGTCGTCGACCGGTGAGCTGACTCAGAGCGCTGCGCTGACTCACCTGATTTACCGAGTTGACTCACGAGTCATGGCGCAGCGCTTCAAAGTGAACTTTTGTGTCTCTGAGATGCCCGTGCTTAAGCTACTTACTTCGGAGTCAGATCAATGTATGTGATGTCGTTGAATATTTATAATTATTAGATTTCGGACCCGGGTCATGTTAGTCTTAAGGCGACTCATGCTATCTTTAGACCACCTTTACGGCATGACGATATATTTGCATGTATAATGATCTGATGATAAGTATTTTAAATGATACAGCTACCGCAAAATGGTCTGGCACGTCCGCCGGCCGATGGAGTTCCAAGCGGACAACGTGTTCATGACGCTGAAGCACACAGAGAGCATCCAGAACCTGTACTTCGACATCTACCACCTGGTCCACATGATGCACGAGATATACCTCAAGTACGCTTACATGCCGGAGTTCCAGAACCTGGGCGCCGATATAGACGTGCAAAAGGTGAGTTAGATATTGAGGTACTGAGTTAAGCAGGAAGTTACTGAGTTGTCACAATGAGTTACTGAGATGACTCAATGTGTTACTTAGTTGACTCAATGGGTTAGTTAGTTGATTTAATGGGTTACTTAGTTGACTTAATGGGTTACTTAGTTGACTTAATGGGTTACTTAGTTGACTTAATGGGTTACTTAGTTGACTTAACGGGCTACTTAGTTGACTCAATGAGTTACTGAGTTGACTCAATGAGTTACTGAAGTGACTCAATGAGTTACTGAGTTGACTTAATGGGTTAGTTAGTTGATTTAATGGGTTAGTTAGTTGATTTAATGGATTACTTAGTTGATTTAATGAGTTACTTAGTTGACTCAATGAGTTACTGAGATGACTCAATGTGTTACTTAGTTGACTCAATGGGTTAGTTAGTTGATTTAATGGGTTACTTAGTTGACTTAATGGGTTACTTAGTTGACTTAATGGGCTACTTAGTTGACTCAATGAGTTACTGAGTCGACTCAATTAGTCGCATAGTTGACTCAATGAGCTACTGAGATGACTCAATGTGTTACTTAGTTGACTCAATGGGTTAGTTAGTTGATTAATGGGTTACTTAGTTGACTTAATGGGCTACTTAGTTGACTCAATGAGTTACTGAGTCGACTCAATTAGTCGCATAGTTGACTCAATGAGCTACTGAGATGACTCAATGTGTTACTTAGTTGACTCAATGGGTTAGTTAGTTGATTAATGGGTTACTTAGTTTACTTAATGGGTTACTTAGTTGACTTAATGGGCTACTTAGTTGACTCAATGAGTTACTGAGTCGACTCAAGTAGTCGCATAGTTGACTCAATGAGTTACTGAGATGACTCAATGTGTTACTTAGTTGACTCAATGGGTTAGTTAGTTGATTTAATGGGTTACTTAGTTGACTTAACGGGTTACTTAGTTGACTTAATGGGTTACTTAGTTGACTTAATGGGCTACTTAGTTGACTCAATGAGTTACTGAGTCGACTCAAGTAGTCGCATAGTTGACTCAATGAGTTACTGAGATGACTCAATGTGTTACTTAGTTGACTCAATGGGTTAGTTAGTTGATTTAATGGGTTACTTAGTTGACTTAATGGGTTACTTAGTTGACTTAATGGGCTACTTAGTTGACTCAATGAGTTACTGAGTCGACTCAATTAGTCGCATAGTTGACTCAATGAGTAACTGAGATGACTCAATGTGTTACTTAGTTGACTCAATGGGTTAGTTAGTTGATTTAATGGGTTACTTAGTTGACTTAATTGGTTACTGTAAAAAGAGTGACTACCGAGTTTCTTGTAGAATCAGCATCAAGAATCGGTGGTAGATTCTATTAGATTCCGGTTTAGATTTTCAAGTGCTTTTTTGAAGCCTACTTATATAAATACATTTTAATTAATTAAATTGTGAATTTATTAAAGGTGTTAGAAGAGCAACTAGCTATGAAAGAGAAGGACCGCCTGGAAAGCAGAGACAGGAAGAAGACAGAGCGGTTCTACAAGAAGATGCAAGAGTTAGCCTCAGCGCAAGGCGGCAAGCTCGAAATGGCTCAGAAGAAGAAGCAGAACAAGCTATGGCCTATTGACTACGGCTGGGAACTGGAGGATTGGTGGTGAACATATTGCTGCAAAATCACGGACTAGTAAAAAATAAGGATTCCGTGCTACTAGACGTTGATGCTCTGCAGGTGCTCCAACTTAAAACGTAACTTTCGTCACACATAAGCGCTCCAAATGACAGATTTCCGATATCTGGTATCCATAAGAATCTTTCTCACACATGCATAAACGTCGCTTCTCGGTGTAGTATGACAACGCAGAGTCTTTCTTTACCAGTCCGTGCGCAGATTAAATAAATCATGCTAATATTATGAATGGGAAAGATTGGATTCTTTGTTTGTTTTTTTGCTCCAAAACTACGGCCGATTAGATAAATTCTTTCACCCATGGAAAGCTACTTTATAAGCGAGTAACATAGGCTATATTTTCACCGTATTCCCACGGGAACGGGAACTACGCGGGTGAAACCGCGGGGCGCTGCTAGTATTTATACTAATATTATAAAACTAACATTATAAAGCTAAAGAGTTTGTTTACTTACGCGCTAATCATAGTAACTACTAATCCGATTTAAAAAAATATTTCAGTGTTAGATAGCCCATTTATCGAAGAAGGCTATAGGCTATATAACAATAACCATAAACGCGAGTGGAACTGCGGCCACAGCTATAGTCCATTTTTTTTAGCATTAGAAAGAACAAAATTTGAGTATTTTATGGTACACATTAATTTAACAAACAAAACGTAACATCGTGAAAAGTTTACACTAAAAAAGACCTTAAGAAGCAGAAGTTGCAAACTTGTGGAACGAAACGTTGTCAGTTTGACACGACAAAATTAAAAAGTACATGCCGATGTTGTAATACGTACCATATTAAGTGATTTTTGAAAATGGTCGCTTAATATGACCACCATTTGCAACAATACCGGCAAAATGTCAACGTCACTGGGAATCATCCGATTCTTCATCTTCCGATGATGATTAAATATTTATGTAGAATCTATACTATGATCCATAATTTCAATTTTATCACAGTAGGACGATGACTGTACAGTCAGCGTCACGTCGAGTTACCCATTACCTTTGCAAAATCACCCGTACTTTCATGACCATACGGTCACAGGGGGAGTAACTGTACTTGTTCGTGGTTCCACCGTGTAAGTCCTCCCTAGGGTCTCTACTTACTATGAGGAAATTTCGACCCAGGAGGAGAAAATTGGCTCATCCTACCCCATGAGGGACTAAAACTGTGGGACGACGGGCTAGTACCGCTTTGATCATTTGAACATCAAGACGGAGCGTCCTGATATTTGAATGTCTGCCATCTAAGAAATCAAAATGACCTCATTTACTTAATCAGCAACCCCAAATTAAAATAACGGCAATGTCGAACATTGGGCTTTCACCCTGCAAATTTTACCTATGTAGGTAAGTATTGGTACAAGAGGTAGATTTAATATTTTTATGCTAGCCAAAAAAAAGTTTGGCCACCACTGCTTCTTTGTTTACATAATTTCTAATTCTAAAAAAAACGTACTATAGTGAATAAATAAAATTCAAATTCAAATTCAAAATATCTTTATTTATATAGGCTTCAAGAAAGCACTTATAAATAGTCAATATACAAAAAAAAGAACACATAATACTACCACCGGTTCGGAAGGTAGAATCTATCGAGAAGAAACCGGCAAGAAACTCGATAGTTACTCTTTTAAATGCCAATTATACAATTTTATAAACTTAATTAATCCACACTTAAGACTAGATATCACTGCAGATGAACAATTCATTATGAAGTTAACCATAAATCTTTGTCATTGAGGAATTCTTCGATCTTGTAATAGCCCTTACTCATTAAAAATGATTTAATGCATAATTTGAATCTATGTAAGGGTAATGTTAAAATGTTAAATAATACACAAACATAAATCGAATGTTTATTTATATAGCATTTTCCTTAGGCCGGCCAGACGCAGGATCAATATCCGGGATATTAATCTCAACCCCTTCTATCTCGGGCACGTAGCGCCGCCACCGTTTCTCCCAAGCCTTCAACCGGAGGGAGCGTTTATAATCCTCCTCAAGACGCTTCTGCATCCCTCCACTCAGTCCTTTGATCAGCCCTCTGTCTTTTCCCTCCTCCCATCGTTCTAGTAACTGCTCTGATCGTCTCGATTTAGGCCCTGGGCCTGGCCGAAAGTCTGTACATGACGAGGGTTATTAGTAAGTATAGGATGCTGTTATATCAGAATTCATGGAGTTTGCTATAAAAAATATAATGCTGACTTTCCGCTTGCATTGACGTCAATGCAACCGGAAACTCGAACGTACTAGTTAATATTTCTAATTAGCGATAATCAGATTGGATTAAATCTCCGTCGCGACAAATTTATTGTATTTGATTGTATTTTCCAATTTAATAATCAATAATTTAGATTGACAATTAAACCCTTTTTTTAAAACCAAATCTAGCGCCACCTCGTAACAGCGCACTTGTGTGTCGGGCTGCTGTATGTCAATGTGTCTGTGTGCCGGTCTGTTTGTGTTACTGTATATATATATATATATATATATATATATATATATATATATTATATTCAACGACATCACATTCATTGATCTGACTTCGAGGTAGTAGCTTAAGCGCTTGTGTTACGGATATCAGAAACAACAGTGATATTTACAAATACATACTTAAATATTGGATATTAAAACCCAGACACAGAACAAACACAAGTATTCATCACACGAATTTTTGTCCTGGGTGGGGATCGAACCCACAACTCTCAGGGGCAGGGTCACTACCGAATGCGCCATCGAGCTTGTCAAAACTGTGTGTCCGCGTAGCTCTGAGTACTGAAACTTATGGAGACGACTTAATGTTCTATACGAACAATCTGCTATACAAATATGATTAATATCGATATTGTACTCATAAACCTCTATCTATCTCTTTTTAACAAGTCTACAATACTGCACGTAAAAAGAGACAACAATATTATTTGACTTAACTATTTTCGGTAACATCATCAAGTGACGTCATAGAAATATCTAAGTGAAGCCGGCTTATCATTTTGTTTTCTCATTTTAAGTTGTCAATGTCAGTGGAATTTGTGGTGTATTGTGCCAATATTAATAAAGTTTGTGATTATAACATAATCTAACTTGTAACATTTAAAAACATCGTCATATATAAATTGTTTAGAGACTTATAGTATGTAAATAAGTAAGGTGGAATGACACTACACAAAGGCGCCATATTTGTTTCTCACTCAAATTGGGCTTCACTTTTTCGTAGTTATGCCATCTCCATTAGTTTCGTCTGTTCCATTAGTTTTGTCAGTTGTGTCTGTGTTCTTTGTGCATCTGTGTCATTATGTCACTATGCTGTGTTTTCGTGTCTGTGACTATGTGTCTAATACCTTATCTCTCAGTTTTACCCAGACTTTTCTCGTAGGAAAATAAATTTAATTTTGCTAGAATCCCCCTCTCCGACGTGAGATTGCGTGAGATTCAACTGACTCCTTTTTGAAAACCTCGCTTAATTTAAAGATGCCCTTCAATTACATTTTTTAGTAGATCTGTCGCTCGCATTTCAACTATGTTCGGGACTCCATGACATATTTGATAACATTGACAAACCATTAAAAAGGATACTATGGTTTAAACAATACGCAAATCGCCAGCTGGGATTTTGTTATGAGCAAATGTGAACGTCCCAATTGGGACGTTCGCGAGCCTTCAATCGCTCGCTCTAATTACATGCATGCATATATATAATCATGCGTAATCCTCGAAGGGGTAGGCAAAGTCAAAGGGGCAGCAAGCTCCCTTAAGCAATGTCTTCTATTGTATGTAATGTAGCTTCAGACCGCGGCTTCGCTCGCGTGGTACATCGTTAGAACATACATGTTATTCGGATGTATGAGCTATATCATTGTAAATTTCCATCAAAATCCATTCAGTAGTTTTTGTGTGACCGATAACAAACATCTTCATATTATATAATATGTTACTGTAAAAGCCCGTATATTGGTCAATCTTAGGTTTTACCAGCAATTCTAAGAATTTACCGATTTAAGTTCGTAAATTTAAGGATTTATAGGTTAGGATAAGTTAGGTTTTTTAATTAGGTAAAAAAACCTTCTATCATTAGGTGTTGGTTAGGTTTCAGTGGGAAATCTTAGGATTTACCGCAGTTCGAGCTTTTACAGTAATAAAATAAATAAATAAAAAGATTCTCCAGACTGACACACCAATTCCCTAGTTTGGAACTAGGGAATTGGTATAGTTTAGTTTGGAACTATGCGTAAGCGTATGGATACTAGGTGAACAGATAGACATACTTAAATACGTTTATAAACATCTATGACTCGAGTACAAATGTCCATGTTCATCACACGAAACATTTGCCCCTAGCGGGATTAACCCGCGACTCTTGTTTTCGTGGCCAGGATCTCTAACCACTCGACCAAAGGGCCAGTCAAATACAGTTACATGTACATTCACACAACATTATTACTTTGTTTTAATCTGTTCTGCATTTCCTTAATTCTGTCCTTTAAAGTCTTCTTCATCTGCTGTTCTTTCACGTTGTGTTCAGCCAATACCTGGTTGTACAAGTCCTTCTCGTAGCGTATTTCATTGAAATCACCTTCTGAGAAAATAAGTCCACAAAGGAATTATGGGGTGTCCGTAAACGGATTCCTCATGGTCGATTATGGTCCGTGATTAATGGGGTCCGAGTTACTCGTCAAAAAGTCGAAAGTCAAAAATATCTTTACCTACGTAGGCCTCAAAAAGCACTTGTGAATCGTCAAGTAATAGGTACAAAGTAGAACAATTTGAATCTACCACCGGTTCGGAATGTCGCATCTACCGAGAAGTAACCGGCAAGAAACTCGGTAGTTACTCTTTGCAATGCCAGTATCGTATCGTATTTACAATTTTGGACCGCCTAGTCCAGGGATGGTGAACCTTTTTATACAAACGTGCCAAAGTGTCGAAAATGTCAATATAATTGGTTCTTTAAGTGCCCGGGGAATGGTTAATGAGGATGTTATTGTCAAACATTTTTGATAAATTTGTGACCTCAAAGAAAATACGTGTCCACCATTTTGTATAACGTGCCACTTATGGCACGCGTGCCCATGGTTTGCCATCCCTGGCCTAATCTAATGGCAGCATGAGCCTCTTTAAGAGACCCCGGGACCGAATTCCGGGTTGGGCGGAAATATTTGTGGAGTATTTACATATGGCATTGACTTTTATTTATATTGATAAATAGCCTCATACAGGGCCGGACCGTGAGTTTAGGGGGCCCTGGGCTAACACTACTTAGGGGCCTACCTAATTACTCAAAGCATAAGACGTAGACTTGAATTAGGTATATGAATTGAACCGCAGGATTCTCAGGGCTGGAAACCGTACAATCTGTTTAATTTAATAAAATTATAGATTTTTTTGCATTATCATATATTTTTGACTTACCTGGGGGCCCCTTGAATCCACGGGGCCATATGGTAGCTCCGGCCTCATAGCACGGTATGAAACGCTAGGGAGATGAATACTTACTGATTATCTGGTATGCAGTAAAAATCTCCTCTACAGAGTACGTCCCCTTCCGGAAATGTGTTATATTGGAGTATTTCCTATATACGTCCAGCATATGCTTAAATGTGTCCTAGAAAAAGGATATACAACATTCAATTTTGTTGATAAAAAATCGGTTAACAATTCTCAGAGATATCGAGTAACATACATACAAAAAAAATCTGTCGAATTCAGAACCTCCTCACTTTTTTAAAAGTCGCTTAAAAAGAAGAAAACGGTTAATTGGCCCATAAGAATCACATGATTCATTAGCGAACTCATTCATAGGGCCTCATTCTTGCAGGTGCCTCGTTATCTCGGGGCCCCGTTATTAAAGGGGCCTCGTATTTATCAGGCCCAATCATGGAGACGCCTCTCTCTGGAGCCCCACTATTTTACGCAATACCATAAAATAAAAGTCATTAGATATTCATCTACAAAGATCTGGTGGTGGTGATTCAGGGCCTCGCTTGAGGCTCCTGTTAGGGTTGCCATCTTTTTTTACAAGATATTAAGTATATATTCAGGTCTATGAAGAATATTTATCGGTATTTTAGAAAAATTAACGGTATTTTATTTATTTATTGTTTTAAATACATATTTTTTAGAGCTAGATTAGCCGCTTGTCACTGCTTTTTAACAATTTTCCATCTAACACAGCCCGGCTTCATTTTTGACAAAATGTGGTTGAAGGGGCTTGCTGCCCCTTCGACTCTGCCTACCTCTTCCGAAATTATGGGCGTGATGTCATGTCATGTCATGTCATGTAATTTTTTAGAACTTCTTGCACAACTTACTAATTTACAATCTTTTTTAAAAACTTCATACGCCTCATCACAATTATCTATACTTATAATAAATCTGTAGAGAGGTCAATTCTGTACATGAAATATATTTTCAAAATAACTATCAGGGGGTGATTAGTGATCGATACTGATGCCAAAAATGCAATCAGTAAAATTTTTGTCTGTCTGTCTGTCTGTCTGTATGTTCCTTATAGAAACAAAAACTACTCGTCGGATTTTAACGAAACTTGGTACAATTATTCTTCATACTCCTGGGCTACGCTACATTCAATAGGAGCAGAGTAGTGAAGGGAAATGTTGGGAAAACGGGAGAAGTTATTCCATTTTTTAAGCTTCCGTCGCGTGTGCAGCCTTAATGGTTAAAGTTACATAGAAATCATGTATGACGGAAATAGTCTTTATAATATTAACCATAAACGCGGGTTACACCGCTGGCACAGCTAGTAACTAAATAAAAACAAATTTGTGTAAGCGTCTAAGTATAACACATTATGTGTTTGCATTTTGATGCTGAAAAAAATATTTTGTATACTTTATTTTTGTTCAACAGTAAAAAGGATAATTTTGTGAAAACAGTGTAATACTGTTTAAAACAGTAAAGTTGGCAATGGCAACCCTAGCTCCTGTGTACCTCACCTGGATGCCGGCCATGATGGAGCCGAGGTGGAACGCCATGAGGTGACGGTACCTCTGTTGTACTTTATCGGCGTGACGAAGCTTGATCGTAGCATCTGTGAATATAGATCAGCGTTAGTTAGCTATTCATTGTCTCGATGGAGCAATAGTCAAAGTCAAAGTCAAAGTAAAAATATTCTTTATTTATATAGGTTTCAAGGAAACACTTATAAATCGTCAAATGCAAGTAAAGCTATATGATTCTACCACCGGTTCGGAATGTTGTATCTACCGAGAAGAATCCGGCAAGAAACTCGGTAGTTACTCTTTTCAATACAATTTATACAAGGTGTATGAATCATAATTAACTTTGAACCACGTTCTAGTGTGGGCCTGTTGTAGAGTATCAATATAAAAATATATAAATTACAAACCAAAAACTTGACCCGTACAATTGTTAGTGACCCTGCCCCATGTCCCAAGAGTTGCGAGTTTGAACCAAACATTCATATAAGCTTGTGTTTGTTCTGTGTCTGGATGTGATAATTAAGTATAAATTTGTAATATCATTGTTAATGCTAGACTGCTAGATTAGATGAAGAAGCAGTGACAAGTTGCTAGCTCGTCGCCTACACAATCACACACCCAAAACCCGATATACCATTAGTCGCCTTTTACGACATGCTAGGCAAGAAACACAGTGGCACATTATTTTAAAGTCAACACTGGAAACAACAACTCATACTTAGCATGAAAAAGTCACATACTAATATTATAAAGAGGAAAGATTTAATTGTTTGTTTGTATTGAATAGGCTCCGAAACAACTGGACAGACTTAAAAAAATATTTCACCATTAGAAAGCTGCTTTATCAGCGAGTAACATAGGCTATATTTTATCCCTGTATTCCTACGGGAACTGCTATAAATAAATACTTAAACTAAGCAGTACCTTCTGCGATCCATTTACTCATCCGGATTAGCCTATAAATTATGTAATGCTCTTCTGTCCAGGCAGTATGAATGACGTCTGGTAGTGCGTGTTCCCTAACATAGCCGTAAACCGTCAGTGCTGAAGCCATAAATAAATAAATAATAATAATATAAAATAAATTCTCCAGACTGACACACCAATTCCCTAGTTCCAAACTAAGCTTATCCTTGTACTATGGATACTAGGCGAACGGATAGACATACATAAATACTTTTATAAACATCCATGATTCGAGTACAAATGTCTATTTTCATCACACGAAACATTTGCCTGTAGCGGAATTCGTATCCGCGACACTTGGTTTCGTAAGTCTCTGACCACACGACCAACGGGTCTGTCACAATAGAATCGTAGTTTATAAGTATATGACTGATAGGATACTAAGAGGAAATTATAGCGGGCAACTCACCTTACAAACACTCACAAGCCACACACACACTCACAAGTGAGATGATAGCGAGTATCTCACCTCACACACACTCACAAGTGAGATGATAGCGGGTATCTCACCTCACACACACTCACAAGTGAGATGATAGCGGGTATCTCACCTCACACA
Source organism: Glyphodes perspectalis (assembly GCA_951394215.1). Classification (NCBI taxonomy): domain Eukaryota; kingdom Metazoa; phylum Arthropoda; class Insecta; order Lepidoptera; family Crambidae; genus Glyphodes; species Glyphodes perspectalis. The sequence continues at coordinate 1,647,587 of OX596228.1, forward strand.
CACTCACAAGTGAGATGATAGCGCGTATCTCACCTCACACACACTCACAAGTGAGATGATAGCGGGTATCTCACCTCACACACACTCACAAGTGAGATGATAGCGGGTATCTCACCTCACACACACTCACAAGTGAGATGATAGCGCGTATCTCACCTCACACACACTCACAAGTGAGATGATAGCGGGTATCTTACCTCACACACACTCACAAGTGAGATGATAGCGCGTATCTCACCTCACACACACTCACAAGTGAGATGATAGCGGGTATCTCACCTCACACACACTCACAAGTGAGATGATAGCGGGTATCTCACCTCACACACACTCACAAGTGAGATGATAGCGGGTATCTCACCTCACACACACTCACAAGTGAGATGATAGCGCGTATCTCACCTCACACACACTCACAAGTGAGATGATAGCGGGTATCTCACCTCACACGCACACTCACAAGTGAGATGATAGCGGGTATCTCACCTCACACACACACTCACAAGTGAGATGATAGCGGGTATCTCACCTCACACACACACTCACAAGTAAGATGATAGCGTTATTCATAACTCTGAAATAGGGAAACCAGACAATATTTGGATAATCGTTACAAATCCAAAGTTGTTTGAATTTGCAGGTTTCATCACGATGTTTTTTTTTTCCTCACCGCCGAGCTAGGGGTATAAATACCTACATAGAAAATCCAGAGGTACGTGCTTGGGTTTGAACCCGTGTCCTTACCGTTGGGCTACTATACCACTCTAAGATCCTAGGTGCAATAAGCCCCTTAAATTACATTTAATAAGGGAATTTGTTGTCACTATTTGCAGTAGTGATGAGGTGGTCGCCTATAACCACTAAGCCAATATACTCGAAAGTACATGATTATATGTATACTAACATACATACATAACATCACGTCTGTAATCCCCGAAGGGGTAGGCAGAGTCAAAGGGGCAGCAGGCCCTTTAACCACATTCAAAGAAAAAAATATATAAATATAAATATATACTTATCTGTTGATATTATTAAATATTGAAAAATTCTTATCCACATTCTCGTTTTGCTGAAAAAATAATAATGTGGAAAGTGTGAAAATATACTACAAAATATTCTTTACGGCCTCACAATAGTACCTTAATGATATTTTAAATGGGAATTTTTAATTGCTATTTATACGTCGGAAATTTTTAAAGATATACACTCAAGATGAAGCTGTGCCGTCTGTCTGTCTGTAACCATTTTTAGTATATGCAAAACAGCCAATCTGAACTACTTTTGTATGGAAAGTAAAAATTATATTCCTAGGTCTGGCAAAAAAATTGTGTCGAGGTATTTCAATATTGAAATTACTCAGTACAGTTCGGAGTCACAAGTTGGCTGTTTATCATCCGTGCCTCGCAAAGCACGTTAAGCCGTCGGTCCTGCGCCTGACCTCTCTCCGGTCATGTCGGTGCCGTCTCACCGGACTATGAGGGTGAAGAGCAGAAAGTTTGCGCACACACTTGTGCACTATAATATATCCTGCGCAGTTGGCTAATCGTTGTTGAGATCGGCCCCTGTGATTGAAACAGGTAAGGACGATGTTATAACGGACTAATTCCACACAAACTAGTATACATCAGTTAGTATGTAGCTAAAAATAATTATAGGCAGCAGTAGCAACGAAATTATAGTTAAGTGATTAAATATTAATTAATAAATAGCTATTTCTAATATTGTTTGTTCAAGATGGAGACTATCCGGGTTGCTTTTATCGTGGTTCTATGTAAGACACACACAATTACACAATAAGTAGTAGATATTTTACAACACGCTAAACGCGTTGGCACATTATTTTTGAGACCTAGAACATGGGACATGTCCCACATGTCCCATTACGAAAATGTATATTGGGACGTTTTGTCTTTGTATACTACAATCTGACTGGCCCGTTGGTCGAGTGATTGAGACCTTGGCCATGAAACCGAGGGTCGCAGGTTCGAATGCTGCTAGGGTCAAATGATTTGTGTGATGAACATGGACGTTTATACTTGAGTCATGGATGTTTATAAACGTATTTAAGTATGTCTGCCTGTTCACCTAGTATCCATAGCACAAGCACAAGCTTAGTTTGGGACTAGGGAATTGGTGTCAGGCTAAAAAAATAATTTTTAATTATTTATTTATTTATGCCAGTGATCGCCCACTGGATTTTAATTCGACTATTATTAGTTTGATATTTATTTTAATTATTTGTTGGAATAGCTTTCTGCACATAAACTTTTCTCTCTCTTTCTCCTTCTCCACATAAACTTTAACTGTGCTAAATCTCATACTCCTCCGCTGCTCCTCCGTGCGGCAATGCGGCACAGTACTCCCCCCTTATTAAAAAAAAAATTAAATTAATAAAAACAAATATACATAATGAAAACAATACAATTTGTAAGAAACAGCAACGCTTGTATATGTGTTCTCCGTAGTCACGTTGTCGTATTCGCGATCCATCATAAGGTCTTCTTAGCTCTTTATTTGTCCTTGGCTTAGGGTATTCGCTAGTATTTGTATACTTCTCCTCGTCTGGCGTATTTCTTGGCTCGTTACCCGATAACCTAAGAAATCCAATCGCTCTGGAGGAATTCACATTTTTCTTTATTTTTTTTGATCTATCCGATCTCGTATCAATTAACCAAAACCTCATACCACTTTTCCAGTCGGTAAAAATGAGGCGGTTGTTTGAAAACATAGCACAGGTTCCGCCGTTGACTGTGCTATAATTATTTTTCCTAATGCTTAGGAATATACACTAGCTCCCAATCGCTTGGTTTTTCACATCTTTATGCGTGTTTCCCAAATTTGCGATGACAGTGACAAAATATTCTTTTGGCTAAGCGGCCTTGAACTTGACTTCGGCGAATATTAATTGCGACAATTTCTGCGTCGATTATTGCTGCGTTCGTTTTGAATTGCACTCAAATTCCAATTGCATTTGTTTGCAGAAATGCTAACTCAGCTAGTTAGCATTTCTTCGATCGTTGGATCGTGACCTTTGTTTGCGCTGTCGTCGACTGCTGACTGCCGAATGTGACGGCGGTGTTGGCAGCGGCGTCTTATGATGCTGTATGATGCACACGACTTCTTATGATGACTGTCTCAACTACCCCATTACGTTGGGTTCGCCTCCAAATATAACCGCGAATGGGACTGGTGTGGAATGAGACAAAGGTTAATAGTTGTCTGTAGGTAATTGATGATGACTGATTTATTTAACGTTGTATTACAGTTTATATATCACTCTATCTGTTAGTAAATGCTTGATCATGTTATATATCGTACGTGCGATACGTGCTATATTTTACTACGTGCGGCAATGCGGCACACGTAATTCTCAAAAACAGGGGTACTAAGTCATAATGTGATTGATTTTGGCTGTCAATTTTGTCTATCCATATCCTGTTCCAATGAGGGTTTTTTGAATTAAAACATCAGATAGATGGCGTGACTGTGACGTGCGGTCTTGACGCCCTCCTCATTGGTTAGTTGTCAGAACAAACTGACATACGTGTCACATTATGGAGGGTGCTGTCAACAAAGAGCTGTAGCTGCAATACATGAATTACATTCACGCCCGTGCGCTGCTTGCCATCTCGCTGACATGCACTGCGCCTGAAGCCTCGCGCGCCGCCAGCGAAGGCCGAGCGAGAGCGAGTTGACTGTGGGAGCGAGACGGCAATAGCGCACGGTGACGCCCTCTAGCGTATTATTTTATATTGTTTTATGTTGTACTCGTTATACACCCCATTAGTTGTAAGCTATTTTTCTGTATATAATCATTACCTTTTCTATCATTAAATATTCTCTTCTCTACACTCAAGAGTCAAGTCAAAATATTCTTTATTTATATAGCTTTCAAAGAAACACTCATAAATCGTCAAAAACAGTTGAAAGAAATATGACTCCACCACCGGTTCGAAATGTTGCATCTAGTGAGTAGAGAGATATGACCATCATCAGAGTAGAGTGGTAAGACCGCGGGACACCCTCGCGCCATCTGGCGGTATTTTTTTGCAAACCCTCATTGTGTGTCCATATTGTCCTACCCCTTCGGGAATTATGTGCGTGATGTTATGTATGTGTCGATGTTGTCAAATATATTAATGAGTGAAAAAAACGTATGTGTTGCCACTGGTATGAGATACATACAAACATATCAACGCCCGCAATCCCCGAAGGGGTAGGCAGAGTCAAAGGCCAGCTATCCCCTCTAACCACATTCAGCGAAAAAATAAAACTGGGCTAGGTTAGATGGAAAATTGTGAAAAAGCAGTGGCAAGTGGCTAGCTTGTCGCCTGCAGAATCACACACCTAAACCTGATATACCATTAGTCGCCTTTTACGACATGCTAGGCAAGGAATACAGTTGCAGTTACTGGTTATACATAGGTAAACCAGTAGTATACATAACATCACGCCCGTAATCCCCGAAGGGGTAGGCAGAGTCAAAGAGGCAGCATATATCCAGTCCAATCGTCTCATGTTGGTCTGGGTCTCAAAAAGAATGTGGCAACTGTCTTGCCTAAAAATATCCGTCATTTTATTTGTAGGCGCTAGTATGGGAAAATGCTTCTACCAATTTTGGCTCGTAATGAAAAATTATGATGACATAAAATCCACTAACATCATATACAACTTAACTTCTGACATCATAAAGGTATGTAATCTATGTATATGTCGCAGTCATCTGGTTGAATCTGCTATTTGATTGAATGACTAGCGCGTTCATTAAATGACGACATTTAATTGAATGACTAGGCCGAACGTTGATTGAACAAGCGTCACTCAACGTCCAACTAGTTAGATGATTGTAACATAGCCCCTTGAACAGAGCGGACCAACAGAACCAGATGACTGCGACATATATATTGCGCCTTCCCTGAAAATCAAATTGCTACCAGAAACGAGATGCTACGAGGCAATTAGGTTAGGTTAGGTTAGAACTGTGATCCCCCCGCTGGGGTCTTCGGTTTGGCGTACCGGGGGGGCTTAGTAGGCCCTGGTGCAGGACAGGGTCAAAGCGAAGAGAGACCCCGAGGTGAGCTGCGACTGCTCGGCATTTCCCACCGAGCAGTTGCGGCAGGATTGCCGAGGAAGAGGAGGAGCTGAGTGTCTCGTTGCTCGCCTCCCTATCCTCGGCAACCCGACAGGGGCGCGCTGGGTCGCGCTGTGGTGGGTCGCAGAGGGATTGAGCGTCACGATGCTCTCCCTCTGCGACGACAGGGCTAAGCCCTCAATCAGGGTCGCCGGGCGGAAGGCGGCCCCTTCAACGAGGGGCTCTCCGCGTGCCCCTCTGGCTTAGCAGAGGGCACAGCGCGAGAGTGGGCCCACGACGCCGGTCACGGGGATGATCGGCGTCTGAATCCTGGGCGGAGTTGTTGAGACATGCTGGGTGGCCTGGCATGTCTCGACGCGCGCGCGTGCTCGGTGCTGTGCATCCGACGACTGTTGTCGTGGGCTGCACAGCATCGACCACCGCCGCGCGAGGTGGGCCGCGTAACGCGGCACGCGCATCACCGGAGGAGCAGTCGTATAGTCCCGACAGTGGGGATACGTTGGGGTTTTAGTCGGTTCGAGTCCGACACACCGCCCTCTGCTTCCCCGAGTAGAGGGTGACGGCTCGTGGGAGTTTCCCAAACTAAAAAAAAAAAAAGGATAGAACTATGATCCTAGCAACACGCTTTCATTAAATGAATTCAATTCAATTCAATGTCGACATTCAATGAACGCGCTAGTGATCCAATTAAATAGCTGATTAAAACAGATGACTGCGATATATACATACACACAGAAAAGAAAAAGGTAGCTATTTCGCGTAATTCGCGTAAATCCACAATAAACAAGGTTAAGTTTAGTATATAACGTCTCTCAGCTCAGCGAAAGTACTTCCACTTTTAGTAAGAGCACATAGTTCGCACATTTGGTGACCCTGACGTGACATGCCCTCGTAATCTTAACGACAACCTTTGGGGAAGATGATAAGGGCACGAACTAGGATGATGATTCCGCGCTGTCATAAGAGTGAAGCCACAATTATGCATGTGTGCGTGAGATTCTTATGGATACCAGATAACAGAATTATTACTAACTTATCTGTGAAATGTGATTCCGTCGCAGTTTTTTACTCTAACTAAAGTAATAATTTTTGCAGCATTCCACCACACATCACACGTTAGCATTTTGATAATTTGGTAAAATTTAATACGATGTGACATATACAAATCTGACAGAAGCTGTCATTTGGAGCAATAATATATATGTGTGTGATGTAAGTGAAATGTCATTTGGAGCATCGGAAAGGCCCAAACGTGTAGTCGTTGGCGTGGAGTCCTTCTTTTTTTCGTAGTCCGTGGCAGTAACAAGGATTTTGTGTGACACAAAACGACCCTATGTCCTTGTGACAAGCGATGCGCACGCGCCATACAAATTTTAGTAGGGTGTAATTTATTTAAGATTTTGCAAAAAAATATTTGGTAAAAATATAATATGGTATAAAAACTATTGAAATCGATTCTATTAACGCTTCTGTACAAACAGCTTTCAGGTTTCGATTATACTTAAAATAAGGCTGTATATTTTTAATATCACTGTTAATTCTAATATCCGTAACACAAGTGCGTAAGCTACTTACCTCGGAGTCAGATCAATATATGTGATGTTGTCTGATATTCATTTATTCATTAAATCTTTCTCATAGGACATGGACGAAAGAATAGCTAGACTGCAATATCTTAAGCTGGATAACTTCAGATCGGCGTCATACGAAATTGGGTTTTTAAATTATCTGATTGTGGAGGAATACCGCAAAATGGTGGACAAATACAACACTAGTATCAGCATGCTCCACGATCTGTACCCCTTTGAACAAGTGAATTATCTGATAGAAATAGAGACACATTATTGGCAAATTGAACATTTAGTCAATATGCAGCACGAGATTGAAAGGAAATACAGGTGAGCAGCAATCTTGTTGTGTTGTATAGCAACCAGAACAAACACCGGACTATATTTAATTATTTAAGTATGTCTATCCGTTCACCTAGTATCCATAGCACAAGCATAAGCTTAGTTTGGGACTAAGGAATAGGTGTGTCAGTCTGATAAATTTATTAATTTTATTTATTCATTATTAACTTGGTTTTGTGCAGAGTTATAAGCGGTCTAACAGGAAAACCCGAGGTATATGCACCGACAGAGGCGACGGAGGACCCTGCCGCCATGACCAAGCTGAGAAAGACCAGGGATCGGGAGACAGATTTGTTGGCGAAAATGATGAAGATCGTGGAATATGGCACCACAAAGAAGAAGTCTACGCGGTGGTGGTGGCCTATAGATTATGGGTGGGAGATCGATAAGTATTGGTGAATGTTCCAGAACAAGGGTGCACAGGGGTGCAAGGGGGCTCGCACCACAGAACAGAAAAAAATTCAGTCGAATTGAGAACCTCATCCTTTTTTTGAAGTCGGTTAAAAACAAGTAAAAATTACATGCCACAAAATTAGTATGAAACGGATGATAGCAAAAAAAGCAATATGCACGATTAGCTGTTCTTATTTATAAAAACAGCTTATCTCATTAGTCCTACGTCGGATAACATACTTTATTCTTTAGAAAAACGATTTGTAAACGTGAATGTAATTATTTTACTGGTAAATAAACGAAATTTAATTTAATTTACTGAACTCTGAGAAAGTAGTTAGACCTTTTATAATCCAAGTTCAAACCGAAAACAAATATTTAGAAAAAATATATTGTCGACAATAGATGGCGTTATATTTTTTTGAACAATTCTAACCCTCATTCTGGCCGGAATAAAGTGTGGATTTAGACCCGCAGTCTGGCACTACTGGGGCGAAACTGACAAGCAATCTTGCGTAACTACACAGGATTGTGGCTTCAATGCCACGCCCACTTGGTACTTTCATTTAACATTTGTTCCGTGGCTTGCACCTCCTTGCTAGGAGAGAAAATGTATGAAAAAAATTAAATCATTTTTACCCGACTACACCAGCGAGAAGGTACCCCCATGGAAATAAAATATACTACATATACATATATACCTGTATACTTACATACATAACATCACGCCCATAATTCCCGAAGGGGTAGGCAGAGTCAAAGGGGCAGCATGCCCCTTCAACCACATTCAGCCAAAAATAAAGTCGGGCAGGGTTAGATGGAAAATTGTGAAAAACAGCAGTGACAAGCGGCTAACCTGTCGCCTACACAATCACACACCCAAAATTCGATATACCATTAGTCGCCTTTTACGACATGCTAGGCAAGAACCACAGTTGGCATATTCTTTCTAAGTCCCAAACCAACATGGGACAGTGGGCTGCGTTGGATGGAAAGCTGTGAAAAAGGAGTGACAAGTGGCTAGCTCGTCATCTACTCAGTCACATACCCAAAAGCCCGTAAACCATTAGTCGCCTTTTACGACGCTAGGCAAGAACCACAGTTGGCACATTCTTTTTTTTTTGTCCCAGATCAACATGGGCAAAGTCCCAGACCAACATGGGATAAACCTGTATACTTCTATATTTTAAATTACATTCATAACATCACGCCCTTAATCCCCGAAGGGGTAGGGGTTTGTCGTATTGATCCTCGGCAATCCTAATCCGGCCGCTGCGGCCGGATTAGGATTGCCGAGGAAGAGGAGGAGCTGGGTATTGTCGTTGTCCGCCTCCCTATCATCGGCAACTCAGCAGTGGCGCACTGCTGATGCGTCGCGGTGGGCGCGGGAGTATCCCGCGCGTACAGGGCTTCGCCCTCAATTTGGGTCGCCAGGTGGAAGGTGGCCCCCCCGACGAGACGCTCTCCGCGTGTCCCTCTCGTATAGCAGAGGGCACAGCGCGAGAGTGTGCCCACGACGCCGTTCACGGGGAAGACCGGCGTCTGATTCCTGGGAGGTGTTGTTGAGACATGCTAGGCCACCGCCTAGCATGTCTCGACGTGCGCGCGTGCTCGGTGCTGTGCATCTGACGACTGACTGGCCGTGGGCTGCACAGCATCGACCACCGCCGCGTGAGGTGGGCCGCGCAGTGCGGCATGCGCACAACGGAGGAGTTGTCGTATAGTCCCGGCAGTGGGGATACCGGCTCCTCCGGAACTGCGCCCCGGGAGGCCACGTTGGGGTTTTAGTCGGTTCGAGTCCGAAACACCACCCGCTGTTTCCCCGAGCAGAGGGTGACGGCTCGAGGAAGTTTCACCAACAGAAAAAAAAAGGGCTAGGCAGAGTAACCCCCTAAGGGGTACTTCCCGGGTTACGGGCGTGATGATAATATGTATGTACAATGTATACTTAATTCTCGTATAGTAGAATTTAGTAATAAACATAAAATACACAATGAGTTTCAATTATTGCGTCTTGATTAGAAATAATAGGTTTCAGTTGCGTTTTAAAATTAAATATGAAGTCCATTTGTATAATACACGTCGTCTTATGTAAGTATGTTCAGTAAATATTAGGGAGCGGTGGTAGCTCAATGGTAAGGACATGCTTCTCACGTCCAAGGAGTGCGGGTTCAAATCCGGGCATGTACCTCTGTATTTTTCAAATCTATGTACGTATTTATTCCACTAGCTCGGCGGTGAGGGAATACATCGTGATTAAACCTGCACATTTAAACAACTATAGTTATGTAATGATCCAAATTGGTCTGGTTCCCTTATCTAAGGGTTACGAAGGTCAGATCGGCAGTCACTTGAATGACATCGATAAATATATTTTTACACAAAATAAAACAACCGTTTTGAATTCACTTAACTACTTAAAGGAGGAATGTTTAATAGCGGTAAATGATAAATATCCTAAAAAATATCGGCCATGGCGGCTAATCTCAACGAGGATAAGCCCTACCCAGGAGATATTATAGGGCACAAGTGTGTGCGCAAACACAGGTGCACTCTCTGTTCCTTCACTCTCATAGTCCGGTGAGACGGCGCCAACTTGACCGGGAAGAGGTCAGGCGCAGGACCGACGGCTTAACGTGCTTTCCGAGGCACGGGGGTGAAACACCGCCAACTCCCTCCTGGTACTAAGTAATTTCAATATTAAAATACCTATTTAAAAATGGCTCAAACCGAGATTCGAACCTGGAACCTCTTAGTTTTGGCAGCGCATGGTACCAGTAGACCAACGAGGCAGATAAAATAATGTATTTTTACTGAATGCTCTTGTTACTTCAGGCTTGGTCTTCGCTGAGAGAGAACCTGACTTAACCCCCCCTCAGAAGAAGATACTGGATGAAGTGTCTTGGAATCTGAAACTGTTGCTGCTGAGGCAATACCAGAATGCAGAGAATACCAGGAGGGTGGGAGTGCAGGCGTATGTCTTGCCTGGTCCTGTAAGGAGGTGAGGTTTAGTCTTTGGGTATGGCTTTGTGATTGTAGGAGACGAGCTGGCCACTTGGCAATACTGTGGGGACCGCGCCAGAAGATAGTCAAGATTATAGCTCCAGTAAAACGTAAACAAATCACGTCGATGCAACATAGAGAAACGCCATACAATCCTGCATCGCGCTGACGAAGTTATTCTCGCCACTAACTATATATACAATACCCCGAGACGGTTAGTCGGAGCTAGGTCCCCGAGCAAGCTACACCTAGCTCCGCGGAAGTACTTCCACTTTTAGTGCGAGCACGGAGTCGCACACTACTATTTCACAATTTTTCGTCTAATGAAACTACAACGTTTTCAATTTCAATTTGATTCAACTACTACATGTCCGTTGGTCGAGTGGTCAGAGACCCTGGCCATGAAACCAAGGGTCGCGGGTTCGATTCCACTTGCGGAAAATGTTTCATGTGATGAACGTGGACATTTGTACTTGAATCATAACTAACTAAACTTCACGCCACTTCCCTAGCGGGGTAGGCAGAGAGAACCGAATGCCATTGAATCATGGATGTATTTAAGTATGTCTATCCGTTCACCTAGTATTCATAAGAAAAGCTTTAAGCTTAGTTTGGAACTAGGGAATTGGTGTGTCAGTCTGGAGAATTTATTTACTTCTTTATCACAATGTTCCATCTAAGTAAATCAAGTACTCATTTTCCACAATTTTCTATTTAATTTAATACATACTACTTCACAATTTTCTATCTCACCCAACTGGACTATATCTTTGACTAAATGTATTTTAAGGAGCTCGTTACTCCTCGGACTTTGCCTACCCCTTCGGGGATTATCGGCGTGTTGGTATGCATGTAAGATTCTAATCTTCCTTCCGTCAGGCAAGAGGAGGACTTCCCCCCCGAATCCGACAGAGCTCCCCTGAGCGATGACACGGATATGAAGATGAAGCTGTTCCGTCTGATGTACGAGACGGTGCGGGACAGTGACCTGAAGGTCAAAAGGGCTGAGCTCATCAACTCTTATTATATCAACTCCAGCGCATTTGAGATTGGGTAAGTATGTTCTATCATGTCTGGTCAGACACAGACATTTTAGATTTCGTATAGTCTTGGCACAGACAGATGTTGCTACAGGCATCATTAGACTGATTAAGAGACAAAACCGAATAAAAACGTTATTATTTCACTTAAAAAAATGCTATTGTCATAAAATAAGTTATTTACATCATTTCTTAAATAATTTATTAAATTTAGGTGAAAACCATGAATATAAAATATTTTCTTCAGAAAAAAAACCAAAGATTATTTAAAACCATTAATTTTACACAGATGGCGTATTGTTACTAAGAAACAACTAACCTGTGCTTGTAGCGCCATCTTGTATTATTCCTGACAAACAGACTAAACTTTGCTGTAGTTTCAATTACTCACCACTGTCGCTGTTCTTGCGCGAGTTATAGCAGTAACTCTTCAAGTATGGGCAGTGACCCTCTGTTGTACGTAGTATATTATTGCTCTGTGGTTCTATGTTAGGATAACGATAACTATATATCAGTCTACTACACCATAACATAGTCAAGATTGACTGGCCCGTTGGACAAGTGGTCATCCAAGAGTCGCCTGATTCAGGAAACGGTGCCGGATTAGATCGGTGAAAATAAAATACACAAAATCTCCTTTGTATCCGCTAAACCGCCTTTGTAATTCTGGGGTGGTGTTAGATTATTAGTTTTTTTTTCATAAATTAATTTATTTTTAAATAATCCATGTCTGTCTCCAGCTACTTGATGGGCGACGTCACCGACAAATTCAACGTGATGTCTGACATAGCGGCCACCCTGAAGCGCCTGTACGAGTCGTGGAAGCCCATCGAGCACATCAACGCGTACGAGCAGATCGCCAACCAAGCCATAGAGACCAGCCACCTGATCGAGCTGGTGCGAGCTGTCAGCAAGCGCTCGCTCGAGCACGAAACAACCGAGCACTGATTGCGGACAAAACTAACTAAACAAACCAAAAGAAACCAAACGAACCCAGCTATAGCCAGCTAAATGACCACAAACCAAACGACAGCCAAATAAATGACCAACCAAACAATTTTGAACCAAAAGACAATTAAACAAACGAACCAGACGACTGCGCACCAACCAGACGACTGCGCATCAACCAGACGACTGCGGACCAACCAAACGACTGCACACCAACCAGACGACTGCCAACCAACCAATGAGTCTAATCTCCATGGGCCAAACGGTGCGAACCAAACCACTTATAACCAAACGACTGGGGGGTTAGCGACTATGAACCAACCATCCGTGACCCAATCAGATATTGAGCATTTAAAAATATAGTTATCGTAATAATAAATTGTCCTTAATAATAAAGTAAAAAATATTACATAGTTTGATTTGATTGACTACTTCGTTAGGGCAATAGGTCTCAGCGAATCTCCACGAGAATTAGCCAACCGCCCAGGAGATTAAGTGCACAGGTGTGCGCGCAAACACAGGTGCACTTTCTGTTCCTTCACTCTTATAGTCCGTTGAGACGGCACCGACATGACCGGTCAGACGCAGGACCGACGGCTTAACGTGCTTTCTGAGACAGGGGTGATTCAGGACAAGATTACGGACTCAGTTATAGCATAAATGACGGCTGGAATACTAGGTAAAATACCATCTTCTCACAGACTGACGTGAAGTGGCAGTATTTATTATGTAATTCGACTGGCTCGATGGTACATTAGGTAGTGACCCTGCCTCATGCGCCAAGAGTAGTGGGTTCGATCCCCACCCAGGACAACCTCGGTGTCAGATCAATGTATGTGATGTAGTCTGATATTTATTTAACTGTATGTACTACTAAGTTTCGCTTCTGTCCCATGTTGGTCTGATATTTAAAAATAATGTGCCAACTGTGTTTCTTGCCTAGCATATCGTAAAAGGCGACTATTAGTGTATTAAATACGTGATATATTGATACGTGATTGTGTTAGTGGCAGGCCAGCAACTTGTCACCACTTTTTCACAATTATCCATCTAACCCAGCTGAATTTTCTTGCTGAAAGTAGTTAAAGGTCCTTGAACTACTAGGAACGGTTGTAAGGACACGCGCCTCTTAACCGAGGAGTGCGGGTTCAAACCCGGGCACGTCCCTATGAATTTTTCAAATCTATGTACGTATTTATACCCCTAGCTCGACGGTGAGGGAAAACATCGTGATGAAACCTGCAAATTCAAATAACTTTGGATTTGTAACCGTGATCCAAAAATTGTCTGGTTCCCCTATCTTAGGGTCACGAAGTTCAGATCGGCAGTCGCTTCAATGTAATTACCAGACTCGCTAAATCCTGGATCATGGTCTCCCCGACTAAGCACGAGACATAACGCCAGGAAGATGATGAGTTAAAGGTCCTTGAACTCTGACTACTCCTGTGAGGATTGCGGGGTAACGGTATATATGTAGAGATACACATATAGACCGACTAATTACAAGAAATGGCTACTCCAAAAAAAACAATCATCTATACTTATAATAAATCTGTAGAGGTCAATTCTGTACATGAAATATATTTTCAAAATAACTATCAGGGGGTGATTAGTGATCGATACTGATGCCAAAAATTCAATCAGTAACATTTTTGTCTGTCTGTCTGTCTGTATATTCCTTATAGAAACAAAAACTACTCGACGGATTTTAACGAAACTTGGTACAATTATTCTTCATACTCCTGGGCAGGTTATAGTATACTTTTCATCACGCTACAATCAATAGGAGCAGAGTAGTAAAGGGAAATGTTGGGAAAACGGGAGAAGTTACTCCATTTTTTAAGCTTCCGTCGCGTGTGCAGCCTTAATGGTTAAAGTTACATAGAAATCATGTATGACGGAAATAGTCTTTATAATATTAACCATAAACGCGGGTGACACCGCTGGCACAGCTAGTAACTAATATTTCAAAGGAACTTCTACGCAGATCGTTAAATAATTCTATTAAGATAAGCAAATTAATTGCATATTAGTTCCAGTGTTGTAAATACTTCAAAGATTTCATTTATACCTACATTTATCGTTATGACAGCACGCCATGGATATAGTTCTAACTGTTATCGCCTCCCTATGTGGTGAGTTTGACTGCTGAATAATCTGATGAGGAGGGAGGCTGACAGACAGAGATTGCATTCCAGCGTCTTGTGCTGAGAGCTAACATTGTGCTGGACCCAGCTAGATTGTTTATTCCAGCATTCCAACCTCAAATAAGGATTTAAAACTGGCGGTTTTGTACCAGCAGATGTGGCTGGTTCCAGCACAGCTAAAATTAAGCTGGCTTGTGATCTCTACTGACAGACTCACCACACTCACACACTCTTCACTTATCTGGTAACTAACTGACTAACTAAACTTCATGCCACTTCCCTATGGCACGATCCTTACACACCTCCCTCGCCTCATCAACATTTATGATCCTTTTCATACAAGCTCTACGGTTTTTATGACTCCTAACATCACCTTCTGTTAATACACGACCAGTCTGGTCGTGGTAGGTGAGCCTGGGCCTTCCGCGGCTCCTACATCCTTCCACTTTTGCATTGTATATCTGTTTAGTCAATCTTTCGTCATCCATTCTTTCGACGTGTCCGAACCACCGGAGCATGCCTTTTCTTACCTTGACTCCGACGCTGTCTTTCAGACCGACCTACCTACCTATCTGGTAGTGTTTAATAAGGTGATTTTACGGTGTCCCATGTTGGTTTGGGTCTCAAGAATAATGTAACAAATGAGTCCCTTGCCTAGCATGTCGTTAAAGCCGACTAATAGTGTTATGGGTTTGTGATTGTGTAGTCGACGAACTAGCCACTTGTTACTAATTATTCACATAACCCAAGCTCACTCCAGTCGCATTTGATTGCGCCATGGCGTAGAACTGGAGCGAATTGAATTAAGTCAAGTAAAAAAGGTTTTGGGAGTTATCTAAGTAAGCTGTTTATGATTAAAAATGTTTTCTCTGCTGCAGTTAATACTATATTAGCGACGATTCCGGATTTAACACAGATCGAACATGAGTTTAGTCCGGAGACATTCGCCAATTTCAATATGAGTAAAAGTAAGTACTGTATCTACATAAGAGAAAATATTTGACTTTTTGTATATTCGAGACTTAGGCAAACAAGCGTATATCCAGCCTCTAGGTAATCGTTTCTAGTCGGTGAAAAGAGCAACGACCGAGTTTCTTGCCGGTTTCTTTTCGGTGGAATCGATATTCCGAATCGATTGTAGATTCACATTTTGACAATTTAAATTATTATTTTTTATTTGTTTTTAAATACCTATCTATACAAAGAGGTTTCAAATATTTATTATTAACAAGGCATAAAATAAACTTTATTAACACCACACAAATTTACATTGAAAATGTAAAATATTAAAAATGTATTAAAAAGAAATAACTATATACATATTTACGAAAAAGGGTAGTTGTTCGCCTCGCCACAAGGTTGTTTTTAATTTATGCCAAACCACTTACCTGCTTACACAACTCATTATTGTAAGGGACTAAAGGATTTTAAAGTTTTTTACTTTCCATACAAAAGTTAATTGGCTATTTTGTATTAAAAGCGACTTTTTTTTTCTAATAGAGCTACCACCGCTCTCATCATAATATAAGTATAGACACCATTAAGTCGGTTAAAAAGAGACATTGAATTTTGAATTGTTTGAATCTACAGAATATGAGAAGTTCAATTTAAAGAAGATTGAAGAAGACGGCCGTCGGTGGGACTTGTATTTCTACAACTGGTACTACGCGAAGCAACTGTACTCATACAACTATAACTACAGGACTTGTTATTTTCTCACCATGACTTATCTGGCCGCGTAAGTAAAGTATAAGTTGTCTCATGTTGGTCTGGGATTTAAAAAGAATGTGCCAACTGTGTTCCTTGCCCAGCAAGTTGTAAAAAGCGACTTATTATGAGAAAGGCTTATTATACTAAAGAAGATTTTTTTAAGCGACAAATATTTGTAATTGCTATTATACATATTTACTTTTTTTAGATTTGTATAGCATAGTAGCTTATGAATATGATAATTGTTATTGATACTTATTGTAAATTTGGCGATGAAAAGAGTAACTATCGAGTTACTTGCCGGTTCTTCTCGGTAGAAGCTACTTTCCGAATCCGGTGGTAAATTTTCATTTTCATTTGTATGTACTGACGATTTATAAGTGCTTATTTGAGCCTACGTGAATAAAGATAATTTCATTTAATTTCATTTCATTTCGACTAATGGTGTAAAGGGTTTTTGGTATGATTGTGTAGGCGACGAGCTAACTTGTGACTACTTTTCACAGTTTTCCATCTAAGCCAGGCTAATTTTGTTGTTCGTGCGAATGTGGTTAAGGGCAAGGCCCCTTTGATTCTACCTACCCCTTCGGGGATGACAGGCGCGATGTTGAGTATGTATGTATTGGTACAATCTCAATTCGATTGGCGAAATGGCTACTTGGCGAAATGACGTGACGACTACAGTTTTTGGTGTTAGTGTAATTTTTAGCTTTTGGGTAACTGGCTCCATGGCATATTCGATAGTGATCCTGCCCCATGCGCCAAGAGTTGTGGGTTCGATCCCCACCCAGGACAAAGATTCGTGGGATAAATACTTGTGTTTATAAAATAAATAAATAAATATCCGACAACATCACATACATGGATCTGACTCCGAGGTAAGTAGCTTAAGCACTTGTGTTACGGATATCAGAAACAACAGTGGTATTAGAAATATATAATATTAAATATTAACACCCTGACACAGAAAAAATACAAGTATTCAGTTAATATCTAACATTATTATTATTATTTATTTTTCTGATACCACTGTTACCATTCTGATATCCGTAACACACTACTGCTACCTCGACGTCATGTCAATGTAATGTCGTAGGACATTTATTACATTTTAAAGTGTTACTTAATAAAATATTTTGCTTCTTTGTTTTTTTTTTTTTGTGAGGAGCGGTGGTAGCCCAATGGTTAGGAAACGCACCTCTTAACCGAGGAGTGCGGGTTCAAACCCGGGCACGTACCTCTGGATTTTTCAAGTCTATGTACGTATTTATACAACTAGCTCGACGGTGAAGGAAAACATCGTGATGAAACCTGCAAATTCAAACAACTTTGGATTTGTAACCATGATCCAAAAATTGTCTGGTTCCCCTATCTTAGGGTTACGAAGGTCAGATCGGCAGTAGCTTCAATGTAATTACCAGACTCGCTAAATCGTGGATCATGGTCTAAGCGGACCCCGTCTAAGCACGGGACATAACGCAAGGAAGATGACTTCTTTGTTTTTTGTTATTTCCCTTTTTTAATGACGTCCGCTTCATTTTACAGGATTCCTGACATCCGAAGATACTTCAATCTCCGTTTCCTGTACGTCAATAACCTGGACTACGAAGTGGGGTACCTGACCTACTCCATCGTCCGCGCATACCAAATGCTGATCGAAGTCTACCAGGTCATGTACCATAAGTTTTACGAATTGGTAAGTAGATTTATATATTTCATTATTTATTAATTTATTTACTTTATTGGTTTACCAGCAATTGTTACAAACATACATGATTAAACTTTTACAATATTGTCTTATGCTAATAATACAATCTTTATAGGTAAACACATGCTGTTATGACCTACTTCTAGAATAATTTAATATTTAACCACTTTATTAATACTACCTACTTAAATACTACAGCTGTATAAATAAACATTTTATTTTTGTTATTCAACATAAATTCTTGCAAATGCTTTCGAAAAGAATTTAAATTTACAGAGTTTATGTCGTTTGTCTTCCCATAACAATTCAGGAGTCTACTTGAACGGGTATTATGTATTAATATTGCGTAGAAGGAAACAAGGCCGGCCCTGTTTCTACAGGCGAAATAGGCGTCGCCCTAGAGCGCAGTTATCAGGGCGATTAGATACATTTTCTTATATTATAAGCTTATTGCAAACAATATAAACATTATTACTATTAATTGTTAATGTTTATATAAAAACAAATGTGTATATTGCACTGCATTATAGGAGGTTACAAGAACCTAGAAATGAGCACGTTACAATATGTTTGCTTTAGGTAACATTCAAATTTCCTCCTCGGGCGCCAAATAAATAATTCGCCCTATTTATTTTTAATAGCCTTCGGCGCATTCGGCAGTGGACCCTGCCCCATGCGTCAAGTGTTGTGGGTTCAATCCCCATCCAGGACCAATATTCGTATGAAGAATATTTGGCCAGATTCATCACAACAGTATAATTGCTCGGACTAGTAATTTACTTGAGGAATGCATTTACGCACCGTCCAAGTAAACCTAGGTTCGGCCTACGAGGGATGTGTCGGGCTCAGAGGTTCGGGACAAACATTCCACGACCGACTAAACCTCGCGGTGGTCATTCTTCGGGCGCCGCGCAGATTCCGGGCTCCCCACTGCGGGACTCTACGCGACATGTACGTGTACGTGCGGCGCATCTTGAGGGAGAGCCAACCTCGCCCCCAGAACACCTCGCGGTGCTTATGACGGCACAGACCACAGTGTCACCCCATCCTATTTAACGGACGAGGATCCACGTGTCGTCATCTTCTCTGGGGCTGCTTAACGAAGTGAATGCTGGCCCCCCCGCAAACACTCCACAGCCCCAAAGGTCCTTTTAGTCGCCTTCTACGACAGGCAGGGATGCCACAGGAGTATTCGGAGCCCCCCCTGTAGGGCGCAAGTTGCACTTGTACCTTTTTTTTTTTTTTTTTTACTTGGGGAACTCCCACGAGCCGTCACCCTCCGGACGGGGATCCAGAGGGCGGTGTGTCGGACTCGAACCGACTAAACCCCAAGGTGGCCTCCATCGGCGCAGTTCCGGAGAAGCCGGTATCCCCACTGTCGGGACTATACGACAGCTCCTCCGGTAGTGCGCGTGCCGCGCTGCGCGGCTCACCTCGCGCGGCGGTGGTCGATGCTGTGCAGCCCACGCCATCAGTCGTCGGATGCACAGCACCGAGCACGCGCGCGCGTCGAGACATGCCAGGCCACCCAGCATGTCTCAACTACTCCGCCCAGGATTCAGACGCCGATCGTCCCCGCGACCGGCGTCGTGGGCCCACTCTCGCGCTGTGCCCTCTGCTAAGCCAGAGGGCACGCGGAGAGCGTCTCGTCAGGGGGGGCCGCCTTCCGCCCGGCGACCCAAATTGAGGGCAGAGCCCTGTCGTCACGGAGGGAGAGCATCGAGACGCTCAATCCCTCCGCGACCCACCACGATGCGACCCAGCGCGCCCCTGTCGGGTTGCCGAGGATAGGGAGGCGAGCAACGACAACACTCAGCTCCTCCTCTTCCTCGGCAACCCTGGTCCGGTCGCAATGGGCCTGTATACGACCGGACCGCCGCAACTGCCCGGATGCAAGTCGTGCAGTCGCGGCTCACCTCGGGGTCCCTCTTCGCTTCAGCCCTGCCATGGCAGGAGCCCCCCCGGTACGACAAACCGAGGACCTCGGCGGGGGGGAAGTTGCACTTGTACCTGAGATAAGCGCGTTCAACCAAATGAACAAACTCTTCTGTTGTATATAATAGAAAATTACAGACGAAGACTTGAGTCTTTAACAGACAATGCGTCTTCAAACAAAGCCTTCTTCCAGAAAAACTATTGGGCAGCCCCAACATCGTATGTGTTCTACATGTACCGCAACGCGCTGGAGCTGGGCATGACCATCTCCCACCTGTGCAACATGCTGCACGAGGTGGAGGACAAGTACCAAGGGAACCCGTTGGGACCCTGGGACGATTATCCTATGTCAGGTACTGATGAGAAACAAATTTTCCTAGGCTATTTCCTAGGTAGGTAGGAAGACGGTTTTGTGGTTAAGCCTCCCGTGAGCACCTTACATAAAGGCGTAGAGGTACATCCCAAGGGTTTAGTCGGTATACCCCGCCTACTACCCTCTTGGGCGGAGCAGGGTCCTCTTACCATGCAGAATAAATAATAAATAAATAAATAAATATCCGACTACATCACATACATTGATCTGACTCCGAGGTAAATAGCTTAAGCACTTGTGTTACGGATATCAGAAACAACGGTGGTATTACAAATATATACTTAAATATTGGATAATAACACCCAGACACAGAACAAACACAAGTATTCATCACACGAATGTTTGTCCTGGGTAGGGATAGAGCCCACAACTCTTGGCGCATGGGGCAGGGTCACTACCGAATGCGCCATCGAGCCAGTGCAGAGGACCCCGAGAGACCGCCACACCCCGCTGATTCCCCTCGGTCTCAACGGGACAGTGTGTAATGCATTCCTATGGGGAAACTAAAAAAAAGGGTAGGCGGAGAATTGAGCGTATGGCCTACATACTTCAACATTACACAATCACATACCGCCTTTTACGACATGCTGGGCAAGGAACACAATTGGCACATTCATTTGAAGTCCCAGACCGTGAGACTAAACTGAGTAACTTCACGCCATTTCTCTAACCTAGCGATATTTGACAGGAAACTACAAAGTCGCGGTTCGAATGCCGCTAGTATATTTTTAATCCCAGACCAACATGGGACAAATCTTATTTCATAACAAAAATCTTCTTTCAGATGAAGATGGTGTGAAGAAGGATCGCAATTTCACAAACAGAGAAAAGGATGCATACGATGACTATAACAGGTGCAAGATCTGTTCTAAATCGCAAAAATGAAACACTGATTACTTTGATACATACAGACATACATAACATCACGCCCATAATCCCCGAAGGGGTAGGCAGAGTCGAAGGGGCAGCAGGCCCCTTTAACTACATTCAGCCAAAAATATAGCCGGGCTGCACAAAAATAAAGTGAAAAAGCAGTGACAAGCGGCTAGCTTGTCTACACAATCACATACCTTAAACCCGATATATCATTAGTCGCCTTTTAGGACATGCAAGGCAAGACCTACAATTGGCATATTCTTTTTAAGTCCCAGACCAACATGGGACAGTGGGCTGGGTTGGAAGGGAAGCTGTGAAAAAAGAGTGAGAAGTGGCTAGCTCGTCACCTACTCGGTCACATAAACTTTGATAAATGTGGATTATTCCAAACACTGTTCACTCGTCAATAGCTCGATGTTAAGTGACGCGTATCGTGTTCGATGTCATTTATATCAGTTCTCTTACAGGCAAAGGAATAAACATCTTAAGTCCAGTCACTTGATAAATCACTATTGTGATACTAGTTATAAAATGACATTGACAGATACGCGTCACCAAATCTCATTGCACGATTTAATATCGATAAACACAAATCGATAAACTAAACTATAAAAGAGATATTCTTACACAGGAGACGAAGAGAGGAGTATAAAAGGAGACAGAGGCAGCGCCGCAAGGAGCGAAAGGAGATGAACGTCGACACCAAGATCACCACACCTCCTAGGAGGCCCAAGAAGAGGTATGGGGAGTGGGAAAGAGTAGATCCAGTGGATCCAGGCGATATAGTCAAGATCCAGTTAGAATAGACTTTGACATGGGAAAATATTATTGATAGGTTCTTATAGTAAACTAGCTGACCCGGCGCACTTCGTAACGCCCCGTTCTCGGATTTTAATTACCCATTTTTTTTTATTTACCGCGCAACTTTTGCGGAATCGGTAAAGCCGTTCTGAAGTTATAGCTTTGCGGTAGACCATCCTTATCACTAAGGGGTATGAAAAATAGATTACGACCGATTCTCAGATCTACTATGATATACATATAAAATTTCATAAAAATCGGTCAAGTCGTTTTGGAGGAGATTAGTAACAAACACCGCGACACGACAATTTTATATTAGACTAGCTGTGCCAGCGGTGTCACCCGCGTTTATGGTTAATATTATAAAGACTATTTCCGTCATACATGATTTCTATGTAACATTAACCATTAAGGCTGCACACGCGACGGAAGCTTAAAATATGGAGTAACTTCTCCCGTTTTCCCAACATTTCCCTTCACTACTCTGCTCTTATTGATTGTAGCGTGATGAAAAGTATACTATAACCTGCCCAGGAGTATGAAGAATAATTGTACCAAGTTTCGTTAAAATCCGTCAAGTAGTTTTTGTTTCTATAAGGAACATACAGACAGACAGACAGACAAAAATTTTACTGATTGCATTTTTGCCGTCCGTATCGATCACTAATCACCCCCTGATAGTTATTTTAAAAATATATTTCATGTACAGAATTGACCTCTCTACAGATTTATTATAAGTATAGAAGATAATTAATAACACCTTTTATTTACAGTTTCTGGCCTCTTCACTACGGTTGGTCCATCGAGTTTTGGTAGAAAGAAAAGGAAACTTATTTACAATTATGTCCTTTATAATATACTAATTGATCCGACAGTCCTCAAATATAGTTTTTTTTTCATATAAAAAATGTACCCGATGTTCGCCATTTCCCGTAATATTTTCAATATTTTCTTTCCTAAAAACCTTATCCTGTCAATAAACACGAAAAATTGGGTAAATTCAATTTGGTGTTGTTTTTTACAAGTTATTTGCATATACATTATGAATATATCGTCGATTAATTTTTAATAATACCTATAACTAACAAACTAAACTTCCCGCCACTTCTTGAGCGGGGAAGGCAGAGAGAACCGAACGCCATATGGCACGGTCCTTACACACCTCACTCGCCTCATCAACATTAATGATCCTTTTCATACAAGCTCTACGGTTTTTATGACTCCTAACATCACCTTCTGTTAATACACGACCAATCTGGCCTTCCGCGGCTCCTACATCCTTCCACTTTCGCATTGTATATCTGTTTAGTCAATCTTACGTCATCCATTTTTTCACATGTCTGTCTTGTCTTTCAGACCGACTCTCTTTCTTAGGTACATAATTATTCCGCAGTCTGTAAGCGATACACCGCAGATTTTCCGCAGCGCACGCATCTCGACCGCGTTAATTCTACTTTCATGCTCTTTCTGCCATACCCAACTCTCGCTTCCATATGTTAGCGTAGGAATCAGCACCGCATTGTGTATAGCGAGCTTGGTTGGAGCGATTTTGGTAAACGTATTTTTCATAGAATATAAGCAGACCATAGAGGGCGTATTCCATTGCCTGACCATTGAACAATGAACACTCATTAGGTCTTTTTAATGTTTATATAATCACTCTCACAACTGCAAAATCATAGGAGAATCCATGAAGAGGTAAGATCTTTCAATCACTTTGAACTTTTGAAGAAAAAATTAAAATCTTCCAAAACACCATTAGTCGCCTTTTACGACTTGCTGACGAAGAACAGAGATGGAACATTATTTTTGCATCCCAGACTAACATGGATTTTTGACGTGATATACGACGATTCCTTCTGTTAAGGAATCTTACTAATACGAGTATTATACGAAAGTTCGTATGGATGGATGTGTGGATGTTTGTTACTCTTTCACACAAAAAGTACTGCATGAATTTTAATGAAACTTTACAATAGTATAGCTTATACATTAGAATAACACATAAGCTATGTTTCGTCGATATACCACGCAAGCAACGCCGCGGACAGAAACTAGTATACAATATTGGCAAGACACAAGTCCTAGTAACGCCATCTGGTGGTAAAATATTCACCTCGGAAACCTGAAAGATTATATCACGTGTCTTACAATAGATTGTACAAGGAAATAATATTACAACATTCTGATTATAGATATCATATCGATCTAACTTTGAATCGATCGGTTGATATGTAATTAGGGCTGCCTTTTTGTGCAATTAAAGTATATTGGCTATCAAAGATAGGGAAAAAAGTATATGTACTCTGTTTCAATATTTTGTCCTATGTTGATCTGGGACTTTAAAAGAATGCGCCAACTGTGTTCCTTGCCTAGCATGTCGTAAAAGGCGACTAATGGTATATCGGATTTTGGGAATGTGATTGTGAAGGCGACAAGCTAGCCACTTGTCACTGCTTATGCGAATTTTTTTTCTAACCAAGCCCATTTTTATTTTTAGCTAAATGTGGTTAAAGGGACCTGCTCTCCTTTGACTCTGCCTACCCCCTCGGGGATTATAAGCGACCATTAGTCGCCTTTTACGACATGCTAGGCAAGGAACACAGTTGGCAGATTCTTTTTAAGTCCCAGACCAACTTGGGTCTTTGGAAATATAAAGTACGATTACCCTAAATGGTGTACAATCTATACTTGACTAATTACTAATATTATAAAGCTAAAGAGTTTGTTTGTTTACTTGAACGCGCTCATTTCAGAAACTGCTGGTCCGATTTAAAAAAAACATTCAGTGTTAGATAGCCCATTTATCGAGGAAGACTATAGGTTATATAACATTAGGCTGGCAACTCTGTAAGTATGCATGACTCAGCAATGACAATTTAAATATATCGGGCACTGCGCAGAACGGCCGCCGTATAATAAAAAGTGGATTGTTTTAAATTGATATTGGAGCGGTAGTAGCTCAATAGACACGGGCCTCTTAATCGTGGGTGCGGGTTAAAACCTGGACATGTATCTCCGGATTGTTCAAATCAATGTCAGTATTTATACCACTAGCTCGGCGTTGAGGGAAAACATCGTGATGAAACCTACACATTCCAATGATGGATGTGTAAGCATGATCTAAAATTGTCTGGTTCCCCTGTCTAAGAGTCACGGAGGTCAGATCGGCAGTCATTTCAATTTAATTACCAGACTCGCTTAATCCTGGGTCATGGTCTAAGCGGACCCCGTTTAAGCACGGAGGATGATGATGATGTTTTAAATCGACAGCAGTTACAAAACGTCATCGGGTCCGAAGCAGACATGTCAGTCTACTGCGCGTCACATAATCAATAAATATATTAGCTGTCCCGGTGTACTTCGTATCACCCCGTTACCGAGATAAAAATGGAGGGGTGAAAACATACTGACGACCTATCCTCATACATACATACATAACATCACGCCTATAATCCCCGAAGGGGTAGGCAGAGTCAAAGGGACGGCATGTCCCTTGAACAACATTCAGCCAAAAATAAAACTG
Organism: Glyphodes perspectalis; assembly: GCA_951394215.1. Classification (NCBI taxonomy): domain Eukaryota; kingdom Metazoa; phylum Arthropoda; class Insecta; order Lepidoptera; family Crambidae; genus Glyphodes; species Glyphodes perspectalis. The sequence continues at coordinate 1,673,049 of OX596228.1, forward strand.
GGCTGGGTTAGATGGAAAATTGTGAAAAAGTAGTGACAAGTGGCTAGCTCGTCGCCTACACAATCACATACCCAAAACCCGATATACCATTAGTCGCCTTTTACGACATGCTAGGCAAGGAACACAGTTGGCACATTATTTTTAAGTCTTAATCCAACTTTGTCCCATATTTGTAGGCACTTGTCACTACTTTATCACAATTTCCCATCTAACCCAGCCCAGTTTTATATTTGCCTGAATATGGTTGATGGGGGATGGAGCTGGTTGCATTTTTCAAGCTCTCTACCCATTCGGGGATTACGGGCTGAATGTTATGTATATATGTAAACATACTTACACGTCAATTTGAATCACGATATAAGAATATTCATTCATACATGTCAATCATTGTAAAGTAGTTATTCAATTGAATTGAAAGACCTCACAAGTTGTTATTGCCTTACGGAATGCGAGAGCAATGTATTTGACAACTATCAGTATAATAAAAATATACTCATAACCGACTTCGGTCACGGCGATCAATCTCAACGTAGGAGATATAATAGTGCACAAGTGTGTGCGCAAACACAGGTGCACTCTGTTCCTTCACTCTCATAGTACGGTGAGACGGCACCGACATGACCGGAGAGAGGTCAGGCGCGGGACCAACGGGAATCGGACCTGGGTCTTTATCGTGGTCATGCTACCATTAGGCCAACGAGATAGTCAATCATTATTATTCTCCTAATATGACAACTATAGTTATTTACTACTACTTAGCCGACCCGGCGCACTTCGTAACGCCGTTCTCGAGTTTTAGCGAGACAAACGAACAGCAATTAATTATTTAGATAACAGTTTCCTGAATAATAAAGTAAAACCATACAAATTTGGTCACGATTACACATCCCATAGTAATTTTAATTGACAAGTTTCCTCATAACATTGTCCCTCAGTGAGAAGCTATGAATGATACAAATAATTATGTCAATTGAATGGTTGAAGGAATAGACATGTACGTAAATATCAGACTACATCACATACATTGATCTGACTCCGTGGTAAGTAGTTTAAGCACTTGTGTTACGGATATCAGAAACAACAGTGGTATTACAAATATATACTTAAATAAAAATAAATATATTGGATAATAACACCCAGACACAGAACAAACACAAGTATTCATCACACGGATGTTTGCTCTGGGTGGGGATCGAACCTACAACTCTTTACACACGGGGCAGGGTCACTACCGAATGCGCCATCGAGTCAGTCAATATTATGTATCTACAATTCTACATTTAAGTAACGGATGACCAGATTATATGGAGCAGTAAATTCCCTTAACCATTTTAAGGCAAAGATCCAATTGAGCTGGTTTCTTTGGAAAATTATAAACAAGAAATCGGGTTAGATAGATTTTCGCATGTTGGTCTGGAACTTGCCAACTGTGTTTCTTGCCTAGCATGTCGTAAAAGGCGACTAATGGTATATAAGGTTTTTGGGTATGTGGTTGGGTAGGCAACTACCTGTAACCACTTTTTCACAATTTCCCATCTAACCCAGCCCAGTTTTATTTTTGTGAATGTGGGCCTGCTGCCCCTTTGACTCTGTCTACCCCTCGTCTCGACTCGGCCTAGTTCGTCACTTCACAATCAAACCATTACCTATCTTTTACGACACGCTAGGGTAAGTAACACAGTTGTCACAGTTTTAAGTTTCAAGCCAATATTATACCATTTAAAAGCCATATCTTACTAATATTATAAACGCGAAAGTTTGTATGGATGGATGGATGTGTGGATGTTTGTTACTCTTTCACGCAAAAAGTACTGCATGGATATTAATGAAACTTTACAATAGTATAGCTTATACATTAGAATAACACATAAGCTATGTTTCATCGATGTACCACGCGAGCAACGCCGCGGGCAGGAGCTAGTACATCCATAATTTGACTGGCCTATGGTCGAGTGGTTAGAGACACTGGCTACGGAACCGAGGAACGCGGGTTCGAATCCCGCTAGGGGCAAATGTTTCGTGTGATGAACATGGGCATTTGTACTCTTGTCATGGATGTTTATTCCATAATTCCAGTTAATTGTGATTCTTAAACAACTTTGTATAAATTGTATTGAAAAGAGTTATTGCCGAGTTTTTTTCCCGGTGGTAGAATTATATAGCTTCACCTGTATTTGACGATTTATAAGTATTTCCTTGAAACCTTTATAAATAAAGAATATTTTGACTTTGACGCGCTCTATAGATAATGGATATGCAATGTATAGGCGCTCTATAGATAATGGATATGCAATGTATAGGCGCTCTATAGATAATGGATATGCAATATATACGCGCTCTATGTATAACGGATATGCAATGTGTACGCGCTCTATTGCTCTTCGGATCTAATGGTACTATCAGTGGCGGACTAGCCGGGGGGCGAAAGGGGCAGTCCGCCCCGGGCCTCTGATCCTGTAGGGCCTCATATTATCTCCAACTTCCAGCAATCATCCTAAAACAAACAGTGGAAATCCCCCCATTTCGGTCGAGCAACACTGCTCGTACCCCTACTAGGGACCTCGTTCAGCTCGTTACCGCCCAGGCCTAAAACAGGCTTAGGCCGTCACTGGGTACTATACTCGTTAAATCTAGGATTATAGGCCAAGCGGACCCCGTCAAACGGGATCAGAAATAACTAGCCATTGCAATGCTGGTGTATTAAAGAAGTGGTATAATCCCCGCAGATTGCTAATGCGCCTGGCCGCCATATTGGTGACGTAATCGTGACGTATCGAACACTCGGTACCGTTCGCAAAACTGACCAGCGAGTATTGCGGGTGACGTCACGTGGGTGTTAATTAGACAAGGTTCCAGCGCATTAGCAAATTTGTGGGGATAATAAAAAATGGGGTCTAAATGTCGTAATTATTGCTATAATGGTCTTCGTCTTTTTTCCTATGATTTTCATAAGTCTTTATCGTCTATATATCACCTGACTGTCGTTGGTCAGGCCAAAAAGGTCGTAACAGCTGGATTCTGGAATCTAGCTGGGTCCATCGCAATTTTGGTGGTGCTTGTTCCATGCCGCTGGATGGATTACCTACTAAAGATTGCACTGCTGGATCAATCAATCCAGCCCAATTTTAACTCTGCTGGATTGCAAGCCGTGCCTTAGTTATATTACTATGCACAATAAGTAACGCTAGGGAGATGGTATTCTTAAATACTTATTTCTGCATCAGCTAATTTGTCAACATTTCAGAAAAAATCCGTTAAATTTTAATTAGGATGCCTTTCAATTGTCATCTGTTGCCCAAGTAAAATACCGAATTGGGTACTCAAATATTTGGTTTATAATAGTTTAACGTTCTGTTAATTTTGAACTGATACGCCATCTTCCTAGCGTTATGGCCCGTGTTTAGACGGGGTCCGCTTAGACCATGATCCAGGATTTAGCGAGTCTGGTAATTACATTGAAGCGACTGCCTATCTGACCTTCGTAACCCTAAGATAGGGGAACCAGACAATTTTTGGATCATGGTTACAAATCCAAAGTTATTTGAATTTGCAGGTTTCATCACGATGTTTTCCCTCACCGTCGAGCTAGTGGTATAAATACGTACATAGATTTGAAAAATCCAGAGGTACGTGCCCGGGTTTGAATCAGCACTCCTTGGTTAAGAGGCGTGTGTCCTCACCATTGAGCTACCACCGCTCAATAATTTTGAACTGATACGGACGTTAAAAAATCAGCCATAATTATTGAATTGAAATATAATTCCTATTTAGATTGTGTTAGCAGCGCCATCTATGGAGAACACATGCGAATGTTCGCATCGTATCGCGAAACAACCATAAATCAATGTTTAGACAATGAAGGAAATCAAACTTAAGGTCAACAGTTTGGTTTATCAACCATTATCACTAGGTACATGTCGCTATCATGTGCGCGTGGCGTCACATATTTACGCTTGACAGCCATTACGCCAGTCCGTTTCCAAACGTCGACCGTACAGTTCGTTCTTATGTGATATTATCCTTCCAACTCAAGAACACAGTTGTAACATAACTCTCTGTGCGCGAGTGACGGCCTCCCCAAAGTGTCAGGGTGAACATTTGTTTACTTTTTTTGCTGAAAAGCAAAACTTTACTTTCTAATCTGTGGTGTGTTTGTGAAGTGTAATTTTTTTTGGATTTCACACCACACTGGTGAGTATGAAAGTTTTTTGTTTAAATTTTGCGAAATGGGAAAAAATGCGCGTAAAATATAGCTCCAGTTAGAAAACGAGAATGTGGTTTGTTTATATTTCCTCATTGATGAGGGCAAGGAGGTATTTTTAGACAATTAAAACACGTGTGTTTATCGTTTGAAAAGAAATTCGTGTTTAAACGGAGTGACGCCATCTTCAGTCAATAAATGACATTAACAATATTATTTCTTCAAATATGTTTTAGATTGAATGACGTAACATAACGTAATCGGAATGCCTATATAGTACTTGTCCATGTGAAGTAAGTTTTGATTTACATAGTAAGTAGGTAATACAAAGTACAATAAGCAATGAGATAGGTATATACCTAGCTAAGCTCAATATAATTATATTATTTACCACGTTCGTCTCATCAACATTCTAACTTTTTTAAATACGAAACTTATTTATTTACATTTCACGTGACATGTTATTAAAACATTATCTTCAAGTGGTATCGATAGTTCATTGCTGTCAAACAAGAACCATGTTGATTTTTTCAGTGTTTCTTTTTTTTAACTAACTTTTAAACTGACAATGTTATGCAAATTTACTGTTTAAAAATATGCTTTCTATTTTTTCGTCAGCTGTTGTTATCGGATTGAGCTGTAATTTGGCATGCTTACGTATGTTCGGTATAGTAATTTTATGGTATCATTGAGCTGGTCTGATGATAAAGACTGAAGGTCGTAGGGACTTCTTTACGTTTTGATATCAGTACTTACCTTCCTGAAAAGCGTATCTTTTTTAAGTCTAGTAATTTAATAGGTACATTTTTATAACAGACTTGTACAAAAATCTGGCATAAATTTGCTTGAAGTCTAGACAGTTGATAAAGGCTTATTTATTAATCACGGACTAGTAAAAAAAGAAGGACTCCACGCGTTTATGAATGTGTGAGTGAGATACATATGGATACCAGATAACGGATATCTGTCATTTGGAGCACTTATTATGTCAATATGTAACGTAAGCTGCGTGTCAAGGTGGAGCACCTAAGGAGCTTCAATGTCTAGTTAGTGGCGCGGAGTCCTTCTTTTTTTACTAGTCCGTGTTATTAATAAAAGTTTCGTGCAAAAAGTCAAACTTGTTGCTTGAATAATTTACTTTTTTAGATAAGCCTTTAATTAGCGATGAATATTTTAATCAAACCAACAGTCAAACGTTTATAGGCATTAGATAAAACATTAAACATGTTTAACTCTAACTTAAAAAATATCTGTACGACTTGTGAATTGCGACTTTAGAAGAAGTAAGTTAACTCATCCGGCGCAGTCTAATGAGTTAGCGCAATTACACGTAGCGCAGTTGGATATGTATACTTTTTAATCATTTGATATTAGCGGAAATTAGTGTGAGATAAACTAATAAAAAAATAGAATGCCTACGTACGAGTACAGTGGCGTAGCTAGGTGACAAAGGGCCCTGGGGCAAAGAAGAAACTAGGGCTCATGCGCGTACGCAGCTTGGGTCCCCCCCTCCTACTGCAGGAAGTGCACTAACATTTTTCTTCCTACGTTAGACAGAGTCAATTATCAGGTTTAAGCCCCCCCCCCAAGCTTAATGCCCCGGGGAACTGATCCGCCTTGCCCCTGTGTAGCTACGCCACTGCCTTCGTATCGAAATAAACTTCTAGAAGATTTTTGTTATTTTATTGTGAACTAGCTTCTGCCCGCGGCGTTGCTCGCGTGGTACATCGATGAAACATAGCTTATGTGTTATTGTAATGTATAAGCTATACTTTATTAAGGTTTTATTAAAATCAATGCAGTACTTTTTGCATGAAATAGTCACAAACATCCACACGTCCCGTCCATCCATCTATACTAAGTTAGATTATATATCTAAGATAGACATTGGCGGAATAAGTGGGGAGAGGGGGGGTATAAATGATAAGTTCGGAATTGTAAAACCAGGTTGCTAAAGATAGTTACTCTGATAATGTATCGGCGATAACTTTTATAACAATTACTACGTATTCAACGATAATAAAGTTTAACATCTGCGCGGGAAATAGTTTAAAAGATAGGAATACTGGTAATTTAAAAAAACTCAACGAAAATCGTTGCGTTAACTCAATAACTCAACTCAGTAAGTCAACTCTTTGAGTTAGCGCAAAATTGCGCCATGACAACAATATGGAGTACTTAAGGCGCAGGCGCATTTAGATTTCGAGAAACGTCAAGCGCATAAGACTTTTCTCAAAATCTCTCGGTGCTGCGCAGTGCGCCGTGCGCCATAACGTTTAGAGAAGTGAGTTAATTAACACACTTAGCGAAGTGAATTAAGCTGGCGTATTTGTGGCGTTTATGCATCTTATCTTATCAGATGTATATGTTTATAACCGTTTAGAGCGGGGTTTCACGTAATATAAGATACGTACGTAGAGTAACGCTTCTTACTTAATCTAAACTAGAGTTGCCACCTTTTTTTTGTACAAATTAAGAACGTATATTGGATATGAAAGGCAGAAAAATGTTCTCGAATAGCCTCCCTAAATCCAGAAGGCTGTTAGATGTTCTAAATAATATAAGAAAAAAACACGTATATATATATATATATATATATATATAACACGTAACATACAAGGCAACGCGGCCGGGGGCAAACCGGAATAACAAATTTTTCAATGTGGGGGCTTACCGGCCGGGGGCAACCCGGAATGGGGGCATAACGGCCGGACCCCGTCACCCTACCCAGGGGGAAGGTAGGGTGGTGTGTGGGACTCCCGGGACCTCAGGAAAGGAGGTCCCTGCTCCGGCCAAGGTGGAAGTGGCAGGGGTATACCCACTAAAACCCCGCGGGGTTCCGTCTCGTCGCAGTGGGAGGGGTCCTGGGATCGCAGCGCGCGCCAACGAATCCCCTTCCGTGCGGTTGCCCCTTTCAGGCTCTGCTCAAAAGAGGTGACATGCTGCGCCGAGCTCAGATGACCTGGGAGAAGAGTAAGAGGATGATGATGATGACTTTATAATAAAGTACGGTTGGCATCCCCTAAACTCAACTTATTTTATTGTATTTTTCAAGATATTTACTGACTGGCTCGATGGCGCATTCGGTAGTGACCCTGCTCCATGCGCCAAGAGTTGTGGGTTCGATCCCCACCCAGGACAAACATCCGTGTGACGAATACTTGTGTTTGTTCTGTCTCTGGGTTTTAATATACAATATTTAAGTATATATTTGTAATACCACTGTTGTTTCTGATATCCGTAACACAAGTGCTTAAGCTACGTACCTTGGAGTCAGATCAATGTATGTGATGTCGTCGGATATTTATTTATTATTATTATTTATTTATTCTTATGGATATTGAGTATCCATACTATCATACACACTACAGCGCCTGCAATCTCTACCTGCGGGCGGTGCGCATACAGCTCGACACTCGTGCTCCGCCCGCCCGCTGTCGTCGAGAACAGCTTCACACAAATCTACGAATTGATCAAGACGCGCGTGCCGGCGCCCGCGCCGCCCGCTCCGCCCGCTGACGTCCCGGAGGATAGATAGTGTCCAAAAAACAGCAAACTTAAACCACATACTTACATAACATCACGCGTAATCCCGAAGGATAGGCAGTCAAAGGCACAGCAAACCAATTCAGCCAAAAAAAAAATGGGTTAGATGGAAAATTGTGACAAGTGGCTAGCTTAGGCTGCACTTTTAAAACTATTAGGTATAATAGATCCGGTTAGTTATACTACGATGATTCAGTAAGTAGACTAGATAACTGATAGATAGATTTGATTTATTTGGCTTGATAGGCACATAGATCAAATCCTTAGATTAGATATAACTACAGTATTTTTATTCTTTTTCAAGGCACCGATGGTATCAATAAACCAAACTTTATAAGAAATAAGATATATCACATCATTTTAGATTAGTAACCCAGGCCATTGTCATTGTGTTCTTGCCTAGCATGTCGTAAAAGGCGACTAATGGTATATCGGGTTTTGGTTGTGTGATTGTGTGAGCGACGAGATAGCCACTAGTCGTCCACAGTTTCCATTTAACCCAGCCCAGTTTTATTTTTTGCCTTAGTGTTTAAGTGGGCTAGCTGGCCCTTTGACTCTACCTACCTACTCCTTCGGGGATTGCGAGTGTTGACCGCATTACGTTTCCATCTTTAATCAATTTTAAAAAATAAAGCTACATTTTTTGACTGACCTTGAAATATTGAAATATAGTTCATGTAGTCTTCGAAATAGGTACACTATTTAATTAAACACACTCGCTCTTTACTGCCTATATCTACGAGATAAGATAAAATGTACATATGTGCAAATTTGTAGACATTTTTGTAGATTTCGGCTGGAAATAGACGGAATATGTCAACATTTCATAATTTCGACACGCGTATAAAATGTTATGTGTGTAAGGCTCGTGCCATATGGCGTTCGGTTCTCTCTGCCTACCCCGCTAGGGTAGTGGCGTGAAGTTTAGTTAGTTAGTATAAAATTTTCTGTTCCATGTTTATCTTAGAAAATAAAGTATCATCGTCCGATGTTGGTCTGGGACTTAAAAGGAATGTGCCAACTGTGTTTTTTGCCTAGCATGTCGTAAAAGGCGACTAATGGTAGATCGGGTTTTAGGTATGTGATTGTGTAGGCGACGAGCTAGTCACTTCTTACTACTTTCTCACAATATGCCATCTAACCCAGCCCAGTTTTGTTTTCGGCTGAATGTGGTTAAAGGAGCCTGCTGCCCCTTTGACTCCTATCCCTTCGGGGATTATGGGCGTGATGCTATGTATGCAATAATGTATCAACTATGCTCTTAGTCGTAAACGCTAATACAAATGGTGTATTGAGTCTTAGTTTTGTGATTGTGTAAGCGTCGAGCTAGCCACGTGTAGTGGCACGTGGCTAGCTTTCACAAGTTTCCATGTAACCCAAGTGTTACGGAGTGACAGGGTGGAAGGGAGTAAAAAATAAAGGGCTCAGAAAAGAGATTGATAATTTATATTATATGAAATAAAGAAATACAGAAGTATGACATAACGTGGTAAACCAATTATAACAGAGATGACAGTAGAAGAAATTTGACGATGTAAAAAGAAGTTTAATTTAAAAAAGTATCAAAAGAGGTTGAAACTGGCCTTGCGGCCAGTTGGTAACACCGAGTCTATTCAATTGTTTGCTAAAATTTGTAAAAAGAACTTTATACTCTTTGGACTTCGCCTACCTCTTCAAATATGGCAGGAGTGTCGTAAATGTCGCTTAAAATCTCTTGTTCTTCTCAGTTTATGATTCATTGGTCTCCACGATAAATGTGCATAAGCCGATATGATGCAGATAACATTGTATTTGTATCTACACATATATCAGACTACATCACATACATTGATCTGACTCCGATGTAAGTAGCGTAAGCACTTGTGTTACGGATATAAGAAACAACAGTCGTATTACAAATATACTTAAATATTGGATATTAACACCCAGACACAGAACAAACACAAGTATTCATCACACGAATATTTGTCCTGGGTGGGAATCGACCCCACAACTCTTGGCGCATGGGGCAGGGTCACTACCGAATGCGTCATCGAGCTGTATTTGTACGGATACAGTCATTAAAGTATAACGTGCCGTAAAACGTGAGACACATTTATAGTAAGTAGATAGTCAATCATTAACTCTGAAGATAATGATAATAAGCACATGAGTGATACCTTTATTACTGCGCAAGAAAAGGGTAATGTTTTCCGAGCGTATGTATTGTGAGACCATTTCTTTGACACGCTTAACAAATGAAACGGTAGCCTCTTGTGCCGAGTTATTTTTTAAAGTTGTTTCGTCGCGGAGAAATGCTTTACGCTCCGTCACGCTGCCCGGGGGGCAGAGTGGTGTGTGGGACTCCCAACGGTCTCTCCTCGGAGACCCTCTCTCCGGCCAATGATGGTAGGTGGCTGGGGTAAACCTAAAACTCTGCGGTATCTCGCGGTACGCGGTTGCTCGAGTGGAGGTTGTCATGGGTGCTGTGCCGTGACTTTCATAACTGCCCGGAGTTATTTTTTTTTGTCGCAGGGTAATGCCTTACGGACCGTCACCCTACCCGGGGGGGGGGGGGGTCTCTGGGAATCTCTGGAATTGGAGGTCCCTGCTCCGGCCAAGGATGAAGAATTGCCGGGGTATACCCACTAAAACCCTGCGGTACCCCTCATCGCTCGAGTGAAGGGACGTCATGGGTATAGTTGAACCTTACTACCTCAGATTAGAGAACAAAGATGGACCGCTCGGAACAAAGATGTGAGGCAAGAATTAAGCTATGAGTGCGTGACACACTGTAGGAACATTGTATCCTAGTGTGCGTTTAAGTTTGCCAGGGTATTGAAAAAAAGTCCCACTGGTTTTTTGTGTTTAATGCTCGAGTAGTATAATATTGGTTGGTATTGTAACATGTATTTAATTATTTATACTTTACATTTAAATAAACATATATAATTAATTTTTTGAAATATATAACTTTGTAATTATAATTGACATATAAAACATGCAACTTAGCAGCCTTTATTTTGCACCAATTTCTTGAAATATTGCCTTTTGGCATCTTGAGACTCATACTAGCAGCACCCCGCGGTTTCACCCGTGTAGTTCCCGTTCGTGGGAATAAGGGGATAAAATATATACCTAGTAGTATATTCGTTACATACATACAAATAATCTTTCATGTTTACAATAATAGTGTAGATTACGAGTATTTGCATATTACCTTACTTCAAGGAAAATATTTTAATGTAACCTAGCAACACTACCCAAATTTTATTGAAGTTTTGTGTTCCAAGTAATGAGAAACAAATAACACTGAAATATAATATCAAAATATTATTAATTTAAAACACAGATGTGACGTACTGTCAACGCAACGGTTTGTTTCGAACTGTCTTGAGTTTGTATTTGCTCTCCATTTGTATTTGCTTGGCCGGCCGCACTCTCGTGTCTGTGACGGGTCTATCTGCCTTTTGTTCTCTTATCTGAGGTTACTACCATAACGCTCCGAGTTAATTGCGCTAACTGATTTAACTAACTGATATTCTGTGTCTGGTGTCCAATATTTAAGTGTATATTTGTAATAGGTACCTCTGTTGATTCTGATATCCGTAACACAAGTGCATAGCTACAGATAGCGCGCGAGTTGAATGCAGAGCTCACGTATGTCTCGACTCAGGCCCCGACTGCATTCAACTCGCGCGCTATTTGTACTTACCTCGGAGTCAGATCAATGTATGTGATGTAATCCGATATTTATGTATGTATGCATGAACCCCTAAATCGGTACATCACCGCCCTAGTTCTTAATTCTCCTTATCTACCACTTTATTAGTATTCTTTCGGTTTATTATCTGTGGCTACGAACAAGCGACTTCGACGCGACCTTGTACCATCTTGCTCTTATCGGCCGACGAGGCGCACGAGACTTTGAATATCGCGAATTGTCTTTTGCTTAAAAAACTTTGGTCTGAGGCTAAAAAAGGCGCTCTTTTAAAAAATTTGTCTGACTTAAAAGGTTGTAAAAATATGCAAAAACATCTTGTAGCTACGCTACGTACACTTTTCTGAGATATTTTAAAAGGATTATTTAAAAACTTTTGACGTTAAACGTTGGACTCTTCCTCTTTGGGGATTGCGCTTGATTGTATTGTATGAAAGTGTGAGTCAGTTAATCTTGCGCAGTGTACTGAATTAGCGCAAATGTGCGGCCCAGCTATGTTACTGTCAAAGATTAAAACCTCCGTGGCGTGAAAATCATGTACGTTTTTGTTTTTTATTTTTACATTATATTTCCGTTTTCTTTTATTTTTTATCTTAATTTAAGTACATAACCTTTTCACATATCTGATCTTATGTACTATAATTTAATGATAATTATTAATTATTAATTATTACACCTATTTTTAATAATAATTACACCATTTCGTCCAATGTAGGTCTAGACTTAAAAGAATGTGCCAACTGTCTTCCTTGTCTAATGTCGTAAAAGGCGACTAATGGTATCGGGTTTTAGATACGTGATTGTGTAGGCGACGAGTTAGCCACTTGTCACTACTTTTTCAAATTTTCCATCTAACCCAGCCCAGTTTTATTTTCGCTGAATGTGGTTAAAGGGGCCTACTGTCCCTTTGACTCTGCCTACCCCTTCAGGGATTACGGGCGTGATGTTATGTTTGTATTACACCATTTTATATGTTAGTTGTCTAAGTGTTAATTATTCAAATACTTGCTCAATACCAAACCCGGCAGCCATTGCTCTTATTGCACAGAGACATATGTGAAATGTATGGCGCAACATTCGTATTATCTTACACCAACATTTAACTAAATCAGTTATCTGATATTTTAAAGACATTCCGACCGCCATTAATGACCGTCAAAATCTTAGCGACTGATTCATGAAAGATACTGAAAGATGACTTAGCACATTTGTAGATTAATACGTTTTGCATAACACAGCGGCAAGTGAATTCTGTTATATCGCGTTATATCATTTTAATCACTGTAGTGACCCTTCCTAACGCGCCAAGAGTTGCGGGTCCGATCCCCACCCATGACAAACATTCGTGTGATGAATACTTGTGTTCTGTGTCTGGGTGTTAATGTCTGATATTTAAGTATATATTTGTAATACCACTGTTGCTTCTGATATCCGTAACACAAGTGCTCAAGCTACTTACCTCGGAGTCAGATCAATGTATATGAACCTGGATCATTTAAATAACTATGGACGTGTAACTCTATCCAAGTGTTGCGAAGGTCAGATGGGCAGTCGCGTAATTACCAGACTCGCTAACTACGAGGAAACACAATATTTTTTATGGGAGGGGATTGCTCCTTGGACTCTGCCAACCCCTTCGGGAACTACAGGAGTGATAGTATGTATGCAAAGTGTCTTCTTATCACATAACAGCAAGTACCTTTAACACATTCAGCCGAAAATAAAAAATATTTTTATAGATCAATCATACATACATACATCACGCCCATAATCCCCGAAGAGGTAGGCAGAGCCAAAGAGTCGAAGGGCAGGAGGCCCCTTTGGCCACATTCAGCCAAAAATAAAACTAGGCTGGGTTAGATGGGAAATTGGGAAAAAGTAGTGACAAGTGGCTAGTTTGTCGTATACACAATCACATACCCAAAACCCGATACATATAGGTCAATCGATATTGCAAATTTAATACTTTATCAAAAAAATAAATGCCGCTGGTTGTTGAGTCACAGCTTATCTGGTCGTGACTCAAGAAACTGATGGCATCGAAATAGCACGATGAGGTATGGATATGTCGTGGTTGATAAGAAGGTGTTAATAGAATTTAAGGTTTCGGTGGACCATCTAAGGACCAAGAGGTCCCGGGTCGGGCCAAAACTTTGTGGCTGGTTATTTCAATATTGAAATTACTCAGTAACAGTCCGGAGTCAGGGAGTAGGCGGTATAATCCTGGTCCTGCGCCTGCCCTCTCTCCGGTCATGTCAGTGTCTTACCGGAATATGAGAGTGAAGGAATAGAGAGTGCACCTGTGTTTGCGCATACACTTGTGCACTATAATATCTCTTGCGTTGGCTAATCCTCGTTGAGATTGACCGCTGTGACCTATATCGGTTAGGACACATTATTATTTAATAATTTTACATCTGATTAACCCTAGCATAGCAGATATACAGACGTAATGTAAATTAATATAGCAGAAATGTTTCCCTCTAATTTTGGGAAAAGATATCCTACGTTGGCATCACTATCTGTAGTTTCACGGCCAAGTTCAATATTATGTTCTAAAGAGCTGTGAAGTGTTGATGTAAAATTTATGTAATATTTAATAGAGTCCTCAATTATCTTGCTATAATTCCCTCTGATAGTAGCGATGATACAAGTGGCAGATAGCGAACATAAATTATTATTATCTAAATAATACTTGCCTTGGGTTTATAACAGGAAAGCATTTGTTTTGTTGAGTATAGATAGATACGTACTCAACATAACAAATACTTTACTGTTATAAAAGAAGAGCCCACGATGCTAAATGTGAATTTACTCAAGCGTTACGGAAACCTATTAGAATTGGTATATTAGATGACTGGAACAATACATACATACATACATAACATCACGCCTATAATCCCCGAAGAAGTAGGCAGAGTCAAAGGGGCAGCATGCCCCTTCAACCACATTCAGCCAAAAATAAAGCCGGGCTGGGTTAGATGGAAAATTGTGAAAGAGCAGTGACAAGAGGCTAACTTGTCGCCTACACAATCACACACCCAAAACCCACAGATTGGCATATTCTTTTTAAGTCCCAGACCAACATGGGACAGTGGGCTGGGTTGGATGAAAAGCTGTGAAAACGAGGCTAGCTCGTCGCCTACTCAGTCACATACCCAAAAGCCCGTAAACCATTAGTCGCCTTTTACTGGAAGAATATATGGTCCTATAATGTTTTCATTTTTAGCGGTGGAGAAGCGTCTACAGATTTTTCAAAATTGTATAAAAAATAGTGACATGGCGATGCTCAAACGTGCCAGGTATTGATATTTTCATGCAATTCAACATATCTCTGGTCTGAAATATGTAATTAATCTCACGATTTGCGTAATAGGGTTGGTGACACGAAAGGGGTGAAAACCAAACAAACGAATCACTCGAGCGCGTCAGATTTTCAGAGGGGTGTTCAGTGAATCCTATTGATACTCCAATTTCTTAATCTGATGATTTAAGTGACGCATGGTTTTTATTATTTGCAATTTTCTTACTCTGCCCCCTAAGAAAAATCGTCAGATTAGCAAAACTTAGATATACTTATTGGCTAGTTATTAACTCATCATCTTCCTAGCGTTATGTCCCGTACTTAGACGGGGTCCGCTTAGACCATGATCCAGGATGTAGCGAGTCTGGTAATTACATGGAAGCAACTGCCGATCTGACCTTCGTAACCCTAAGATAGGGTAACCAGACAATCATGGTTACAAATTCAAAGTTGTTTGAATTTACAGGTTTCATCACGATGTTTTCCCTCATCGTCGAGCTAGTGGTATAAATACGTACATAGAATTGAAAAATCTAGAGGTGCATGCCCGGGTTTGAACCCGCACTCCTCGGTTAAGAGGCGCGTGTCTTTACCGTTGAGCTACCACCGCTCCATATTGGCTAGTTATTAACTCCCCTTATCTTAATCTGACGCGCTCGAGTATTTAGATGATCGTTTTTTTTTCTCGAGTTTCCCTGAGCGTATATTCTCTATATTGAGGGCACATACTGATACTCATTACTCGGCATGTTTATTTTGTCCGTATTTTAGATTATCAAACAATATTAAATACGTATTAATGATATGAGTAAAATGGAAGTGGATAGCTTGATGACGGCTGACCGTGACATATGGAAGAAGAACTCATGCTGCGCCGACCCCAGGTGAACTGGGAGAAGGGCAAGAGGATGATGATGATTAAATACGTATTTTTTGCTTTATCTAATACTCGAAAACTGACAAAGATACAACGCTACAAAGACCTTAGTGCGGGGCGCTTTTATGTAAATTTTACGGACCTAGTGACGTCACGCGGAACTTAACAGGTCCTTCGTAATTTTTGGTTTGCTGGACAAAAGAAAAAATACGTAAATAACATTATTTGTAATCTCAATAATGCACTGTACAATTTTTGGAGGCAACTAGCCTATCCTCCCGGTGCTGCTTAGAGCGCCGTGCGCCACCACATTGAAGAAATTAGTTGGAACACCTAACTCAGTGACTGAGTTAGCGCACCCACGTGACGCATTGTTACATAATAATATGTCATTAGTCCTTGACCGTCACAAGTTCAAGTTGAAATCGATATAACTTGTAAATATATAATGTGTCTATGTAAAGAGGACATTGTCCAATTAATTGTTAATAAATACTGTTTGGAGTACGGTGAATGAAGACAGTGTTTTAATTTCACTTGTAGGAGCAGCTAATTAGGTTTTATCCGTGTAGCTCCTGTTCCTGTGGGAATATGGGGATAAAATATAGCCTATTGAAGTATAGCCTATGATACTCACAAATAATGTGGGTATCTGTACTTATAATAAATCTGTAGAGAGGTCAATTCTGTACATGAAATATATTTTCAAAATAACTATCAGGGGGTGATTAGTGATCGATACTGCAGCCAAAAATGCAATCAGTAAAATTTTTGTCTGTCTGTCTGTCTTTCTGTCTGTCTGTCTGTCTGTCTGTCTGTCTGTCTGTCTGTTCCTTATAAAAACAAAAACTACTTGACGGATTTTAACGAAACTTGGTACAATTATTCTTCATACTCCTGGGCAGGAGCAGAGTAGTGAAGGAAAATGTTGAGAAAACGGGAGAAGTTACTCCATTTTTTAAGTTTCCGTCGCGTGTGCAGCCTTAATGGTTAAAGTTACATAGAAATCATGTATGACGGAAATAGTCTTTATAATATTAACCATAAACGCGGGTGGCACCGCTGGCACAGCTAGTTGTTAATAAATACTGTTTGGAGTACGGTGAATGAGGACAGTGTTTCAATTTCACTTGTAAGAGCAGCTAACTAGGTTTCATCCGTGTAGCTCCTGTTCCTGTGGGAATATGGGGATTAAATATAGCCTATTGAAGTATAGCCTATGATACTCACAAATAATGTGGCTATTGGTAAAATAATTTTCAAAATCAGTTCAGTAGACTCGGCTATCACCCACTAATACTACTGGGTGTGTAATATCCATTATTTAAGTATATATTTGTAATGCCTGTTGATTCTGTTTTCCGTTACACAGGTGCATAAGTGCTTAAGTTAGCGGAGCGGTGGTAGCTCAATGGTAAGGACACGCGCCTCTTAACCGAGGAGTGCGGGTTCAAACCCAGGCACGTACCTCTGGATTTTTCAAGTCTATGAACGTATTTAAACCACTAGCTCGACGGTGAAGGAAAACATCGTGATGAAACCTGCAAATTCAAACAACTTCGGATTTGTAACCATGATCCAAAAATTGTCTGGTTCCCCTATCTTAGGGTTACGAAGGTCAGATCGGCAGTCGCTTCAATTTAATTACCAGACTCGCTAAATCCTGGATCATGGTCTAAGCTGACCCCGTCTAAGCACGGGACATAACGCTAGGAAGATGAAGTGCTTAAGCTACTTACCTCGGAGTCGGATCAATGTATGTGATGTAGTCGGATATATACTAAAACTTCACAAACTCATAAACATTACCTCTTAATAATATTAGTATATATATCTAACCAGATATCAAGTAATACCGCTCCGCGTGTAGTAGAGATGATTCCTAAATAATAAATAAATCAATATCCCACTACATCGCATTCATTGATCTGACACCGAGCTAAATAGCTTAAGTACTTGTGTTACAGATATCAGATTCAGTGGTACTACAAATATATACCTACTTATATATTGGATATTAACACCCAGACACAGAACAAACACAAGTATTCATCACACGAATGTTTGTCCTGAGTGGGGATCGAACCCACAACTCTTGGCGCATGGGGCAAGGTCACTACCGAATACGCCATCGAGCCAGTCAAAAATACGTATAATACTATACGTACATACCATCTCATCTAAAAACGCAGGGGTGGCCAGAGTCCAACAAACGATGAGTTCCCTTAACCACATTCAGCCAAAATTGAAATTTAGTTTGATGGAAATTTTATTAAAATCGGTTCAGCGGTTTCGCCGTGAAAACGTAACAGATAGACAGACGGACACGAACAGACGGACATTCAGACAGACAGACAAAGTTACTTACGCATTTATAATATTGATAATAAGGATATTGATTGTTAACCAATAACCAAAAACTAATTTCCGATTTACAGATGATTGGGGAGTTGTCTACCACCACAATGCTGGAAGACGTGCTTCCCAAGATGAGGAGCTTGAGTCCCGATCCCGAGGACATGGCGTCCCTCGGGAACAAGAAAACTTACTGCAAGGTGAGTCTCTTGTGCTTTTAGCATGGTATACTTAAAAAAAGAAAGAACAATAATTCATTTAGTAAAATGAAATGAAATGAACTTCATTGTGTACTAGCTGTGCCAGCGGTGTCACCCGCGTTTATGGTTAATATTATAAAGACTATTTCCGTCATACATGATTTCTATGTAACTTTAACCATTAAGGCTGCACACGCGACGGAAGCTTAAAAAATGGAGAAACTTCTCCCGTTTTCCCAACATTTCCCTTCACTACTCTGCTCTTATTGATTGTAGCGTGATGAAAAGTATACTTTAACCTGCCCAGGAGTATGAAGAATAATTGTACCAAGTTTCGTCAAAATCCGTCGAGTAGTTTTTGTTTCTATAAGGAACATACAGACATACAGACAGATAGACAGACAGACAGACAGACAGACAGACAAAAATTTTACTGATTGCATTTTTGGCATCAGTATCGATCACCAATCACCCCCTGATAGTTATTTTGAAAATATATTTCATGTACAGAATTGATCTCTCTACAGATTTATTATAAGTATAGATAAATTTGGGTACATATAGTTAACGAAGTTGCTATAAATGAAGATCGCCAGATCAGTCCTACATGTTACAGCCAAATCCTACTTTTACAGGTGTAAAGGTAGGATTTGGCGATCTGGCGATATACACAGTTTATGGAAACAAAAAAATACTTAGCATAGAACACAATAGTAGTGATACATATGTGAAAAGTAATGGTAAGTAACACATCAAGTTAGTTACAATAAAAAGGCATCTACTTAGCATGTGTCGGGCAGCCTAGTGGCGCCACGACGCTGGTCTTCCGTAGATACTAATCCTAACCTAACCTCAGACGCGAATCCGATCTTCAAAAAAGATTTCACTAATAACCGAAAATCGGACCACGTACAACTTACACTATCTTCCTACGCTACACGAGAAAGTAAAATAAATCATACTTTATTTTTAATACAGTTGCTCAAAAAGTGGCGTATTGCAGGGGCGTATAGCGTATAGCGTTCGGGATGTGGGCTATACTCGTGCTTTTTTTTTACCTTTTCCGAACTCGTGCGTTCTCTTTCCCACCTGTCAAAATCATGTCTATAAAAAAAATAAAACTGTACCAATGTCAATGTTTATGTAAATTATAACTTTTATAAGAATTAAATGATTAGTTAGTTGAGTTTATGGTGTTTTTATTATTTTATTAAATTGCTTCATTTTTTCGCAACTGTATTAAAAATAGTCGTTCAGAACAAGTACAACCCTCGCCTTCGGCTGCGCCTCGGCTTGGGTAGACATTTGTCGGAACTCTTCGCAATGACAGCCTTTCCGTACTTGTAATGAAATATACTATTACAGGTAATGTACATTTTTCCTAACCAATATAACTATGTACTTTATTTGCAAAAAAGATGGCAACCCTAACACCACGGCACAATATGGAAGTTTCCTGGAAAAACCTTGATTATATTTGATCGGATCAGACGAACTCTCCATCACATACACAAAAAATTACATCACACAGCGCATCGGAGTGGGGCGCTTTGACGTCACTGAACGCTAAATTTTGTGGGATTTTAACATGGCGTATCGTATCGTAATCGTTTTTTTAGAGCGTGGGCAACTAATCGGTAAGGACACGCGCCTCATAAACGAGGAGTGCGGGTTTGAACCCGCACTCCTCATTTATGACGTCTAGATTTGACAAATCTATGTACGTATTTATACCACTAGCTCGAAGGTGAAGGAAAACATCGTGATGAAACCTGTATATTAAAATATTTTCAAAATTTTGGAAATCTATACTTATAACTGTAGAGAGGTCAATTCTGTACATGAAATATATTTTCAAAATAACTATCAGTGGGTGATTAGTAATCGATACTGATGCCAAAAATGCAATCAGTAAAACGTTTGTCTGTCTGTCTGTCTGTATGTTCCTTATAGAAACAAAAACTACTCGACGGATTTTAACGAAACTTGGTACAATTATTCTTCATACTCCTGGGCAGGTAGTGAAGGGAAATGTTGGGAAAACGGGAGAAGTTACTCCATTTTTTAAGCTTCCGTCGCGTGTGCAGCTTTAATGGTTAAAGTTATATAGAAATCATGTATGACGGAAATAGTCTTTATAATATTAACCATAAACGCGGGTGACACCGCTGGCACAGCTAGTTTTAAATATAATTTATAGAGGTACCTATTCAATTTTGTTAGATTTTAGGGAAGTAATTAATCATTTCTCAAGTCTCTCCATCTTATTATTTGAAAGCCAATTGGCAATATGTATGAAAAAAAGGCAATAAAAATTTTAAATTGCGTTTGACTGGCTCGATGGCGCTTTCGTTAGTAACCCTGCCCCATGCGCCAAGAGTTGTGGGTTCGGTACACCCAGAACAAACATTCGTATGACGAATACCTATGTTTGTTCTATGTCAGTGTGTTAATATCCAATATTTAAGTATGTATATATTTATAATACCACTGTTGATTCTGATATCCGTAACACAAGTGCTTAAGCTACTTATCTCGGAGT
The DNA here is from genome assembly GCA_951394215.1 of Glyphodes perspectalis. Classification (NCBI taxonomy): domain Eukaryota; kingdom Metazoa; phylum Arthropoda; class Insecta; order Lepidoptera; family Crambidae; genus Glyphodes; species Glyphodes perspectalis. The sequence goes on from OX596228.1 coordinate 1,693,774, forward strand.
CATATCAATGTATGTGATGTAGTCGGTTATTTTTATTTATTTAACAATATTATATACATACCTACATATGTAAATACATGACATCACGCCCATAATCCCCGAAGAGGTAGGCAGAGTCTAAAGTGCAGCAGCCCCATTAACCATATTCAGCCAAAAATAAAACTAGGCTGGGTTAGATGGAAAATTGAGACACAGATGGCACCTTTTTTTAAGCGCCGGACCAACATAGGACCAATCATATTATATCTGACTTTAAATAAGTCAGGCCTCAAACAAATAAAAAAAAATCACGTAACGGCGCGATGCTGTTTAAATTTTCTACAAAAATAGAGTCACGTTATTGTTTAAACAATACAGTGCAAGAATCGTATAGTTTGAACTTTGTTCTAGACAGAATGATCTTTGCATTCTGTAATTATGTTAGCGTGTAGCATAATATAAGGAAAATCGTTCAGAACAGGTTTCATTTACTGGGTATCCCTCTGACTCACAAACTAACGTCAGAGATATCTATTTTTAAAATATGGGCTGTAACCACGGACTAGTTAAAAAAGGACACCGTGCTGTCATACTACAGCGTGACTACCCTTATGTGTGAGTGAGACTTACCCGTTGATCGAGTGGTCAGATACCCTGGCCACGAAACCAAGGGTCGCGGGTTCGATCCCCACCCAGGACAATCATTCGTATGATGGATACTTGTGTTTGTTGTGTGTCTGGGTGTTCATATCCAATATTTATTCAGATTCTGATATCCGTATCACAAGTGCTTAAGCTACTTACCTCAGAGTCAGATCAATGTACTTAAGTGATGTCGTTGGATATTTATTATTTATTTATTGTACCCCTTTGAAACAAAACCTCCGTATGACCATGTCCGCTTGGACCATGAACCTTAGGCGAGTCAGGTTATTTCATACCTTTGTACCAGATAAATTGGATCGTGTTCCACTCTCATTATTATTCCATCCATTGTGCAGGTTTTTGCACAATGTTTTCCTTTACCGCCAAGCTTGTGATATAAAACATACATACATAACATCACGCCCATAATCCCCATAGGGGTAGGCAGAGTCAAAAGGGCAGCAGGCCCCTTCAACCACATTCAGCCAAAAACAAAACTGGGCTAGGTTAGATAAAAAGTTGTGAAAAAGTAGTGGCTAGCTCGTCGCCTACACAATCACATATCCAAAACCCGATATACCATTAGTCGCCTTTTACGACATGCTAGGCAAGAAACACAGTTGGCACATTCTTTTTAAGTCCAAGACTATGGGATACATGGGACAACGGGCTGGGTTAGTTGTAAATATATAGTAAATCTGTATTTACATACATACATACTATCACTCCCATTATCCCAGAAAGGGTGGGTAGAGTTCATCCAAGGAGTAAAAATATTATTAAACCTATTTTTAGTAAACTAACTAACTATTTTAATTAAATCCGTATTGGACAAGATGGACACTTGCGAAATAATTAAATAGTGACAAGTGACTAGCTAAATACACCATTAGTTAACTTTTACGACATCCAAGGCAAGGAACACAGTAGGCACCATGCTTTATAAGTGCCAGATCTATTCTACGGTTAGACTGACTCGTTGGTCTAGTGGTAGCATGCGCTGCCTAAAGACCATGAGGTCCCAGGTTCGAATCCCCGATCGGGCCAAATATTTGTGGCTGGGTAATTCAATATTGAATTCAAAATTACTCAGCAACAGCCCGGAGTCAGGAAATTGGCGGTTTAATCACCCCCGTGCTTCGGAAAGCACGTAAAGACGTTGGTCCTGCGCCTGACCTCTCTCCGGTCATATCGGTGCCGTCTCACCGGACTATGAGAGTGAAGGAACAGAGAGTGCACCTGTGTTTGCGCTCACACTTATGCAATATAATATCTCTTGCGTAGTTGGCTAATCCTCGTTGAGATTGGCCGCCGTGACCGATATCGGTTAGGACATTATTCTACGGTTAGTAAATTTATCATTTTTTGTTTAAATACAGAGCTGCGCAGCAGTGCGCCCCGCGCACACCTCATTTTACAATTACAGAAGCGTAAGAAAATATAAAATCTCACGAACCTTCCGATTTTCTGTCTCAATTATGTGTTTGGTCCCAGAACAGTACAAACTATGTTCTTAAATGGAAACAAAAACCTGATCGTTATAAGATACTTGGCAGAAGGTTTTTGCAGACCGCTGAATGATTTTTAATGATATACAATTATCTCTTCAAGTCAATATTGTATTTTTTTGTAAATTACGTAGTAAGAAAACATGGTGATTCATAGCGCTTGTTATTGAAGGTTTTGAGAATGTTGCCCTCGATTTCAGTACCTAATGTGAAATAAAAACAAAATTATCAGAATATTACATGTCCCATGTTGGTCTGGGACACAAAACTAACGTGCCAACTGTGTTCCTTGCCTTTTTTGTTATTATTAGAGATTAGATTCGATTATTAGATATTAGATTTTGTCCCATGTTGGTCTGGGACTTGGCCCATATTGATCTGGGACAAAAAAAGAATGTGCCAACTGTGGTTCTTGCCTAGCATGTACCACTAGTTCCTAACTAAGCTTATGCTTGACATGACAGGCCCGTTGGTCGAGTGGTCAGAGATCAGAACAGTTCAACCACATTCAGCCAAAAATTAAGCCGGGCTGGATTAGATGGAAAATTGTGAAAAAGCAGTGACAAGCAGCTAACCCGTCGCCTACACAATCACACACCCAAAACCCGATATACCATTAGTCGTCTTTTACGACATGCTAGACAAGAACCACAGTTGGCATATTCTTTTTAAGTCCCAGACCAACACGGGACAGTGGGCTGGTTCGGATGGAAAGCTGTAAAAAAGGAGTGACAAGTGGCTAGCACGACACACACCCAAAAGCCCGAAAACCATTAGTCGCCTTTTACAACATGCTAGACAAGAAAGAACCACAGTTGGCACATCCTTTTTTTTTTGTCCCAGATGGGCCAAGTCCCAGGCCAACATAGGACTATTTATATAATGTGTGTAATAAAAAAATTTAAACAAGCCATTAATGAGATTAATAGATGCAAACGGATTTGGAACATCGAAGCGACTGATAACAATTAGCAACTTATCAATTTAAAAAAACAAATTAATTGGAATTCGCTTACATCGTTATCAATATACATGTTTATTGTACAATGATAAATATTGCCACTAGTGTTGCCGCTCGATAAACCAATATCGATTGTCTATCGATAGCCGATCGATAGTTCAACTATCGATACTGAAAGCTATCGGTGAACATCAATACTATCGATAGTATCGATAGTTTCGATCGCCACTAACCAATAAACTATTGTTCATTGTATTTTTTTATAAAATGTGTCATAAGGCCACACCCCCTAGAGAGAACATGGGTAACTAAATATCTTTGCATCAAAACAATACCTAAGTTTAACTTCACTCAAAATGTGCCTTTAACAACAAAATAATATGACGCTGTTAATTCCCACGACCCCGTGGTGCTTAGCCAAAAGCGCGCTAGCGATTCCTTATCGTATTACCTTATATTCGCTATCGCTGGTATCGCGCCATAGACTTATTCGAGTGGACAGCAATACTATCGATAGTATCGTAATTCATTGGTTAGTGGCGATCGAAACTATCGATAGTATCGATAGTATTGCTCTTCAATGCCGAATAGATTATCGATAGTATCGATACTATCGATATAAACAAAGTGGTGAGAGGTGGCTAGCTCGTCGTCTACACAATCACATACGCAATACATTATAAGTCGTATTTTACGACATACGAGTGCTTAGACAAATGCGCGCCAACGATTCCTTAGCAAACTTCGTTACCGCTCGTATAGCGCCACAAACTCATAGGGCGGAACTCGGAGTTAGTTCCCGATTTGTCCACCCGAATACGTCTATGGCGCGATACGAGCGTCAGCGAAGTACCTACGTTAAGGAATCGCTAGCGCGCTTTTGGCTAAGCACCACAGGGTCGTGGGAATTAACAGCGTCATATTATTTTGTTGTAAATGGCACATTTTGAGTAAAGTTACACTTAGGTATTGTTTTGATGCAAAGATATTTAGTTACCCATGTTCTCATTAGGGGGAGTGGCCTTATGACACATTTTATAAAAAAATTACAATGAAGTATGAACTTACTACCTATTGTATTTATTTTTTTGTATAACTTTTTCGTGCCATTGGTAAAATAATTCCGTCCGAGTCGGTTGAAACTAATGCCACGCTTTTGAGACGAATGGCCTTCCTACCTTACCATACTCCATGAATTTCGGATCATACAGCGTACAGCTAAAAGATGATAAATCTAAATCATTAAAAATAATATAGATGTTGGTATTTATTGCCAATAATACTCGTCATCTTTAATATTTGACAATTAATACTAGTCAACTAATAAAATAAAATCGTTCATTGGACATAATAATGGCATCTAGCGGTGAATAGAATAACTAATTAATTTTGGCACTAATTATTATTAGTAAATGTCGTAAAGTAAATAAATATTTATTGGTAATCAAAAACATTTATAGCCTGTTTAATATGGTCTTTATAAAACATCCAGATTAGATAAAGTATGTATCATCGATGTTATCGAATGTTATCTAAGAATTCTTATCTAACATTAATAGAAAGGAACAATGTAATTCAACTACTGTACGCTAGGTGGCGTTAAACGACAAAATTTTATTAAAAACTTTAATACGTAATTTATCTTATATGTAGGTAGTAATTACTATCAATGATACTGTATTTACGTTTCAAAGTAATATGTACGCTTTATTATAAATAATTGTTTCTAACCACACCATGACGATAAGTCGCACTGAGTACAGCAAGCAAACCACTTGTGTTGAGTGTATCTCGCTCGCTCTTGGGCAGCTGTCCCACTCTTAAGTTGTCACGATGACGTGACGTGTTCACCAGTCGAGTCGGTTCGATCGGAAGTCAGTCACAAATAGAATTTACTGTCGAGAGTTCTTGTTTTGATTATTTCGCCTTTAAAAATAGTGATAAAACATAATTTTCTACAGTTTCAAGTGCCGATTGTGCTTACGGACCATCATCGATTGGATCTTGCAGTGATTTGTGTGCTAAAACGTTCCGTGTTACAAATAAGTGCGGTGTAATCGTATTAACTATTAGTTTTTCAAGTGATTTTACCTGCTTTTGTGGATAAATCTTCCGTTATTGTTGAGTAACGAAGCGTAACGTAAGAACAACGCTGCAGCGGTCTAAATATTACTTTATTTCTAATGAATAACCTCAAGTTTTGACGGACCTAACCTATGCGTATTCGATCATTTTCCCCTATTCTTACGGCTGTAGTTTTGACAATACCATTATGTACATGTGTACCCGTATTAAAAAAAGTATGCACTTAATGTATAAATGGCGGTCAATTTTAAATTCCACTATTTATCAGATATCGCTAAACAACAAGATTTGTACACAAAGAAAGGTTATATCTAAGCTAATCATTTCTTATCAGATTCATGTTAACTTTCTGTTTATTAAAATCACAGGACTGCGAATTTTTATGTAGTCAGTAGATATAATCTAGTATGCTTCGTTTCTATTGTTATTCCAAATAACCTTTTGAAGGTAGCTATATAGAATGTCTGTACCTTGCAAAATAATATTGTTTAAATATTCTGATTAGAATTATATTGGGCAACATATCTATTGACATAGTAATTTTACCATATCCTTTGATCAGAGAGTGTTAAATACTAAATTATGGTCTATGGATCTTTAAGGATTACAAAATGTTCTTTGTTAGTACATGCAAACAAACTATGGGTGAATTATGCAAACAGTTTAATAAAAATACCTGCTATTGGACCAATAAAACAACTTTATTTTTTATTTGTTGTAGGTAGTATGAAAAATAAAAAAGGTTTTTTTTATGATACCTATGCACTTTTACTTAGTTTTTATCTTACAAAATAAAGGTACTTCTGTGCATGTATGTTGAGCATTCAAACTGCAATTTCATCATCTGCATCATTATGCTTAAAAACTTGCATACATTTCTGTCTTGTAACAGTTTTCACAAAATTTCACATAAAGACATAAAACTATGGATATAATGCTAATTCTAACTTGAATTTAATAGAGTAGGCACAATTTTTGTTTATATAACTAGTTTTATAGATAAAGTTGATGATTCATTCTACCACTAAGTAGTTCTTTGAAATGCAAAAGAAGCTTATTTGAAAAATAAGCTGACAAAACCATAATTTGCTTCGTTTTAGTTTTTTATATACCTAAATAAGTTTATGACTTTTATTAAATATTGATCAAAGCTATTCATAAGTTAAATACTGTTCCTGTTAGGATGATGTAAGAAATAATATCTTGATTGCCTTTTAATTTGTCAAATTTTACAGTTATGACGAACCTGTTGAAAAATGGATGTTACATGTAGGCATGGCAAATGGATTTTTGTCTAAATATAAGATAAAAGTACTAGTACCTTGTAACATTTACAAGTAGAAGTCCGAAGTTGGAGTAGAACCTATAATGTGTTATGCGCTTAGAATTACATACTTAAATTCTATTTACAAGTAAATAAATAAAACCGGCCAAGTGCAAGTTAGACTCCAAAAGAACGGTTCCGTACCATTATCTACAAAAATGGCAAAAAAAAACATGTTTGGTCCAGTTTTATCCTTTGGGGATCCATACCCGGATAAAACTGGATACATTTTAGTTCTGTCTGTTCAAAATGTGCCACTGACAGCCCCCTATGCATAGGCAACCCTCCTTCGATGGAGGCTGCACTCAAACGTCCCAAAAACTCATTGCCTTCTGGACAGAGCTAAAGTGGTTTGAATGATCACTGTAGCGGTACAGTGATCATTTACGCACAATAGCCCACTTATGTGGCTAAGTGCGGAAAACAAATGCCCAACTAACTAACTAACTAACGCAAAATGTGCCTAGAAATAATGTCAAATTTGTATCTGCCTGTTAAGTTGACAGACAACATACTTACTTAAAGTACCATACTTTACCATTGAGTGACAAACATGATTTCCCTCTGCTTTCTCAGTAGCACCATAAGTTTAAATTAGTACAGTAGTGTCATGTCAACGTTTTTATGATTGGTATATTTATTTTACTTAAATTTCTGTAAGTATCAGATTAAGGGGGTGCCCTTTAAAATATATTTCTTGGAAATTTTTAAATATATTGCCACATCTTTTTTTACGCGGGGAATGCATTGCGCACTTTCACGCCGTCCGGGGGAACGGCGTGGTGTGTGGGACTCGCCCACCCGCCCTGTAAAGAAATACAGGGGCGGGAATACCCACTAAACCCCCCGGCGCTCCTCATCGCTCGAGTGGTGGGAACCGTGGGAATCGTTATATGTTAATAGCCCCACCAGCATATTGCGTACCCCGCTAGGAAAGTAGCATGAAATTGAGAAGAAATAGTAGTAGTAGATAGTTGAAATATATTTGTCTATATAATCAGATTGATGACAGTTGTTTTAGGTAAAGTACTGTCACTACTTCACACCACACCTTTGGCTCCTTCCAGTCATTAGTCAAAATCACGCTTTGTATTTGTGTGCTAACTTTAAAGCCGTAATAAAAATATTTAGATAAATCCCTAAGTAAAAAAAAGGTTTGTAAAGCATATTCCGATATTCTTGCTAGCAATTGACATGTGTACTAACAAGTTAGGACTTATAAAATGTATGTACCTACCTGAATTACAGTATTTAATTCTTTTCTTCCAGTCTGATCTGACTTTAGTTAAAATAAGACACTGGAATGTCGTCGGCCATCTTTGAAAAATAAGCGGCAATGAAAATACCTAAATGCACGCGCGGCGCAATGCAACATTCAGTGAGAGTGAAGTTATTTGTATGCACTCGAGAGCTGGCATCTAGCACGTTAGAAAGCTAAAAATAATAATACTAAAACGCTTATAATTGTAATCTAAATCGGTCTTTTTTCGCGCCAAATTAAACGCGGTCGTTGATTTTTTTATGTTTTTTTTATTGTACACAGCCTTGGATGTATTTTGAACTGGAAATATAAATTGGGTGATTTCGTAATAGTTTGTAATCGAATAAATAATTTAATTATACTATAGTATGCTGTTCGATAACCATCTTGTAATTTAATCATTGACATCCGCATTGAAATATTAATTAACTAGTGATTAATGAAGTTTTATAAGTGTTTTCCCGTTCGATTGGGTACCGATATATTTTAAAATTCTTATTTTATTAACCAAAGATAAAATTCGTGTACCTTAGAAATATTTGTCCCGTGTTAGTCTAGGACTTAAAAGAATTTGTCAACTGTGTTTCTTACCTAGCATGTCGTAAAAGGCGACTAATGGTTTATGGGGTTATAAGTATGTGGTTGTGTGGGACGAACTAGCCACTTGTCACTACTTTTTCACAATTTTCCATATAGACCAGCCCAGTTTTATTTTTGGCCGAATGTAGTTAAAGGAGCCTACTGCCCCTTTGACTCTGCCTATAACATGGGGGAATATGGGCGTGATGTTATGTTATGTTAGAAATATATACATACAGATAGCGCGCGAGTTGAATGCAGAGCTCAGGTATGTCTCGTCTCAGGCCCCGATTGCATTCAACTTCGCGCTATCTGTACATTTAATTACGCCCCCAATCCCCGAAAGGGTAGTTAGTACCTATTAGAAATATTTATGACAACATTATGTATTTTGTAGTCAACACAAATAAATATAAACTTTTAAATTATGGAAATGAATTAAAATGATTAATTCGTATTAAGTTATCGCGGGAAACTAGGTTAGGCCCTAAAAATTTTATTTCCTATGTCTAATAATTTTCTATCTCGCAGTATATCTATGTAATTCTCATAAAATGTCGCTTCTATGCACCACATTTTTAATAACGTTCGCTTTTCCTGCCATATGGCGTTTGGTTCTCTCTGCCTACGCCGCTAGGGAAGTGGCGTGGAATTTATTTATTAAAATATAGTATAGTACATTTGTACAATTAACTGCTTAAAAGTATCAATAGTAACTAGTAACTATTAGTCAAGGTACTGACTAATAGTACTATTGAACTTGTAATTCTTAATTATGAGATTTTCTCTCAGTACCGTACCGAACACTATGGGAGCAAGGACATGCTATCCATAGAAGTGACTGGTCACATCGAAATGAGAATGACCATTGTATAAACGAACTCTCATTATTCATGTTACGGTGTTATGACGGAAGCTATACCAAATCGATATGGTATCGTTTTTTTATATCTGGCCTTGGCCTACAAGATCTTAGGTTTTGTCAACTTCTGTTGCTACATCTAATTTTATATTTGTGACTACCTACTTAGTTAATTTCGTCGCGTTTGGTTATTTCTGTTTTCAAGAATTTCTCTTGACCTTGGCATGCATTTATACATTTGCATTATATTAAATAAATATTAGACTACAAATATATAATTAAATATTAGATATAAACACCCAGGCACAGAACAAACACAGCTATTCATCACACGAATGTTTGTCCTGGGTGGGGATCGAACCCACAACTCTGGGCGCATAGGACAGGGTCACTACCGAATGCGTCAGCGAGCTAGTCAAAAAAGTTAAAAGTTTTAGTACACAACGACTTGAAGAACAAAACGCAGTAACTTTTTAATTTTTTTACCCGTCAATATACAAAGGAGGTCGTACGAAAGTTCATTGTAAAGTCAAGGTCAAATTTTGGATTTGACCTTTTTAGTCTGTTTACCATGGGTGATCTGTTTTCTTACCGGCAAGTCGTAAATTCTCGCGCATTTCGCGCCAAGAAAAGCTGGCAAGCTCGAGTCGGGTAGATATTGGTTCCGTATTGTAATCTAAACTTCTAACTTTCGCCGACGACTACAAAGCCAAAGTCATAGTCAAAATACTCTTTATTTTATATTTCTCTTTATTTATAGGTTTGAAACAAACCCGTATACATCGTCAATTCAAGATAATCAACTTATAATATGAATCTCGTACCTACGTCCGTCTAACTAATTAGATCAGTAACAGAAGTGTTATCATGCATAGGGCAGGATGTATAAATTTTACCAGGATTAAAAATATCCTATGTATTAAACAAGATATCTCGATATCATCTCTTCAAGGTAAACTACAAATCCGTTATGTTTCTGTGTTACCAATCACACACAAACATACAAAATCTCAAACATCTTAAATATTAGTAGGTAGACGTGTCGTGCACAAGGTTTATACGATTTAGTTAAGACCTCTGGATTTTGATGCTAGAAAAACGCTTCTGAGCCCTCTGGATTCTGATGCTAGAAGACGCTTCTGAGATAACTTTATGAATTTATGGGGGAGAGGGAGGTAGGCATTTAGTCCGGCGGTAGACTTCTTTGTGTGACTATTACGCAGATGTAATAGTCACACAAAGAACCAATTATTTATCATAACTTCTGCAATACGCAGTATCTTTGTTTTTGCACAAGATAATATCAGTATTTAGATTATGTACCTATACTTAGGGCTATCTATAAACCTAAATTAATCATGTGGTTAAAGGGGCCTACTGCCCCTTTGACTCTGCCTACCCCTTCGGGGATTATGGACGTGCTGTTTTCAATGCTAAGTTGGTTTTGCTTATTTTAAATTAATCATCTAGAATTCTAGAGAACCCCAAAAATGTATGCACACGTATTTTATTTTCAAATACTATTAGAACGTCCTTGTCAAGGCTCGGACGAAAGAGGTCGATGTTCTCCGCTTCTGTTGATGTAACAGCTATATTTAATCTGTGGCTGAAAAAGAAATCAGTTCGCGCGGGAAACTCTTTGAAGATTTTGACTTTTAATGTTTTTTTTCTCTTGTCGACTTTTTTCAGTTTCAATACTTTTAATTAGGACATTTTTTGAATGCCTTGGCGATATTACAAAGGGGATCGGATTGGTGTCTTAAAAAATTCGTCTTTCTTCTTTTGGCAATCGTAACTGTACTAATTTTCAAACTGTTTTTACATAATTAGGTGTCGCTAAGAATGTCAGTGGTACGTCAGAACTATGATGACATGAATGGCAGTTGTTTATTATGAACCTACAACTTGGTACAGAAATACATTATGTTGGTCAAAAATCTTCTAGGGTCACCAACTAACGCGATATGGTTTAAATAGAAGGAAAAGGCTACGCCTTTTACTACATAAGACAAAGACACAGTTACTACATTATTTTTGAGTCCAATATGCGACTGCCTTTCTGACCATCTATTAGAGGAATCAGACAGTTTTGGATCATGGTTACACATCCAATTGTTTGAATGTGCAAGTTTCACCATGATGTTTTCAAAATCCCGCGGTACGCGCCCAGATTTGAACCCGCACGCACTGCCCGCTTATGAGGCGCGTATCCTTACCATTAAGCTATTTACTCATCACGCCCGTAATCCCCGAAGGGGACAATTATAGACAGAGTCAAAGGGGTAGCTAGCCGCCGTAACCACATTCAGCCAAAAATTAAAAATAAAAACTGGGTTGTGGAAAATCGTGAAAAATTTGTGACGAGGGGCTAGCTCGTCGCCTACACAATTATACACACAAAACCTGATATACTATAAGACGCCTTTAACACCATGCTAGACAAGGAAAACAATTGGCAATTTTTTTGTAAGCAATAAACCAACACGGGACAATTAAAAATCAGGTAATGTAATTTTTTTTGGAATGCGTTGACAATGATCAGAAGTCAGCTCTTAGTGCATCGAATTAAAAAAAAAATTTAATGCGTCTTGCACGTAAAGGTGATCAGTCCGCCTTCGATGTCTTTGCTATGTCCTATAGGAAGTTAATGGCAGTGAGCTAATCGCGTTTGAGTCACGCCGAGTCGCCGAATTGCGTCTCGCGCTCGGGTCAATAGCCCCAGTTGTGATCATTACCATATTTAACACGGCGAAAACACATCGTTCTGAGTTGTTGTTTTGAATTTTAGTGCTTAGCTATTGCGTTCAAAAGTTTAATGATTTTTTGGGTAATAGAAAACTGACCTATGTTTTGTTGTGGAATTGACTTTGTTGCTCGGCCCAAAATGTTTTGAATCAGTATTAAATTAGAAAAGTGGGTTGGGTGGATTAGGATTATGACGCTAAATGTTGAAACTTGGAAAATCATTTCGTTTTCTAAACGAAAGCTACTCTATAGCCTTTCCTGGACCTCTGACAACATGTACTTAAGCAACATTTTCCTTTTAACAGTTGTGAAGTGGAAATGTAAAAAACGTATTTCTCATTCATAAAAAAATACTTTATTTAACTTTTAATCAATTAATCCATTCTAATATTATAAAGAGGTAAAGTTTGTGAGGTTGCAGGGTCTATATTTTGTTCCCGTATTCCCACGGGAACGGGAACTACGCAGGTGAATCCGCGGGGCGCTGTGATCAATCTATCAATAAAGTATAAATCTAGATCTGATTTTTACATACCACAACCCATTGACATCACTTATGACACATTATTGTCTTGTAAACAAGCGGTTATGACGTCACAAATGTATTTGTGGTCTGTAATTTTCTTAAGTAATTTGCAAGACACCTTGAACATCCGGATTGAAATTTGAAGAGACTAACATTATTATGAAATTATTCGGGATAAAAAGTATGCGTCTTTTATACATACATACATAACATCACGCCCATAATCCCCGAAGGGGTAGGCAGAGTCAAATGGGCAGCAGGCCTCCTTTTTTTTCGCAATTTTCATCGTAATCGGCTGAGTGCTTTAAGCGTTAAAGCCTAATAAACAGACAAAAAATACGTTTGACATTTGTAATAAATACTAGCTTTTACCTGGCTCCGACCACGTGGAGTTTGGTCTCTGTAACGGATCGTCAGACTCGTTTCGTGTTTACTCTAAGATCTATATATTTCTCGACTTGCTATATCATACTAATATTATAAAGAGGAAATATTTGTTTGTTTGTATCGAATAGGCTTCGAAACTACTGAACAGATTTGTAAAATTCTTTCAACTAGAAAGCTACTTTATCAGCGAGTAACATAGGCTATATTTTATTCCCATATTCCCACGGGAACGGGAACTACACAGGTAAAACCGCGGGGCGTTGCTATAATCTGTTAATTATCTCAATATCAAAAGTATCCTATGCCGTTTCTTAGAATTCAAACTTTTAGTGCACAGAATTTCATCGCAATCGGTTAAGCATTTTTATGTTTAAACGTAAAAGACATATACTTTCGCCTTTGTATTAGTATGGATAAGCATTAGAAATGTTTATAAACTTAACATCAAACTTATAACCGATCGTTAGCACATCGAAGCTTCCAGCAAAAGGACTTTGACACACAGAACAAAGAGCCGAATCGTTCGTCCTCCTACACTGAGCATTGACTCGTGAACTTGGTGTCAAGGACTAACGTCTAAGTATTCGGATAATCATACGAATTATTTATCCATAAGACATTAATATACATTACTTACATACAGGGTGACTTGGAATAGGTGTCATTGTTCGAAGGGAGTAAAAGTATAGCCCATTTGACGTAAAAATATGTACGGTGTCGAAATTCACTAGTTTCGGAAATAATTGACAGTGACTGCTTAATTTTTTCTGACACCTTTAACAAATAAAATAAATAAATATCAGACTACATCACATACATTGATCTGACTCCGAGGCTTACCTCGGAGTCAGATCAATGTATGTAACACAAGTGCTTAAGCTACTTATAGCTTAAGCACTTGTGTTACGGATATGAGAATCAACAGTGGTATTACAAATATAATATATTTTAATATTCAATATTAACACCCAGACACAGAACAAACACAAGTATTCATCACACGAATGTTTGTCCTGGGTGGGGATCGAGCCCACAACTTGGTGCACATGGTAGGGTCACTACCGAATGAACCATGGAGCCAGTCAAACACAACAAACATAATTATATTTTAGTCAATGTATATAAAAACTTTACAATTTATTTATCTAAACCTTCCCCAGAAATCACTATCTTTTGGTGAAAGCCGCATGAAAATCCGTGCAGTAGTTTTTGAGTTTATTGTGAACAGACAGACAGATGCAGCAAAGGGCTTTGTTTTATATGTAGTGAAGTATTTAATAATTACTTTTATAATAAACTGCAGTTCTAATTCCGCCACCATCCAGTTTTAAATTCGAAGAAGCGCAACAATTAATTCGCCGTGTCAACATAATTTATATCTTTTGTGTTCGTACAGAATGGACACAAGGTCTTTCGTAAGGTCATTTCTCTGGTGATGCACTTTCGTATATTTGGACGAATGCACTAAATATGACGAGTAGCGAACTCTTGTTTTGAAGATCAAAGCTTATTATTTTGGGCGGTGTGTAATATTTTTGAGGGCTCAATTCAGGTCTTGCAGTTTGGAATTTGACAATGACATTATGTACAAACAATTCCAAAATATAATTTATTTAATTAAACAAAATGCAAAAGTGGAAGGATTTAGGAGCCGCGGAAGGCCCAAGCTCATCTACCACCACCAGATTGGTTGTGTGTTAACAGAAGGTGATTTTAGAAGCCATAAAAACCTAGAGCTTGTGTGAAAAGGATCTATGGATGAGGGAAAAAACGAGTAAGGTGTGTAAGAATCGTGCCATATGGCGTTCAGTTCTCTCTGCCTACCCCGCTAGGTTGGTGGCGTGAAGTTTAGCTAGTTAGTTAAAAAATTAAAAAGCACAAGAAGCCGTTGGCGGCTAGATCTGTGGACATTTTCACATACAAACATACAAACACGTCCGCAATCCCCCAAGGGGTAGGCAGAGTCAAAGGGGCAACTAGCTTCTTTAACACATTCAGCCAAAAAAATAAAAGTGGTAGATAGAAAACTGAAAAAGTAGTGCCAAATAGTTAGCTTGTCGCCTACACAATCACACACCTTAAACCCGATACAATTAGTCGCCTTTTACGACATGCTAGGCAAGAAACGCAACACAAACGAATACATGGGACAAGCTTTTTCTAGATAATACATAACTAACTAACTAAACAAACTTCCGCATTAGTTTGCGACCACCTTAAATATCCTTTTGTGTATGTGCATGTTTCTAGCAGTTGGCGGCTTGTGACGTCATAGCCTGGCTAAGGTCGCATACATTTCCTTGACTAGAATAGTATTTACAAGGGTAGCATAAGGAAGAAACAGTACAATGTCTTATCCACATTAAAATAGCCACGACCTCTAAACTACCAAATATCTCTGTTTCTCCAGATCGTTTTATTAAGCTGAATGCGCCAGAAACGTCACTCTGTTTACCATAGACTAATTTTATTATCTGTATTACTTACTGAAATCCAGATTCCTACTTACGTGTGTTGTTTACCATACCATAAACCTTAATAATAAGTATTATTTCACATTTAATGTTATGTTAAACAAAACACTAACGGTATTGGTTGACTCATGAATAAGGTGTAGGTTTTGTGGGATCAGTTACAATGAGGCAATATTATCTTGTTATTCTTTCTACTACAATCTGTATACAATGGCGGATGTCATTTTGACATGTTTTAAAACTAAATTTATAATAACTATTTAAGTAACAGTTCTTACAGTTGTCTTTGCTTAGGTACTCCTTCATTTCGATATTTATTAAACAAGCTATGATTGGATTTTTATTTCTTTCATCGCAATCTCCAAAAAGTTTAAAATCACCCGAAACATACTCCTTGGCACCCATCCGTATCTAATCACTGCGTATATTATTCAGATTCGGTTCTGTCACTGGCCGCTAGAGCTAACCTTGAACTCTGAGCGGTCGCGGCCGAAAAAAATAACGTTTGACGTAAAATATGGCGGGAAATCTCGCAGCCATGTTGTTTATTTTCTCTCGTACCTGCTTGGATTTGTTAGTTTATGCTAATGTCTGAGCAAATACTAGCATATATTACGTTTTGTACAAGTATTCTGTAAACATCTAAAAATGTCACAGTGTTTGTCTTAACCATGCTGTTATATCATAGTCGATAAAGACGATAATTTTCACTTAAGTTTTTTAGCCTACTGCGAATAAACAAGGTTGACATTCGTGTCATAGCATAGACCGGTCGCCTAGCAACGCAGTTGTCATAGACTATCACCTATGTAATTACACTTATGTATTAAATACGTTAATGATTTAATGTGATTTTGTTTAAACAAGTTAGTTAATGGAATTGCACAATTCGTTTTTTAGGCTAGTCTATATGAACTTCAATTCTATTTTATTCTTTCAATCCGGATCGAAATACTTTTAGCGCAAAATAAAATTGAGCTAGAAGAAGGCAAATTGTAAAGATCAACTGGCTGGCTCGTCGGCTAAACAACACCGTTACGCCTTTCGTTACGACTTGCTACTTATGAAACACAGTTGATGCATTAATGTTATGTTAAGACCAACAAAAGGCATGTGACTGGACTAATTCAAAATGAAAATATCTTTATTTTAATATGATACTCCTATACTAATATTATAAAGCTGAAGAGTTTGTTTACTTGAACGCTCTATAGTCAGGAACTACTGGTCCGATTTGAAAAATTCTTTCAGTGTTAGATAGCTCATTATCGAAGAAGGCTTTAGGCTATATAACATTGACCGTAAACGCGGGTGAAACCTCTAGCACAGCTAGTCGGGTCAATATACAGAAAGAGAAATAAAAATAATAGAAATACTTAATACTACCATTCGGTAACACTGTTAACAGTATATTCTTGTTGATAGTATTCCTAACTAATATTATAAATTCCAATGTGAGTTTGTTTGTAACGCTTTCACGCCTAAACCACTGGACCGATTTAAAAAATTATTTCATCAATAGAAAGCTAGATTATCCGCGAGTAACATAGGCTATATTTTATCCCCGTATTCCCACGGGAACGGGAACTACAGGCGAAACCGCGGGGCGCTGCTAGTTAATAAACCATAACAATAGTCTCTCCTTTTTTGCAGTTGCCAGGCAAAATACAACAGATGCAATCAACTTGTACTAGATACTTGCAACCTTGTAACAACCATATTGATTAAAGGACGACCAGTCTAGTGTCCTAGCTTAACAGCACAATGTCAACCTTATTTTAAAAACGAATAGAGTCGAATGTCCTGTCGCTTCGTGCGCAGAGAACTATTTCCTTAAAAGGATAAGATTTAGAAAGATGGCTTGTCGCCTGGTACTTCAGAGCCATAGATTAAAGAATCAAGGTTTTGAGCATTTTTTTATAGAGTTACAAGCTGACCCGGCGCACTTCGTAACGCCCCGTTCTCGGATTTTCAATACCCATTTTTTTTAATTTACCGCGCAACTTTTTTGTTTTTTTTTAATCTTAACTTGACAATAACAAACACAATTAAAAAAGAATTTGAAATCGGTAAAGCCGTTCTCAAGTTATAGCTTTGGGGTGGACCACCCTCATCACTTAAGGGTATGAAAAATAGATAACAACCTATTCTCAGACCTACCAAGTGTACATATAAAATTTCATTAAAATCGGTTTCGCCGTTTCGGAGGTATGGCAACTAATACTGTGACGCGATTTTTTTATAATTTGTGGAAGATTTAAATTTGTAAAAAAATTGTGACAAGTGGCTAGCTCGTCGTCGTCTGCATAATCACAACTTCCAATACCTCATTAGTCGCCTTTTACGACACGCTACGCAAGTAAAGCAGTTGGCACATTTTTCGAATCCGAGACCATCATGGGACATAATGTCTATTTAACACCAAATCCTGTCCTTTTGGAGTTAGAAAGTGCGCGCTGAGTGAAAGCGTTATGCGCAAATCCGTTGTACGGCGAAAGCGCGCGCGCACAATTTTGGACACGCACTAATTTTGCGCGCTTCTCGATGCGTGCGCGCAGTAACGGTTAGGGCGACTCGGACAGAAAATACGAAACTGTTGTTCGCGTATGTACCTCTCCAGTATGTAGCTTAAGATAGCTTGCAGACGAAGCGAGTAAGTACCGAGGTTCTTGCCGGTTTCTTCTCGGTAGATGCGATATTCCGAACCGATAGATTCAAATTGTTCCATTTGTGTTACTTGACGATTTAAAAGTGCTTTTTTGAGGTCTACGTAAATAAAGATATTTTGAGTTTAAGTTTGAATTTGGCCCATTGCCGTAAAGTCCAAATTCAATTTTGGAATCTCAATAAATGACAGACTTAAAATTAAATTTTTAGACACTGTTTTCTGTTTATCTTTCAAAAAACCGTATCTTTGTCCATTTAAAATGTGTAAATTGTTTCACTTTTTATACAAAATAGCCATTAACCGACGAACTTTTGTATGGAAAGTAAAAAAACAATTGCGATTTTCTAAAAGCATTCAAATTAGTTCCTTAGAACAATGAGGTGAATAAGTAGGTTAGCGGTTTCGCTTAAACTAAGAACAACCTTGTACACGGTCCATAGACTAGATAGAAGGTCAACACTCTATTTGACATTAAGGGACACCTTCATTTTAATGCTCGCATAAATACTCCTGCAATTTCGCAGATCCACGCCGCATTTAAATCTCCCGTAAATATTTTCGGAATGGCTCGTAAAATCAGTGACTTTTCAAGAACGCCAAACAACGTCGACCTCTAATTTCTCGCGAACATAAAGATACCACGGATTTACGTAAACTGGTTCACGTATTCATCCACTATAACATGAGCTTGCATTCCAAAATACTGTAAAACGCACAGAGGTCTACGCAAGCTGGTCTAAGTCGCTAATTTAAATTGAACCTTCATCTTCCAAAACCATAGAGTGTTAACAGCTCTTAATAAAATGGTCGTAAATATCCAATATAATTTGACCTCTAATTGCTAATAGAAAGATAGCCGTGATGGCTCAACGTAATCTGGCCACCCATACACTATATTTGGATGGCGGCCATAGCAGGCAAACGGCCTTTATGTCATAGCAAAGACGTTAAAAACAAAAGAAAGAGAAAGTTGGACGCATTAAATTATTTTCAGATGCAACTTTGAAGTGGTTCGAGTTTTTGTGCGATGCCATTTTTGGAAGGCTGCACGGTGAACGATGTCGTTGACAGCTCGTGGAAATTAAAAAGTGATTTGGCGCGCATTTTTTTTTTTGACGTTGATGTCTTATAAATTGGTCATGAGATGAAAATTGCGTTATTACCAAATATATTTTGGAATGCGATTAATGAATTTTAAAACTTACTCTTATTTAACTAATGCTAGATATAGCTAGGAAGCTATGATAGCATATTCAGACAATCAGATATGTCTATATGGATTTTTCAAATAAAAGTACGTTCGTGGATAAACCACATGCTCGTCTGTGACAATAAAAAAACAGATTTTTTTTTACGATATGATGTTATAAAAACAGATGAACTGGGAGAAGGGCAAGAGGATGATGATGATGATGATGTTATAAAAAAAAATAGTTTAATAGAGTAAATGGCAACCAATTCTTGTCTATGCTATAACACGGACTAGTAAATAAAGAAGGACTCCACGCTGTCATACTACAGCGTAAAGCCACGTTTATGCATGTGTGAGTGAGATACCTATGGATACCAGATATCGGAAATCTGCCATTTGGAGCGCTTATTATGTTAATATGTCAATTATGACTATGTTGCGTGTCAAGTTGGAGCACCTGAAGAGTTTCAACGTATATGTAGTGGTTCGGAGTCCTTCTTTTTTTTACTATTCCGTGGTTACTAAGCTGTGGTCCTCACATAAAAATAATTATTTATTTCAACCAATTGCATTCCAATTAGCAAATAACTAAAGCTATCGTAGCTTTCCAGAAATAATTATCAAAATAAGAAAACATATTTGACATTTTTACCATAGGAAAAATAGTCCCGTGTTTTCCCAGGGTGAAAACCACCCACAATGCAACAAGTAAAATATTACCCTTCCGTCCAACTCATACCTGCTAATTAAAACTAGGGATGTATCATTATCGCCTTTCCGTAACCCAGCCAAGAGATCTTGTAAGGGTAGTTTGACCTAGAAACTTACATTAAAGCCTACAATCAGCTACCTAACACATTTCCAATCCAGACCCCATCTTTTCCAGTGCAACACATGGTCGCTGACATGACCAAGTCTGGCAAGGTGATTCAGACTGCTCTCGCGGCCATATTTGTAGAGGAATCGGTTACCTTTTCATCGTAAAAAAGGACATTTAATAAGTAACGTGAATAAAAACAGATGTCTTACAATGCCCCTTTGACTCTGCATACCCCTTAGGGGATTATGGGCGTGATGTTATGTTTGTTAGTTTATTGGTTACAATGTCTCATGTTGGTTTCAAAAAGAACCACTTTAACTGAGTTCAACTGAGTGTGTTTCGTTTGAACACACCCAAAAGACAACTATAAAAATATGTAAAAAAAAAAAAATATGGCTAGGGAATTAATTAATAATAGTAGTTACGTACATATTATATGCTATCACACTTCGAGTAGGTATGCTGTCAAAAGAGCGAAAAGTTCCTTAGACCACATTCGGCCTAAAAAAAAAGAAATGAATTGGGATTGATAGAAAATTGTGAAAAGTATTGACAAGTGGCTATCTCGTCGCCTACACAATCACATACCCAAAACCCGATATACCATTAGTGGCCTTTTACGACATGCTAGGCAAGGAACACAGTTGGCGCATTCTTTTTAAGTCCCGGACCAACATGGGACAGCTATTATTAAGTAGTTAGATAATAAAAATTACAGTCAAATCTCCAACCGGGTTTCTTGACCTCTTATCGTTTTTACCAATAACAACACTAAATATTATTATCAAGAACAAATATATAAGATAATGTGTAATCTGTTCGGACGACCTTCAAAGACCAGTCTAACTTGAGCTTAGCTGCAACGCCTATTTGGTTTAGTAAGAAGATTGTCGGTTAGGATGTAAGGGTTGTTCCCACTGTGCCCCAGTGACCACACTGGGGTAAATTGGTAATAGGGTTTTTTCCTCAAAAAAAAAATATAGTCCACTATTGAGATTACAAAAAAATATTGCTTTCGTATTTTTTCTTTTGTTCAACAAACTAAAAATGACGAAGATACAGCGCGTTAAAGTACCGCGTGACGTCACTAGGTGTGTAAAATTTTACCGTCCAAGTGACGTAAATCGTTAAATTTCATAATCTTTGAAGATCTGTATGTTTACAATTTTTCAAGTATCAGATAAAGCAAAAAATATTTTTTAATAATCTAACTTACGGACTAAAAAAAATTGGATTGGAAGAAGCAGGTGGATATTAACCTACCACGACCAGATTGATAAAAACCGTAGAGGTTGTATGAAAAGGATCATGAATGTTGAAGAGGCGAGTGAGGTGTGTAAGGATCGTGCCATATGGCGTTCGCTTGTCTGCCTACCCCGCTAAGGAAGTACCGTGAAGTTCAGTTAGTTAGTGAGTTTATTCAATTAAGACAGTTCCACACAAATTGGATGTGATGGTTCCTCACAATGTTTTGCGGGTGCGGGTTCAAACCCTGACACGTACCTCTGGATTTTTCAAATCTATGTACGTATTTATACCACTAGCTCGACGGTGAGGGAAAACATCGTGATGAAACCTGCAAATTCAAATAACTTTGGATTTGTAACCATAATCCAAAAATTGTCTGGTTCCCCTATCTTAGGGTTACAAAGGTCAGATCGGCAGTCGCTTCAATGTAATTACCAGACTTGCTACATCCTGGATCATGGTATAAGCGGACCCCGTCTAAGCACGGGACATAACGCTAGGAAGATGATGACTTAAGCACTGATATACCACCGTATTTATTCGAGTTAAGCACAACTTAAGAATGCTATCCGTAAATTTTGAGAATTGTTCAAATTTACAACAGTGATAACGTAAACTTTCTTCAATAAAAGATAGATACATGACAATCCTTCAACAAATAGCAGCGCCCCGCGGTTTCACCCGGGTAGTGCCTGTTCCCGTGGGAATACGGGAATAAATATAGCCTATGTTACTCGCTGTTAAATAGCTTTTCATTGGTGAAATTTTTTTTAAATCGGTCCGATAGTTTCCGAGCCAATTATTTTACAAACAATAACATTTTCCTCGTTAATATATATGACAATAAATAAATATAAATACCCACAAAGAGGCAAATACTATATTTACCAAATAGCCCTTTATTCTTGAAACGTTCTAAACGAAATATAAAAAAAATGGAAACTGGCTGCATGTTTTGTTGTCGCTAGCCCTATCTTGGGAAAACAAAAAACAAGAGATCACTCGTATATGGGCGTCGTTCGCGTGCACCGGCCACGAGCCGCGCAGTTCGCTAACAGATGCCGTGGCGGACGCACGGCGCGTCTCGACGTGAACGAAAACAAAGAGCGTGCGCGGAAACGCGACAAGTGATCTCGGATTGAAAACTTTTTGGTAGCCTCCGTGTTTAAGTGACAGTTGTGAGCGCGGGAAAGTTCTTTTTTTTGTTTTAATTGAGCGGCGTTGGAAATTTTCGGATTTGGAATGCGGGGATTTGCGAAGACTTTTTTTAGGGAAAACGTGGAAATGTGATTAGGACTGTCATTGAGATTGAAGAGTAACTTTTCCTTGTAGTGGAAAATTACTTACTTTTCTGTTTTAATATAGAATTGCCGTTTGTACATATACGTAGTTTGGAGTGCATTAACTTTTTGTAAACAATAGATCGGGGCTGTGTTGTGATTGTTTGTTTTAAAATTCGAACGACATAATATACTCAATACATCTATTTCACTCGGATCAAGTAAAATTCAAAAGGAGGTTTATGCGTTTGAAAATTACCGATGTTTTTTTTTTTTTTTTAACAAAAGACGTCTTTCCTACTGTCCTATCTGATCCTGTATTAATTTAATGATAAATCCGTTTCCTTAACTTTGTTTGTGGCTAAAGCACAAGCCGTGCAAAGCCAAGAAAAAAAAAAAAAAGAGGTCTTATTTATAATGAAAAGGCTCTTTAATTTATTAGTCAATAGAGTTAATGTCTAATATATCTCTAATGGGCTAGTGAGTTTTCTCAATGTGTCGATGTAAACAAAGCTTATTGTAGTCACGTCAAAATATTTACGCGAACTCTTATTCGCCAATTGAAAATGGACTGTGTTGCGAAAGTGATAAGATCGAATTTCTGACCTGATTTGAACCAGCACCCCTCGGTTATGAGGCGCGTGTACCATTAAGCTACCACCACCCATTGAACTATTATTTCTTCTCTAATGCCACCACCGCCTAAAAAAAATTGTCCGAAGCCATCAAATTGTTTTCATTCATAACAAAGAAGTTTGAATTCTTAATTCGAATCACAACGAAAACATTTGCACGCGCTCGTAAGGCTTGCCCGTGAAAACAGTTTAAAATTAGAACATTAAAGGTATGTTTTGTTTTTCTCGTTTCGACACAGGTTAGGTAAAATGTTTTCTCAGGTGCTTTCGGCCAGTCTTTTGTTTGCTTTTGGGAAAGTACGCAACCTGTATTAAACTGATATGTAGCTGTTCATTGCAGTTTAGTATAAAAAAAATATGGATTCTATATAAAAAAAGGTATCGGTCAAATAAAACATATGAATTTGAATTTGAAAAAGAAAAAACATGAGGGCTGAGATAATAAAGATTATTTATTTATTGTCAACAGATTAAATAAGTTATTATTGAATGAATTATGTAATTATGAAGAAAAAAGAGGGCAATTAATAAAAAAATATAACTTTCAAAATCGTTAGGCCTACCTAATCCTAATCTTTTATTTAAATAAAATTTCGCTACTAAATGAGTTTTATTTTAAATTTTATCGAATTTCTACTTCAAGATAAACCTGAATGATAATTATATACCTACATTATAAATATAATCAAATGTGGCAGGATATCTGTTGATTTTGATTTATATGGTTATGAATACTAGGGTTGCCATTTTATGGAAAAAATACAATAAAATGATACTTTTTACGAAATCAGAGAAACTAAAGTACTTGTCCATATTTTTAATATTAGCATTTTTTTTTTGTAGGGTAATTAATCAACTAATATTACAATGAAACATACAGGCATAAAGGCGTTGTAAACTAAAAACAGTTATTGAATAAGCAATAAATATGTACTATTTTTGTTATATATTATATTTATATAATATATAATACTAGCTGACCCGGCGCACTTCGTAACGCCCCGTTCAATGCCCATTTTTTTAATTTACCGCGCACCTTTTTTTTTCTTTCATAAGAACCTTCACTTGATAATAACAAACACAACTAAAAAAGAATTAGCGAAATCGGTTCAGCTGTTATCGAGATTTGCGCTTAGCAACACATTCAGCGATTCATTTTTATATCATAGATACGGAACGATGGTATATTTTACCACAGGTGACCCCGACGTACATAATTCTTATTTATCACAATTGTCATTTTGACGCAAAAACCATGATAGACAGGTGATGTCTACCGTGAATTATGAATATTCTCTAAATTCATTCAAAATAAGTATTTAAAAATTATTTTAATCTCTGTTCTAGCCATTAATGTGGTATTACGTTATTTGTTATAAATTTTCTGTTGCTAGAAGGAAGTTTGGTACATATTTTTATCTGACCTATAGGTAAACTTGTTATCAGTTTAAGTACCTACTTAAATGTTGATAGTAAGTGACGTTATGATAAATACTGAGTGACGTTCTAGACATAATTATTTTAGGCTGAAGCCAATTTTAAATAACATCCTATCAATGTGATTTGAGTCTTCTGGTTTTGGTCTTAGAACCTAATTTCGCACCTTATAGCTTATAGATTATTGATTGAGTTTGACAGGCCCGTTGGTCGAGTGGTCAGAGACCGTGATCACGCAACGAAGGGTCGCGGGTTGAAATCCCGCCAGATGCAAATGTTTCGTGTGATGAACATCGAGTCAAGGATGTTTATAAACGTATTTAGGTATGTCTATCCGTTCACCTAGTATCCATAGCACAAGCTTAAGCTTAGTTTGAAACTAGGGAATTGGTGTGTCACTCAGAAGTGTTTCCATCAACAAATTATCCTTTAAATCATTTGTGTATGATGACTTCATCGCTATTATCAAATTTTTAATCAGATAGCATCATGGCAGCACATAGTGACAGTTAAGTACTAGAAGGAAAAATAACAATTCGATGTATGAGCAACGCAGCGTTGAGTTAACTCAGGAACTAACTCACTAACTCATTGAGTTAACTTAACATTGCGACATGGCCCGGCAAAAAGGTTTCAGGCGACTGGGGCTATAAAGAATTGGGACCGAGGTTCCATAATATCTAGGAACACATTTTTTTTAGCTACTCCATAAGTAAATGAAAAATGAGTTTTTATGAAATAGTAATCAACATTTAATATTAATCAACAAAACAATATTTGTTATTAATCAACTCTTGCTTACCATCTGTGTAAGTATTTTTCTGAGGCACACCATGTAATGTCCACGGTACACCAGTGTGCTGCGACACACACATTTTTTCTAATTTAATTTACATCCACAGCTAATTAAACGGGGTTACAACTCTTGACGCAGTTAATGAGTTAGCGCAATTCCGCAGCGCAGTGTCAAGTCTATTTCTAAGCAAGACAATCACGACTTTATTGTTTTTATGTCAAAGGCCAATTCATTCACCGAACCAGCAAATTAATGTCGATTCCTACATACAATCGGTATTTACAATAGAATAGTTCACTAATGAATTTTAATGGGTCTCGTATAATTTAACGTAGCTTATTTATAGAATACAAACTCATTAGTAGTTTAGATTTTACTCGGACAACAATTGGAGAAAGCTTTTTCTTTTTTAATTAAAACTTTTTCGAGGTTCATAATTTGAAACTATTTGGATAACTTAACGTTTTGTTATAGCACATTGACTTTTGAAAACAAAAAGTGTCCTTCTAATCTTTTTTTTCTTGGCAATAACATGTTTAGTGTAGTTTCATGAAAGATTTATTCATTTAGTTAAGTGCCCGGGTGTTCATAAGTCTTTATAATGTCATTTTGACATGAAAAATTAAGACAAAGATATATTATCAAATCTAAATGCATTTTTATTTTCTTATTTTTATTTCGACTTTATTAAAACTTGTTGCGATCGAATACGTTTCAAATTATGCTCGTTAAGTGGTATCGAAATAAACAGCCAATGAGAAATGCATCCGAAAAATTCGCGCGAAAATATCTCGCACAAAAAAAAAAACTGAAATATTTCCATCGCTGCAGCGTTGATCGCCGACGTTAAAATAATTTATAATCTTTTGTCCAAAAACAGAAGGATCCGCGACATTTGGCTCTGAGCCGGGACTTTAGACTTTGACAATCAGTGTATTTGTGAGAATGAAGACCAATATGGCAGCGTCATATGTGAACTGTGAGGCTGGACACAAGTGACATTTAGCCAAAATGCCACCCGTCAAGCGAAAAAGGAGGATCGAAGCAGAAAAATCTAAATTCAAAAATAGAAGGACTTGATCTTAGCCTAGTGTTCCAAAAAAAAAAAAACTAAAAATAAACAAAACACATTTGATCTCAAAGTATTTTAGTGCTCAATAATTTTAAAGAGACTGATTAAAATTAAGAAAGATGATAGCTTTGAAGAAATTCTACGGCGACGAGCTGCTTCGTCTAGCCTTGGTGTTAAGCCTTCTTAAGGCCGACCCGAATGACTACTTGGAGAGAGAAACTCAACAGCTGATAACAGGCCTGCACATATCCAACGGCTCTGATTGGTCGTTGGAGCACGAAGCCCGAACGCTGATTCGCCCTCGCTTCGTCCACCCGAAGTCATTGGACAACATTCTGATCAACTACGAAAGGGAATTGTTTGAGGAGCTGAACTCTTTAGGCCGATACGCAAGTTCTGATAACAATGAGCGGATGTGGCATAATCGGGGTCCGATTCTTCATACATATTTATTGAACAACGTGGCCACTGACACAGTCGCGCCGCCGCTGGCACCAGCGGCGCAAGACGATAACGATGGCGTGTCAGCTGATGATAACGTGGCCCAGGAGGTGAAAGTCAGCGATGAAGAACAAGAAACGGAACAGCCAGATGCCGTCGTCACGTTATCAGCAGATTTCCTCTCTAACCACACAGAATCGGATATCTTCGCTGAGATAGCGACCAGATCGTTTGACGTCAACGAGTTTCTTGTGACTCCAGAGATGCAGATCAAGACTGAGCCGGAAGACTCTCAGGAGTTCATGGACGTGGTCGTGAAGAAGGAGCAGAGTGACGAAGAGTTGTACAGCGATAATGCTATCGATTTCGTCCCATACTTCGCTGCTAAGACGGAGAAATTCGAGCTTGGAGAGTCCAATTCGGTGTTCAATCAGAACATGGCTGATCTGCAGGATTACGAAGAGTTGTTCGATGATGTGAAGGAGTTGCGGAATGATCTGGAGTATTTAGACGTGAAGAAACAACAAGAGAATCTTGAGCAGTATCTTTTGGAGAACACGCCTTTGGACTCTGAGGTTTATGAGATAGCTCCTATGTTTGATGACGAATTGGTGTTGGATGTGAAGAGGGAAAGAGCCAGTACTAGTTTCACGTCGGCTAGTTCGAGTGGTGTCAGTGATATGGATGTGTCGGTGAGGGAGATGCAAGATGTCAAGTCGGAGAGCGACGAGGGTCATCACACTGGGGACGAGTTGACGCAGGAGGTGAGTTTTAGAACCGTATTTCTTTGTTTAAGCATTAGCATAAGCACGGTATGTAGAATTAGTTTTTGTAACTGACCACTAGATGGCGTTCTTTATGTTATAAGGCCAAGGATATAACGTCCCAAGGTCAAGTATTAAAAATCTTTTGATTGCCGCTTTAATTGACTTTGACCGTACTTACAAAGCACTGGTTCTCAACTTTTGTGTGATATAGCTAACAATAATGGAATAGAATATTTATAAAAAATTTCCGAAATGGGTGTTTAGTTCCTATGTCAGTTACTGAAATGAAATTAATATCTTTATTTATATAGGCTTCAAAAAAGCTATAAATCGACAGAACAAAATAAATATAAATATAAACCGGTTCAAAAAGCAGATTCTACTAAGAAACCGGCAACAAACTCGATAGTTACTCTTTTAAATGCCAAGTCTTAATAGCTATTATGTACTTATAATTTCTTAGTCAAGTTAAATCTATCAGTGCAAGCAAACAGCCTATTCTGAGACTAACCATATATATAAATAAATAATAAATAAATATCTAACGACATCACATTCATTGATCTGACTCCGAGGTAAGTAGCTTTAAACACTTGTGTTTCGGATATCAGAATCAGTGGTATTACAAATATATACTTAAATATTGGATATAAACACCCAGACACAGAACAAACACAAGTATTCATCATACGAATGTTTGTCCTGGGTGGGGATCGAGCCCACAACTCTTGGCGCATGGGGCAGAGTCACTACCGAATGCGCCATCGAGCCAGTCAAAAGCCATATATAATTATCATTTCAATAATCTTCTACCTGATTATATTATAGTAGCCCTTTTTAATCAAACCACAAACAACTATTTATGGCTAAATTTAGAACACTGAGAAGAATAGAAAGAATCGATAGCTTAAATCCTAGAGGCTAAGTTTGAGAACATTTTCACACTTTTTCACAATTTTCCATCTAACCCAGTTTGTTTGTGGCTGAATGTGGTTTAAGAGGCCTGCTGCCTCTTTGAATCTGCCTACCCCTTCGGGGATTATGGGCTGTTAAGTACGTATGTAAGTTTGAGAAAAGTAGCACATTTTTTGGTTTAAGACCGAACTGGTAACAGATTTATCTGTACTCAAGTCATTAATGTTTTCAAAAGTTACCCCTTAACTCGAGTGGAGTCAGAGGCTGAAGTTAGTTTCGCGTGAATAATATGCAATCACATCATTACATATGCAGTGACGTTAGAGTTTGTTAAAGGTTATATAAAGGTCCTGCGATTGAACAATACAATCATTTGAAAAATAACTATAATAATAAATATATATTATACTTGTTATAAAATGTACCTCATCATCTTCCTAGCGTTATGTCCCGTGCTTAGACGGGGTCCGCTTAGACCATGATCCGGGATTTAGCGAGTCTGGTAATTACATTGAAGCGACTGCCGATCTGACCTTCGTAACCCTAAGATAGGGGAACCAGACAATTTTTGGATCATGGTTACAAATCCAAAGTTGTTTAAAGTTGCAGGTTTCATCACGATGTTTTCCTTCACCGTCGAGCTAGTGGTATAAATATGTACATAGATTTGAAAAATCCAGAGGTACGTGCCCGGGTTTGAACCCGCACTCCTCGGTTAAGAGGCGCGTGTCCTTACCATTGAGCTACCACCGCATCCACAACAATATGTTGTAAAACCTTATTGACTTTAAATTATATTGGGAACTACCTATTTAAAATTTTACAACCGTTTATCTTAGTACGGGCATGTGATGAGAAGAGAGGAAGAACATGTGACAAAAAATGATGAGTATGAATGTTAGTGGATGGAGAGGAAGAGGAAGGCCAAATAAGAGATGGATGGATTGTATGAAAGATGGTATGAGTGAAGTGGGAGTGGATAGCTTGATGACGGCTGACCGGGACGTATGGAAGAGGAAGACATGCTGCGCCGACCCCAGATGACCTGGGAGAAGGGCAATAGGATAATGATGATGATGACGATTCAAAACTGCTTAATATTTAGTCAGTTGACTTTACGAACTAGTGACGTCATCTGACAAACCCATAAGAAATATATGAAGGGATTGCGTTTTGACAGCTTTTAATTGACTTGCCAGTCAACATCCCTATTCCATCACAATAGTATATCAATTGGTTTAGCCCTAAAAACGTAACAGATAGACAGATACTTCAACATTTATAATATTAGTTATACTAATACATGCTCAGGTCTTAATTACACATTTATAGCATCACGTCCATAATCCCCGAAGGGGTAGGCAGAGTCGAAGAGGCAGCAAGCCCCTTTAACCACATACAGTCAGTAAACAAAATTGTGCTGGGTTAGATGGAAAATTGTGAAAAAGCAGTGACAAGTGGCTAGCTCGTCACCTACACAATCACATACCCACAACCCCATATACCATTAGTCGCCTTTTACGACATGCTAGGTCGTAATTAATGTCAGCTTTTATGCGTAGAAGTAGGACAAAAAGCTTGTTCTTAAATGACTCAATCTCGTGTATTTTGAAAACACGCGCTCTCTCAAGTATGAGTCATGACAACGTTAAATATTGCGACAGACTTTATCAGACATACTGCCCCATGTTGCTGTGGGTCGCAAAACCAACTGAGTTTCTTGCCTAGCATGATGTAAAACATGTTGTGATTAAATAAATATCGGACGACATCACATACATTGATCTGACTCCGAGGTAAGTAGCTTAAGCACTTGTGTTACGGATATCAGAAACAACAGTGGTATTACAAATATATACTTAAATATTCAATATTAACACCTAGACACAGAACTAACACAAGTATTCATCATACGAACGTTTGTCCTGGGTGGGTATCGAACACACTCTTTGGCGTATGGGGCAGGGTCACTACCGAATGAGCCATCGAGCCAGTCAAATTGCCAACAATCTTGCAAGAAATTGCTTCTTAGGCAAATACAAAGCAAGGTTGCAAAACCACCCAAACCAACTTGCGGTGCAATTAACAATGCCAGAAATTAGAAAGACTTAAAAAGAGGCGAGACATCATTGACCAGGATAGTCAGAACATAGACTGACTTCACAAACAAAAGAGCTGTAACCCACTGGGGTGGCTTCCAATCGAAAACCACCCCCATCACATCTGTTTATAGCCAACAGGGCTGATCGCAAGATATCTATAATATAAGAAAAAATATTTGTGATTGTGTAGGCGAGCTAGCCACTCGTCATTAATTTTCCATCTAATTTTGTCTTTGGCTTGAAGAAGCGCCCTAATCTACCCCTTCAGTGCAAGCATTCCAAGTTTTGCCTCAGATTTGAGGCGCCTTTTACCATTGCGCCCCCAATTTGGGTAATTAAAACATTCCAGTTTTGCTCAATTCTACTTAACATCAAACGTATAAAGGAAAATAATATTAATATCCTCCTAACCGACTTCCGTCGTCACTCGTCAATGTCAACAAGGATTAGCCAACGCAGGTGATATTATAGTGCACAAATGTGTGCGCAAAAGTGCACTCTCTGTTCCTTCACTTTCATAACCCGGTGAGACATCTACATGACCGAAGAGAGGCGCAGGATCAACGGTTTAACGTGCTCTCCGAGGCACGGTGATCAACCGTTAACTTCCTGACTCCAGTCTGGTACTAACTAATTTCAATATTGAAACACTCACTTACAAAATTTTTGGCCTGACCCCGTATTCGAAACCGAGACCTCTTGGTTTTTCGGCACGTTCCTCCACCAGAACAACAAGTCAATTAAGTAAAGGAAAAGGGATACAAAATCCATTGCTGCGTTACTAAATCGAGTTTTGAAACCGCAAAGATATTAATAACCGATGTACACAATAGATCCGTTTCTTTCTTCTTTTTTTCCTTAACCGTACTGGATCGAATGTTCACTTCAAAAATGTTTAAAGACATTTATTTCTCATAAGAACTTACAATTACCGATATCGAGTTTCTTGCCGGTTCTTCTCGGTAGAATCAACGTTCCGAACCTGGCGGTAGAATATTTATTTTGTATTATTATGACTATTCATAAGTGCTTTTGTGGAGCCTACATGAATAAAGATATATCTATTTCTATTTCTATTAATAATAAAGAAAAAAATATATATATCAAATATATATAAAAACCAAGATAAGGTACATTACCTGGCGAAGCGCAGCTAAGTAATTTTTTTTTTTGCAATAAGTATTATTTACGTCACATAACACTTTGGCACCTTCCCGACTCAATGATAAACTCCCAGCTCGATAATTCACAATACAGAAATAACAGCACTCAAAACACCACAGATCAACAATCAGAACAAACTATTCAGATCCAAGTAACTACTTTTATGTTTAAACGTAAAGGGTTACCATTGCACTAATGGTTCAGACTTCGCTTCGAATGCAGGATGTGAGCGTTCAATCCCCGCCGGGAAAAAAAGAGTGGCAGATAGATAGACTTTTTTGCAACAACAACAAATACAGAAATTTTGCAGACAAATATATTCATATTTTCGTGTGATGAACATGGACATTTGTACTCGAGTCATGGATGTTTATAAACGTATTTAAGTATGTCTATCCGTTCACCTAGTATCCATAGTACAAGCATAAGCTTAGTTTCAAACTAGGGAATTGGTGTGTCAGTCTGGAGAATTTATCTATTATTTATTTATAACTAGTACAATCACCTTACTCTCCTTCAATAGTCATGGGGATGTTATCATTCGGTTCAATATCCTCACAAATACACGCGTGACACAAGTTCGGAGAATCGCGATAAATAAAGGTGTTTTTGTGTATCTGGATGATGTCACGGTTTTTAGACAAAGTTTTGAGCCGCGATGAGTAATGAAGAAAAAAATCGCGGGAGCGATTGCGGAGCGGGCTAAAAATATCTCTAGGTTTAAAAAAATATTTAACACATATTTTTTTATTTATTTGTTGAACAAACACTGGCGAAGATACAGCGGATTCAAGTTGCGCGTGACGTCACACGTAGGTAAAATTTTTACTTACAAGCGACGTTCCAAGCCCCCACTAAAACTTTGATACTCTTTATCTTTGTACATTTTTGTTATCTTAATAAAGCAAAAAAACTGGTTTATTGTATTTTTGTATAATGGACTTGTGGGCTAAATAGAATTTTTTAGTCATCTTGCCTATTGTCTGGTTCCCCTATCTTAGGGTTACGAAGGTCAGCTAGTTTTCAATGTAATTACCAGACTCGCTAAATCCTGGATCATGTCATCATGGTCTAAGCGAACCCCAAACTAAGCACAGCACGTAACAGATGATGCAACTGGTTCTATAACATTTCAATGTCATTAACATACAAGTTGGACTCGTATGTGGGTCGTAGTGGAACGGCGTGACGTCACCGCCCATGAGAAGCCAAATAAAGATAACGGATCGATCGGGTCGCATCGGTGAAATGGAGAAATGGCTTGGGATACTTTACGGATGAAGTAAACATGTGGAAGTGATTCTGTCTCCTAAACCACTTAGCTGTTTATAATAATATTGTACACCATAAATAAATAAATAAATTCTCCAGACTGACACACCAATTCCCTAGTTCCAAA
This sequence comes from Glyphodes perspectalis, assembly GCA_951394215.1. Classification (NCBI taxonomy): domain Eukaryota; kingdom Metazoa; phylum Arthropoda; class Insecta; order Lepidoptera; family Crambidae; genus Glyphodes; species Glyphodes perspectalis. The sequence goes on from OX596228.1 coordinate 1,727,046, forward strand.
CTAAGCCTATGCTTGTGCTATGGATACTAGGTGAACGGATAGACATACATAAATACGTTTATAAACATCCATGACTCGAGTACAAATGTCCATGTTCATCACACGAAACATTTGCCCCTAGCGGGATTCGAACCCGCGACCCTTGGTTTCGTGGCCAGGGTCTCTAACCACTCGACCAACGAGCCAGTCAAAATAAGTTTGAACATTAACGGTTACCTTAATATAGGGTGGCCAACCACAAATTTAACAAACTAGATTTTGAAGTTGGAAAAATCAGGACAATTCTGTTTATTTCAATGTGTATGACATCTCGTGATATTCCTTCTGTCGGATGTGATAATCAAGTGCGTATATTTGGACTGGCCCGTTAGTCGAGTGGTCAGAGACTCTTGCCACGATACCAAGAGTCGCGGTTTCAAATCCCGCTAGGGGTACTCGAGTCATGGATGTTTAAAAACGTATTTAAGTACCTATCTCTATCCGTTCACCTAGTATCCATAGCACAAGCTTATGCTTAGTTTGGAACTAGGGAATTCATGTGTCAGTCTAGAGAAATTATTTTTTTATTATTTTCTTCAAGTGCGGATATTTTAGATTCGGAATATAATAATATGTTCTATCTACAAATATTTGTATTGGTGGGGAGATTCGAACCTGTGCCCGTTGTTATTGGCCTTCAGTCTAATCCATTGTACCAAAGAGGCTGTCAATGAATTAGGAATAAATCAAAAATAGTTATTGTTTTTTTTTAATAGCTACATCACGCCCGTAATCCCCGATGGGGTAGGCAGAGTCAGCTACCCTCTTGAATCCTCCCTTGCGCATAAATCATCTCTATTACAGGTGAAAACCGCATCAACCTTCCTTCGTGTAGTTTAAATGGAAAATTGTGAAAAAGTAGTGACAAGTGGCTAGCTTGTCGCCAACACAATCACACACCCAAAACCCGATATAGCATTAGTCGCCTTTCCATCTAACCCAGCCCAGTTTTATTTGTGGTTAAAGGGGCCTGCTGCCCCTTTGACTCTGCCTACTTCTTCGGGGATTATGGGCGTAGTATGTAGTATAATAGATGTAAAAACAAACAGAAGCGGCGACTTCGTTTTATACTATGTAAAGATTACATATTAGCTTCGCTCGCGTTGTAAATCGATAAAACATAGCCTATTTGTTATTCGGGTGTTTGAGCTATATTATTCTAAAGTTTCATTAAAATCCATTCAGTAGTTTTTTTGTGAAAGAGTAACAAACATCCATTCATACATACAACCTTCGCATTTATAATATTAGAAGGATTTTTATCACTGCACATCCATGAGATTGTCTGAGTGCACTTAATTTAAAGAGCTGTGTATATCCCACAGGAGCATTAAAATGGATGAAACCGTATTTCCAGCGAGTCACACAATTGTCATAATGTGATTCATTGACAATAAACGGCCAAAATAATTCCCAAAAGGTGACACTGTGGTAGATTTTGGATGTGACTAATTGGGAACAAACTGATGAAGATACAGTGATTTTATCATTACTAGCTCCTGCCCGCGGCGTTGCTCGCGTGGTACATCGATGAAACATAGCTTATGTGTTATTGTAATGTATAAGCTATACTATTGTAAAGTTTCATTAAAATCGATGCAGTACTTTTTGCGTTAAAGAGTAACAAACATCCACACATCCTTTCGCGTTTATAAAAGTCGAAGTCCCGGCGAAAACAATTTTTTCGCCCGACATCTCTCTCTCTCTCTGTTAATATATGAGCAGATTGGTCGTGTATTAACAGAAGGTGATGTTAGAAGTCATAAAAACCGTAGAGCTTATATGAAAAGAATCATGAATGTTGAAGAGGCGAGTGAGATGTGTAAGGATCGTGCCATATGGCGTTCGGTTCTCTCTGCCTACCCCGCTAGGTAAGTGGCGTGAAGTTTTAGTTAGTTAATTAAGTTAAACCACAGAACAATAATATACTGTTAAACCTTGTGACGTAAAATGAAAACACATTCTTAAACATTGCGAGAGGTACTTAAACATTGTCAACACGACATCAAGTTATGAAATGAACCTCTGACCTCTTTCGATGTCGCCGGATCCTCTCTTGGTGACGTAAGTTATGGGTGCTTGACATGATGATGAGGGTATACTCAGATCACTCGATAATCTATACTCCTTTACTAATATTATAAAAAGGAGAGATTTGTATTTTTGTGTGTGTGTGTATGTTTGTCACGATTAAACTCAAAAACTACTGTGCCGATTTTAAAAATTCTTTCACCATTGGAAAGCTACATTATCCGGAAGTAACATAGGCTATATTTTATCCCCATATTCCAACAGGAACGGGAAATATGCGGGTGAAACCGCGGGGCGCTGCTAGTATTTTAATATACTAGCTTCTGCCCGCGGGTTCGGTCGCGTGGTACATTGATAAAACATAGCCTATGTGTTATTCGGATGTATGAGCCATATTATTATAAACATACATACATAACATCACGCCCGTAATCCCCGAAGGGGTAGACAGTCAAAACGGCATCTAGCCCCCTTAACCGCATTTAGCCAAAAATAAAACTGGCTGGGTTAGATGGAAAATTGTGAAAAAGTAGTGACAAGTGGCTAGCTCGTCGCCTACACAATCACACACCCAAAAACCGATATACCATTAGTCGCCTTTTACGACATGCTAGGCAAGAGAAACAGTTGGCATATTCTTTTAAAGTCCCAGGCGAACATGGGACACTTTAACTAAAAGTTAGTTTAACTGCTTGAATGACATAAAACTGTAACATAGAAACTAGGTTTCGTAAATAGTCGCTTGAGTACGAAATATCACTCGTTATCTGTTACTACCTACCTCACAGTATGAACTGCGTCACAGTATACTCGTACAATGAAGAGATGAAAAAATATTAGGTACTAGCTTCTGCCCGCGGCGTTGCTCGCATGGTACATCGATGCAACAGTTTATGTGTTATTCTAATGTATAAGCTATACTATTGTAAAGTTTCATTATAATCCATGCAGTACTTTTTGCGTTAAATATTAACAAACATCCATACATCCATGCATAGAAACTATCGCGTTTATAATATTAGTAAGATGTGCGAGTCAGAATTGCAGTAGAAGGACTCCTTACTACCGAATAAATAATAACTTTTTAATTAACTCAATTTTAAAAACTGATTTAAATCATTCAGCGCTGTTAATCGATTTAGTGTAATTGAATAAATAAATAAGTAATTACCTTTTAAATTACCACTATTTACTAAATGCATATGAATGTACAGGCGTTAATGACACATCTATACTTATAATAAATCTGTAGAGAGGTCAGTTCTGTACATGAAATATATTTTCAAAATAACTATCAGGGGGTGATTAGTGATCGATACTGATGACAAAAATGCAATCAGTAAAATTTTTGTCTGTCTGTCTGTATGTTCCTTATAGAAACAAAAACTACTCGACGGATTTTAACGAAACTTGGTACAATTATTCTTCATACTCCTGGGCAAGTTATAGTATACTTTTCATCACGCTACAATCAATAGGAGTAGAGTAGTAAAGGGAAATGTTGGGAAAATGGGAGAAGTTACTCCATTTTTTAAGCTTCCGTCGCGTGTGCAGCCTTAATGGTTAAAGTTACATAGAAATCATGTATGACGGAAATAGTCTTTATAATATTAACCATAAACGCGGGTGACACCGCTGGCACAGCTAGTCTATAATAAAACAAAAAACTATTATTAATATTGGTGTCTGTCTGTACATACATATGTAGGGGTAGGCAGAGTCAAAGGGGCAGCATGCATCTTCAACCCCATTCAGCCAAAAATAAAGCCGGGCTGGGTTAGATGGAAAATTGTGAAAAAGCAGTGACAAGCGTCTAACAAAAAAAAATCACTGCAGCATTATATATTATATAACCAAAACCTATAGCCAAACTAGTTTTCACACCAAACACAGACTTTCCTCACTGCTCTCTGTTACACTGTGCCAATGGTACAAGCATGAGTCAAGGGAAGGCCGCTATGCCCTAACCTGGATCTAGGTCGTGGCGTGTATGCAGGTCTTTACTGCAATTACACTATACTATAACTGGTGTGCATTGAAAACCGTAAATGATCTACCTTTGTTCGTGAAGTTAAGCGACATTTGGTAAAGTAGACAATGTGATGGGTGACCATTTCTTTCTTGCGTTAGAATGGAATTTTCGAGTTATATTAGTCCCAGCGCACTGTCCCATGTCGGTCTGGGACTTAAAAAGAATATGCCAACTGTGTCTCTTGCCTGTCTAAAGACGTTCAATATTACATTGATTTTTGAAAATCCAGAAGTACGCGTTCGGACTCGAATTAAAACGCCTCGCATTGGAGACAACGGCCTTACCCACTAAGCTATCGCTTGAAGAAAAACAACAAATTAAAAATAATAATTACAATTTTACCTAAAACTTCAGGTTGTTAACTTACCACCATAAAAAAATGTTAGCTACTTAAGTTTGAGGTCAGCAACCTCCGTGCGATGAACCTAAGTTAAATGGCGTATGACCTTAAACAGTTTTAAAATTGTGAAGCCTACTAGAAGTTATTATTTTTTGTTTAAACGAAATGTCTTAACATAAACTTTGTAAAATAGGGATATTGACTGGCAAGTCAATAGAGATGCTTTTTAAAAGCTGTCAAAACGCAATCACATCCAAAATGTTGTATGGGCTTGTCAACATATGACGTCACTAGTTCGTATAGTCAACTGACTAAATATTATGCAGTTTTTGTAAAATTTAAAATCGTAGACTTAATATAATTCAATATCAATAAGGTTTTACAGCATACTACGAGACTTTCTTTTACGGAATTGATATAACAAAATTAAATATAAATGGTGTCAACATCCCAATTGCGCCACTCATAGCGATAACTCATCTCACAGTGGTTAACTCACTTCAAAGTGAGTTAGCTCACGGTGCATTACAATTCACATATAGCATCACGCCTGCATCCCCGAAGGGGTAAGCAGAGTGTAAAAAGCAGTGACTCAAACTACTTATGGCAAAAAAAAAATAAACTGGGTCAGATGGATCTATGATACTATCTACATTATTATAATATAAAGAGGAAAATTTTGTGTATGGACCGATTTTAAAATTATTTCACAATTAAAATGCTACATTATCCCTGATTAACATAAGCTATTATTTTGAAAAGGTTAGGTCAGGTTAGAAAACAAATGTCCACCCGAGCGAAGCCGGGGCGGGCTGCTGGCATTATAAATTCGCTTTAAAGCCTCACGGCTAACAGCTTTTAATTTCACTGCGCCATGACTCAATGTTGAGTTAACTCATCGCAATGAGTTGCTGAGTCAACACAATGAAGCGAATTGAACTTTTTCGCTATCCCAAGTCTAGCCTGTTCCAAAGTGCGTCGACCTAGGTCCAGACAGGCGTCCTAGCCGCACCTGTCAGGCTGTTCACCTCCAGACTGGGGTTAGGGCCCTCAACCCTTAGGGTGAAGGGTGAATGAATCAAGCCCTAGGTCGGGATGAACAAGTCAGCTGAATTTGTTAATTAATCGATATCAGAGTCCTGTTCTGACTATATATTATTTACTAATATTTATATTTTAAATATGAAAGTAAACTCTCTGTCTGTTACATCTTGTCGGCTAAACTGCTTAAACGATTTTGATGAAATTTGGCGCGCTTAAAGTTTAAACCTAGAGACAGGATAATGTCGCCTATGTTTTCTTTTCTTAGTTTGTCAGTTTGTCCTAGATACAATTATAGATCGCCTAGGCAGCACAATAGTGTCTGTAACACGACGCGACTGGAGCTAAGAACATACAGGGTGACTTGGAATAGGTGTCATCGTTTTAAGGGAGTGAAAGTATATCATTTGACGTAAAAATATATACGGACCACCTAGTCGAAATTCACTAGTTTCGGAAATCCTGGCTCGTTGGTTGAGTGGTCAGAGACCCTCGCCACGAAATTAAAGGTCGCGGTTTCGAATATCGCTAGGGGCAAATGTTTCGTGCGATGAACATGGACATTTGTACTCGGGTCATGGATGTTTATAAACGTATTTAAGTATGTCTATCCGTGCACCTAGTATCCATAGCACAAGCATAAGTTTACTTTGGAACTATAGAATTGGTGTGTTAGTAATTTATTTATTTATTATTATTTTATTTTTATTTTTTATTTAGATACGTCCAGTTGTACACATGTTTATGGGGATACATTCTTCGCTGAAGTTTTTATAGACTTATTAGCTAAACAAGTCTACTACATTGTAATCACAGCACGTGTATAGTGATTTATAGGTTATGTCAATTTGTACTATTGCCCCCATGTTGGTCTGGGACTTGAAAATAATGTGCCAACTGTGTTTCTTGTCTAGCATGTCGTAAAAGGCGACTAATTGTATATCGGGTTTGGCACTTGTCACTACTTTTTCACAATTTTCCATCTAACCCAGCCCAGTTTTGTTTTTGAATGTGGTTAAAGGGGCCTGCTGCCCCTTTGACTCTGCCCACCCCTTCGGGGATTATGGGCGTGATGTAATGTATGTATGTATATATTATCTGCGTAATTTCTTACAAAGTTATTATTTACGCAGCAGAAATACATAAATTAATCGAAATAAATATTACATACGTAATGCAGTCTAATATTTATTTAATGTTTCTGTTTTTATACAACAGTGGATTGTTGATTGATTATTATACATGTGAAAATAAATATTGGAATTAATTATTTTAATAAAATTTATTATATTCTACACTTATTTACACCCCATATTTTTGATATTAATTGTCATCAAATACATTTTTGAAGTATGTATATTCCGATAGCATCTATATACAAAGCAACTCTAATTGCATAGTAATAAAGCCCAAATTGGCATGCGCCCTGCATATGCGCAGGCGCATATCTTACTTCGAGTATAATACGCGCTATCGCCTTGTGCTAGAGAAAGCGAGAGTGATTTATATACGCAGAGCGGCACGTGTGGTGCGCGAGCGCATATTATGAAGACGAAAATGTGCATTGTATTAGGGCGTACTACGAACATGCCCGCCATCCCCGAAGGGGCAGGCAGAGTTCAAGGAAAATTAACAATGACAAAAATGAAACAGACAATAGACGAATAGAAAAAATTAAAAAGATGGAATTAGACTATGAGAAACGGAGTATGTGCTACCAACCAGGTCCCAGCCTCATCATTATGCTGCTGCGGCATCGGGTCAACGCCTCAGAACCGCTGGTATTCTGGAGTGGCAAACAATTTATACAAATGATACGCTTACAATACATTTACAAAGAAGATAAGTTAAATTTTAACAAAAATAAAAACCGACTTCAAAAAACCCCGCAAAAAATGTTTATAAAAAAACACAAGTAAAAACTGCCTTAATAGCTATTTAAATGTCTAAACACTAAAAAGTATAAAATAAATTCTTTCGACTGCTTTGATGAAAGTATTAATCTTTAACACGTATTTAAATATTTACAATAATCAGTTAGTTTTGGAGTCTAAAACACATTGTACGTGCCTATAAAGTTTGAGGGTTGCCCTCGATTTTACTGGGATCCCTTCATCAGATCCTGACTTGGTGGCAATGGGACCAATTCGGGAGTAAACCCTTTCGATTAAAAAAAAAATTTTGGAAATCGGTTAACAATTCTCAGAGATATCGAGTACATACATACAAAAAAAAATTCAGTCGAATTGAGAACCTCCTCCTTTTTTTTGAAGTCGGTTAAAAATAGAAATACATACTAATAAATATAGTTATTAAATAATAAAAAACGTCATAATGTGTATTTAATTAAAGTTAAAAAATATTATTAATTAACAGATATATAGGTACAAAGTAAGGACGAAGAAAACAACGAAAATATACTCCTTAAACCATATTCAAGCAAAATTATGCTCACAGTCTACGCGGAGCCCGACTAAGCATGGCATACGGCTAAGACAGTAATGATAACATAACACCACGCCCATAATCCCCGAAGGGGTAGGCACAGTCAAAGGGGCAGCAGGCCCCTTTAACCACATTCAGCCAAAAACAAAACTGGGCTGGCTTAGATGGAAAATTGTGAAAAAGTAGCGACAAGTGGCGAGCTCGTCGCCCAAAACCCGATATACCATTAGTCGCCTTTTACGACATGCTAGGGAAGAACCACAGTTGGCACATTCTTTTTAAGTCCCAGACTGACATGGGACAATGGGCTGGGTTAGATGGAAAATTGTGAAAGGTAGCGACAAGTGGCTAGCTCGTCGCCTACACAATGACATACCCAAAACCCCGTATACCATTACTCGCCCCCTACGACATGCCAGTGAGGATATTTTGAAGTATACATAAACAGTTTTGGGGCCGTAATCCCTAAAGGGTCAAGCAGAGTCCAACCAAGAAACTATAAACTACTTAAACTATGTTCATCATCCTAGCGTTATGTCCCGTGCTTAGACGGGGTCCGCTTAAACCATGATTCAGGATTTACCGAGTCTGGTAATTACATTGAAGCGACTGCCGCTCTGATCTTCGTAACCCTTATAGGGGAACCAGACGATTTATGGATCATGGTAACAAATCCAAAATTTGTTTCAATTTGCAGGTTTCATCACGATGTTTTCCCTCACCGCCGAGCTAGTGGTAAAAATACGTACATAGATTTGAAAAATTTAGAGGAACGTACCCGGGTTTGAACCCGCGCCTGCCCTTACCATTGAGCTACCACCGCTCCCAAACTACTTAAACTATATTCCGCTAAAAATTTGATTGAGTAAGGTTAGATGGAAAATTGTGATGAAGTAGTGACGAGTGGCTAGCTTATCGCCTTTTCATTCACAAAACCAATAGCAAAGACACCATTAGTAGCCTTTTAAGACGTGCTAAGCGAGGAACATATTTAGTACATTATTTTTAAATCCCAGACGAACATAGGACTTCTTTCATTCTTCACAATTTTCTTCGTATAAATTACTTTCATCATCTTCCTAGCGTTATGTCCCGTGCTTAGACGGGGTCCGCTTAGACCATGATCCAGGATTTAGCAAGTCTGGTAATTACATTGAAGCGACTGCCGATCTGACCTTCGTATCCCTAAAATGGGGGAACCAGACAATTTTTGGATCATGGTTAAAAATTCAAAGTTGTTTGAATTTGCAGGTTTCATCACGATGTTTTCCCTCACCGTCGAGCTAGTGGTATAAATATGTATTTAGATTTGAAAATCTAGAGGTACATGTCCGGGTTTGAACTCGCACTCCTCGGTTAAGTGGCGCGTGTTCTTACCATTGAGCTACCACCGCTCTATACACTTTATAATAAAATAATTATTATCAACGCGTATTTAAGTCGATAAAGCCTTGTCGGTTAAGTCAACGACTTCAATATATTCTATAAGTACTATTATAAGTAAGTACTTGTTATATTTTTATCGTATCGCGTACTAACTTATTCATTTGAAATGTACTCGAGATTTCGTTATCAGGTCGAAGTCAGCACAGTGTAGATAGATTAAGAAGTGAAGCTATGCGATTGGGCATTGGAATATCAAATGAGTTGCGATAGGGTAGTAGAAAACTAATCGTTGGCATAGTTTTTATCAACTGTCGAAACGCATTACTAATATTAATTAATAATATTTTGTATGGTATTAGCGTAATATGACGTCACTATATGTCACCCTCAACCGATTTACGTTATAATTATATCAAAACGCAGTTATTATATCTATATGTATAAATAAAAATTAATCGCCATAATGTATACGCGTTTAACTTCTAAATGGCTGCACCAAATTTGTATAATTCTCTTTTGTTATGCTCGTTATGGTAAAGACGGGGTTTTTATGAAAAACAAAATACTTGAAAAGTTCATAGGACGCCTACAAATTGGGTTAATCATTCACACAATTTTCATACTTATCAGCGAGTTACAGGCTATATTTTATTATTCCCACGGGAACGGGAATAGGCAAGATTACTAAAAAATTATGTTTAGTCCGTAAGTTGGATTATAAAAAAAATGTTTGAACTCGTATTTTTTTATTTATTTGTCAAACAAACATTGACGAAGATACAACGCATTCAAGTTGCGCGTGACGTCACACATTTGTACAATTTTTACTAAATAGTGACGTCGCAAGCCCCCACTCCATAACTTTGATGCTCTTTATCTTTGTGATTTTTTGTTAATTTGATAAAGCGAAAAATATGTGTCTAGTATTTTTGTATAATCTAACTGACGGACTAAATAGAATTATACTTTCTTAATGCAGTCATCATCCCTATTATGTGGGTAAAACCGCTCCAAATATAATATATTAGTTAGAACTATCAATATCCTTAATTCCATGAGTTCTCTCACTGCCATACGTTTGATTGTACTGTGCGAGCGAGTCGGATAGTCTGTCTCTTTCATAGGTAAACAGCTGTGCAGGCCGCTGGATGCTCTAACTAGGTCTAACATCAAATAGTGAATCACTCCACATATGTACTCATCTACCTAAATTATCTTGCGATGGCGCATTCGGTAATGACCCTGTCTTAAGCGCTAAGAGTTGTGAGTTCGATCCCCACCCAGGACAAACATTCGTGTGATGAATGCTTGTGTTTCTTCTGTCTGGTTGTTAATATTTAATGTATATTGTGATACCACTAATATAACTCGAAAGTAGCTCTGTCTATTTCGTCCTTACGCTTAAGTTACTTAATGAAATTTGGCACGGATAAAGATTGAATTCTTGAGATGATGCACTATTTTTATCCTGGATACTATAAACATTCATAAAACAAAGTCGGGTTAGTTACACCATTAATAAATCAGGAATGGATGACTCGATTGTTGATAATTTTACTTTTTTGGCTTTGTGTGCGTCTTGTTTAGAAATATAACTGTAAAAATGCGAAATATCAAGGAAAACTGTATCTCATATATTTTGTAAGGAACTAGTTTTACCGGGACAGCTGGTCCCACTAGTAATAATCGCGAAATGTTGTATGAATGTTGTGTGGATGTTTGTTTCTTTCATGTAAATAGTACTGAATGGATTTTAATGAAATACGTAAAGCTGTACTTCAGAATAAAAATATACAGGCTATCTTTTATCGACGTACCGCGCGAGCAAAGACGGGGGCAAATGCCAGTATAAATCCCACACAAATTCACGATGAGTCGCTGTAACAGACGAAATTCTTACGAACAGTCACGCGGAAAACCTAGCTTAATAAAATAAATGTTCATTCGATTTGATTTGTTCAAATACAGAGTTCGTATATTTTACAAAGAGGTCGAACGCGGTCAAGGCGACGCAAGGTCACTTCGCAGCTGGATTCGAGCGCGCAATAAAAGATGACTGTTTTCTAGAAATTTATTTTTATTTGCGTTTCTTCAGTTACCACGTGTTTTCAGGTTGGGTTTGTCGGCGTAGGTAGGTATATTGATTTTACCAGGAAAACCCGACACCTATTAGTTACTTTCTAATAACGCCGTTTTTGCATTATAAAAGAAGAATTGTATATTTCCTCGAATTTTAGCATTATCAATTACTTATTATGACCTATTTTATTGTAATCTTATGGTGTTATCGTTATAATAATTACTTAATATTGTGAAATTATGTTACGCCATCTAGTAGCTACTAACAGTAACTAAGTTGAGTAAGTATGGTCGAATAGCGCCATCTACCGGGTAGTAGCAAAAGTAGGTGCTTGATGTTTCTGAATACTTCTGTATATCGCTACTAGATGGCGATACTGGTAGTATGCAGATGGAGGCAAGGTTTTGATTTTGTAAGCATTTGTATAGATGGCGTTTCTAGCCAATTTGGTATTAAAACTTCCCTGTTCCGTGTATATATCTGGAATATTTTTTTGTACAGTAGACTTATTGTTATTCTCGACATGAATAATTACAACAAAAAAAGGTGATTTGATTAAGATCGTACAATTATTTTGGACCTACAAATAAATGGGCTTATTTGTATTATAAATTATAATAATAAAAAAAAAAATTATAGACTTCATGTTTGTTACACTGCAAGATAGATCGAATCTTACTGCACGTACGTTCGTCTATAAACGTTAAGATTTTAGGTTTCCTAGAAACAACATAGCCAAGATAATGATTAAATTAATCAATTCAATAAATAATTACCTACAAAAATGTTTTAAATAACATTTTATGTATTTTAGGGTTTCGTACCCTAAGGGTAAAAACGGGAACTTTTACTAAGACTCCGCTGTCCGTCCGTCCATCAGGCTGTAACTCATGAATGTGATAGCTAGACAGTTGAAATTTTCAGAAATTATGTATTTCTGTTGCCCCTATAACAACAAATACTAAAATAGAATAAAATAAATATTTAAGGGGGGCTCCTTAACAACAAACGTGATTTTAATGCCGTTTTTTGCTCGATATTGGTACGGAACCCTTCGTTTTTTAAATAGCCCAGTTACGAGGCTTTGTAAATTTAACAGATAATTTTCTGTACGTATGTACGTACAAGATTTAATTATATATTTCCTTATTCGCATTGAAACAATATAATTTAGCTGTTCCCAACCGTTACATATTCAGATATATACATAATTAGGCGAGCTACACAACAGCCCAGCGTTTTAATTGGTTTAATACAAAATTAATATCTAATCTCGGCGGGGCCGCCATTATGAGAAAGAAAAACTATTCCTCAAGCTAAATTCGATCTTGCACTTTAGACATAAAGTCTAATTTCAAATAAATAAATAATGTTGTATAAGTCTTACAATCTTTAAGCTGCAAACGTTGATCAATTAAAAATTTTGAATTTTATAAGAGCTTATGTAAAGGTCCTTCGTTGAATTTTGATACTTAACGTATGCATATAGAGACGAAATTAATTTCAATTGTGAAATCACAGATTGTTGGGCTCACAGCGGGATAGAGAAATAAATTATAATGAGATGTAGGTACATATTTGAGTACCTATGGTATAAGGGTGCCTTTGTGAATACGTGGGTAGAAGGCAGAGATTAAATGATTTTATATTATAAACAGGTCGTCTATAGACTCATTTTAAAAGAAAAAATCTTAAATCATATACTTTTTACCAGTCCGTTATGTAAAATATTATATAGTATAGACTGGCTCATTCGGTAGTAACCCTGCCCCATGCGCCAAGAGTTGTAGGCTCGACCGAGGACAAGCATTCGTATGATGAAAACTTGTGTTTGTTCTGTGTCTGGGTGTTAATATCCAATATTTAAGTATATATTTGTAATACCACTGTTGTTTCTGATATCCGTAACACAAGTGCTTAAGCTACTTACCTCGGAGTCAGATCAATGAATGTGATGTTGTGGGATATTTTATATTTATTTAAATATTGTATTATATTATACTTTATATATACGTTTATAATAAAAACAAATGGTGAAATATTATTTTCCGTTCAAATTGGTATTTCTGGAATCACATTTCATAATAGTGTGCCGTTTTAAAATTTTTTTTTTTTAAATTGATCTTTTTTTTGTATATCTAACCAATTTTGTTGATTTGAGTCACAAACAAATTTTGGTTTAAATTTAAGAATCACTTTTGGTTGATATTTGAAAGAGAAGACTAATTTTACGAACTTACAATTGAACATTAAATTAGAATTAACAACTTTCTTTCTGCTTTGAGCATTAGTCGTATAATTAAATCTAATATTTTAAAACCTATAAATTCTTAAAGTTCTTTATTAATCTGCCAATACCAAAACGATTCAAGAATATTTCAAATTTCGAAACCAAATAACATAACTTTTTGTACGCAAATCCAAGATGGCTGTCGTATCTCGTCGCGTCATCGGACACAAATGTCCGGAGCTAATGATGGCTTATCAAAGATCTCTTTACATCAATTAACATCTTACGTATCTGATATTAAAAATAAAAGTTGACTGGCTCGTAATATAGATGATGGAACGTACTTTTTATGTCGTATAATATTTTGTTCCATAATTGTATTGTAATTAAAATGTTTTTATAATTCTAGAATGTATAATATAGAATAATTCATTCATACATAACATCACGCCCATAATCCCCGAAGGGGTAGGTACTGTCAAAGAGACAGCCGGCCCCTTCAACTACATTTAGCCAAAAATAAAACTGGGTTAGATGGAAAATGCATTGCGATTGCGATTTTAATTAATAAAATATACAACTTCAAAAAAATAGTCTTATTTTTGGCTGAATGTAGTCAAAGGGGCCCGCTGTTCCTTTCTCTCAGCCTACCCCTTCGGCTTGTTGTTATGTATGTAATATATAAGGCCTGTTATACCCTAATTTACCCCCACCTTGGTAGAAAAAGTAAAAATTGTATTAAGTGTATGTTGCCCTTACCATCCAATTACCTTCGCTTCAAAAATACCTATTTTGGTAGAAAGTGTGATCAATTTTAAAAGTATATATAAGATCTAACGGTACGTCTGTTTGTCCCCAGGACATGGACCTCATCGAGGTGCTGTGGAAGCAGGATGTCGACATGGGATTCTCGCTCGAGGATCCAGTGCAGCTGGTGAGTAAAACAACGTAAATTATAACCATGGACGAAGTTATGATCGTCCATGATAACATTGGACAAAGATATTATCGTCCTTAAAAACCTTGGACGAATTTGTAGTTGCCCATGATAACCTTGGACAAAAATATATTAATCGTCCATAATGAGCCATGGACGCAGATAACGTCCATGATAAAATATAACACTCTTGTGATTCCTCTGGTGTTCCAAATACCAATGCTATGGTGACCGCCTACTATTACTCTAGCTTTAATTATAACTATTTGTCGTCTTCAGTGGTATAAAAAGATATAATTATAACCTGCTGCATTAAAAAGGCATGCTCCAATGGTTCGGACATGTGGAAAGAATGGATGACGAAAGATTGACTAAACAGATATACAATGCGAAAGTGGAAAATGAAGGAGCCGCGGAAGGCCCAGGCTCACCGACCACGATCAGATCGATCGTGTATTAACAGAAGGTGATGTTAGGAGTCATAAAAACCATTGAGCTTGTATGAAAAGGATCATGAATGTTGAAGAGGCGAGTGAGGTGTGTAAGGATCGTGTCATATGGCGTTCGGTTCTCTCTGCCTACCCCGCTAGGGAAGTGGCGTGAAGTTAAGTTAGTTAGTTAGTTATTTCTAATTTCCCAGGAGGGTCCTCAAGCTACGAAGGTGTCTCTTTCTGAGGAGCCGCGCAAAGAGAAGCTGTCGGACACGCTGGAGCAGACCAAAGACGAGAAGGACGAGATCGAGAAGGTCAAGGCGTCTTTACTGGACCCTGAGATCAAGGAGGTTGGTCAATGATTTTTTACCATAGATTATGTCATACGCTTACATTTCAACCGATATTGAAATTTTCACAATGTGTTCTGTAAATATTCAAAGTAAATTAACCGACCAAGTGCGAGTTGGACTCGCGCACGAAGGGTTTCGTACCATTATTTATAAAAACGGTAAAAAAATCATGTTTGTTGTATTGGAGCCCCCTTAAATTCTTATTTTATTCTGGTTTTAGTATTTGTTGTGTTATATCGGCAACAGATATACATCATCTGTGAAAATTTCAACTGTCTAACTATCACGGTTCATGAGATACAGCCTGGTGACAGACGGACAGGACAACGGAGTCTTAGTAATAGGGTCCTTAAAATAGGATATTAATAACGGGTCCCCATAAAATTATATTGTTTCGAAGTTTATTACTCGATCTTATATTAATAGTTTAAGTGTGACACTTATCAATAGACTATTTAAATTATTAGATTTTTTTTTCATATAATAATAATTTTAAACTTTTTTCGTGAAATTTTGAAACATTTATTTTTCGTTTAAATCTCCTTTGAACAATTTCGAAAAGCTCAATCAGAATTTACACGCGTGAATAAACTTAATCAATTAATTATCATGTAGGTATTTATATATATAAATTATATTTAAAAAAAAACATTTATTTCAGACAACATTATTTAATTTTGTCTCTCATTCATATAATTGTCTGATTTAACTAACAATCAATCTCAAACCTTGTTAGTATTGATAATATGCTTATGAATAGAACTTGCTAAGACCCGATTTTGAACACAGCCCCTAAATTTTAACAAACATTTGAGGTTTAAAATTTAAAATGAAAACAATCGGATCTTGTTTATATTGTAAGTGTAGCATGATTGACTGGCCCGTTGGTTGAGTGGCCAGAGACCCTGGCCACGAAACCAAGAGTCGCGGGTTCGAATCCCGCTAGGGGCAAATGTTACGTGTGATGAACATGGACATTTGTACTCGAGTCATGGATGTTTATAAACGTATTTAAGTATGTCTATCCGTTCATCTAGTATCCAAGCATCTAGCACAAGCATAAGCTTAGTTTGGGACTAGGGGATTGGTGTGTCAGTCTCGAGAATTTATTTATTTATTTATTAATGATTTTTTTTCTGATTCAGGATGACCCCTGGGCCGGCCTGTCGTACACGGTGGACACAGAGACTGGTAAGTGCTACAATTATTTATATAATAACACGTTCGGTATCACCGACTCTCCTAGAGCAGCGGTTCTCAAACTTGTTCGGCTACGGAACGCGTTTGGAAAGCGGAGTATTGTTTGTAATTCCAGCGTCGTCGTAGATGCGTAATATTAAAATTTGGAGGATATTGGAGCTCATGAAGCCTTATACATACATAACATCACGCCTATAATCCTCGGAGGGGTAGGTAGAGTCAAAGGGGCAGCAGGCCCTTTTAACCACATTCAGACAAAAACAAAACTGGACTAGGTTAGATGGAAAACTGTGAAAAAGTAGTGACAAGTGGTTAGCTCGTCGCCTACACAATCACATACCCACAACCCCATATACCATTAGTCGCCTTTTACGACATGCTAGGCAAGAAACTCGATAGTTACTCTTTTCATCGCCAAGTTCACAATAAGTAGCAATAACAATTATCATATTCTTAAGCTACTTTGCTATACAAATAAAGTAAATATGTATAATAGCAATTACAAATATTTGTCACTTGGATGGAGAGGAAGAGGAAGGCCAAATAAGAGATGGATGGATTGTGTGAAAGATGATATGAGTAAAATGGAAGTGGATAGCTTGATGACGGCTGACCGGGACGTGTGGAAGAGGAAGACATGCTGCGCCGACCCCAGGTGAACTGGGAGAAGGGCAAGAGGATGATGACAAATATTTGTCACTTAAAAATTCTTCTATAGTATAATAAGCCTTTCTCATAAGATGCTCTTTAATGTGTAATTTAAATCTATGCATAGGCATTGAAGCAATATCTCAATCAGTATTTCTTAAGTAGGGAGACCTGACAAATTTGCTCTTGTTACACATCTATTGTTATTTTGTATGATGTTTTTACCTCAACGCCGAGCAAGTTTAGACTAATATTATAAAGAATAACGATTTGAATATTTGTTTCCATCGAATAGGCTCCGAAACTACTGGAGCGATTTGAGTAATTCTTGCACCAAACCGCGGGCGCTGCTAGTAGTATAAATTCGTATTTAAATTAACAAAAATCAGAGGTACGTGTCTGGGTTTATAACCAACACTACCACAACTCTAGCGAAACAATTTTTTTTTTTTACAGGCCCGTTGGTCGAGTGGTCAGAGACCCTGGCCACAAAATCAAGGATCGCGGGTTCGAATCCCGCTAGGGGCAAATGTTTCGTGTGATGAACATGGACATTTGTACTCAAGTCATGGATGTTTATAAACGTATTTAAGTAAGTCTATCCGTTCACCTAGTGTCCATAGCACAAGCATATGCTTAGTTTGGAACTAGGGAATTGGTGTGTCAGTCTGGCGAATTTATTTATTTATTTATTTTATATTAGACTTCATCACATACCTACATTGATCTGACTCTAAGCTCTAAGCTTAAGCACTTGTGTTACGGATATCAGAATCAACAGTGGTAGTACAAATATAGACTTGAATATTGGATATTAACACCCAGACACACAAACACAAGTATTCATCACACGAATGTTTGTCCTGGGTGGGGATCGAACCCACAACTCTTGGCGCATGGGGCAGGGTCACTACCGAATGCGCCATCGAGCCAGTCAAAATTGATATGCAACTTGAGCTGACTGAAAAAACCAAATGTATGGTCTTCAAATTGGCTATACAAGCCCGATAGAATAATTGTGGGTATCAAATCCACCCCCCTATACATATGAGGGTCGCACCCCTATTTACTACCCTTATGTATAAGGGACGAGGTGTAGGGGTGGTAGCGAACGAAATATACTCAGATTAGGAAGAAGTGCTATTGATATAAATTTTGTACGGTAGCTCAGTGGTAACACGCGTCTTATATTAGATGATATTAGATTTAGCAAATGTTTACTTATTAATATCAATCCCATTTTCGTCTGGGACTTAAAAATAATGTGCCAACTGTGTTTCTTGTCTAGCATGTCGTAAAAGGCGACTAATGGTATATCGGGGTTTGGTATGTGATTGTGTAGGCGACGAGCTAGCCACTTGTCACTACTTTTTAAAAATTTTCTATCTTTGTTAAAGGGGTTTGATGCCCCTATGAATACAAACACAAGTATTCATCATATGAATGTTTGTCCTGGGTGGGGATCGAACCTACAACTCTTGGCATATTATAACTAACTAACAAAACTTCAAAACCACTTCTCTAGCAGGGTAAGCAGAGAGATCCGAAATATTATAAAAAGGAAATATCTATTTGTTTCCATTGAATATGCTCCGAATCTACTGGACTGATTTGAATAATTCTTTCACCAATGGAAAGCTTACTTTATCAGCGAGTAACATAGGCTATATTTTACTCGCTGATAAAGTAGCTTTTGGTTCTGGGATGCAATGAGTACATATTGTCTCAGAACACCCAGCCTCCAACCGAATAAAATTCAATCCCGATCCAAAAACTACTTCTACGCGTGAAAAGGCATCGAACCCCAACCCCACGGTACACCCCACTGGCACAGTACCATTTGTCTCGTGACTCAGCAGGTTCGAACCCCGGCCGCACCATACCAGCGTGTTGGTCGGACATTTTCGATTCGAAGTAGAATAAAACGCGAATACAATGCGGAGCTAAGTGTTTTTGTGAGTTAAGCAACGTTGCTATTGTCGAGGCTTGGATGGGTGATCGCGATTGAGACGTCTCAATTGTAGCGAGTATCTTAATATTATTCTGTTTCAGTAACCGCAGACTTAGTTCTAATTGGCTCGATGGCGCATTCGGTAGTGACCCTGCCCCATGCGCCAAGAGTTGTGGGTGCGATCCCCACCCAGGACAAACATTCGTATGATGAATACTTGTGTTTGTTCTGTGTCTGGGTGTTAATATCCAATATTCAAGTATAATTTGTAATACCACTGTTGATTCTGTTATCCGTAACACAAGTGCTTAAGCTATTTAACTCGGAGTCAGATCAATGTATGTAGTCGGATAATTACTAGCTGTGCTCGCGTTTATGGTTTTTTTTTCATATAGCCTTACAATTTCCTCGATAAATGGGCTATCTAACACTGAAATATTGTTTTAAATCGGACCAGTAGTTCCTGAGATTAGCGCGTTCAAGCAAACGAACAAACTCTCAGCTCTCTCAGCTTTCCATCATTACTATGCTATAGATATTGGCAGAAATAGTTCCATGTTGGTCTGGGACTTAAAAAAAAACAAATGTAAAAGATGACTAATTGTATCTTGGGTTTTTGATTATGTAGGCGACGAGATAGCCACTTGTCACTACTTTATCTCAAATACTTATCACTGTGGTTTAAAGAAATTTATTAAATAACAATAAATATATCCTCCAGACTAACTCACCAATTCCCTAGTCCCAAACTAAGCTTATGCTTGTGCTATGAAAACAAGGTGAACGGATAGACATATTTAAATACGTTTATAAACATCCATGACTCGAGTACAAATATCCATGTTCATCACACGAAACATTTGTATTTGGATTCGAACCAGCGACTCTTGGTTTCGATGCCAGGGTCTCTGACCATTCGACCAACGGGCTTGTCTATATTTCAGAAATAAGTTATTATTATTAACCAAAAGTACTTAGTCAAAACGTGAAATGAATTTCGTTTCGATATGGCGGCGATATTAAAAATGCATTCTCAATAATCGAAATGCCGAACAAAGAATAAGAAAAAACATCAATAATAAAAGTCGATTATCGTTCGAATTTCAAAAAGGACACGTTTTGGCGGTACAATAATGAGCTCACACGAAACCGTTTTAAGTTGAGCTCCCTCGCTCCTTAAAGTCCCTTAAAAGTGCAAGAAAACTTTCCCCTTAGTACAAAAGTGCGGGTCAACTTAAACTGGTCGTTGGCCCAGAGTGACAGCCGTTCGGATTTCAAAAAAAGAATATTCCTTTTTCGTTGTCGACTTTTCCACAAGTCATCGTTGCGGCCAGTGTTCTTGTGATTAATACCTCGAGTCTTTTTTCGGAGCGATTGTCTATAGTCTGTAGATATTTTTTTTTTGAGAAGACGTTAAATGTGGTTTTTGTTAAAATAAATGGTTTTTATTAAAATCATAATACATAAGAGTTCTTTTGTGAAAATCAGACGACTCTTTAAAGTGTTAAAAGGATGAATTATAATTAGACTAGCTTCTGCCCGCGGCTTCTCGCATTGTACCTCGATAAAACATAGCCTATATGTTATTTGGGTGTATAAGCTATATTATTCTAAAATTTTATTAAAATCCGTTTAGTAGTTTTTGCGTGAAAGAGTAACAAACATCCACACATACATCCGTCCATCCATACAAACTTTCGCGTTTATAATATTAGTAGGATGTATAACGACTATTCCATGTTCGATATACTTAAAAAGAATGTCCCAACTAGGTTTCTTTGCCTAGCATGTCGAAAAAGGCGATTTATAATAGTGTTGGGCTGCCTGTCCGCTGGAGCGGAGCGAGGTAGCGGAGAGGTGAGCGAGTTGAAAATTCACCAATATACAACGTTTACTTAACAGGAGTGGAGATTTTATGCAATTCTATGGGTGTATTTTTAAATCTTTCACCACTCCAGTGGACAGGCAGCAGTGTGTATTGGGGTTTGTGATTATGCAGGCGACGAGTGAGCAATTTTAACGATGTACCATTTAGTTCATGTAAATTTTTAGCTCAAAGTGGTTAAATGGTTGGGTTGGCACCAAGCGATCTGGCTATGAAGCAGTCCTTGGCCCATATGGAAACAAGAGCCAACAATGATCCTGGTAAGCAAATCTTAGAAGTATGTTTGGAACGGAACCTCCTTGTGGCAATCACTACTTTCCGTCATAAGGATATTCACACGTATACTTGGAGACGGAATGACCAAAAAAGTGTGATTGATTTGATTTAAGTCGATAGCCGCCTCCGCAATAGTATATTGGATACAAGAGCCTACAGGGGCCCTACTCTTGAAACAGACCACTACCTGGTAGTATGCCGGTTTGCTGGGCAATGGCGAGTGCAAGAAGTGGAGGCACTGGCGAGTGCCTCTTCAACTTTGTTGTTGATAAGTTTGCTGCATATTTCAGTTAGCCCAATTCAAATTGATTTTGGGCTAGAATTTATTTAATGAGCTTCATGCTTCTTTACCTCTGCCTACCCCTTAGGGGATTACAGTCATGGAAGTAGATTATGTAAACAATAATAATAATAAATCCTCCAGACTGACACACTCATTCCCTAGTTCCAAACTAAGCTTATGCTTGTGCTATGGATACTAGGTGAACGGATAGATATACTTAAATACGTTGATAAACATCCATGACTCGAGTACAAATGTCTATGTTCATCACACGAAACATTTGTCCCTAGCGGAATTTCAACCCACGATCATTGATTTCGTGGCTAGGGTCTCTAACCACTCGACCAACGGGCCTGTAGAACATCGGATATTTCCTTACACACCTCACTTGCCTCTTTAACATTCGTGATCCTTTTCAGCTCTACGGTTTTTATGACTCCTAACATCACCTTCTGTTAATACACGACCAATTTGGTCGTGGTAGGTGAGCCTGGGCCTTCCGCGGCTCCTACATCCTTCCACTTTCGCATTGTATATCTGTTTAGTCAATCATTCGTCATCCATTCTCTCCACATGTCCGAACCACCGTAGCATGCCTCTTCTTACCTCGACTCTGATGCTGTCTGTGTAGTTTAACTGCTAAAATTATACCATTAGTAAGAGCAAATATAAATATTCATTAAAGAAAATGAACTCATTGGCGAAAAATGAAACGCGAATAGATGGCGCTAGTCATGGTGACGTCACAAGAGGGCGAGTTCGGGCGTGATACTATGTATGTATGCTATAATAATATACTAACCGATTTTGGTCACTGATTGTTCTTGTGCACAAGTGTGTGCGCAAACGCAGGTGCACTCTCTGTTCCTTCACTCTCATAGTCCGGTGAGACAGCACCGACATGACCGGAGAGAAGTCAGGCGCAGGACCGACGGCATAACGTGCTTTCCAAAGCATGGAGATCGTTAACTGCAAACTTACTGACTGCTGGCTAAGTTATTCAAATATTGAATCATCTAGCCACAATTTTTGGAGCGACACTAGATTAGAACATCGTTGAATCGTTCTTTAGTCTAGTTTCCCCAGGGCGGTCACCCAACCTGTCCCTGACGCAGATAACGTCGCTTAACTTAACCGCGCCTCATTCAAAATCGAACCTCGTCAGGGTTCACCGACTCTGTTGTGATGACTTATCAAAACTGCTTACGCTAGGTAAGTGTACAATCATCGTGGCTGAGCGTTTCGACGTCCTTGCGCGTTCTATGGTGAGAAAGTAAAAAAGTAAAATGTCATTGGCTATGCTCCGGGGCGGGAAAAATGGCGCGCGATTTTTTTTTTCTATGATTTGTAGTAACAGTAGTAAACATTGATTAACTAGGTAAATATATAGATTTAATTCAGATATAAGATACAGAACCACTATATTATGTAATAATTATAGACATTACCTGCTTATATACACGAGTGGGAATATACCAAATTACATAACATTATATCCCGCCCATAATCCCCGAAAGGGTAGGCAGAGTCAAAGGGGCAGCAGGACCCTTTAACCACATTCAGCCAAAAACAAAACTGGCCTGGGTTAGATGGAAAATTGTTAACTAGTAGTGACAAGTGGCTAGCTCGTCGCCTACACAATCACACACTCAAAACCCGATATACCATTAGTCGCCTTTTACGACATGCTAGGCAAGAACCACAGTTGGCATATTCTTTTTAAGTCCCAGACCAACATGGAACAGTGGACTGGGTTGGATGGAAAGCTGTGAAAAAGGAGCTCTTCAGCTTTATAATATTAGTATAGACATACTAGCTGTGCCCGCTGGTTGACCCGCTTTTAAAGTTAATGAGTCGTAGTGTGATGATATGAGTTTCCTCGATAAATGGACTATTTAACATAAATATAACTTTTCAAATCGGACCAGTAGTTCCTTCAAGCGCGTTCAGCCATATAAACAAACTCTTTAGATTTATATATTAGTTAATGTAAGTAAATAACTATACATATACTATATATCAGCCAATTTGTTATCCAGAAATGAAATGATATGCAATAAAATACGTACATAGATGTAAAAAATCTATAGGTACATGCCCGGCTTTGAACCCGTACTCCTCGGTTAAGAGGCGCGTGTCCTTACCATTAAGCTACCATCTCTCATAGGGAATAAATCTGCATGTCCAAAATAATATGGATATGTAAACATCATCAGTTTTCAGTCGCGTCAATGTCACGTCGCTAGATTACAGTACAGCTAAATTAGGCTATTTTCCTCAAAACATGTTTAGTCTACTCAATATTCCATGATTGAGTATTTTTATTTTTTTTCAACAAACTAAAATTATGAAGATACACCGCGTTAAGGTACCGCGTGACGTCACTAGGTGTGTAAAATTTTACCGTCCAAGTGACGTAAAGCGTTAGTTTTCAGATCTTTGAAGCGCTGTTGTAATTTTTCGAGTATCAGATAAAGCAAAAAATACGTAAGTATTCAATATTTTTTAATCTAATTTACGGACTAATATTTTTTTTTGAGGACAACACCCTATTTCTAGGCATCTGGATTGCTGGATTACATTACAATCCTCCCCATTAAAGGACTTGAAACGAAGACGAGCTCCGACTAGGGTTGCCAGGTCGCCAAACCTAATATCTCGACTTTGACTAGCTCGATGGCGCATTAGGTAGTGACCCTGCCCCATGCGCCAAGAGTTGTGGGTTCGATCCCCACCCAGGACAAACATTCGTGTGACGAATACTTGTGTTTGTTAATATCCAATAGTTAAGTATACAATTGTAATACCACTGTTGTTTCTGATATCCGTAACACAAGTGCTTTAGCTACTTACCTCGGAATCAGATCAATGTATGTGATGTAGTCTGATATATTATATTATTATTATAATAGCTGGACAGACCAGCCAGTTTGGCCGGACATTTAAAAAAGGCCGGATACCTACATTATTGACGGACGGACCCGACCAATAGTCGACTCGCCTGCGCTCGGCGCTCGCTCATTTGCGAAATGTAAAAAGCCTAACAAAAGCCGGACAATTTGTCCCATGTTGGTCTGGGACTTGGCCCATGTTGATCTGGGACAAAAAAAAAGAATGTGCCAACTGTGGTTCTTGCCTAGCATGTCGTGAGGCGACTAATGGTATATCGGGTTGTGGGTGTGTGATTGTGTAGGCGACGAGCTAGCCACTTGTTACTTTTTCACAATGTTCCATCTAACCCAGCCCTGTGTTATCTTTGGCTGAATGTGGTTGAAGGGGCATGCTGCCTCTTTGACACTGCCTACTACGGGGATTATGGACGTGATGTTATGTATGTAAAAGCCGGACAAGCGGAACACCGTATATTTTCGCCGGACACGCAATCAAAAAGCCTAACTAAGTCCGGCTTTATCCGGCCGCCTGGAAACGCTCCGACAAATATTTCGTTGCATTCAAAAGGTGCATACACACGTGTACGCTATATGTCTATATAAGATACAATAAAACGCATTTCCGATCACAATGCCACCCCAACTTGAGCCATACGAGGCTTATTCGGCCAACAATAGCTTATTAATGGTTCAACTCTACAGGGAATTGAGTCGTCAAACTATATACGATTATTAATCATAAAATGTATGACAAAAGCTCAACCCGGATGGTCTGTATGAAAAATGATTAAAGTGTACTGTAGCTTTTAAATAGTGAGCTTTTGAAAGATGCTTTTTTTCTTAGTAAATAGCAATTGTAATTCTGTTATATATTTTTTTTTATGGAAATATCTTGTATGGTTTATGCGGTGGTAGCTCAATGGCAAGGACACGAGCCTCTTAACCGAGGAGTGCGGGTTCAAACCCGGGTATGTACCTTTAGTATTTTCAAATCTATGTACGTATTTATATCACTAGCTCGGTGGTGAGGGAAAACATCGTGATGAAACCTGCAAATTCAAACAACTTTGGATTTGTAACCATGATCCAATATTTGTCTAGTTCTACCTTAGGGTAACGAAGGTCAGATCGGCAGTCGCTTCAATGTAATTACCAGACTTGGTACATCCTGGATCTTGGTCTAATCGGACCCCGTATAAACACGGGACATAACGCTAGGAAGATGATAATCTTGTTTATGCGCCAAATGTAGACTGTTGGTAAATAAAGTTTACTAAACATATTTAGGCAGAGTATATACATACATACATAACATCATAATCCCCGAAGGGGTAGACAGAGTCAAAGGGGCAGCAAGCCGCTTCAGCCAAGAATAAAACTGGGCTGGGTTAGATGGAAAATCGTGAAATAGTAGTGACAAGTGGCTGGCTCGTATCTACACAATCACATACTCAAAACCCCATATACCATTAGTCGCTTTACGACATGCCTGGCAAGAGACATAGTTGGCACATTCCTTTTAAGTCCCAGACTAACGTGGGACTCGTTTTGAAATCTAATCGATTAAATAATAATATTTACATAGGTTTCGGGTTCCTGATGGATCCTGATCGATGCACGTCTACTAACTAACTAACAAACTAAACTTCACGCCACTTCCCGAGCGGGGTAGGCAGAGAGAGGTAGTGCCTCTCAGTTTTTGTAAAATACCTAATACCGGGCGAGCGTTATCGATCGGGGGAAATAATAAAATAAATAAATATCCCACAACGTCACATACATTGATCTGACTCCGAGGTAAATAGCTTAAGCACTTGTGTTACGGATATCAGAATCAACAGTGGCATTACAAATATATACTTAAATATTGCATATTAACACCCAGACACAGAACAAACACAAGTACTTATTTATCATACGAATGTTTGACTTGGTTGGGGAGCGAACCTACAACTCTTGGCGCATGGGACAGGGTCACTACCGAATGCGCCATCGAGTTTGTCTATTTAATTGAACTATAGTGTCATCGATGTGATTGTTCATAAAATATTATTTACATTTCGTCACATACATATTTTTATGTTTCAACCCAAAAATCCTATGTATTTTCCTTAAAAATATATAACCTTAGACTTATTAATCTGTCCGATAAAAAACTGACTTGGAAAAAAAAAACTAAATCTTGTTACAAAGACCCCGTCCTATCCCAGAGGTAATCGAAAACTTAATATACCATAAATATACCTATAGAGAATCCCAGTCTAATTCCAACAATCCATTTTCAACCTTGCGCAATTCAGTTAGAGTTTTATTTGAAATGACGTACGTTAATGAGATTTGATACCCCTATACCAGGAATCGATGTGCGTTCAAAATAAGGACGATGCGATTTGGACTTTAGCTAGTTGAAAATAGAGTAGAGTTTCTAATGACGCGAACGCCGATGTAAACCTTTTTGGATACGAAGATTTGCGTAAGGAAAACTCGTTTCGAATATCAAAACGATAGAATTGATCAAGTTTAAATCTTAGCTCTTAAGAATAGAGCTCAAATTGTAACGCGTGACCGCTTTCCAATGCAACTGGATGCGTCTTTGTTTCAGCCGTGCTCCGAATTCTCTATTTGAAATTGCGTTCTTTTCCTTCACGCCAGTTTTTGTTATTCAATATAAACTTTGTTATGTTGCAATAAGGTTGAGTTTCTTTTGTACCCGGTGAGGCGTCGTGCGTCGTTTTAGCGCGGGAACCGCGTTATTGATTAGACAGCTAGCCGGCCAATCAGAGGGCTCCTTTCGACAAAATGGCTGGAGGGTAGCTCTCTCTCCCCCTGTGAAAATTTATACTCGATCCATTTAATTTATTACGCATTGTGCTCCGGCGGCATTAATCTTTTTCTGCTTTTATTAATGGTGGCCGCTGTTTTATTTTAATGAAATGCCTTCGGGCGAATTTCCCGCGAGCCATTTTGGTTTAGAAGTAGGTATTGATTTTTTGATGGATGCTAGCTTGTCTTTGGGAAATGGAGCAGTGTTTTTCTATTGTCTATGATTATTACTTAAATACTAGTGTCTGCTTGCGGGTTCTCTTGTAGTATACAATTGAATTCTTATAGATCTTACTACTACTTTATGCAGATATCAATCCTCGTAAAATTCATTCTTTAGAATAAATATTCTAATACAGTTGGTCTTAAAAAACTGAAACGAATGTAATTTTGTCTCAAACATTTCAATTCAATTTTTTTTTATACAGACAAGATATACAATATTTTGTCTAATACTTCAAATAGTAATTATATTACGTACAAGCAAGATTTTGTTAAGCATGTTTTTTTTTTACGTACTTAGAGCAATGTAAATATAGTTTTTGATCATCGGCAATCAAACCATTTTTATCGTCCCAAGTTGGTCTTGTAACCAAACGTACCTCTGAATTTTTCAAGTCTATGTACGTATTTATACCACTAGTTCGACGGTGAGGGAAAACATCGTGATGAAACCTGCAAATTCGAACAACTATAGATTTGTAACCATTATCCAAAAACTGTCTGGTTCCCCTATCTTAGGGTTACGAAGGTCAGATCGGCAGTTGTTCAATGTAATTATCGGACTCGCTAATAAATTCTGGATCATGGTCTAAGCGGACCCCGTCAAAGCACGGAACTTAACGCTAGGAAGAAATGTTGGTCTTGGAATCAAAAATAATGTGCCAACTGTGTTCCTTGTCTAGCTTAAAGGTATTAAAAGGCGACTATTGATGTATTGGGTATTCGGCTTGGTCCCGTGTTGGTCTGGGACTTAAAAAGAATTTTCCAACTGTGTTTCATGCCTAGCATGCCGTTAAATGCGACTATTGGTATATAAGGTTTTGGGTATGTGATTATGTTGGCCGCGAGCTAGCAACTTGTCACTACCTTTTCACAATTTTCCATCTAACCAAGCCCAGTTTTATTTTTGGCTGAATGTATTTAAAGGGGCCTGCTGTCCCTTTGACTCTGCCCACCCCTTCGGGATTATGGGCGTGATGTTATGTGTGGATATTCGGCTTGCAGTTGTGTAGGCGACGAGATACTTTTATAACTCAATCTAACTCAAATCGATTTTTGGCTTGATGCTAAGTAGCTCAACTATATAATCCATTAAATGGAAGGATGAAGGAGCCGCGGAAGGCCCAGGCTCACCTACCACGACCAGATTGGCCGTGTATTAACAGAAGGTGATGTTAGGAGTCATAAAAACCGTAGAGCTTGCATGAAAATTATCATGAATGTTGAAGAGGCGAGTGAGGTGTGTAAGACCGTGCCATATGACGTTCGGTTCTCTCTGCCTACCCCGCTAGGGAAGTGGCGTGAAGTTTATTTAGTTAGTTAGTCCATTAAATAATGAATTAAACTTTAAATAGATTGATTACGCTTTTGGTAAACTACCTTTCGTAAAATCTCGTAAGTTTAACCCTTATTTTGCCAAACCATGTTGAAAGAAACACGTTAACCTTAAAGCCACCTTTTGAGTACAAATTTGACAGTTTTTTTCCATCAAAAATCATGTTTGACAAAGCTCATTACGTTAAAAGCCCCCGATATTATCTCTGGCCCTTTTTTTTTTGTGAAACCACAGACAATTCAGGTAGTAATCCTCTGTAGTTTTGTTTTGTGGTCCCCAGTAGTTATGGGCTTGTAATTTGTGTGGTTTTTTGCTCATTTTGAATGATAATGGCGTTAATGTATTTAACCGGTTCGATTCTGGACAAGTGCTTTTTGGATTTTTTTAATATTAAGTACACATTTATGCCGCTAGCTCGACGGTGTGACAGTGTATTTATTGTGAGGAATTGAGTTCGGTGTCGGGTTACGAATAAGTATAATGACTGCATCGTAAATATTGAGCAATAATAAATAAATATCCGACGACATCACATACATTGATCTGACTCCGAAGTAAGTAGCTTAAGCACTTGTGTTACGGATATCAGAATCAACAGTGGTATTACAAATATATACTTAAATATTGGATATTAACACCCAGACACAGAACAAACACAAGTATTCATCACACGAATGTTTGTCCTGGGTGGGGATTGAACTCGCAACTCTTGGCGTATGGGGCAGGGTCACTACCGAATGAGCCATCGAGCTTGTCATAATTAAAACTTGACTACTTTAATTTGTTAACCAGAGTCGGTTAATCCAGAATTATGGTCGTAGCGGACCCCGTCTAAGAATGTGATACAAAATTATAATCTATTACTAATACTATCTATGTTTGTAATTAATAAACTTCTGTTCCGATTTCAAAAATTTTTTCACCATTGTAAAGCTACATTATCCGGAAGTAACATAGGCTATATTTTATCCCTATATTCCCACGGGAACGGGAACTACGCGGGTGAAACCGCGGGGCGCTGCTAGTCATTAATAAATACAGTCAATTCTGATAATTAATATAAGTTTTTTGTGCAGATTTTTGTAGCGTTTCAGGATCATGCTGTTTGTAAAATCGTTTGTATAACTCAACAACGAAGTCTAGATTCCGAGACAAAACTATCTATACTTATTCGTAATTTTCTAAGACAGAGCCTAGGATGCCTAAGTTCCTTAACCAAATAATCGAGATAAGTGAGACAGAAAACTTAAAAAGTCACAGTACATTATTGTCCCATGTTGGTCGGGGACTAAAAAAAGAATGTGCCAACTGTGTCTCTTGCCTAGCCTTGTAAAAGGCGACTAATGGTATATAGGGTTTTGGGTATGTGATTGCGTAGGCGACCAGCTAGCCACTTGTCACTACTTCTTTACAATTATCCATCTAACCCAGCCCATTTTCGTTTTCGGCTGGTGGTTAAAGGAGCCTGCTGCCCTATTGACTCAGCCTACCCCTTCAGGGATTATGGGCGTGATGTTATGTATATACATTAATGGGAATAATATACTTATTTTACAGATCTGTAAATTTTCGTCTACCCACAAAAAACTAGACCATATGTAACCTCAAATCCGAATTCACAAAAGGAAATCTACTCATTGGTGAAAGAAAAGTGAAACGCACGTAGAGGGCGCTAGTCACCGTGACGCCTCAAGATGGCCGCCGACTCACGGCGCGCGTATCTTTTGTATTTTTAAACTTTACACCGATATTGCTTAGTCAATAGTGACTATGTATTTAGTGGGCTCATTCATTGCATTTTTTATCCGCAATAACGGTATTAGAAATTTGTAGTGGTGTAAAAAATGTTACCTTACGCTGTTTTTGAAAATCGTTACTCGTTACCCGCAGGACAGGACGAGGAAACATGTTACTTGTTTAATAAACTTTTTGTGGAAACAAATGTATTGTTATTATTATTAAATAGGAGTAAATGTTGCACTAATAAGGTCTATGTTGATCTGGGACTAAGTCAAAATATTCTTGATTTATATAGTTTTCAAGGAAACACTTATAAATCGTAATGCAAGTAAAGCTATATGATTCTACCACCGTTTCGGAATGTTGTATCTACCGAGAAGAATCCGACAAGAAACTCGGTAGTTGCTCTTTTCAACACAATTTATACAAAGGTGTATGAATCATAATTAACTCTGAACCTATGTTTGTTCTGTGTCTGGGTGTTAATATTCAGTATTTA
Source organism: Glyphodes perspectalis (assembly GCA_951394215.1). Taxonomy (NCBI): domain Eukaryota; kingdom Metazoa; phylum Arthropoda; class Insecta; order Lepidoptera; family Crambidae; genus Glyphodes; species Glyphodes perspectalis. Next base: position 1,758,145 of record OX596228.1, read on the forward strand.
AGTATATATTTGTAATACCACTGTTGATTCTGATATCCGTAACACAAGTGCTTAAGCTACTTACCTCGGAGTCAGTATGTGATATAGTCAGATATTTATTATTTTTTAGTTCCAGACCAACACGGAAGTGTGTACTTTAAATGATTTAATTTATATCAATGATCCGATGCGACTGTCGCCCGCATCCTCGCTTATAACAGTCAGGATATAGCTATCTTCTTAATTGGAAAAATAGATAATGGTCTCTCAGTAGAAATGATCTTTATTTACATAGGCTTCAATAAAGCATTTATAAATCGTCAGAACAAAATAAATATAAACCGGTTCAAAAAGCAGATTCTACCGAGAAGAAACCGGCAAGAATCTCGATAGTTAGTCTTTTAAATGCCAAGTCTTTAGCTATTATGCAGTTACAATTTCTTAGTCAAGTTAAATCTATCAGTGTAGGCAAACAGCCTATTCTGAGACTAACCATATATAATTATTATTTAAATAATCTTCTACCTACAATAGAAATCTTTAAGTCAACTCATTAACTCACTGCGCTAACTCATTAAGTTAACTCAATATAAAATAATAATAATAATCAAAAAATAAATATCCGACTACATCACATACATTGATCTGACTCCGAGGTAAGTAGCTTAAACACTTGTGTTACGGATATCAGAATCAACAGTGGTATTCGAAATATGTACTTAAATATTAAATATTAACACCCAGACACAGAACAAACACAACTATTCATCACACGAATGTTTGTCCTGCGTGGGGATCGAACCCACAACTCTTGGCGCATGGGGCAGGGTCACTACCGAATGCGCCATCGAGCGTGTCAAATGGAACGTGCTGTGAGGTGCTAAGAGACTTTTACTACCTCAATGGTTTGGACCGGTGCCTCAAATGCGAGGGGTGCAGGTTTCAACCCGGACACGTACCTCTGGATAGTACAAACTTACATCTTTATCGTGATTAAACCTGCACAATCCAACAGCTATGGATACAAATCCATGATCCAATTTGTCTGATTCCTAATGGGTTACGAAGGTCAGATCGGCAGTCGCTTCAATGTAATTACCAGACTCGCTAAATCCTGGATCATGGTCTAAGCGGACCCCGTCTAAGCACGGGACATATCGCTAGGAAGATGATGATCAGTTTTTTGCCAAGTCTTCTCGGTAGAATCAACGTTCTAATGAATAATTTATTTTAATCAGATTTATAAGTGCTTTTTAAAAGCCTACGTGAATGAACAAAGATATTTTTAATTCTAGATAAAAAAAAAATTCAATAATATATATTTTTTGTAATTTTTATTAAACCACCTGAAAACTATCCCGCCAATTTCGATATTCAAAAACGCAATCCTCGAACTTTCGCTGCACCGGAAGCGGATACGTCGGTCACGCTGACGTCACAAGATGGCCGCCAGTCATAGCTCATCAGCGCTTTCCGCGGGGTGAACGCACTCGCGCCATGTTATGTGATGAGATCAGAATGATTTTTTACTAATTAGTGGCGGTCTTGGAGTTGAAAGTACCGTCTGATTTTACGGAGAAAATCAGTAGAGTAATAACAAAGTTGATATTCTTTGGGGCTCGTACAATAAATAAAACATGTGTATATTATGTAGGTACATACTTATATAAATATTTTCCCACGTTGGTTTGACATTTAAAACAATATATAAATTGTGTTCCTTGTCTAGCATGTCGTAAAAGGCGACTAATGGTATATCGGGTTTTGGGTGTGTGATTGTGTAGGCGACGAGCTAGCCACTTGTCACTACTTTTTCACAATTGTCTATCTAACCCAGCCCAGTTTTATTTGTGGCTGAATGTGGTTAAAGGGTTACAGTTCCTTTGACTCTGCCTACCCCTCCGGGGATTACGGGCGTGATGTTATGTGTTACGTCCGTATTGGAGTTGAAAAGTACTGATTGAATTTTCGAAGCCCTGGAGTAATTAGAAGGTTATATTATCTGGGCCTCGTACAATAAATAAATATACCCACCAATATTTTATTTTTGGCTGAATGTGGTTAAAGATACACAATGTATGAGTGACTGACTCCCAGGTAAGTAGCTTAAGGACTTGTGTTACGGATATCAGAATCAATTGTATTGCAATGGTATTACAAATATATACTTAAATATTGGATATTAACACCCAGACTCGGAACAAACACAAATATTCAGTAAATATGTATCTATTTAATTGTTGTTATGTACTTAAGGCTAAAGTTTTTTTTTTCTGACTGAAAATAAGATTTAATACGACTGATTTCATGACATTATATGTATGTATATTTAAAAATATTTAAAAACAGCGCCCTGCGGTTTCACCCGCGTAGTTCCCGTTCCCGTGGGAATATGGGGATAAAATATAGCCTATGTTACTCGCTGATAAAGTAGCTTTCTATTGGTGAAAGAATTTTTCAAATCAATCCAGTCGTCACTGATAAACAATCAAATCTTTTCTCTTTCTCATCAATCAATCAGTCGTAGTCGTAGAGTTGTAGTAGCTCAATGGTAAGGACACGCGCCTCTTAACCGAGGAGTGCGGGTTCAAACCCGGCACGTACCTCTAGATTTTTCAAATCTATGTACTTATTTATACCACTAGCTCGGCGGTGAGGGAAAACATCGTGATGAAACGTGCAAATTCAAACAACTTTGGATTTGTAACCATGATCCAAAAATTGTCTGGTTCCCATATCTTAGGGTTACGAAGGTCAGATCGGCAGTCGCTTCAATGTAATTACCAGACCCGCTAAATCCTGGATCATGGTCTAAGCGGACCCCGTCTAAACACGGGACATAACGCTAGGAAGATGATGACTCAGTCATACCATCACGCTCGTAATCCCCGAAGGGGTAGGCAGAGTCCAATGAGCGATGACCACCTTAATCCACATTCAGACAAAATAGCCCATTTATCGAGGAAGGCTAGGCTAAGACCAATATAGTCAACATTAGTGGTAAAAAAAATCAATTGTAGGATAATTTAGTTTAAATGTTAATAAGGATTTTTTTGTGTTTGTATATACAAAGGGTATAATACAATTAAAGTTCTTAATAAGATTTAAATTATCAATGGCCGACCAGAATGAAACATGTTTTTTTTATACTTAATCAATATTGGTAGATAATTCTGTCTATGACATTTCAGAAGGCAGATAAAAAATAATTAAAAATGGTGTCCTTTTATGTGTTATTTTGTTATAATTTAATCTGTATTTTACAGAGACTATCGTCTCTGCCGTCTCAATAAGCGAGACGAAGAAAAAATTCTGTTTAGTCCGTCAGTTAGGTTATAAAAAAAATTGAACACGTATTTTTTTATTTATTTGTCAAACAAACATTGACGAAGATACAATGCATTCAAGTTGCGCGTGACGTCACACATTCGTAAAATTTTTACTAATTAGTGACGTCGCAAGCTATTTCACAATATCTCGTTTAGCCCACTCCAAAACTTGATGCTCTTTAGCTCTGTGATTTTTTATTCATTTGATAAAGCGAAAAATATGTGTCTAGTATTTTTGTATAATCTAACTGACAGACTAAATAGAATTATAGTTTTTTAATGCAGTCATCATCCCTATTCTAATCCACAGATTACTGAATTTCCCGAGATAGATATGAATCTGAAGTAACTTTATTTATATGTGTCAAATTTCAAATATTTATTTTCAATAGTTTAATCGTGAGAATGTAACAGACAGACAGACAGATAGTTACTTTAGTATTTATATAATAAAGACAAGGATCATTTGTTTTTTTTATATTGTATGGAGTCGTTAGCTTCCCCTGATATACTTGTAAATAAAGTTCAATATTTAATATTTCAATTGCAGGTTTAAAAGAAAAAACTAATACTCGTCAAATTTAATAAGAAAATTAAAGAATACAACCGTTTAAAATAACATTCTGTTTAATTATTATCATTAAAAAGTTGAATTTGTAAATTTTTTTTCCTACCGATTATAAAAAAAAAAACTGTAACAATATTTTCCTTCAGTTTGTTCGAATCAAAATGGCGGGAATGAAATAAAAACAGTCGATGCGAGTAAAGTAAAAATATTTTTACGTATGTAATTTTTTCTAATACTTATTCAGAAACGCGCCACTTTCAGCATTCGGCATTGGCAGAATAAATAATACTGCCGATACATTTCCATTGAAAATAAAAATTAAAAGCCATCTTAAAATCAAAACTGGTTCCAACATTGTAATATTTCAATACATAACTATATTCTCGCTCCGAGCTTGATACATAAATATCCAACAGATCCCTGTAAAGGAACAAGGGGTCCACAAATCCATAACTATATCCTTCAAAAAAGACATTACGCAAAATTGGAATAGTGCCGTCCCGCTCTAACTACAACTCGCTCCGTACGACCGAGCGAGAGAAACATACGTGTGTGCTTGCGTCTCGTAGCTCCGCCTACAGGCGTAGTAGGCTGCACAGACAAAAAATATACCAGCCAGTATTACGCGTGGCTGTGGGCACAATAAGGTTGATTCCCTGCTCCATTATTCGGGCGCGGCCGTAGGGACTACTGACTCCTTTGCCATATTTTATTTAAAAAGTGAATATCATAGTGCGTTCCGTGAAACGAATTGTCATTTGATACTGTGTTGTGATTTGTGCCAAATTGGGGAACAGTGATATTCCGTGTGTGATTTTGGTTTTTGAGTATTTTTGGTATGTGTTTTTTTTATTATGTAAAAGTTCTAGATGTTATCCTTATTAATGCATTGTTAAATTTGGTGTATTGGTCATCATTCGTGTAGGCGTCGAATTAGTCGCTACTATTTCACAATATCTCGTTAAGCCCAATAAAATGTTGGCCAGCGGTTCCTACCCCTTAGCGGGAACACCCTTGGGAGCATGATGTACATTAAATATTATTTTAATTTAGGAAATTTGCGAAAGTACCAATAAATTTTTATTCATCTTAAAAATATTTCTTAAGAGTCTAATAAATAAATAAAAATCTGAGTAGGAAAATATGATTGCCAATGAAAATGAATAACTTTTTAAATTAGTAATTTATTTTAAACTAATTTCTATGTCATGACTTTAACTAGGAAACGGATTACGATATAAGTCTCTATATACGCGGCTTTTTAACTATAATTTATGCCGAAAGAAAATATTGTCGAGCCCATTTTGAGTTAAGTCTTAAATGTTGCACAAATATATTTAAATAGATTGGGCATTCCAGAAAATTACTATTGTATACTTACAAAAAATTAAATAATAGCTCAATGGAAAGAACAGGCGCACATTACCGGAGGGCGCTGGTTGAAACCCGGATTTTACAAATTTATGTACGTATTTATACCACTAGCTCGACGGTGAGGGAAAACATCGTGATGAAACCTGCAAATTCAAACAACTTTGAATTTGTAACCATGATCCAAAAATTTTCTAGTTCCCCTATCTTAGGGTTACGAAGGTCAGACCGGCAGTCACTTTAATGTAATTACCAGACTCGCTAAATCCTGGATCATATCGTATGTGATTGTGTAGGCGACGAGCTAGCCACTTGTCATTACTTTATCACAATTTTCCACCTAACCCAACCCAGTTTTATTTTTGGCTGAATGTGGTTAAAGGAGGCCTGCTGCCCCTTTGACTCTGCCTACCCCTTCGGAGATTATGGGCGTGATGTTATGTATGTATGTATGCTATTTGTATACATATTATCACTATTTGTCCAATGTGTCTGGTCCATATTTTAGGGTTACGAAGGTCAGACCGGCTGTCGCTTCAATGTAATTACCAGACTCGCTATATCCTGGATCATGGTCTAAGCGGACCCGAATTAAGCACGGGACGGGAAGCATAACGCCACGAAGGAAAACTCCTGTTTTACATAAAATACTTGGGATTTTGTTTTGTGTAAAAAAGATGGTTCCAATAGAAATCCTCTTTGAGAGTCAATTCAAAAGTTTCTAAAATTAATTCTCCTGTATCAGTAGTCACCATCAAGATGAGCAGCTCCATCGCAATAATATTTGTGGAAATTTTACTGTTAGCGACTTAAATCATCATTGTCAAAAGTTGAGATGACTTGGTTTTTTTATACAGCAAAATATTTATGTTTTCTTTATAAAAATAACGCGACTTGCTAAATCCAGGATTAAAATCCAATCAGATCTGGACTAGTAACGGGAAATAACGTAACGGGGATCTGTTGCGCAAAAGTATCTGTTCCCATACAACAGACATCGACGCGTCACTTCCCTAAGCTTTCAAGCAAAAAAGGCTTTACCTAGCTAGATCCAAGCCTTATTTGAGAGCTAGTACTTGTCTTAAGCCTAGTCTAACACTAGAATATTTAACAGCTTATTAATTTAATAAATATTTCAAATATAATGAACGATGTTGAAAAGAATGTGCCAACTGTGTTTCTTGCCTAGCATGTCGTAAAGGGCGACTAATGGCATATAGAGTTTTGGGTATGTGATTGTGTAGGCGACGAACTAGTTATTTGCCACTACTTTTTCATAATTTTCCATCTAACCCAGCCCAGTTTTGTTTTGGGCTGAATGTGGTTAAAGGGGCCTGCTGCTCCTTTGTCTCTGCCTACCCCTTCGGGGATTATGGGCGTGATGTTATGTTTGTGTAAATATAATAAAATAATGTTTTAAAAGCCAGGCACTTTCTGAAGATTTATAAAATATCTACCTATTTATTAATATTATAGACTAGCTGTGCTCGCGGTTCCACCGCGTTCAAAGTTAATGTTATATAGCCTATAGCCTTCCTCGATAAATGAGCTATCTAACACTGAAATATTTTTTCAAATCGGACCAGTAGTCACTGAGATTAGCGCGTTCAAGCAAACAAACAAACTCTTCAGCTTTATATATACTTACTACTATTAAAAAGAAGAAAGATTTGATAATTTGTTTATTTATTTTAATTGAGCAGGCTCCAAAACTATTGGAGCGATTTGAATAATTCTTTCACCAATGGAAAGCTACTTTATCAGCGAGTAACATAGGCTATATTTTATCCCCGTATTCCCACGGGAACGGGAACTACGCGGGTGAAACCGCGTGGCGCAGTTAGTATCAGTTTACATATGAGGTCTCCAGTAAAAAATCGATCAATATATACAAAAGCACGCTTACACACGATTATGTGTGTGACAGACGAACCGATCCGATTCCCCCGGGACGAGACGTTTGACAAAATCAATCGATAGACGTGATCCATCAAAGATGACTTATTAAACGTCAAAATATTTGATGCGGAGGCATTCCCTGGAGTATTACCAAGCTTCGTATTCATTCGTATAATAAATAAATAAATTGACTGGCCCGTTGGTCGAGTGATCAGAGACCCTGGCCACGAAACCAAGGGTCGCGGGTTCGAATCCCGCTAGGGGCAAATATTTCGTGTGATGAACATGGATATTTGTACTCGAGTCATGGATGTTTATAAACGTATTTAAGTATGTCTATCCGTTCACCTAGTATCCATAGTACAAGCTTATAAGCTTAGTTTGGGACTAGGGAATTGGTGTGTCAGTCTGGAGAATTTATTTATTTATTATTATTTAATTAATATTAATAAATACACTTCTATGTTGGTCTGCGACCTTAAAAGAATGTGCCAACTGTGTTTCTTGCCTATCATGTCGTAAAGGGCGACTAATGGTATATCGGGTTGTAGGTATGTGATTGTGTAGGCGACGAGCTAGCCACTTGATAAGCAAAGGATGGTATTTAATGAATTACTAGACAAGTCAGTAACTTTTTTACAATTTTCCATCTAAACCAACTTAATTTTACTTATGGCTATAGGAGAGCGGTGGTAGCTCAATGGTAAGGACACGCGCGTCTTAACCGAGGGGTGGTTCAAACCCCGGCATGCACCTATGGATTTTTCAAATCTGTGTACGTATTTATACCACTAGCTCGCGCGGTGAGGGAAAACATCGTGATGAAACCTAGACGTTCAAACGAGTATGGATGTGTAATAAGCCCAGTTTTATTTTTGGCTAAATGTGGTTAAAGGGGCCTGCTGCCCCTTTGACTCTGAATACCCCATCGGGGATTATCGGTGTGGTGTTATGTATGTAAAATGGAATTGATTCTAATGGAAAACTGAAATTTTATGTTAATCCAAAATCAATATAATTACAAAGGGCCCGTAATTACCTGTCAAAGATATCCGAACACAAAATTATTCCCTCCAATTTACATACAGACTAAAAAATATGGAGACTTAATTAATTCAGGATCTTAAAAAAACGTTGCCCAAGACCGTACGGATTCAACGCCTTTGTCAACTTTAAAAAGAAAAGGGGGAAAAAATAAAACGTCAGAACGAGAACGTCCCACACTCGTGCGTTCGAAATTCAAAAGAGGCGCGCCTCGAGAGCGTCGTGTCTGTGGTTTAAAAGAAAAAAGAATTGAAAAAGGTTTCAATTGCGCGGAGGCGGAGGGACCAAGAAGGTTTTTAAAGGAAAAATGTTGCCTTTGCTTCTTTGGGCGGGTTTTTTTTGGAATTCCAAACCTTATTTTGGCATCGTTTTGATTGAAATGCAATAATAATTACGTTTATTTAAGTACATACGTATTGTTTACCACAGGTAAGATACCTTTTTATCCCCTCCAGATTGTAATTTTAGAAGATGCTGTATTGTAAAATTTATACTAATCAGATAAATACATACCTTTAATATAGATATTTGAGAACAAGCATCAAGTAAATCGGGCCGCAAATAAAATGTTCTCTGTATAAGAGTGGTGGTCCTATGGGCGATCTAAAGCCTATACGTAAGCATAGAGTTCCTCAAAAAGGGTTTACTAAGGCCTTGTGATTAGCTCTGGTTTAGTGTTCGTACAATTTTACTAGAAACGTGAAATTTTACCACAAAGTTTGTATGTTTGTTACTCAACTACGCGTAAACTATTGAACGGATTTCAACAAAACTTGAAATACAGATAGGCCATATTATGGATTAAGACATAGAATGATTATTATCCCGAAAAAGTGAATAGATCCCGTGGGCCGCTTAAATGTAGCCACAGGCGCACGATTATATTATTATGTTTGATTAGATCTTGTATGACGAATACTCTTCCATTTAAAATTGGTATTCCCAATAAGTATTGACGTAATATAAAATACGTCTAGTAGTCTGTGGTTAACATTCAAGTAAAAAATTGTGTTGAACTTATGAAGGTATATAAGTATCCTAAATAAATAGGGGATATGACGTCATTCGTTCTAAAATATTAGTCCTTTAATACAGTTATATATTTAATCTTTGGTTTTTGAGCGGGTGGTCGAATTGAATAATGGGGGATAATCACAAAATATATTGGTGTTTTTTCACAACAAAATCTCAACAAAATTACTCAAGATTTTGTGAAACATCAAAATCTCGAGTAATTAGAGCGGTGGTAGCTCAATGGTAAGGACACGCGCCTCTTAACCGAGGAGTGCGGGTTCAATCCCGGGCATGTACCTCTGGATTTTTCAAATCTATGTACGTATTTATACCACTAGCTCGCGGGTGCGGGAAAACATCGTGATGAAACCTGCAAATTCAAACAACTTTGGATTTGTAACCATATGATCATGGCTACAAATCCAAAGTTGTTTGAATTTGCAGGTTTCATCACGATGTTTTCCCTCACCGTCGAGCTAGTGGTATAAATACGCAAACAGGTTTTAAAAAAAATCCAGAGGTACGTGCCCGGGTTTGAACTCGCACTCCTCGGTTAAAAGGTGCGTGTCCTTACCATTGAGCTACCACCGCTCTTATAACGTTAGAACCAAGCTAAGATAAAAGTAGTTGTAAATTATGAGGAAGTAAGCATTTACATTGTAAATCCAAACGAGAATTAAGGTTGTCTTTGATAAGTATTTCCCCATACAACTCGCCTTTCTAAAGATGAGAGATTATAATGTAATTTGTTTCTCGGAGAATCGTTGGGAACTGAATACTATGTGAAAAGATTCTATCTGAAATAATTAATTCATTTACATAAATCCATCATTCCATCTAACCCAGCCCATTTTTGTCTGAATGTGGTTAAAGGGGCCTGCTGTCCCTCTGACTCTGCCTACCCCTTCGGGGATTATGGGCGTCCCGTGCTCAGTCAGGGTCCGTGGAAACCATGATCCGGGATTTAGCGAGTCTAGTTATTACATTAAAGAGACTGTTAACTTCGTACGAAATAAAAGAAAGAAGAATTGGACTAATGATTAAACCTCTTTTACGATATGTAAAACTCAGGAATATATAGCAGTTAGTATTTTTTTTAAATTGCCGACTTACATTATATTTAAAAATTTTGCTTTGAAATATTTTTTTAATACTAGCAGCGGCCCGCGGTTTACCCGCATAGTTCCCGTTCCCATAGGAAAACTGGGATAAAATATAGCCTATGTTACTCGCTGATAAAGTAGCTTTCCATTGGTGAAAGAATTATTCAAATCGGTCCAGTAGTTTCGGAGCCTGTTCGATACAAACAAACAAATAATCAAATCTTTCCTCTTTATAATATTAGTATAGATGAAAGTGGTCCCATGATAACTGGCTCGATGGCGCATTCGGTAGTGACCCTGCCCCATGCGCCTGGAGTTTTGGGATCGACCCCCACATAGGACAAACATTCGTATGATGAATACTTGTGTTTGTTCTGTGTCTGGGTGTTAATATTGAATATTTAAGTATATATTTGTAATGCCATTGATTCTGATATCCGTAACAAAAGTGCTTAAGCTACTTACCTCAGAGTCAGATCAATGTATGTGATGTAGTCGGATATTTATTAATTTATGTTGGTCTGAAACTCAAAAATAATTTAACAACTTATATTTTTTTACATAGCATGTTGTAAAATGCGACTGGTGTATCAGGCGAAGAGCTAGTCACTTGTCACTACTTTTCCACAATTTTCCATCTAACCCAGCCCAGTTTTATTATCAACTAGCTGACCTGGCGGACTTCGTAACGCCCCGTTCTCGGATTTTCAGTACCCATTTTTTTCCGTGCAACTTTTTTTTTTCTTTCATAAGAACCTTCACATGATAATAAAATTCACAACTAACAAAGAATTAGCGAAATCGGTTCAGCTGTTTTCGAGATTTGCGCTTAGCAACACATTCAGCAATTCATTTTTATATTATAGATAAATCAAAAGTGCTCCAACTGATCTTTAGACTTTGCCTACCCTTCTGGGACTGGCTGACTGACTATGTACAAAAATGTTTCAATCAATTCGTCTTCTCAGAAACAATTGTGTTCAATCTACGTTCATTAAAGACGCCATCTTGTCCCGTTGGCGCGCATTCCGTCCTCCAAATTGACCTCAACCCGTCTCTGTCTGGCGCACGCGGCGGGAGGGGGACGGATATATAATTTGGAATCATTTTTAAATTACGGCTCGTTTTTTGTTGAGACCCCTTGGCTCTTTGTGGTTCGCCGGCGGGTCTATATATCTATGGTCGGTGTTTTGTTTAAGTATATAAGAGCGGGTGTTGAAGGTTAGTGGAGAGTTGTCTGACGAATTTAGGTTCGAATCCTAGGATTGATTGAGTAAAATTGGAGTAAAAACGTAGTTTACATAATTAAGCGTTCTTTGATTTTGATCATAATATAAAATTTGAGTAAATTAGTCAGTATTTAGCATAACTAGGAAGGCTAACTATTTTATTCTGTCACCGAACTGAATACTGTATCTTTGACTGGCTCGATGACGCATTCGGTAGTGACCCTGCCCCATGCGCCAAGAGTTGTGGGTTCGATTCCCACCCAGGACAAACATTCGTCATGATGAATACTTGTGTTTGTTCTGTGTCTGGGTGTTTATATCAAATATTTAAGTATATTTTTGTTATACCAGCGTTGATTCTGATATCCGTAACATAAGTGCTTAAGCTACTTACTTCGGAGTCAGATCAATGTATGTGATGTATTCGGATATTTCTTTATTTATTATCGATTAGGGAACGTCGACTCTATCGAGACGAAGTCAATAAGAGATAGCTTCTCTGTTCAACGCGAAGTCTTAAACTAACTAACTAAACTTCACGCCACTTCCCTAGCGGGGTAGGCAGAAGAAGAAGAACAAGAAATTAATTTATTTGACACGATATAAACAGCAACCAAGACACAAAAAAAAAAAACAGAGTGTGCCAAAAGGGCGCCCGCTCAGCTCGAGTCGCGAGCTACGTTACGGCAGATCACGACGCTGGTTTTCAGCGGGCGCCTAATCCACTTGCCTGACCCCACTAGTGTTGCCCAAAGCAAGACTCTTGCGGCGGTCTTGCATGCCGTTATCTTGCAGACTCAATCTTGTTCTTGATCAAATGTTGCTTGTCGCTTGGTCCTGTGTTAAGACCAAGCAACAAGCAACATTTAAGCAAGAACAAGACTAAATCTGCAAGATGACGACGTGCAAGACCGCTGCAAGAGTCTTGCTTTGGGCAACACTAGACCCCACCCACGGCACTCATCAACGAGAAGCGAACACGTCGTAAGGATCAGATGTACGAAGTAGAGATAACCGAACGCCGTAGGGCCGATCCTTAAACATTAAGTCCAAGTCTGAAACATTTTGTATTAACATTCTTATTAAGTTGTAAAGTCAATTGTCAGTCGTATTGATAAATAGACATGTTAGATTGACGCTCATGGTCGAATACTCCTCTAAGATTCGTATTAAGTACTGGATGACGCTAGAGGAGCGATATAGTTAATGATATTCGTATATATATGTTAAAGTGATTGAAGACACATTATGTACTCGTAGTTACTGAAGGAGCAGCCAGAGTCCAAAGAGCTTTAAGCTCCTTTGGTCAGGAGTAAAGTTGAAATGGATTAAATTGATTATGAAAAATTTGTTAGTTCCAGACCAAGTGTAATTTAATGTTTTTGAGGGGGCTGGCTGCCTCTGGTTCTGCCTACCCCTTCGGGGATTACGGGTGAGCTGATTTGTATATATGTATGTAACCTGAGCAGAACTGCGGTCCTAACAACAGACATCACCCATCACAGCTACCCAGAACCATAGACAATCGCTTCCCCATCCGAACCATCGACAATTCAACAATGGCGGCTGCTGTCAAACCGCGACCGTCACGCCGACGACCGATCTATAGATCCGCGGATCAATACGAGTAGATCGATTCACTTTCTGCGCCTGCGCCGTGACGATCATTGCCAAGGCTACTACGCTTTGTTTTGTTATATAACGATGCTATTGTTGGTACATTTGGAAATAAACTAGTTCTATTATTGAAACGTTGCAAAAAGACAAGCCGACAGCTTGGTGCGATGCGACATCGCTTTGAACGCGAGAGAAACATTTTTTGACCATTAAATAATGAAGACATATGAGGCAGTAACATATCTTGAGTTATGGCCAACAAGGTGCGAGCCTCAGCATGTGTTGCAGCAACCCGAGAGTCGCCACAGCAGCACTGGTATTCTGGCCGCACATTTTGAGTGACGTACATACACTGAACAACATTACATTAGGTTCGATTCTTGCTGATAAATAGTTGGTCACGTTATAGACGCAAGAGACGCAAGAGGTTCGATTCCCGCAAACAAATATCTAGTTGTTTATACGAGAAATTGTGTCTGGGGCCTGTTTGTGGTACCTTCGTTGATTCTGTTTGATGTGCAGCGTAGCAAGGTGACCAGGGGCTCTAGGGCAAAAAAGAAACTAGGGCCTCTGTTCAGATTACATCAATATTCATGGACATCAAAATCAAAGCTCAATCATTCAATAATTTTTATTTTTTTCCTAGTGGGGCGTATAATCAGGTTATGAGGGCCCCCTTAGCTTGGAGGCCCGGACTGTCCCGCCTTGCCCCTGAGTAGCTACGCCACTGTTGATGTGCCTAGGCTTATACTTTGTAATCAGTTCAATGTATATGATGATCATGACTACCAACCCATCAAAACCTGATGCCCTGGAAAAAGGGCTAGGATATGATGCGATGTTCAATTTAAGATCAGAGTGCAAGCTACACCGACTAGGAACGGGAAAAAAGCTGATTCTAACTCGGCTATAGAGTAAATATCATGCATGATGTAGTTATCAAAATCAATTTGCCTAAACTTGGTACCAAAAATACTATATATACTGACATAATACCACGCCTGGAATCCCTTAAGGGGGGATATGCTGAGGACAAGGAAGTGTAAGCTCCTTCAACAGATTTTCATACTAAAATTATAAAGAGGAGAGATATGATTGTTTGTTTGTTTGTATCGAGTAGGCTCCGAAACTACTGGACCGATTTGAAAAATCCTTTCACCAATGGAAAGCAAATTTGTTAGCGAGTAACATGGGCTTTATTTTATCCCCGTACTTCCACATGAATGGGAACTACGTTTATGAAACCGTTGGCGTTGCCAAAAGCACAAAAAATGTGTTGGTAAATTGTGGAAAAGTTGCGACAAGTGGCTAGCTGCCTGTACAATCACAAATCCGACACTCAATACACCACTACTCGCCTTTTACGATAAGCTGGCCAAGGAATACAGTTGATATTAATTGCTTTTAAATCCTTCGAAAAACATTAATTCCAAAACACGATACATTAAAAAAACAAAAGTCAAACCCGCTTATTTACCTACATACTATTGTTCCAAACAATAAGTTAACATTTTCCTGCTGCCACAAAAAAGGTAACAAACCAATAAAAACTGGCCACAGACAGTCAGACATACAGCGTGATAATCGATTCATACCGTTCAGTATTTTGTCCGGTGTCTGCGATTTTAATTGTTTTCGCGCGAAAAAAACGGCCCGCCATATTGGGCGGCCATGTTTGCCCTTCACGGCCGACCAATCAGATGCCTTCGTCCGGACGAAGGCATAGGCTCGAGTTAGGTCTAGAGTTTTTGTTCGTCCTAAATTTGGTTTTAGCGATTGCTTAAGTTAGGTCATAAATATGTTAATAGGTTGTTTAGTTTCAGTTACCTTTTATTTTATTGCTTAAACTAACTAACTAACTAAACTTCAAACCACTTCCCTAGCGGGGTAGGCAGAGAGAACATTATTTATGGCTTACATTTTATTTATTACATTAACACCACGAATAACAATGTTGGCACCGATTTTTGTTTCACGAATCTTACTAATAACCTGCTAGTATTAGCGGGGCAGCTAGTATACATATATATGTATACTAGCTGCCCCGGCGCACTTCGTAACGCCCCGTTTTCGGATTTCCAATACCCATTTTTTTTATTTACCGCGCATTTTTTTTTCTTTCATAAGAACCTTCACTTGACAATAACAAACACAACTAAAAAAGAATTAGCAAAATCGGTACAGCCGTTCTCAAGTTATAGCTTTGGGGTGGACCACCCTTAACATTTAGGGGTATGGAAAATAGATAGTAGCCGATTCTCAGACCTACTGAATACGCATATAAAATTTGGTAAAAATCGGTAAAGCAGTTTCGGAGGAGTACGGTAACTAACATTGTGACATGGAAATTTTATATATGTATTAGATATTATACTGTATGTATGGATGAATCGTCCCATGTTGGTCTGGAACAAAAATAATGTGCCAACCATGCTTCTTGCCTAGCATGTCGTAAAAGGCGACTAATGGTATATGGGGTTGTGGGTATGTGATTGTGTAAGCGACGAGCTAGCCACTTGTCACTACTTTTTTTACAATTTTCCATCTAACCCAGCCCAGTTTTGTTTTTGGCTAAAGGGGCCAGCTGCCCCTTTGACTGCCTACCTCTTTGGGATTATGAACGTGATGTTGTGTTATGTTTGGATGGATGAATGAAATATTTAGTAGTTGGTTCGAACCCAATCTTAGTAATATCTGAACAATTTTGAATGTTATCACTGGTAATTAAAATAAAATATTATGTACATTTTTTATTGATGACTTATAATTAAAAGGATGGTTTATTAAATAGTTAGAGATTGGATTATAGTATAGGGATATAAATATATAAATAAATTCTCTAGACTGATACACCAATTCCCTAGTCCCAAACTAAGCTTATGCTATGGATACTAGGTGAACGGATAGACGTTAAATTAAAGTTAAATACGTTATAAACATCCATGACTCGAGTACAGATGTCCATGTCCATCACACGAAATATTTGCCCCTAGCGGTATTCGAAGCCGCAACCCTCGGTTTCGTGGCCAGGGTCTCTGACCACTCGATCATCGGGACAGTCAAATATATTTAAAATATACTAGTTAGTACCCGCAGTTTCGCTTGTAACTTAAAGTAGTTTGCAAAATGAAGTTTACCATTGCTCCCTTAGGGAATCGCCTTTTATCCCGGTATTTCTAAACGCTCCCACAAAAAACCCGTCGGAACTTTACTTCAAAGAGCAATTTCAATACCAACTCCCTTGCGGTTTCAACCCTAAACCGCCGATGTGCCGAAAAGACTCCGCATGCAAATAAAACTATAAATCAATTATTGTCCACTGCCCAGTGGCGACAAAGGTAACCCTTCGCCGCTAATCTGGTTAAGTGTGAAAGGGTCTTACGGGCCCAATTAAGAACAGTAGCGAAGGTAGCCTCTAATACTGATTGACGTACAGACGTTTTGTTAAATGCGGCTTAAGACAACGTTGGGCTGTAAAAATAAATGTCTTGGCTATTTAAAATGGTCGTGTCGGACACTGGGCTCTTGGAGACAGTTATTTTTTTTCAATACGCCATTCAGACATTGATGTTTTACAATTAGACGATTTGAAATCCAGTAAGGCGTATATTGAGAAATGTAAGTTGCTTTGTTAAAGATATACACAATTTTTTTTTAATAAATTACAAGTAGTATATCTATTAAAATCCAAAATAACGTAATTTATCCTTTTCTTTCTTTATAGTCGTTGTTTTTCATCTGGTTATTTTCTTACTGTATGTATTTGACATACGGACCAATAAAATAGTGTTGAACATTTATTTTAAATTTTTTTTTTCGGCTGCGCCAATAATATTATTTTTTGGTTGTTTTAAATCAGTACTGATAATAATATGATTTATAAACGAGTCAAAAGGTAGACGAATCTCGAAACTGACGTGGCAATTATTGAGCCTTAATTGAGCCTTTCAAAAGAATCTTTGATGACCGATTAAAACTTCAGCTAAAACCCTTCTGATAGTGTAACATCATCATCTTCCTAGCGTTATGTTCCGTGTTTAGACGGGGTCCGCTTAGACCATTATTTAGCAAGTCTGGTAATTACATTGAAGCGACTGCCGATCTGACCTTCGTAACCCTAAGAAGGGAAACGAGACATTTCTTAAAGTGTGACACGCCATAGGATAAAGAAATAACAATTTTTCAATGCTCACTCCAGCACCCGTTAAACCCTTATTAAAAGAAAACATGTCACCAACCCTTCCGCCCAACTATCTCAACTACTTTATCTAATCGAAAAATTAACACTTACAAGTCAAAAGTACCCTCGCCATTGACCACAAGCGGTGGCACTGGCGTCCATTGTCCCTCAAACAATAGGCTTTAGGAGGTAATCCCACTTTTGTGCGGTCTCTAAGACCGTGGCGACAATTTTTTGCTGCGGGAATCCTAACGGCAGTTTTGGGTTACTGTTTTGACGGGAGAAAGGAGCTGTTTTATTTTAGTTTTGGGTGCTAAGGGCTGATTTTAAACTCGTCTAGTATGAAACAGTTAGATCAATTACAATATTACATACATACATAACATCACGCCCATAATACCCGAAAGGGTAGGCAGAGTCAAAGAGGCAGCATGCCCCTTCAACCACATTCAGCCAAAAATAAAGCCGGGCTGGGTTAGATGGAAAATTGTGAAAAAGCAGTGACAAGCGGCTAACCTGTCGCCTGCACAATCACACAGCCAAAACCCAATTTACCATTAGTCGCCTTTTACGACATGCTAGGTATTACAATATTAGTTATGACGATTTGAAAATGTAAGTAAGGTACTTAAGAGGGGAGGCGGGCACTATACTCTCCATACAAGCGTTCTCGACGGACTCCACTTTGATTTGTAACACCACTAAAGAAATTACTTTCAAACTTAAGATAAATATTTACTCATTCTATGCTCGTGTGGCTCTCTTTCTTTGATAATTTATTTTCCAAGCAACTAAAAAATACCAAAAAATACCTAATTCTTATCACTACTAAAACGTTTGTGTGGAGATACAAGTATTTACGAAAAAAAGCAAAACATAGAAGCCTAGTACAACTACTTATTGTTCCATGTGTGAAATTTCTTTCACATTAGGTCTAATTTTGGAGAAGAAAATCGTCGAGAGCCTATCCTTCAATTTTGATAATTTTCTTCGCAATATTTAGTACGAGCTGCAGTTGTCCCTATCGCGCTTGTTGGCTGGCGCGAGCACCAAAGCGCAACAGCAACGGTTGTTTCAAATATCTATATTTCAAAATATCTCTCAGCTCGCGTGCGCTCTTAATCATTATTAGTTTTAGGTGTCTAAGGTGGATCCTAGGATCACAGTCGGTTTGGACCTAACTTCAAGAATCAGAGAGTATGTCAACACATAATGATTACCTCAATGACAAGGATTTATGGTTAACTTCACAATGAAGTGTTCATCTGCAGTGATATCTAGTCTAAGTATAAATCAATTAAGTTTACAAATTTGTAAAATTTGGCATTTAAAAGAGTAACTATCGAGTTTCTTGCCGGATTCTTCTCGATAGCGTCTACCTTCCGAACCGGTGGTGGTATTATTTCTTATCGTTTTTTTTATGTATATTGTCTATTTATAAGTGCTTTCTTGAAGCCCATATGAATAAAGATATTTTGAATTTGTATTTGAATTTGAATAAAAGCGATTGTCTGACCTTTGTAACCCTTAGCAGAGGAACCAGACAAATTGGATCATGGTTACATCCTAATTATAAATAGCCAATACTGTCATCATCATCCTCCTAGCGTTATGTCCCGTGCTTAGGCGGGGTCCGCTTAGACCATGATCCAGGATTTAGCGAGTCTGGTAATTACATTAAAGCGACTGCCGATCTGACCTTCGTAACCCTAAGATAGCGGAACTAGACAATTTTTGGATCATGGTTACAAATCCAAAGTTCTTTGAATTTGCAGGTTTCATCACGATGTTTTCCTTCACCGTCGAGCTAGTGGTATAAATACGAACATAGACTTGAAAAATCCAGAGGTACGTGGCCGGATTTAAACCTGGAACTCTTCGGTTAAGAGGCGCGTGTCCTTACCATTGAGCTACCATAGCCAATACTGCCATATACACAATGTATATTATTTTTTACTCACTCAACGTCATTGTTGCTAATATTATTTTAACGTAAAAGTGTAATTGTATGTTGCGTTTTTCCGTCAAAACGCCTGAAAAGATTTCGACGATTACCATACAAATTGTTTAAACCTGGTAGATGGATATAAAAAACATATGCTATGTCCGTCCGTCCATGTCTACAGCTGTAACTGTTTCCAGGTGAATACGTGCTGCTGGGCGAACTGCCGCGCGAGCTGGTGGCCACCGAGGAGTCCCGCTTTGACCTGCTAGAGGAGGCGCTGCAGCTGGTCGAGTTAGGAGACGAAGCCGAGACCAAGGATGAGCAGCCTGAGGTGAGTGCCCTTTAGTTATTAGTAGCCAACCAACCAACCAGTCTACTGACGAACCAACCAACCAGCCTACTAACGAACCAACCAACCAGCCTACTAACGAACCAACCAACCAGCCTACTAACGAACCAACCAACCAGCCTACTAACGAACCAACCAACCAGCCTACTAACGAACCAACCAACCATCTGGGAAAATTAATGCACCACTACACAACAGGAACACAGTTGCTACATTATTTTTAAGTTCCAAAAGAGTACTTAATTGTGTTACTTATTGTTGCTAATCGTACATATTTATATTTAATGAAGCGAAGAACAGGTTTTAAACACGTAATATTTATTTACTTTAGCATACATACATAATATCACGCCTATAATCCCCGAAGGGGTAGGCAGAGTCGAAAGAGCAGCAAGCCCCTTCAACCACATTCAGCCAAAAATAAAGCCAGGCTGGGTTAGATGGAAAATTGGGAAAAAGTAGTGACAAGCGGCTAACCTGTCGCCTACACAATCACACACCCAAAATCCGATATACCATTGTCGCCTTTTACGACATGCTAGACAAGAACAACAGTTGGCAAATTCTTTTTAAGTCCCAGACCAACATGGGACAGTGGGCTGGGTTGGATGAAAAGCTGTGAAAAAGGAGTGACAAGTGGCTATCTCGTCGCCTACTCAGTCACATACCCAAAAGCCCGTAAACCATTAGTAGTTTAAATTGTCAATACAAAAAACAATACGTATAAAGAGCAATGTATGTTTTTTAATCAAAATCATCTTCAACTAGAACCCGAACTGGAGTGTAGCTTTTAAACACTCCGAGGTCGCAATTCTATTGTCATCAACCGTCATCATCATCTTGTTGTTGTTGCAGGCGGTAGAGGGCAGCA
Organism: Glyphodes perspectalis; assembly: GCA_951394215.1. NCBI lineage: Eukaryota > Metazoa > Arthropoda > Insecta > Lepidoptera > Crambidae > Glyphodes > Glyphodes perspectalis. Next base: position 1,778,643 of record OX596228.1, read on the forward strand.
GCGGCGGCGAGATGCTCCACCCGGCGATGCGGCACGTGCCGCATCACCCGCTCGCGCACTACCACAACCAGGTGAGCCATCATAAACTAACATCAACCGACATCAACCAACATCTGACATCTGAACTTGTATCGTTAGTAATTTTATCATATAATATCATATGCTCGTTACTAATACTCACAGAGAAGGTTATCAATTGTCATTGACTATCATCAACCAACATCATCATCATATCTTGTATCTTCAGGTCAAGAGTGAAGAGCTGTGTTTTTGGGATGTCATAATCTTATCGTTATCCAAATATTTATAGGGATATTTAGTTGATTACATTTGAGTGAACAAAAGTATTGAGGACTGGCAGCGCCCCGCGGTTTCACCCGCGTAATTCCCGTTCCCGTGGGAATACAGGGATAAAATATAGCCTATGTTACTCGCTGATAAAGCAGCTTCCCATTGGTGAAAGAACTCTTGTATTAAATGTAGTTATAGCACTAATATGAAAAGGAAAGAAAATAAATAAATATCAGACAACATCACATACATTGATCTGACTCCGAGGTAAATAGCTTAAGCACTTGTGTTACGGATATCAGAATCAAATATATGTATACTAACACCCAGATACAGAAACACAAGAATTCATAACACGAATGATTTGATGAGTTCTCGGTGGGGATCAAACCCACAACTCTTGGCGCACAGGGTAGGGTCACTACCGAATGCGCCATCGGGTCAGTCAAATAAAAATCACAAAAATTGTTCTCAAACCATTATAATACCTTCGGAGGTCGCATTATGCGAAAAAAAGAATGTTTACTTCACCCGGCGTCGCCCGCGCGTGATAAATGACCGGGAGTCGAAGGGATCAAGCCACACACGACGGATGCGACACTCCGGCGCATGTCATAAGATCTATATCCTCCTAACCGATATCGGTCACGGCCAATCTCAACAAGAATTACCCAGTAGGAGTTATGTTGCACAAGTGTGTGCGCAAACACAGGTGCACTCTCTGTTCCTTCACTCTCATAGTCCGGTGAGACGGCACCGACATGACCGGAGAGAGGTCAGGCGCAGGACCGACGGCTTAACGTGCTTTCCGAGACACGGGGGTGATAAATAGCCAATTTCTTGACTCCGGCCTGTTACTGAGTAATTCCAATATTGAAATATAACAATTTTTTGGCCAGACCTGGGCTGTAGACCCTTCTTGGTCCTTAGGCGACGCATGCTATCAAAATACTAACTGAAATGAAATGAAATTAACTTTATTTACATAGGCTTAAATAAGCACTAATAAATCGTCAGTATATACAAATGAAAATTTACCACCGGATTCGGAAAGTAGCTTCTACCGAGAAGAACCGGTAAGAAACTCTATAGTTACTCTTTTCATCGCCAAATTTACAATAAGTATCAATAACAATTATCATATTCTTAAGCTACTATGCTATACAAATGTATAAAAAGTAAATATATATAATAGCAATTACAAATATAAATATCAGACTATCAGACTACATCACATACATTGATCCGACTCCGAGGTAAGTAGCTCAAGCACTTGTGTTACAGATATCAGAAACAACAGTGGTATTACAAATATATACTTAAATATTGAATATTAACACACAGACACAGAACAAACACAAGTTCTGTGTTGTAAAATAAGTCTTTCTCATAAGATGCTCTTTAATGTGTAATTTAAATCTATGCATAGCCAGTTCAATTATATTGCCTGGTAACTTGTTAAGTAATTTTATACTTAACCCCCTACATGTACTACGCAGTTTGACATAAGATCTAATACATAGTACATACACATACATAGTGTGTATTATATATGTATGCATATGAATCCGACTGGCTCGATGGCGCATTCGTGTTGCGCAATGGAATTGTGGGTTCGATCCCCACCCAGGACTAACATTCGTTTGATGAATACTTTGTTTGTTCCGTGTCTGGGTGTTAATATCTAATATTTAAGTATATATTTGTAATACCACCGTTGTTTCTGATATCCGTAACACAAGTGCTTAAGCTACTTACCTCGGAGTCAGATCGATGTATATGATGTAGTCGGATATTTATTTATCATTATATCGTTATAATAGCTTCTGCCCGCGGCTTCGCTCGCGTGGTACATCGATAAAACATAGCTTATTTATTATTCGGGTGTATGAGCTATATTATTCTAAAATTTCACTTAAATCCATTCAGTAGTTTTTTTGTGATTGAGTAACAAACATCCATCCATACATACAAACTTTCGCATTTATAATATTAGTAGGATCAACTATCTCAGATTCTGTGACTTGGACCACACCCCTCTACATGGCTGTTGCGCCAAAGATCCCACCCCATCAATCAATCCACTAATACCAGGACAAATTGTCCGTCTGTCTGTACACAAACTTATTGTTTTGCTACTGTCAACATCTATTAAGGATTTTTTATAGATCCTAAGGCTGTATTTTATCCCCGTATTCCTACGGGAACGGGAACTACGCCGGTGTAACCGCGAGTCGCTGCTATACTCAATAAACCGATACTTTTGCTTAGTTAGAAGTTGTCTTTAGTAGATACGTTTAGTTAGATAGTAGCATGTCTGGTCAGTCACATACATTTTAGATTTCGTATAGACTTGACACAGACAGATGTCGCTACAGGCATCATTTAGACTGATTGATAGATATAACCGAATAAAAACTTTATAATTTCACTTCAAAAAAATTTTTTTTTATAGAATTAGTTTTACGTCTCTTCTTAGATAATTTATTAAACTTAGGTGAAAAACATGAATATAACATATTTTCTTCAGAAGCAAACCTAAATAATCTTTGTTTTAAAACCATGAATTGTACACAGATGGCGTATTATTACTAAGAGACAACTAACCTGTGCTTGTAGCGGCATCTTGTATTATTCCTGACAAACAGACTAAACTTTGCTGTAGTTCCAATCACTCACCACTGTCGCTGTTCTTGCGCGAGTTATAGCAGTAACTTTTCAAGTATGGGCAGTGACCCTCTGTTGTACGTAGTATATTATTACTCTGTGATAGTAGTTAGTAGTTAGAGAAGGTCCAAGAATGCTTGTAAAAAGATTGTATCTATCCACAGATCATTAATTGATGTCTATAGATCGGCTTATCTGAGCCACGACTGCCGTACGTATTTTTATTATTTTAATGAGCTTGACTTCAAAGTAAATGTAACTTATACTACTGTGGCGACCGCGCCATAACATAGTCAAGATTATAGCTTCAATAATACGTAAACAGATGACGTCGATCGAACATGCAGAAACGCCCTACAATCCTGCATCGCGCTGACGAAGTTTTTCTCGCCACTAAGTATATATACAATACACCGAGACGGTTAGTTGGACCTAGGTCCCCGAGCAAGCAACACCTAGCTGGAGTATTTCTACTATTAGTGCGAGCGCGTAGTTCGCACACAAATTTTCGCCTCCGTTAAATTCGGTTTGTTATGAATACTGTCCTGTTATGTAAGGTCTATAATTTTTTTCGGGATAAAAAGTAGCGTATATCTTACATCAGGATTCAAAATGTTGTATTGTCGCCTACAATCACGTGACTAACTCCCAATGCACATGCTAGACAAGGAACACAGTTGGCACATTCTTTTAAAGTACCAGACCAACATGGCACTTTAAAAATTAAGTCAAAATCCTGTGCTGTCCACTGTTACAGAGGTGAATACTCACAGAATTCCTCGCCTGACTCACGTTTGAGACGGATCTCAAGTGTGACTTAAGTGGTTCCTAAGTAAACACCGCGTCGATAGCGTCTGAGCGAAAATAAGAGCAGAGGGATGTGCGGTGTCGGTAAAGAATGTCGATGTTTTAGAGTACCGTCGGTTCGATTAAAAAACTTGAAGCTAATATCTGTGGTTCCAAACTTGGGGGTAAGGGACGGTCCCTTACCGCAAGTATTACATAACGCAATTTTTGAAGATTTCTGCCCCGAATAACCGATATACCATTAGTCGCCTTTTACGACATGCTAGGCAAGAACCGCAGTTGGCATATTATTTTTAAGTCCCAGACCAACTTGGGACAGTAAGCTGGGTTGGATGGAAAGTTATTATGTTACTCTCTATAAATAGAACAGAACTTTTCTGCCTACCCCGCTAGGGAAGTGGCGTGAAGTTTAGTTAGTTAGTTTAGAACTCTAAATGTCAGTTCAACACGCGCTTGACCATTTTTTGTACTTGTCAAACGCAATTTAGTGATTCATTGAATAAGAATCGATTCGAGATTCTGCAGGATTGATTGACTCGGCAAGGCAACATTAACTTGATATCTTTGGATTTCATTTTACAATCAAATACATACATACAGACTTTTAAAGGTTCAAAATCAGACATGTGTTTAGCTCGGCGGTGACGGATATAGTATATTTTCTTTTTAATACACATTATTTTGACAGTTGGGAAAGAGAAAGCACGAGTTCGGAAAAGGTAAAAAAAAAGCACGAGTATAGCCCACATCCCGAACGCTATACGTATTTGCAATACGCCACTTTTTGAGCAACTGTATTAAAAACATCTTGATGAAACCTGCACATTCAAACAATTTAATTTATCTGGTTCCCCTATCTCAGGGTTGCGAAGGTCAGATCGACAGTCGCTTTAATTACAACCGCCAAATCTGGTATTACGGTCTGAGTGGCGACTAGGAAATGGAACATAATTCTAGATACGTCATGAATATTAGCAAAATGAACGTGTTTGATGAGCGGTGGTAGTTCTATGGTAAAGACATGCGGTTCATAACCCCTCAAAACTCAAACTCAAACTCAAAATATCTTTATTTACGTAGGCCTCAAAAAAGCACTGGTAAATCGTTAAGTAATAGTTACAAAATAGAACAATATGAATCTACCACCGGTTCGGAATGCCTCATCTACCGAGAAGAAACCGGCAAGAAACTCGGTAGTCTTTTCAATGCCAGATTTAATAAAAAAAAAAGTACAGATTATATTAATATTTATACCAAGTCATACAGTTAATGTTCGTCAAAGATTCAGCCGAGTATTATTAGAAGTAAAAGGTAAACCAGAGCAGACCAGCCTCTGAAGGTGGCACTTGTGTGTGGCAACCCCCAATACACCCCCTGTATTGGGGGTTACACAAAAGGATATTTAAAGTAGTCGCAAACTAATGCGGAAGTTGTTTAGTTAGTTAGTTATGTATTATCTAGAAAAAGCTTGTCCCATGTACTCGTTTGTGTTGCGTTTCTTGCCTAGCATGCTGTAAAAGGCGACTAATTGTATCGGATTTCGGGTGTGTGATTGTGTAGGTGACGAGCTAGCCACTTGTCACTATGTACCATCTAACCCAACTCAATCTTACTTGCGTGGATTAATGAGCTTGCTGCTCTTTGACTCTGGCTACTTTTCAGTGATGGCAGGTGTGATATTATAGAAATAAATAAAGAAAGAAATCAATTCAAAGGATAACAGAAAATGCACAAATTTATTTTTTATATTTTTGTTTATTACTTATTATTTATTTTCTGTACAAAAGTTGATCAGCAGCATCAGATTGTCTACTTTGTATGAAAAGGAAACAATTATTTTTGCTTAATTTCTGGAATACTTGGTTCATCATCCGTCTCGTGTGATGAACATGGTCATTTGTACTTGAATCATGGATGTTTATAAACGTATTTAAGTATGTCTATCCGTTCGCCTAGTATCCATAGCACAAGCTTAAGCTTGGTTTGGGTCCAGGGAATTGGTGTGTCAGTCTGAAATCTGCCCATGAACCACTCTATCTATTGATGAAAACCGCATCAAAATCCCTTGCGTAGTTTAAATGATCTAAACGAACAGACAGAAGCAGCGACTTTGTTTTAAACTAAGAAGTCACATCACTAATTTGAAATTACTTTTGAAAAAAAAAAAACTATTCAACCTGGCTACCGTATTTCTACGCACATATTCAGGTGGTTGTGTTTGTGAATATTAACATTCCACCCTTAAACAAACAACCCTATGGATGGATTAAGGGTACGAAAAAATGTGGGACAAGTGACTGAGGCGTCTTTTGTTAAACATAAATTGTATAAAAACATTTGTTACTTGGACGAAAATCTGTAATAATTTTTATATTTTAATAGGCATATACTTTACTTAACTACATTATTTGATAGTAAGTAGTACGACGTCTCGTAGAATAGGCAAGATGACTAAAAAATTATGTTTAGTCCGTCAATTAGATTATAAAAAAAATTATAAACACGTATTTTTTTATTTATTTGTCAAACAAACATTGACGAAGATACAATGCATTCAAGTTGCGCGTGACGTCACGCTTTCGTATAATTTTTACTTACAAGTGACGTCGCAAGCCCCCACTCCAAAACTTTGATGCTCTTTATCTTTGTGATTTTTTGTTAATTTGATAAAGCGAAAAATATGTGTCTAGTATTTTTGTATAATCTAACTGACGGACTAAATATAATTATAGATTTTTAATGCGGTTATCATCCCTATTATTATTTTCTTTTCGTCTAACAATTGTGGTTTCTGTTTTTAACGGCAAGGAATCACTTATTGTTTTTAGTTTTCATCAAATTGACAGATTTATAAATGCAAAAAGGAGTGTTTGTGTCACGGACTAGTAAAAAAGGAAGGACTCCACGCTGTCAGACTATAGAGTGAAGCCACGTTTATGCGTGTGTGTGAGATACTTATGGATACCAGATATCGGATATCTGTCATTTGGAGCGCTTATTATGTCAATGTGTGACGTAAGTTGCGTGTCAAGTCCATGCGCGGAGTCCTTAATTTTTTACTAGTCCGTGATTTGTGTTTTTAAAGAAATCATATTAAACAAAAATTGAAATCAAAAGTATTATTTTTGATAAAATAAATAGCCAATGTAATAAATAACATTAAGTGTTGGAATTGGTCTGAGCGGATCCCGTCTAAACACGGGACATAACGCTAGGACGTCTAAACACGGGACATAACGCTAGGACGTCTAAACACGGGACATAACGCTAGGAAGATGATGTTGGGAATTGTGAAAAAGTGGTGTTAGGCCAGGTCGTCGCCTACATAATCACGAACCCAAAACGATTGCGGACATAGCAGCGGGAATAAACTAGTGCTCAAATAAAGGTAGAGCCTGATCTAGACAGCCCAGGTACCCTACGTGACTGGCGGCACGCCCAGCCCTTTCAGATGTCTGTCTGTCAGGGCATTTCACATTAGCTACAATGGTCTCTGATAGTGATCAGTTTAAGTAACGGACAGACAGACAGACACACGTTTATGTTTATATTGAAATGTATATTCGAATGCAATCGATACATGATTCAAACAGGTCGGTTGATAAGGGGAAGTTGAGGATAAGTTAAGCTCGTTGGTCGAGTTGTCAGAGCACGAAACCAAGTGTCGCGGGTTCGAATCTCGATAGGGGAAAATGTTCGTGTGATGAATATGGACATTTGTACTCCAGTCATTGATGTTTATAAACGTATTTAAGTATGTCTATCCGTTCACCCAGTACATAGGTACTGCATAAGCTTAGTTTGGAACTAGGGAATTGTGTTCAGCCTGGAGAATTTATGCACTTAAATTGTAAAAGCGGTGGTAGTTCAATGGTTAGGGTAAGCGTCTCACACGCGAATTGTCCTGGTTCAAACCTGGATACGTAACGCATACTTTTTAAAATCTCAAGATAGATATTTTATTTATGGGTGAAATTTGTTTGAAGAGCTTGTCACCCCCTGGTCTCTGCCTACCTCTTCAGAGATTGCGAGTGTGTTGGTAGGTACGCTAAATCCTGGATCATGGTCTAAGTGGACCCCGACTAAGTACGGGACAATACGCTAGATCAGAGTTTCTCAAACTTATGGCTTCACGTACCCCTTTTAAAGTCAGCCCCCCCCCCCCCCCCCCCCCCGAGTAGGTTCAGATCAGACAGTACGTTCAGTAGCGCGCCCGGCGACAAGCGCGTCGCACGGGTCAGTCGTTCATCCTCCATTACGCAAATCTTCCCTCGAACCCCCTATGATCGAATGGCGAATAGAACCCCTAGGGGTTCGCGTACCCCCCTTTAAGAAACACTGCGCTAGATGGTACGACACGGAACTTTCAAATCTAGATATTGTCTCGTTGAGGTCACGACTGAATGCACTAGAAATTTGAAATTCTTCTCCTTATATTGCTATCATTAATGAGCGATCGGATGTATCGAATACCGCTGTGATGACGTATAGGGTTGCCACTTACAGTCTTATAGTCTGGGACTTAAAAGGAATGTGCCCGCGTTACTTGCCTAGCATGTCGTAAAAGGCGACTAATGGTGTATCGGGTTTTGGGTGTGTGATTGTGTAGGCGACGAGCTAGCCACTTGTCACTCCTTTTTCACAGCTTTTCATCCACCCCAGCCCACTGTCCCATGTTGGTCTGGGACTTAAAAAGAATATGCTAACAGTGGTTCTTGCCTAGCATGTCGTAAAAAGCGACTAATGGTGTATCGGATTTTGGGTGTGTGATTGTGTAGGCGACGAGCTAGCCACTTGTCAATACTTTTTCACAGTTTTCCATCTAACCTAGCCTAGTTTTATTTTTTGCTGAATGCGGTTAAGGTGGCCTGCTGCCCCTTTGACTCTGCCTTTCATTATGAATCTACCACCGGTTCGGAATGTTGCTTCTATCGTGAAGAAACCGGCAAGAAACTCGGTAGTTACTTTTTTAGACAACATAATGTAATTTGCGGCTCTGCCTACCCCTTCGAGGATTATGGGCGTGACGTATCATGTAGTTTTTGATGTTTGTGGCAACCCTAGCCATACGGATCGTCGCATGCGCATCATCGGGCCTTTCATCTCCCCGACTGATGTTATCTCCTTTATCTGTACTAGCTTGACCCGTGGATTTGCCCGTCTTTTGTAAGTTACCTATTGCAGACAAACAATTAAATGTTTTCTAGCTAATATTATTAATGCGAAAGTTAGTTTGTCTATGTTGGTCTGGCTTAGAAAGAATGTGCCAACTGTGTTCCTTAGATAGCTTATCGTAAAAGGCGACTAATGGTGTATTTGGTGATTGTGTAGGCGACGAGCTAGCCATTTGTCACAACTTTTTCTCAATTTTCCATCAAACCGAGCCCAGTTTTATTTTTAGCTGAATGTGGTTAAAGGGGCCTGCTGCCCCTGTGACTCTGCCTACCCCTTCGGGGATTACGGGCGTGATGTTATGTAGGTAAGGTAGAAGTAAGCTACTTGCCAGTACTTATCACAATTCCATCGCACTTAACTCAATTTAATTTTTTCGTTTAAATTAGTCGAAGGAGGTTACTGTCTTGTGGATAATTTAAATATCTTGGATACTGAAAGCTTAAAAGTGAGTTTGCTTGGTTGATTGTTACACTGTACGTGTGCGAAGGAATGTTGGTTCAATGCCGAGCTTGTGCTCATGAATTTCGGTATCGTTAGTATACTATACTAACTTTTGCCCACGACTTCATCCACGTAGAAGTCAATTCTGTTAAAGAATGTTTATTCAAAATGTTTAGTAGATTGGACCAAGGAATCACGTTGTCCCATACAAACTTTGCCCCACTTTTTCATCCCCTTAGGGGTAGAATTTTGAAAAATCCTTTCTTATCGGATGCCTACGTCATACACAAAACACACCCTCCAAGTTTCAGGTTTCTACGATCAGCGGTTTAGGCTGTGCGGTGACCGGTTATATCCAAAGCATTTTAAATGTTTAGATTTGGAAACCTGAACATTTCTCGGTAGATACAACATTCTGAACCGGTGGTAGAATCATATAGCTTTACCTACATTTGACGATTTATAAGTGTTTCCTTGAAACCTAATAAATAATAAATAATAAATCCTCCAGACTGACACACCAATTCCCTAGTCCCAAACTAAGCTTATGCTTGTGCTATGGATACTAGGTGAACGGATAGACATACTTAAATACGTTTATAAACATCCATGACTCGAGTACAAATGTCCTTGTTCATCACACGAAACATTTGCCCCTAGCGGGATTCGAACCCGCGACCCTTGGTTTCGTGGCCAGGGTCTCTGACCATTCGACCAACGGGCCAGTCGATAAATAAATAAAATTTTGACTTTGACTTTGATTTAAGATCTATTGGTGTGTTACGATGATTCTTCTTGTCTGTTTCCCCTATCTAAGAGTTCAAAGTCAAAGTCAAAGTCAGAGTAAAAATATCTTTATTTACGTAGGCCTCAAAAAAGCACTTGTAAAACGTCAAGTACCTAATAGTTACAAAATAGAACAATTTGAATCTACCACCGGTTCGGAATGTCGCATCTACCGAGAAGAAACCGGCAAGTTGCCAAAGTTATTCGCTTTAGGATCGATTCGAAGTCAGTCAAAAGATTACAGTCGTATAAATTACAAGACGGCTGATTTAAAATGTGGTCGCCTGTACCGTAAGAAAAAACCAAACGGCATCCACAAATTAGTATCTTTATAATTTATCAGCTGAATATTTGTTATCTCATCATCTTCCTAGCGTTATGTCCCGTGCTTAGACAGAGTCCGCTTAGACCATGATCCAGGATTTAGCGAGTCTGGTAATTACATTGAAGCGACTGCCGATCAGACCTTCGTAACCCTAAAATAGGGGAACCAGACAATTTTTTTGACCATGACTACAAATCCAAAGTTGTTTGAATTTTCAGGTTTCATCACAATGTTTTCCCCTTACCGTCGAGCTAGTGGTATAAATACGTACATAGATTTAAAAATTCAGAGGTACGTGCCGGGTTTGAATCCGCACTCCTCGGTTAAGTGGCGCGTGTCCTTACCATTGAGCTACCACAACTCTTTAGTTGAATATTTTTTATCTGACTATTCGAAATCCAGAAGTTTTTTTTAATGTATAACTCAAAAAGCTGACTCACTGGGTTATGGAGTTGGCGCAAAGATTAGTTACCCAATTCTGGAAGACGATAGGAACAACATTTAATTGTCTATGTTTGCGGTCGGCTCAAACACATACCATAGACACTCGTCTACTAATAAACAATTTGTCATCCTCCTCCCTCGCAGGTGGTCGTCACCTGACGTGCGCGGTGTCCGAATAAGTCATTTGTCAAAATGTCCGGGCGGTGTTTTTGAAAAAAATCGGCCGGTTTTGATGTGGGGATCTTGAGAAACAAATAGAATTTGGTTCTAACCCACAACACAATAAACTAGCCACTTGTTACTTTGATTTTTCGCATTTTCCGAATAACTCAGCGCAGTTTTATTTTTGACTGAGATGGTTGAAGAACTGCTTCTTGAACTCTATCTATCCTGCGGGATTCAACTCAAAATAATAGTATGAGGTACGGAGAAATCAATATAATTAAAACACTGCAAATCTACTACTGATATTGTAAATGCCAAATTAATTCTGTCTTCATGTTTAAAATACTAGACAAATTGCGATGAAATTTAGCATAAATAAATTTTAACTATGAGAAAAGACCTCGAGGGGTAGGTAGAGTCTAAGAAGCAATAAAGCCCCTCTAATCATATTAAGGCAAAAATAGAATTGACAACAAGACAAGTAGACATCTATTTATCTATAATTTATTCATATATTATTTATCTATTGATTGGCTCGGTAGTGACCCTGCCGCATGCACCAAGAGTTGTGGGTTCAATCCCCACCCAGGACAAACATTCGTGTGATGAATGCTTGTGTTTGTTCTGTGTCTGGGTGTTAATATACAATATTTAAGTATATATTTGTAATACCACTGTTGTTTCTGATATCCGTAACACAAGTGCTTAAGCTACTTACCTCGGAGTCCGATCAATGTATGTGATGTCGTCGGATATTTATTTATATTTATCTAGCTCGTCGCCTGCGAAATCGCAAACCAAAAACAACATTAGTCGCCTTACATACTTAGGAGCACATTTGGCATATCATTTTAGTCCCAGACCAACATAGGCCAAAAGTTATAATCATCATCTTCCTAGCGTTATGTCCCGTGTTTAGACGGGGTCTGCTTAGACCATGATCCAGGATTTAGCCAGTCTGGTAATTACATTGGAGCGACTGCCGGTCTTACCTTCGTAACCTTAAGATAGGAGAACCAGACTAATTTTTGGATCATGGTTACAAATCCAAAGTGGTTTGAATTTGCAGGTTTCATCACAATGTTTTCCCTCACCGCCGAGCTTGTGGTATAAATACGTACATAGATTTGAAAAATCCAGAGTTACGTGCCGGGTTTGAACCCGCACTCCTCGGTTAAGAGGCGCGTGTCCTTACCATTGAGCTACCACCGCTCTAGGCCAAAAGTTATAAACAGTCAATAAATTAACAACCAAAAAAAACTAACCAATATGGCTACAAATGGGGCGTAGGAGGGTGACCTGCCCTTAGAAGGGTGTAAGAAAAAAATTTTACCTGCCTGTCGTCAAGTCATTTGTTACTCGACATCAGAAATGGGGAGGTAATGAGTTTTGCAGTCGGCAGCTTTTGGGTCTGTGGTGTAAATGTTGTTTTCTTGTGATCAACAAGGAGTTTTTAGGCGCTGGACGCTAAGAATATATTTTAGCTAGCTGGCCCGGCAAATTTCGTACCGCCACGTTCGGGTTGTAGATTGTATAAGATTGTTTAGGAGCGGTGGTAGCTCAATGGTAAGGACGCGCGCCTCTTAACCGAGGAGTGCGGGTTCAAACCCGGGCACGTACCTCTGGATTTTTTAAATCTATGTACGTATTTATACCACTAGCTCGACGGTGAAGGAAAAAAACATCGTGATGAAACCTGCAAATTCAAACAACTTTGGATTTGTAAGCATGATCGAAAAATTGTCTGGTTCCCCTTACTTAGGGTTACGAAGGTCAGATCGGCAGTCGCTTCAATGTAATTACCAGACTCATTAAATCCTGGATCATGGTCTAAGCGGACGTCGTCTAAACACGGGACATAACGCTAGGAAGAAGAAGATTGTATAATATTATCATTATTATTTTCTTCTTTTAAACGACCTCTATATTGAAGTGATTAAAAACCAAAAGACATATTATACTCAAATCTGTCAAGGTGTTTGTGAGTGTAAAACTCCAGACTGACACACCAGTTCCCTAGTTCCAAACTAAGCTTATAAGCTTGTGCTATGGATACTAGGTGAACGGATAGACATACTTAAATACTTCTATACATAACATTACGCCTGTAACCCCCAAAGGGGTAGGCAGAGACCAAGTCCCCTCAACTATATACAGCCAAAAATAAAACTGAGGGGCTGGGTTAGATGGAAAATTGTGAGTAAGTAGTGACAAGTGGCTAGCTCGTCGCCTACACAATCACACCCAAAACCCGATATACAATTCGCTTTTTATGACATGCTACGCAAGGAACACGATTGGCACATTATTTTTAAGTGCCAAAACAACACGGGATAGTTAGTAAGTCAATCAATCTCTCTATCCCTTTCATACTGAGTTTCTAACTCATCGAAAATATGATAATTACAACATGTTTTTCAGAGAACAATAGCGAAGCGTTAGACCGTATATTTAACAACTTTATGCGTAGCGCTGTTTCTAATAAGTCGTTAATACAATCTGCCAAGTGGAACGAGTGTCTAAGATCTTGTTTGAAGTAATCTTATTAGAGACCCATGTTGGTCTGGGATTTGGCCCATGTTGATCTGGGACAAAAAAAAAGAATGTGCCAACTGTGGTTCTTGCCTAGCATGTCGCAAAAGGCGATTAATGGTATATCGGGTTATTGAGTATGTGTCTGAGTAGGCGACGCGCTAGCCACTTGTCACTCCTTTTTACAGCTTTCCATCCAAACCAACCTACAGTCCCGTGTTGGTCTGGGATTTAAAAATAATATGCCAACTGTGGTTCTTGCCTAGCATGTCGTAAAAGGCGACTAATGGTATATCAGGTATTGGGTGTGTGATTGTGTAGGCGACAGGTTAGCCGCTTGTCACTGCTTTTTCACAATTTTCCATCTAACCCAGCCCCGCTTTATTTTTGGCTGAATGTGGTTGCAGGGGCATGCTGGGATTATGGGCGTGATGTTATGTATGTATGTATATTATGTTATTAAAGACTAGCGACCCGCCGCGGCTTCGCACGGATAGACATTAACTTTATAACCTAAACTAACTGTTTTTTTTTAAATTCTATAGCCTACGTTAATCAGGGATAATGTAGCATTCTAATGGTGGAAGAATTTTTCAAATCGGTTTAGTAGTTTTTGAGTTTATTCGTTACATACAAATCTTTCCTCTTTATAATAAAAGTGTAGCTCGCTGTTGCCTCCCGACTTTTGCCGCATGGATCTTATACGTATTATTTTCGCGGAACTGCATTTTTTTCTAAATAAGAAGTTACTTATGTTACTCCTTGTAACATGAGCTATCTGTCAGTGAAATTCCTGTCGAAATTGGTTTAGCCGTTTCGGAGATTAGCAGGTACAGACAGACACACATTTTAAAATAGATTTCTTTGTTTAAAGTGCTGTATGTACTTCCATTTAAAATAAGCTGTTATTTTGACATTAGAAACGTATAATTAAATTTTATTTGTTCCTATAAACTAGTTTTTGCCCTCGGCTTCGTCTAGTTCTATAGATTATCCGTGATAAAAAGAACACTATGTCTTCTTCTAAACTTAAGGCTTAAGGCTTATCTTTTATCGCAGTCCAGTAATTTAAGTATTAAAATAAAAAAAGCTTTAAGCATGCCCATCAAACGAATATTTGTTCTTAGCGGGATTCGAACCCGCGAGCTTCGGTTTTAGATTCTCTTGCCAACCAAACAGCCGAGTATTTAACCTTTGCCGTTTTTTTTTTCTACTAAGCTATCGCCATTCATTACTATTGCAATTACCAAATTAAAAAGAACACCAACGCGCATTCAGAAGCAATCACCTGACACTAATGAGTATTAATTTGACATTTCCAATGTCAATTTGACGTTTTAACTGTCAAAATTGACATTACGTTTTGTCAATAAGCAGAACTCTTGTAACCCCTTTCTCTCGGACTTTCATAGCGGGCACGTCTGGATCCTTATTATCGATCAATGATCTATAGATCCGATCTACGGGTCAGACGGTGCAATTACGGGTCTATTCAGAGAGGCGCGAGCGCATTATATATCATTATGTTACAGTTGGAGTGTGTTTGTCGGTCGTTTCGTGAAATTGCTAGTGTTTAATGATTTTTGTATGGTGTCACGGCGATTTGTATGATTGGTTGGACGTGAGTTAGGTTTGGATTGAAGTTATTGGTCTTGATTTATTGTGTATCTATGGGGTATAGGACAAGTTTATGTGGATTAGCAATATAAGCATAGTGAAAATAAATCATCATCTTCCACATCTAGCGTTATTTCCCGTGTTTAGACAGGGTCCGCTTAGACCATGATCCAGGATTTAACGAGTCTGGTAATTACATTGAAGCGACTGCCGGTCTGACCTTCGTAACCCTAAGATAGGGGAACCAGACAATTTTTCGATCATGGTTACAAATCCAAAGTTGTTTGAATTTGCAGGTTTCATCACGATGTTTTCCCTCACCGCCGAGCTTACATAGAGCGTACATAGATTTGTAAAATCCAGAGGTACGTGCCGGGTTTGAACCCGCACTCCTCGGTTAAGAGGCGCGTGTCCTTACCATTGAGCTACCACCGCTCTACTGTTGACAGGCGTTGGTCAAGTGGTCAGAGAGCCTGGCCTCGAAACCAAAGGTCGCGGCGGGTTCCCGCTAGGGCGAATCTTCCGTGTAATGAAAGTTGACATTTGTACTCAAGTCATGGATGTTTATAAACGTATTTAAGTATGTCTATCCGTTCAACCTAGTATCCAGAGCACAAGCTTATAAGCTTAGTTTGGGACTAGGGAATTGGTGTGTCAGTCTGAAGAAAAAAATCCAATTGGGTTTATCAGGCTTAGTGGAATAATAGCCATTTCACCAAAAGTCTCATTACCATCATTAACCGCGACACAAAACGGTACGGTTTCGTAAATTCCGATTGTGACTTTCTTTCGGTGTCTTGGACTCGAACTCCGGACCCCTAATGAGTTTCGTTCAATTTATATTTACACTTGTAAAATTCTACTCTTTGTGTCTATTTTAATTGCCGAATTACATTTTATTACTAACTAGCTTCTGCCCGCGGCGATACTCGCGTGTTATATCGATGAAACATAGCTTATGTGTTATTCTAATGTATAAGTTATACTACTGTTAAGTTTCATTAAAATCCATGCAGTACTTTTTGTGTGAAAGAGTAGCAAACATCCACACATCCAAACATCACGTACATTGATCTGACTCCGAGGTAAGTAGCTTAAGCACTTGTGTTACGATATCAGAAACAACAGCGGTATTACAAATATATACTTAAATATTGGATATTAACACCCAGACACAGAACAAGCACAAATATTAATCACACGAATGTTTGTCCTGGGTGGGAATCGAACCCACAACTCTTGGAGCATGGGACAGGGTCACTACCGAATGCGCCATCGAGCCAGTAAAAAATTCATCAAATGAGTGTCCCACACTGGGAAGAACCTGTATCGTTGGCACCCATTTAAGAAACAGACAGGATGGTGGCAGATAAGAATAAATAAATCAGTAGGAAAATTATTACTAACAACTTGAAGTTAATATAAAAAAAAGAGAAAAAAGATAAATTAATAGAACAACTATATAAGCTAACTCAATTTCATTTTTGTTGTAAAACTAGCTCAATGCTCTTTTGACTCTGCCTACACCTGGAGGATTGAAGTAAACATAATTTTATCCCCAAACTAATCTTCTCTACGGCTGTCAACAAAAACAAAAATGGCCGCTCGCTTTTTTCTCCAAACGTGACGCAAAGGAACAAGCATTCAGCCAAGGAACAATCGCGGTAACAACATTTTAATTGGGTTTTTTACAGTGTACACACTTAATCCAATCGGTGTACTTATAGCGTTGGTAGTGAGGAACTATGCTGTGACCGGTCACGTTGAAAGACCTTGGGTTATTTTAAGTTGACAAGTTCAATGGTGCGGCCTTTTTACGCGCGCGATTGTTTTTTTTTAGGATTGATGGCGATGGATACTGATAGTTTGTCTTTGCTAATGTCAAATAGGAAATTGGTATTGAGCAATAGAAGCATAATTCGTTTAAATTTATTACGTTACGTTGGATATTGTCTATGTAAGCCAATCGTTAATGATTCTATTAATTGTACAAGATTTCTACTAGTTGTACAGTTTAATATCTTAAATATAATGTTGTATGTTTTAACTCATTAAGTTTAAAGCTACTAAAAAGGTTTTAATGCAATTTGGCATACAGATAGGTAGCGTATTGGTATCTGGATCTGTAACAAATACAAATTTTAGCTCGTTGTAATAGTCAGTTCCTAAAGACCATGCGAGAATCTTTCCAATTCAGTATCGAACCCTATACCGAGCCACATTAACAAAAACCATAACCACTACACCATTGACATTAAAACCATAGACAACTCACTCCAAGCGAGCCCGCAAGCAGAAGCTAGTTACGCAGGCTATTATTATAATAAATAGCATAACGACATCATCACAAAGAGCCATAGTAATAACTCGCGCGCCGATCGATAAAGTGATCTATAGATCGCGATCTAGTTACTGACAGTGTACTTGGAATGTGGACGAGTTAGTGGTACATGTACAGGTTTACTTTTTCAACGGACTTCATAAAAAGGAGGAGGATCTCAGTTCGACCGTATATATATATATATATATATAAATATATATATATATATATACCTATATATATATATTTTTTTTTTTTTTGTGAACTCAATAGCCTCCTGTCTAGGTCTTCAACATTCATACTATCGCGCCTGTAATCCCCAAAGGGGTAGGCAGTAGGCAGGAGCAATAAGCTATTTATAACCACAATTATCCAAAAAAGTGGGTAAAATGGAATATTGTGAAGAAGTAGTGACAAGTCTCTTGTAATAGAACGAATTCCACTCAAGCAGAGTCGCGGGAGAGAGCTAGTTAATGGAAGACTACCGTACCGCTCCGTATTTTTAAGCAGATGCTTGTATTATAGATATTAGGTAAGGAATAGACATACGTACAGATAGCGCGCGAGTTGAATGCAGTCGGGGCCTGAGACGAGACATACCTGAGCTCTGCATTCAACTCGCGTCAACATCTGCAAATACATTTACAAATATCTAATAATTAAATAAATGCCCCAGTTCCAAACTACTCCAATCCCCTAGTTCCAAACTAAGCTTATGCCTGTGCTATGGATACTAGGCGAATGGATAGACATATTTAAATACGTTTATAAACATTCATGACTCGAGTACAAATTACCATGTTAATCACACGAAACATTTGCCCTTAGCGGGATTCGAACCCGCGACTCTTGGTTTCGTGGCCAGGGTCTCTGACTACTCGACCAACGGACCAGTCAATACTCAAGTAAAAATGTCTTATCACGCAATCATTTGCCTCTAGCGGGATTCGAACCAGCGACTTTCAAGTTTGTAGCAAGAGTCGTCCAAACATAAAAAATATGAAATGCTTTGTTGGAAAATTACTACGCTGCTGAATATATGAATAATGGTCAACGTTAAAAATAAACATAAAATGTTTAAAATTAAAACATAGTTTACGCTTTTACTTAGAAAAAAAAAAGGCAAATATTTTTTTTATAGACATGACTATTGTTTTATTAACGTCACAGCTTCGGATTAGACGGTTTCAGCCGGAGCGGGGTTCATAGACAATAACAGTTTATATCTGGAGCAGCGCGTTTGGTAAGGACCATAATGTTTCAACCTCTTTCTCGAGTAGCGGTGCTTTCTGGTTTTATAACTTCATTTTGACACAGTCGGTCGGACGACAGTAGGACTGCTTCGAACAAGAATTAATAATGGACCATTTTGTTTTCCTGATTTCACTCTTATTGTAATTATGCATAAATATTTATTTTAGTTTATCAATTAAAAATCACTAAAAAGTGCTATTATATTTTTTATATTGACTGTTTTTTTTTTATTTAATTTTGATTGAATATATTTTGTTAATAACACATCTATTTCTATTACTTTTGAGTTATTAAGACCAATCTAGCTAGTATGGCTAAGTTGGCTTGAATTTTATTTATGAGCTTGTATTTAGCTTAATTTTTTCAACATTTTGTTCTCCACAAATATACTACATAAATATACACTTAATTTGTAAATGTGTGATACGTTTGTATCACACATTTACAAATTAAGTGAATTATTAGTACATCTTACATGATGACTACTCTACAAAGACTTATTAAAATATCTCGAAACACCCAGCCCAGACCGACCCATATTGACAGAGAATCTAACCTAAACTACCTGTCTCGAAGCACCATCCGACTGTTACTGAGCTATCGAGGTCACCAATATGTAATAATTTACTGTTAATCTCCTCTACACTGCGAGCTTACGGCTTTCACTTTCCAAAAGTTCACAATACAACTTAAAATTAAAATTAATTTTATTCGCGAAGCAACGGTTTTCGATTACAAATTGATTGTGTACAAATGCCCTATACTGTGTGAATATGTTTTTAAACCGTTGGAATAAGGCGTAGATTCTTTTGCTATTCGTACGGTTGTACAGTTTAAAAAATAGTTAATGTCAAACTCAATCAATCAAAGATGTTCGGGAACCAAATTGACGTACGTGTGGGGCGAGCATTCATTGCGTTGGAATACGGACTGTCTTCTTTAGATCATTTAGTTACTCATTTGAATACTAGAAATAAAAAAGGGTCTAAGTGCCACAAATCTTGTTCCATTTAGTCGTATCTCGTATCTTTTAATTAGCTTATTAATTTATCATGTAGTATGTCGCAAATAACCTTAAATTAAAACTAAATAATAGTCGGTTGTTACTTGCTTGGTATTTACAACTCTTAGGAGCGCGGAGGTGTAAGACGCGGGTGGCGTATTTATTTGGAATACAAATCCCTCCACTTTTCGATGTTGGTACTTAGAGGCTGTTTTATTTTTAGTATTCATTTAGTATTATGGCGTGTGGTGTTTTAACGGTGCCCCACATGCGAGATCTATTTGTACATACCCGTGCACATATGTCAGCATTATGAGGAGTTAATCAAACAACCGAAATGGATCAATCCTGTTTATTGAATGCCCGATTAAATACAATGAAGCGACTCATATCTATAGGATAAATGTAGAACCATAAGTATTACATAATGGGAGTTGATACGTCACAGCATATTTCAAATCTAACTACGTATTTGTATTAATATCTCAACAGCACATTCAGATACCATGAATTTGTAATTTTTTGTCCCCTAATGGGATAGCAGTCGTTTTAATGTATAGTAATAACTAGACTCGCTCCAGGGTCATGGTCCAAACAGACCCTGACTAGGAACGGGACATAACGTTAGGAAGACGATGACTTATGCTTACATCCGTTAAAAAACTAATGGAAGGTCGCCAGTACCAACTAAAGTACTTTTTTTAATAATTTTAACCAACATTTTTCGCGAAATGTAAGTATAATGCAATAAAAACCAGCAAAATTCTCATTTACTTTCGTTTTTGAGCCAGTTTTTCTTTCAAAAAGGTGACATGGGGTTATGTCAAAGGTTTGTAGAGTACCACTACCGCTATAAAATGAGTTTTTTGTGTCTTTTCGTTCTTTGTATTCGAATATATATTTGTTAAGACTGTCAGGACCAAGGACAGATACGAACAGCATAATCCTAACTACTATTGTAAATATGAGTGTGAGTTTGTTTAACATACTGATTTCCAGATGACACAGGCAAAAGTTATTTGAATTTAAATAATTATGTAGATTCTAGATTAAAAGTCCATGAACGTCATTGAGCCAAATGAGATCAAACTTGAAAGTTATATTCGACAGTTTAATGCTTTTGATTTATTGTAGGTAACACAAACTTTGAATGATAATAGTTTCGAATTAAAAGATAATAATTGACTTCCAAAAATTTTATTTTTATGTAATATTTAGATTTAATTGCGTGTAAAAAAATATGCCATTTTAATTCCTTACGTATGCATTTGGAATTCGGTTGGCTAAGTGTATTTTTTTTATAATAATAATAGGAATACCAATGGATCGTTTCAACACAATCACTTTAAAACTAATTAAGGAAATCAAATTAATTCTATAATATTTATTTTTTAAATTAGTAATTGGTTTGGCTTCTCTAAAATGTGACGTCACAATTAAGTACCCCTATTCCTTTTTTTATAAGTAAGTAGTTTAATTGTCAATATATCAATTCAAAAAACGTAAGTCAAATGATTAGACTATCAAATCAAATAAAAAAAAAACAACCTAGCACAGTTAACAGTTCATCCACGTGTCCCAAACCATTGATCCATGTCCCGCTATCCGCCGAAAGCTGGCCCCCGCACTTATAATTACAAATACGCTCATCAAAAGCTAAAGAAAGTCAGCTTGCAAGTCGCGAAGCCTCTTTACCGTTTACAGTTAGAAAATGACGGGCGTCCGCCGGCAATTCTGGCGATTTCACACCGCGTATTAGATATTAGTTTTTTTTTATACAACGGTCCGGCACGGTAACGAACGGCCAGTAATGGTCGGAGAGGCTCGCGGCGCGCGCGGCAAAAGCGCGCGAACGCAGTGACGTTTTTACTTTTTCACCCAATTTGAATAATGAACACTTATCTGATGGACACCCTCGGTTTGCCGCGGACGCGTGACGTTTTATTTTTTTCTTTCGGGACTCGGAGATGATACCTTTTCAGTCGATTTTGTTAGATGTGAACGATTTGAGCGCGAAAATGGATATGTGACAGTTTTTTAAAATGTGACATTTGGAAAGTGCAATAATAGAGTTAGGAAATAATTAGTCTGATGCCAGTGCAATATTTTTTGTTAAATTAAGTATTAATATTTAAAAAAATTATAAAAAATTATGTGAGTTATTTAAAAAGTAGTTAGTACCTGATTTTAATCGCGTGCAATATACCACTTAGTGGACAGTCTGAATCTGTGCAATATAATTTAAGTGCTATTTTTTTAGTTTTAATATTTTTTTTTTACTTCGTTGTAACGTTGAATCGACATTATGATGGATATCCATGAATATCAGGTGAGTTTAATGGTATTTTAACGTATGGTTTAAAGTAATAATAGGTGGAACGTTATAAATAATATATTAAACTTATACTAAGAAAAATGCAAAATTGTCATCTGTGTCGTTTACACAGATCAACCGATTTTAATAAAATAATTATAATAATAATTTATTCATAACCCCATAATGGCGTGTTTATAATATTGTTTTGTGAACAATATGGTAAACATTGACCATCCATTTAATTCAGGGTTTATTTTAAGGTTCGTTCGAAAGGATGAGTCCCTGACATCGAAACTAGTAATAACTGTATTTTCAGTGTTAGTGAATCCTCGAAAATTTAACAAACAAACTGTATATTTGAGATGTGAAATAGGACAATTTTTATCCCAGTAATATTGTTATTTTCCAAGAAATGTGCTTTATACATTTTTTTGCAAGTATCTTATTATTAATTCATGAACTAATTTATCCTTCCATTAATGTTAAGTGGGGAAGTATGTATATACTCCCCTACAAAATTCTTGTGCCAAGTTCCCCTTTTGAGGTATTTCTATTCATGAAATACATTCATAGCTCTATGGTCCTTGACTGTCAGTGGTATGCAATTATGTACTTAATGTACACGGCTAACAGTTTATTTTTCTTTGAAAGCAGATTGTTTCATACTAACTTAATTCAGATATATTAATTAGTATAGGGTTTCTTAAACCTATGTACCCCTTTTAAAGTCTCCAGAGGACGGCGAACCCCTAGCCCCGGCGTCACTACCGATTGCTCCATCGAGCTAGTCAAATAGATATCTACGAATATATTTAGATCTTAGATACTAACTAAAACTTCACGCCACTTCCCAGGGGTTGGGTTAGGTTAGAAAATGTCCACCCGTGCGAACCCGGGGCAGGCCGCTAGTTATACATTCATTCATAACATCACACCCATATTCCCCGAAGGGGTAGGCAGAGTCGAATGGGCAGCAGGCCCATTTAACTACATTCAGCCAAAAATAAAACTGGGCTGGGTTAGATGGAAAATTGTGAAAAAGCAGTGACAAACGGCCAACCTGTCGCCTACACAATCACACACCCAAAACCCGATATACCATTAGTCGCCTTTTACGACATGTTAGGCAAGAACCACAGTTAGCAAATCCTTTTTTTTGTCCCAGATCAACATGGGACTTAAAACTACAAAACTACATAGTAGGTTTTCGGAATCCGGGATAATACAGTCTTACTAGCGGCCCGGTACGTGCTTCGCTACGTATAAAGTAAATTTTAAAAATGTGATAAATGAAGAACCGCTCTACCGATTTTGTGCAAACTTCACATAAACCATCTACTAAAAAGTCCGAACAAAGCCTAAACATTTGGTTTGGATAGGTGAGCCCGTTCTTGAGTTATACAATTACAACGAAAAGTGGCATTGATTTTTATATATATTGATTACTGGGACAATACCGTTAGACTCCGGACAATCCCGGATTTCCCGGCCATTTGGCAAGCCTAATGGTGCTGACCCAGCTAGAACTTTTGATCCATCATTCCAATCTCTACTAGGGATTGAAATCCAGCGGCATTGGACCGGCACATGTCGCTGAATCACAGCTGAAATACTGCTGGTCCCAGCTGGATTGCTAGATCCAGCATTGCAATACCTAGTAATAATAATAATTTTCCTAGCGTTATGTCCCGTGCTTAGACGGGGTCCGCTTAGACCATGATCCGGGATTTAGCGAGTCTGGTAATTACATTGAAGCGACTGCCGATCTGACCTTCGTAACCTTAAGATAGGGGAACCAGACAATTTTTGGATCATGGTTACAAATCCAAAGTTGTTTGCATTTGCAGGTTTCATCACGATGTTTTCCCTCACCGCCGAGCTAGTGGTATAAATACGTACATAGATTTGAAAAATCCAGAGGTACGTGCCCGGGTTTGAACCCGCACTCCTCGGTTAAGAGGCGCGTGTCGTTACCATTGAGTACAGTATCTAGTATGTATGTATTTACATATGTATGTGTGTCTGTTTGTGAAGCACGATATTACTCAATACACGGAAAAATATTCATATAAAAGGCAAATTACACACAGACATACCGGCCAACCCTAATTATCCTATTGAGTGCCGTTTCGCCGTTTGACGGACGGCTCGCACGTCCAAGGTCGCAGGTTCAATTCCCGGTCGAAACCGTCAATTTTGCCATTCATACTAAAGTATGCATAGCAGTTAACAATTTGATTGCAAAATGGGTTAAGTGTGTTCATTTATTAGGCTTTAATGTTCCGTATAAATTAGTATTAGTTAATTAGTTCCGTATAATTAAATTCGGTAGCCCATGTCCAATATTAGGATTCAAACTATCGACGTGGCGAATTTCATTACAATCGGTCAAGTGTCCTAGGCGTCACAGACAGAGTAGCTTTCGCATTTACAATATTATTTATTTGGAATTCCTAAGTCTAGATTTGACAGGCCAGTTGGCCGCAGGCTCGACTCCCGCTAGAGGCAAATGTTCGTCGGTTGAACACTGTAATTTGAACTCGACTCATGTTGTCTAAACGTATTTAAGTAAGTATGTCTGTTCGTTAACTGCTGTCTATAGCAAAGACATAATTATAGTTAGTTCGCTATTAGATTTGGTGTGCTAGTTTGAGGAATTTAATGGTGGGAATGCAATGCCTAGTCACTGGTTTTTGAAATACAACTGGAAATTAGTTTAAAATCATGGGGCACATTTATTGGTGATTCTTTAACTGATTAAGAACAAGTACTCTACTTCGAATTTTTGTATATTTATTTTTATATGTGACTTGCAAATGAATAAATTTGTTTGAATTTGTTTAGCTCCCGTTAGTTTTGACCGAATAAATGAAAAAAATATTTTATAGTAATATTTTTAGTCCATGTTGGTCTGGGACTTAAAAATAATGTGCCACTGTGTTCTTTGCCTAGCATGTCGTAAAAGGCGACTACTTGTATATGGGGTTTTGGGTATGTGATTGTGTAGGCGACGAGCTAGCCACTTGTCACTACTTTTTCACAATTTTGTATATAACCCAGCCCAGTTTTATTTTTGGCTGAATGTGGTTGAATGGACCTGCTGTCTTTTTGACTCTACCTACCCCTTCGGGGATTTTACTTCGGGGATTAGAGCTTGTATTAAAAGGATCGTGCTATATGATGAATGTTGAAGAAGCAAGTGGGTGTGTAAGCATCGCGCCATGTCGGTGGTAGATTCATATTATTAGTTGATTTTCCTGTTGAATTGACGATTTATAAGTGTTTGTTTCAAACCTATATAAATAAAGAGTATTTTGACTTGAGTTTGACTTTGCCATATGGCGTTGGCTTCTCTCTGCCTACCCCGCTAGGGAAGTGGCGTTTGTTAAGTTTGGTTTAGATAATAGAATCAAAATGATTTAAAGACCAACGAATAGGATGTATGTGATGTCTCTTGTCCATTGTCTGATTAAGGGTTTCTCATTATACGGGGGAACCCTAAAAAGTTAAATTAAGGTATTTTTGTCATGTCTTTGTTCGCTTTTAATCTACCCGGAAGATGCTGTTTATGTGATTAACGCAGATTTTCAAAAAACAGCGACGAAATTAGCTTGAACAGGCCTGATTAGCAGCTCGAATAGGTATTTGTAAAAGTTAAGCGACTTTTACTATGGTAAGAAACGGATGGGTGATCGATATCGAAGCATTAAGGAGTTACCTTTGTTATTGATGGATGGAGTATTTGAGATTTTCTGTTTATTTTAACTGAATAATTGCTTTTGTTAAGTACAAATAAATAATAATGTATTTATATATATAACTGGCACGTTGGTCGAGTGGTCAGAGACCCTGGCCACGAAACCAAGGGTCGCGGATTCGAATCCCGCTAGTTGCAAATGTTTCGTGTGATGAACATGGGCATTTGTACTCGAGTCATATGTTTATAAACGTATTTAAGTATGTCTATCCGATCACCTAGTATCCATAGCACAAGCTTATAAGCTTAGTTTGGGACTAGGGAATTGGTGTGTCAGTCTGAAGAATTTATTTATTTATTTTATTCTTTAGACTTACCAAGTCGTGGTCTATGTCTAAATGTCTTCGAGCGGTTGTAGCTCAATGATATAGACACGCGTCTCATAACTGAAGGGTGCGAGTTCAAACCCGAGCACGTGCCTCTGGATTTTCAATTCGATGTACGTAATTATACCACTAGCTTTGCGGTGAGGGAAAACATTGTGATGAAACCTGCAAATTCAAACAACTTTGAATTTGTTACCATGATCCAAAAGTGGTCCCCTATCTTAGGGTTACGAAGGTCAGATCGGTAATCGCCTCAACGTAATTACCAGACTCGCTAAATCCTGGATCTTGGTCTAAGCAGACCCCGTCTAAGCACGGGACATAACGCTAGGAAGATAAAGACGAGCCAACTTGAATCTCAGTTGTCCCATTGGCTCTCTCATAGCTCGAAGATTTACGAAACAAATGGTTTCAAAAACATTTTTTGTACGCTTATGGTTCTCAGACACGCCCCCACAATATTTTGAAGTATTTTTACATAATTATTCAAATTGAGACGTCTGAAATTAGTGTTGTAACGATTTGAAATGATATCGATGAAATGTAAAATGTTTGATGTTACAAACAAACAAACATAACATAACATCACGCCCATAATACCCGAAGGGGTAGGCAGAGTCAAAGAGGCAGCAGGCCCCTTTAACCACATTCAGCCAGAAACAACTGTACATTAAACAATGTGTAATGTTGATTTTTATAAACGTATTTCTTATTTATTATATATTTTAAACTAATAACATTTGATTTTAAATACTTTGTATGTTAATAACTGATATGGTGGTTAATAAGGTGTTTGATATTTTTTCAAGATTAAATACAGATCTAAACTATCGTTTAAAACACATACATAAAGATTTAGACAAATTGAGAATCCTTTCTTTAATGTTAGCGTAATCCCCTAAGGGGTATGTGGATTCAAAGGGAAAGCATGCCCCTTTAATCACATTCAGCCAAAAATAAAACTGGGCTGGGTTAGATGAAAAAATGTGAAAAGTAGTGACAAGTAGCTAGCTCGTCGCCTATACAATTACATATAAACCCGATATACCATTAGTCGCCCTTTAGCAAAAAATACAGACGGCACATTCTTTTAATGTCCCAACATGGGACCAACGTTGACTAACAACAAGGTTAAATTTGGTACTCGTTTTATTATTTTATCGATATCGACACACCCCCATCACTAGCCCAGACGGAAGCGCTTCCAAGACACGTGGCTCACATGTCAAGCGTACTGTAAGAAACTGCTCAATTTGAATATTTCCTCCATTTCTGATCAGGCGGGGCGGGGCTCGTCTCGTGGACGTCAGGTCAGGTCTACAGCCTGAACTATTAGATACCTGACCTGTACAGCATTATGTATCGATATTATTTGTGTTCAAGGTATACTAAGATTAAGTAATTTAAGATGTATAATAATAATGTCCTTCTAACCGCTATCTGTCACGGCGGCCAATCTCAACGAGGATTAGCCAACGCAGGAGATATTATAGTGCACAAGTGTGTGCGCAAACACAGGTGCACTCTCTGTTCCTTCACTCTCATAGAAATAGAAATAGGAATAGAAATATCTTTATTCATAGCTCCACAAAAGCACTTATGAATAGTCATAATATTACAAAATAAATATTTTACCGCCAGGTTCGGAACGTTGATTCTACCGAGAAGAACCGGCAAGAAACTCGGTAGTTACTCTTTTAAATCGCCATGTATACAATAACAATGCTACTTTATATCTACTTCTACAAATTTATATAATTCAAATATAATTAATGTAATACATTACAATAGGAGAGTAGACCATGCAAGAATTAGAGCGCAGATTGCATAGTCCGGTGAGACTATATACCCAACACAATAGAGCTCAAATTAGACTGTTAAACCTAAAATACTGTTAGACTGAACAGTGTTAGAAATAAGAGACCTAAGGAGATCCAATGCAGAACAACCATAGTGATATAGTGATATATTTCAGTGCAATAAAGTAGTTAGTTCACTAACTAAAAGTCCACAACGTCTTCCCGTGACGGTGCTGGATCCTACTCTATACAAATTTTGGTCCATTGAGCCGGATACTGGGGATTTTTGCGAACTTCGCGCTTAAAGGACTAGTTCGGCAGGAGCCGTGTTTATGTGGGCGACTCTTCAATCATTTTATCCAACGATTTTTTGCTACTCAAATGTGGTTTAAAGAAATTGTAGCTCCTTAAACTCTGACTTACCCCCTTTGGGGATTGCAGACGTCATGATATGTATGTAATCTCAGATCCGCAATAAAATTTAAGTTCGGCTTTAAACTCAAAACTGACCCGATCTCGCAGTACTGTAGAAAGTTTTTAAAGTCTAAAGCTGGGGTTCCCAAACTGTACGCCGCGGTGCCCTGGGGCGCCATTTAGAAAGTATAGAAGGGCGCAGTGACGCGCTTTACTTTACTGCTATCTGGAAGCTTTTCTTAATTATTTGGGGGTTCAAAACGAAAAGTATGCATGATATGAATAAAGGTTTTGAATCACAAGAATTTTCAAGTAACACATTTCAAAGCTCATTAAATTTTTTTTAAAATCATTGCTAAAAAAGACGTTGAAAAACTCACGTTAACTCAAAATATTTTTCATGTTCAACTGTCACTTAGTCATCTTCCTAGCGTTATGTCCTGTGTTAAGACGGGGTCTGCTTAGACCATGATCCAGGATTTAGCGAGTCTGGTAATTACATTGAGCGACTGCCGGTCTGACCTTCGTAACCCTAAGATAGGGGAACCAGACAATTTTTGGATCATTGTTACAAATCCAAAGTTGTTCGAATTTGCAGGTTACATCACGATGTTTTCCTTCACCGTCGAGCTAGTAGTACAAATACGTACATAGATTTGAAAAATCCAGAGATACGTGCTCGGGTTTGAACCCGCACTCCTCGGTTAAGAGGCGCGTGTCATTACCATTGAGCTACCACTGCTCCACTCAAACACCACTTAGTATGACATATTTATCTTTCGCAAGCTGAGTAAGGGGGCCGGGACAAAATATTAACCCTGTATGTGTGCCGCTGTCCGATACAGTTTGGGAGCCTATGGCCTTAAGCATGGTGCTTAACCCAGTGTACCGTTGGTAAGTGGCAGTAAGTACGCACTTATTTCTTAACTTACACTTGGATTCGTGCGATCTTTTTATATCGAGTACCGTTATGACTATTGATACGTGGTCTGAGTTCGATTGAGATTAAGCTGGTTAACGAGTGTCGGCGGGTGATGGGTGACCGCTTGTCTTACGCGATAGAGGAACTATATAGAAATAGAATACGAGGAAGTGTTTTATATTTTGCTTTTAAGCGTCATAATAAAAGATAAAGAGCGGTGGTAGCTCAATGGTAAGGACACGCGCTTCTTATCCCAGGAGTGCGGGTTCAAACCCGAGCACGTACCTCTGGATTTTTTAAGTCACGTATTTATACCACTAGCTCGACGGTGAAGAAAAACATCGTGATGAAACCTGCAAATTAAAACAACTTTGGATTTGTAACAATGATCCAAAAATTGTCTGGTTCCCCTATGTAAAGGTTACGAAGGTCAGATCGGCAGTCGCTTCAATGTAATTACCAGACTCGCTAAATCCTGGATCATGGTCTAAGCGGACCCCGTCTAAACACGGGACATAACGCTAGGAAGATGATGATTTTAAGCTTCATAATAAAGTCACACTTTCCGCATTCAAGCAATAACTAATAGTGTATTTAACGTCAGTTTTAAATACATTTTTAAACCTTTTCCGTGTGGTTCGAAAATATAAAAATAATTATAATGTCCTACTTACTGATATTGGCCATGGAGCCAACTGCGCGGAGATATTATAGTGCACAAGTGTGTGCGCAACACAGGTGCACTCCCTGTTCCTTCACTCTCATAGTGCGGTGAGACGGCACCGACATGACCGGAGAGGTCAGGCGCGGGACCAACGGCTTAACGTGCTTTCCGAGGCACGGGGGTGATTAAACCGCTAATTTCTTGACTCCGGGCTGTTACTAAGTAATTTCAATATCGAAAAACCCAGCCACATATTTGAGCCCGACCCGGGAATTGAACCCGAAACCTCTTGGTCCTTAGGCGGCGCATGCTACACTAGACCAACGATGCAGTAATTCTGAAAAGTATTCAGTTTCTGAATGAATGAATACTGGGTAACATTTAGACGTACCCATGACTCGAGTACAAATGTTCGTCTTACAAACATTGACTATGGGTCAATGTTTTGCGGGATTCGAACCCGCAGCTATTAGTACTGGTATGGTTATGATACCAATGGCTGCAACTGGGACATAGGTCTCATATTTGAATCGAAATCTCATTTTAAACTAATCGTGATGATGTATAGTCCCTTAAAATTGCACTTTTCTATCACTTAAATATTAATAAACAATTCTAGAAAAGTCTGTTATGTTCAAAGAGGACTTATACGTTAGTTGCGCTTTCTGTTATATAACAGCAGACGCAGTTTGTCCCCTTGAGGTAAACCCCCTTAATTATCTTATACTAAACAGTTTTAAACTTGTACTATAAAAAAACTTCACACACAATATTACAATGCATGTCTCATTCAGATAGTAAAAAAGTGGTCGAATGCATGTGGCTTGATTTATAACGTAAAATGTTATCATCAAATTTTGTTAAAAAAAGCTTTTACAACCGCGAAGTGCTAAATCTTCAACATTTAAAACAACGGACCCAAGCGAACTCCCTGACGCACCCCTACCAAACCTAACAAAATCCCATAAAATCCCGCCTTAAACTTGACACACGCTTATCTACTCTTGTCAAAGGCCATATGCGTATAACAGTGACCTTGCTACCATCTCAAGGTGTCCACAAATTACACACGAGCCCCAGAGAGACACAGTCATTAGCCACACGCGATTCCATAATGCCTCTAATTGTGCCCACGTGGTTCTAATGGTAGGAAATTGTCACATGCCGGCGAGGTAGTAAATTGCAGATTCGAGTTTGAATGTACCTGTGATTGTGAATTGTGTTCAGGATATGGGAGGGATCGCGCTATTTAATTGTTCTTCAATTGGCTTCTGATGGCCTGAGAAAAAATATTTGTTATTACTTCAATGCCCTGATGTGTTATTATTTGTTATTATTATAGTTAAACTACACGTACGTATAATCACGCTCGCAATCCCCGAAAATATTTACAGACCACTTTAACCATGGACCTAAAATCTATATTTTACTAACTAATATTACAAAGCTGAAGAGTTTGTTTGTTTGCTTGACCGCGCTAATCTCATAAACTACTGGTCCGATTTGAAAAATTATTTCAGTGTTTGATTGCCCATTTATCGAGGAAGGCTATAGGCTATATAAAATTAATCATAAACGCGGGTGAAACCGCAGGCACAGCTAGTATTGTATAAGTGAATTGGGTTTGATAGAAAATTGTGATAAACAAGTGACTAGCTCATCGCCTACATAATCACAAAGTCGTTACTCAATCAGTCACACCATCAGTCGCTTTTTACGACATGCTAGGTAAGGAACATAGTTGGCACATTCTTTTTAAATCCCACATCAACATGGGACAAAGATATATTTTTTATAATGATAAATGTAATGGTTTGACAATCTACATATACTAACTAACTAAGATTAGAACCAGCATTTCACGTAAGCCAGATTACGATCCACAATCTGCAACTCTTACGCCAAAATAAATTGGAAATCACCACACGAATTACATACTAAATCTTCAACTTTCATATCGAGTGGAACTCGCGCTCCAACACAAATACTAGTACGGACAAGCGGACAACAGTTGCTTTCAAATACTGCTGCGGACTCGTTAAGACTTTCCTCTATAAATATTTGTTCGCAAACATTCTGTTTGTTTTGCCAGTAAAATATCCAGTAACTGAGCATTTTACGAGAGTGTCAGCTAGTTGCGATATTTCGCGGCTACTTACAAAATTTTTGATTGACATTTGTACGGAATCGGGCCGTAAGCTGAGTTAACTTAGCGACTTATTTGCGGTAACTTAGTAACTTAACGCAGTTGCGCTGTTTAAGTTAACTCAATGGCGATATGACGCAGTAATATTATTTAGGTAAGCTCGATGGCTCATTCGGTAGTAACCCTCCCTCATGAGCCAAGAGTTGTGGGTTCGATCCCCACCCAGGACATATGTGTGATGAATACTGTGTCTGGGTGTTAATATCCAATATTTAAGTACATATATACTTGTAATACCACTGTTGATTCTGATATCCGTAACACAAGTGCTTAAGCTACTTACCTTGGAGTCAGATCAATGTATGTGATGTAGTCTGATATTTATTTATTTATTTATAAATATGGATTGCGCCGGGTCGTTTTGCTAAGATCTCTTTCATATTTTCTAGAGTTAACGCACAACTCACTACGCAAGAGCGTATTGAGTTATGAGTTAGCACATTTGAAGAAGTGAGTTAAGGCATCCGACTCAATGTAATGAGTTAGCGCAGTGTTTTTCAATCTGTGGCCCGCGACCCCTTGGGGTTCGCGAAGCCTTACTCAGGGGGTGGCCGGAAAAGGCAAAGTTCTACACACTTTCAGTGAGATTTTTTTTACTGTCCAAGGGGGTTCGCGAAATTTTTAACCCGTAAAGGGGTCGCGTATTTCAAAAGATTATAAAACACAGCGTGTCTTTGCGCAGCGTAACACTTCTCTACCGTTGAATACCGTTCGTCGTACACTTTGGCCGTGATATTAAAAATTTGTCTCATAATAACACGACGTTACTGCTATTTGACATGAACGCTGTTTTTTTTCTTTTTTTGTCGCGAGGAATCCGTAACCCACACTCTGGCCGGGGGGACAGGGTAGTGTGTGGGGTCCCGGGGTCTTCGCATTCAGAGGTCCCTGCACCGGCCGAAGGTGGTGGCCGTCAAATATACCCTATTTGACATGGACTATTGAACGGGATTGCCAACCTAACTTTTATTTAATACTAGAAATAAACACAAACTTGCTCTTGCAAACCATTGACTCCAGAAATGTGGTAATTCATTTATTGGTCTTAGTATTAAAATATTAAATAAACTTCCAGAAAGTCTACTAGCATTACCTTCACATAAGTTCACAATTTGAACTTATGTTTAATTGAGTAAGATTTTTAATGAATAAGGGCTACTATAAAATTGAAGACTTCCTAAATGATAAGCATATAATTATGTTTAACTTCATAATGAAGTGTTCACCTGCAGTGTTGTTACCTAGTTAGTTTATAAGTGCTTTTTTGAAGCCTATATAAATAAAGAGATTTTGAATTTGAATTTGAATTTAATTAATAAGTTAAAATATTGGAATTAATATAGTTATCGGAATGTGCTAATTATCTGATATATGTAGTTTTCATGTCAAATAAAAATATTAAGCGGATCTCGATTAAGAACGGGACATAATGGTAAGAAGATGATTTTTCATTTCAAATATTATGTTACTATATGGTTAGTACTAATATATATCCCTGACAGGCCCGTTGGTCTAGTGGTCAGAGATTCTAGCCACGAAACCGAGGGTCGCGGGTTCAAATCCCGCTAGGGGCAAATGCGTCGTGTGATGAACGTGGACATTTGTACTCGAGTCAAGGATGTTTATAAACATATTAAAGTATGTCTATCCGTTAACCTAGTATCCATAGCACAAGCACTTAGTTTGGAACTAGAGAATTGGTGTGCCAGTCTGGAGAATTTATTATTATTTATTATATTTATTAAAAAAACACAGTTACCTGTTACAAATCAAACTAAACCACTCTTATTTGAGACACTGTCCTTTACCAATGAGCCATCTCCGCCCTAATTTTATCATCATCCTCTTGCCCTTCTCCCAGTTCATCTGGGGTCGGCGCAGCATGTCTTCTTCTTCCATACGTCCCGGTCAGCCGTCATCAAGCTATCTGTTTCCATTTTACTCATATCATCTTTCACACAATCCATCTCTTATTTGGCCTTCCTCTTCCTCTCCATCCACTAATATTCATACTCATCACTCTCTTCGTCACATGTCCTTCCTCTCTTCTCATCACATGCCCATACCAAGATAAACGGTTTCCTCTCATCTTATCTATCACTGGTGCCACTTTCATACTTCCTCTAATATATATTTTTTTCCGCCCTAATTTTATGGACATTTAAAAGAAACAAAATTCCGTTCGCTCCGTTCGCCCCAGTAGCAACACTGAAGACGCACGACCTAAATGGGAAGTTTAATATTCTCTTCCATTCCGGTATTGATATCGGTGTCTTCATTGAACTAGTGAAAGGTCGTACAAAACCGGCCGAGATTAAAACATTTTACTTTTAATTAATTTGTAACATATGCAGACAAGCCTTAG
Source organism: Glyphodes perspectalis (assembly GCA_951394215.1). NCBI lineage: Eukaryota > Metazoa > Arthropoda > Insecta > Lepidoptera > Crambidae > Glyphodes > Glyphodes perspectalis. The sequence goes on from OX596228.1 coordinate 1,813,240, forward strand.
CCCACTTGAGTTTCAGTATACTCAGATATGGAGCGGCAGACGATTTTGGCAAGACAAAACTAGCCCGTCATTCTTCAGGCCATAAACAATAATGACTTTCTGCAAAAAAAACATATTGATCCGTTGAAAGAAGGCCAATCCGACAAACAAACTTTCGCATTCAGATTAATAGCCATTAAAAACCTGTTTTAAATTTAAGCGTATCGAAAGTAGCTATAGAGCACTACGTTTTAAGCAAAGCTTAACACTTGTTTATCATTCAAACAGCAATGTCACAGCCACTTATTCCCGAACGCCAGAAAAAAAGAAAAATCAACAAATCTATGGTTTTATTTGACCAATAGCACGAGCGGAATGAGAGCGCTCGACAGTTCGAAATTTAAAAGGCAACAAACATGGCTGCTTTCTGTGCAAACAGCTGACCGGCACAAATATTTGACGAAATGTAAATTAGGTATGGTTTATGGAGATTTTACATAAATGCGAGCGTTTTGTACGTTTAGGAGAAAATGTTCTGAGTAGCGCCGTTGGTGGAATATTACTGATTTTTAATTAAGCAGCTTTATGGCTAGAGATATTGGCTACGAAATCGAAGGCGCGTTCGAATCCCGCTCGATGCAAATGTTCGCGTGATGAATACGAACATTTGTACTTAGGTAACAGGTATTTAAAGGTATTTAAGTATGTCTATAGAACAAGCATATATTCACATAAGATCGCATTAATTTTATTTATTTCATTTTATACATTTAGTATCGAACGATACCATCTTATTAAAATTAATTCAAATAAACCCAAAAGTTTGTATGGATGGATAGATATGTGGAAGTTTGTTACTCTCTCACGCAAAAACTACTGAATGGATTTGAATAAAACTTTACAATGATATAGCTCATACATCAGAATAACACATAGATTATGATTTATCGAAGCACCTCGAACGGAGCCGCGGCAAAAGCTAGTGCACGAATGAGTCCAATGTACAATTTTGAAGTAACATCATATTTAAGACATTCATTAATCATTGTAGATTATGCATTTCTAAAATTACATTTTAATTGCTTTGAAGTCATAAAATAGTTTGAGCGTGGCTTACACGTAATCTCACATTAAGCTGTGATGGTACAATATCATCATCATCTTCCTAGCGTTATGTGCCGTGCTCAGACGGGGTCCGCTTAGACCATGATCCAGGATTTTGCGAGTCTGGTAATTACTTTGAAGCGACTGCGATCTGACCTTCGTAACCCTAAGGTAGAACCAGACAATTTTTGGATCATGGTTACAAATTCAAAGTTGTTTGAATTTGCAGGTTTCATCACGATGTTTTCCCTCACCGTCGAGGTAGTGGTATAAATACGTACATATATTTGAAAAATCCAGAGGTACGTGCCCGGGTTTGAACCCGCACTCCTCGGTAAAGAGACGCGTGTCCTTACCATTGTTATGTCACGAAACCAAGGGTCGGCGGTTCGAATCCCGCTATGGGCAAATGTTTCGTGTAATGAACATGGACATTTGTACTTGAGTATTTCACCTAGTATCCACATATCACAAGCATAAGCTTAGTTTGGAACTAGGGAATTGGTGTGTCAGTCCGGAAAATTTATTTATTTATAATAGTCAAAGTCAAAGTCAAAATATTCTTTATTTATATAGGTTTCAAAGAAACACTTATAAATCGTCAAAAACAGTTGAGAGATATGATTCTACCACCGGTTCGAAATGTTGCATCTACCGAGAAGAATACGGCAAGAAACTCGGTAGTTACTCTTTTCAACAACAGTATTAACAAAGTTGTAAGAATCATATTTAACTTTTAACCTGGGCCTGGTGTGAAATAAGATAATAAAAATCTATAATTACTAAAAAAAAAAATATGACCCGACCAGAGCAGACCAGTCCCCAAAGGCGGCACCGTTCAAGCATGACGTATGTGTCAGCCATCGCTACACTCAACCATATTTTAGGGAATGTAACGACCCGCCACTTGTCACAATTTTTTATGTTAATATTAAAGCAACCCTTTGTCTTCCAGTCTCTGATGCGGTCGATGTCGGTGGAGCAGCGCTGGCAGGACTTGGCGTCGTTGCTGACGATCCCGCCGCCCCCCGAGCAGTACCACCAGTACCACCAGCACCCGCCCCCCCACGCGCATCCACACGCACATCCACATGCGCACCCCCACGCACACCCCCACAACATAAGGTAATTGAATGAACTAATATTGACTAAATAGTCGTCTAGATTTGTTAGTCAACTGATAAAAATCTACTGACTCGTTGGCGCATTCGGTAGTGAACCTGCCCCATGCACCAAGAGTTGTGGGATCGATCCCTACCCAGGACAAACATTCGTGTGATGAATACTTGTGTTCGTTCTGTGTCTGGGTGTTAACATTCAAAATGTAAGTATATATTTGTAATACCACTGTTGATTCTGATATCTGTAACACAATCGCCTAAGCTACTTACCTCGGTGTCAATTCAATGTATGTGATGTAGTCTGATATTTATTTATTTACATAATAGGGAATGTGCATCAAAAATATGTTAGTCCACGTTGGTCTGGGACTTGAAAATAATGTGCCAAATGTATTCCTTGCCTAGCATGTCGTAAAAGGCGACTAATTGTATATGGGGTTTTGGGTGTGTGATTGTGTAGGCGACGAGCTAGCCACTTGTCACTACTTTTTATGTTAAATAGTAAAGTAATTTTTCTTGAATATGTTACTGTTTACCCGTACTAAACTTAAGCTTTACTCCTCTCCGGTCATGTCGGCGCCGTCTCACCGGACTATGAGAGTGATGGAACAGAGGGTGCACCTGTGTTTGCGCACACACTTGTGCACTATAATATCTCCTGCGTTGGCTGATCCTCGTTGAGATTAGCCGCCGTAATCGAAATCTGTGATGATTAATGTCCTAAACAGGGTCCACTTGGACTGTATGCCTGGAAACCCTTTTATTACTTAAAACTTTACGCCAATATTTTGTTTACGTTACAATTTGCCTCCTCTCGAACAATCTATGTGTAGAAATAATTTAGTTTTACCCTCAATTTTTTGTTATATTTTCTAAAACAGCTCACTTTAGTATCTTAGTTTAATTTTAGTTTATATTACATTTCTCATGTAAGTGAATCCAATTCTTTTGAGAAATAAAGATTCTTAAACCGTAAACTTACTGCAAATTTACTTTAATATTATAATGTTTTTTTACAGCCATGGCGCAGCGGGGGGATACCCAGCGAACTACCACGCGCCCCTCCCGCCAGTTCCAGAGAAACACCCAGATCCGTATGGTATGTACCTTTATTTTCTTCCTTTTAGACCAACAAACCTGTCGAAATGATTTTTTTAACTTATAATCACAGAATAATAATATACTACGTACAACAGAGGGTCACTGCCCATACTTGAAAAGTTACTGGTATAACTCGCGCAAGAACAGCGACAGTGGTGAGTAATTGGAACTACAGCAAAGTTTAGTCTGTTTGTCAGGAATAATACAAGATGGCGCTACAGGCACAGGTTAGTCGTTTCTTAGTAATAATACGCCATCTGTGTAAAATTCATGGTTTTAAAACAAAGATTATTTTGGTTTGCTTCTGAAGAAAATATTTTATATTCATGTTTTTCACCTAAATTTAATAAATTATCTAAGAAATGACGTAAAAAACTTATTTTATGAAAAAAACATTTTTTAAAAGTGAAATAATAACGTTTTTATTCGGTTTTATCTCTCAATCAGTCTAAATGATGCCTGTAGCGACATCTGTCTATGTCAAGTTTATATGAAATCTAAAATGTATGTGACTGACCAGACTCGCTTATAATGAAAGATATGACTAAATACGATTCTACAATACAAAAACATAATATATTCAAAAAAAATGAGTTACGCCACTTTTGCAATGAATGACAAATTAATAGGTGTTTTTTTTTTTATGTCAGGTCTTTGAGGTCCTATTTCATTATTTCTTTCTTTCTTAAATTTTTACGTCTAAACTCATTATAAAGATTTTGTAGGCATAACTCTAGTATGATCTAAACAAAATTAAAATAAAATTTAAAAAAATATATATTTGTATTGATTATTTTACTATAGAAAATCTGTTCTCTCTGCCTACCCAGCTAGGGAAGTGACGTGCAGTTAAATTAGTAGTTAGAAAATCCGATTTCAAACAATTTCTTTACTCAAGCTAGAAGCTAAAATCCGATTTCAGGAATCAATCTAGCTCATCCAAATGCTGGTGATCATCAAATATCACCAAAATAGGAGCTTTCTTGATTTCTAACAACAATGTTACCTTTTAGTTCTACTGAAATTACATTTTATCACGTCCGTAATCCCCGAAGGGGTAGGCAGAGTCAAAGTGGTAGCTAGACCCTTAACCACATCCGGCCAAACAATAAAACTGTGCTGGGTTAGATGGAAACTGTGAAAAAGTAGTGACAAGTGGCTAGCTCATCGCCCACAATCACACACCCAAAACCCGATATACCATTAGTCTCCTTTTACGACATGCTAGGCAAGAGACACAGTTGGCACATTATGTTTAAGTCCCAGACCAACTTGGGACTATATGTGACGTAGTCTGATTTATTAATTTATTTCAGCCGGCGCGGCGGCGCCTCTGGAGGGGGCGTACAAGGTGGAGGCGGCTCACCACCCTCAGCAGCATGAACCTATCTACTATCAGGTACGTCAGATTAAGAGGGGGGAGTTTAAGATAACCTAAGATACGTGCTGTTTCGAACGGTGAGAAAGAGAGTGCATTCTTATAATAGGGGGCCCGACGACTCTTTAAAATAGGGGCCCAACACCCCTTTAAAATAGGGGCCCGTTAATGGTCAGAGACTCCGCCTTAAAGATGAGAGACTATCCTCTTAAAGTTAGACGCTAATCTTAAAGGATGAGGACCAACCCTTTTAAAAGTTGGCATCTCCTCTGGTCTATGGGCAGCGATTACTTACAATCGGGTGACCCGCCAGCCCATTTGACGCCACTAATATATCAAAAGAGGATGTTTAGTCAGGTTTTTAGACGTATTATTATTATGTTAGGAGTCATAAAAACCGTAGAGCTTGTATGAAAATGATCATGAATGTTAAAGAGGCGAGTGAGGTGTGTGTGCCATATGGCGTTCGGTTCTCTCTGCCTACCCCGCTAGGGAAGTGGCGTGAAGTTTTAGTTAGTTAGTTAGTTATTTGTGAAGTTTACTATTTACTTCACTAGTTTTTTTTTATAATTTATAAACTCTGGTGCAAATCACTCATCACGCTACTTAAAAACATTTTCCATTACAAAATATATTAGTATTTCTTGCAAACAAATAAGTGATAAAGATGCAGAATAAATGACTGGCCCGTTGGTCGAGTGGTCAGAGACCCTGGCCACGAAACCAATGGTCGCGGGTTCGAATCCCGCTAGGGGAAAATGTTTCGTGTGATGAACATTGTCATTTGTACTCGAGTCATGGATGTTTATAAATGTATTTAAGTATGTCTATCCGGTCACCTAGTATCCATAGCACAAGATATATAGCACAAGCTTATAATAAGCTTAGTTTGGGACTAGGGAATTGGTGTGTCAGTCTGAAGAATTAATTAATTTATTTATTTAAATAAAGAAGATTTGTATTTTTTTATGTTTGTTACAATGGAACTAAAAAAATACAAAAGGGTTATGGGTGAAAATTACCACAGATATAGATCATAGAGTGGAATAGTACATTAGCAATGTTTTATTGATATACCGCGCGAGCGAAGCCGCGGGCAGAAGTTTATATATGTATGCGTTTGTTTAACAGAACTCTTCGAGCGAGATGGCGCCTCCCACAAACCAGGACGGGTTTCTGCAGTCCATCCTCAACGATGAGGACCTGCAGCTCATGGACATGGCTATGAATGAGGGTGAGTGCAGAATATACTTTATTTTGTGATTTCAATGCTGGATCAAGCATATTAGTGGATGGAGAGGAAGAGGAAGGCCAAATAAGAGATGGATGGATTGTGTGAAAAATGATATGAGTAAAATGGAAGTGGATAGCTTGATGACGGCTGACCGGGACGTATGGAAGAAGAAGACATGCTGCGCCGACTCCAGATGAACTGGGAGAAGGGCAAGAGGATGAATGCTGGATCAAGCAATCCAGCTGGCTCCAGCACTGTTCTAGCTCTGCTGCATACAGCGTCATGTGCTGGATTCAGAAAAAATTGCAATCCAATAAGGATTGCAATTTTTCAAATTCAGACACATACTGACTTGACTGACTCGATGGCGCATTCGGTAGTGACCTTGCTCTATGCGCCAAGAGTTGTGGATTCGATCCTTACCTTTGACAAACATTCTTGTGACGAATACTTGTGTTTGTTCTGTGTCTGGGTGTTAATATCTAATATTTAAGTATATATTTGTAATACCACTGTTGATTCTGATATCCGTAACACAAGTGCTTAAGCTACTTACCTCGGAGACTGTGGTTTAAGTATCATACTGTTTATTCGACTCTCCCTACCCCTGTGGAGATTGCAGGATCGATGGGTTGTATGTATGAATGTTTGTGTGTATGTATGTATGAAAGGGCAACAAACAAACTCACTTTCTCATTTATTTTATTGCTATGGATTATTATCTGTAATGTATGACAATACCACTGTTCAAGCCGTAATCAAATATATTATGTGCGTATTTAAATAACCTATATAGATATTATAAATGTGAAGTAACTAGCGGCGCCCCGCGGTTTCACCCGCGTAGTTTCCGTTCCCGTGGGAATACGGGGATGAAAGATAGCCTATGTTACTCGCTGATAAAGTAGCTTTCCATTGGTGAAAGAATTATTCAAATCGGTCCAGTAGTTTCGGAGCCTATTCAATTTAAACAAACAAACATTTTTTTTCTCTTTATAATATTAGGAAAGTAAGTATGATAATCGGTAGACTTATTACCTTAAGGCATTCTCTAACAGTCAACTACAGCATAAAAATATTATTGTACAAAATAAGATAAAGAAGGAACTTTGTATATTAAACAAATAAATACATAAATTTACTATATAATTGTATATCACTTATACACATAAATAATGATAACACGTAAATATATATTTCATTCGTAAACAATAATGAAATTACGTAGATGATTTTAATTATTTTATACTAATTGGATCTGCCCATAGTCGGAACCCGGATTTTTATGTGAACTTTACCCACTGCGACATAGAGGTCGCAGTCATTCCCAGAGTCTACGTCAATCGACAAAACAATTAGTTTTGCCTATAATTACTCTCACAAGTGATTTAAACTCAGCATCATTTTAGGGACTTATAATGATGTTATCTATGGGACTTACAAAATAATGTGCCAACTGTGGCTCTTGCCTAGCATGTCGTAAAAGGCGACTAATGGTATATCGGGTTTTGGGTGTGTGATTGTGTAGGCGACGAGCTAGCCACTTGTCGCTACTTTTTCACAATGCTCCATCTAACCGAGCCAAGTTTTGTTTTTGCCTGAATGTGGTTAAAGGGGCCTCCCTTTTGACTCTGCCTACCCCTTCGGGGATTATGGGCGTGATGCTATGTATGTTGACACAATACCTAACTAAAATTCTACCAAATAATTCTAACTGTTGTCAAGTCCTACATTTCGTCAGTGAAAAATTATCTTTCAACGAAAATAGCTGCTGTTACACACACAGACACACACACAGACACACACACACACACACACACACTATCAAAGAGATACGACTTGACCTGCCTTACGTCAGAAACAAGATAGTGAGTGCCTACACTCCGCGCCGCTCTGCTGTGCCGAAAGTTGCCTTATCGCGCTAACAAAATCGATTATTCGTGAAATAATTTATACAACTAGTATAAAGTTATATTTCCAGAAACAGCAAGCTTTATTTGCTGTGCAAATGACATGTCTAACTAATTGAATAACAAGATAATGTTGTTTACTCTGGTATATAATTACTTGTTGGGGCGGGACGCTGTTTTTTACCATTCCTCCGTCTGGTACGCGAAGTGACAGTCCTCGTTCAACTCCAAGCAGTGAAAACGCTGTTCAGTCTTTGTGAAAGAGTTTTTAATTGTTTATTTTTCATGTGAAACTTTCAACATGGGAATTTTTTCATACGTTTATAGACTATTTGTTATGTTGTGCATAGAGTGATTATTTTTCGTGTTCTGAACTTTGAAATCTGTTTGTATCTCGATTTTATCGTAATTTCTTTCAAAATTGTCTTAATTTGATTTACTTTTGCTGAAAAAATATTATTCGGTTCCAAGTGTACTCTAACGGGGCGTTATATGAACTTGTTATTAGCGACTTAGTCAAAATAAATCCAGCCTATCAAAAGTGGTGAAGATAAATACGGACTTGAAGACTTTGAAAGTGCAATAGATTAAATTTTTCGATGCAGAGTTTTCTGTTCAGGGTCAAGAAAAGCGTACCTATGCCATTCTTCTTACGCAAACGTTCGAAGAGAAGTAAGGTGCATAGCACAGACCGTTGTCTATGCCTGTGTCGGTACTGCACCGCCCTCCGCCGTCCCCGGACAGCCTGCGCCGCCCTCGTCAAAGTATCCGTGGCCGTTTTAAAACGTTACAACTTTTGTCTGTGGTCGTTCAAATACAGAATGTTGTTCGATCCTTGAGCGGTGATATTATGGAATATTCGCGTATCACATGCTTATTTGACGAAGATAAGCTAATGCACAGACAAAGGAAAGTCGTTACGAATGTTTGACTTGGAATTAACAGAGAATTGTATTTGTTCCGGCGGGACGTCGTAAAATTTTCCTGAATACATGCGAATCTCTATGTATTTTTAGGATAAGAAAATGCTATTTTCGATAACTTGGATGATAAACGGATTTATGATAAAGGCCGATAAATATTGATTAGAGGAGAGCCTTCCGATTTTGGTTAGCGAAATAATATCGAACTAACTAACTAACTATTCGAGATTGGCCTGATAAAGCTGGATTGAAGATGGACTTGACAGTAACACACTTTCCGTACCCCCATTACTACCATGTGACGCCATATTTGACGAGCCACCTGATGTATCCAGATCCGGTGGAGTATTACGGCTACCACAAGTTGTATGATGGTGAGTGTTGCCATACGGGGGAATTTCTACTATAAGTGGTTGTTATTTGAGCGTACTTTTAACGAGAAATTCTCGAAATATTGATAGCTTATCATGACTTGTTGGTGAGATATTAATTTTCGACACAGTTATGGAATGACGAAGTATATTGTACATTTCGAATCATTCATCATTTTGTGTTATCTTAAAAATGTCGGCAGCATGTAGTAGGTATAATAAGATAATGATATTCACTTTTGATCGCCATAAGTGATATCATGAATACGAAAGAACTTGACTGGCTCGATGGCGCATTCGGTAGTGACCCTGCCTCATGCGCCAAGAGTTGTGGGCTCGACCCCACCCAGGACAAAGATTCGTGTGATGAATACTTGTGTTTGTTCTGTGTCTGGGTGTTAATATACAATATTTAAGTATATATTTGTAATACCACTGATTCTGATATTCGTAACACAAGTGCTTAAGCTACTTACCTCGGAGTCAGATCAATGTATGTGATGTAGTCTGATATTTAACTCTGTGTTTCTCTATTGTTAACGACAACTACTAGATTACAGATTTTTATGATTTTGTTGTAACGTAAAAACTGAAAATCTAGATAGACATACTTTATTGCACTAAAAAAAATACAAAAAATTTGCATACAGAGAAATATTGTACAATTTCGCAGTCTTATAGCTAGAAGCAATCTCTTCCAGACAACCAACAGATAAGAATATTGGGTCCATCTTATCCCAGGAAAAAGCTAGTTCCCGAAGGGGTAGGCTCTGAGTCAAAGGGACAGCAGGCCCCTTTAACCACATTCAGCCAAAAATAAAACTCGGCGGTAAGATGGAAGGGTGTGAAAAAGTAGTGACAAGTGGCTAGCTCGTCGCCTACACAATCACACACCCAAAACCCGATATACCATTAGTTGCCTTTTACGACATGCTAGGCAAGGAACACAGCGCATTCTTTTTAAGTCCCAGACCAACGTGGGACAAACGCTACGCTCTCACGCTTAACTAATGAACCGCTTTTAATAATTTTTATTTTTATAAATCTGTAGAGAGGTCAATTCTGTACATGAAATATATTTTTAAAATAACTATCAGGGGGTGATTAGTGATCGATACTGATGCCAAAAATGCTATCAGTAAAATTTTTGTCTGTCTGTCTTTCTGTATGTTCCTTATAGAAACAAAAACTACTTGACGGATTTTAACGAAACTTGGTACAATTATTCTTCATACTCCTGGGCAGGTTATAGTATACTTTTCATCACGCTACAATCAATAGGAGCAGAGTAGTGAAGGGAAATGTTGGGAAAACGGGAGAAGTTACTCCATTGTTTAAGCTTCCGTCGCGTGTGCAGCCTTAATGGTTAAAGTTACATAGAAATCATGTATGACGGAAATAGTCTTTATAATATTAACCATAAACGCGGGTGACACCGCTGGCACAGCTAGTCATAAATATATATGACACTCTGGAGACTTATATAACCTACTTTTTCTTACGAAAATAATACGTATAAAGGGAGAAATAGCAGGTTAAAAAATCCCCTGACGCATTATTGTCTATGACAAACGTTTTTACGCTAGCGAAACTAAGAGCTACCAATTCATAAATTAACTCTGACACGCCAATTCCCTAACTACTAACTAAACACAGCACTATAGATACTAGATAACAGATGAATATGCTTATGTAAACATGTGTATTTAACACTTGAAACACAATTGCCGTCTTTATCAAGCGAATATTTGCTGCTATAAAAAACTACTTCAGATGATTTTTACTTTTTCGCGAAGTACATTGCACTTGAAAATCTTTCGCTGACTGAATACAATTGTAATGTTTCTGAATTACAATTTGTCGATTACTTAGGTCTGGTTATGTTATATGTAACCATGATCCTAATATAGATGATGACTGCATTAAAAACTATAATTCTATTTAGTCCGTCAGTTAGATTATACAAAAAAAACTAGACACATATTTTTCGCTTTATCAAATTAACAAATTATCACAAAGATAAAGAGCATCAAAGTTTTGGAGTGGGGGCATGCGACGTCACTATTTAGTAAAAATTTTACGAAAGCGTGACGTCACGCGCAACTTGAATGCATTGTATCTTCGTCAATGTTTGTTTGACAAATAAATAAAAAAATACGTGTTCAATATTTTTTTATAATCTAACTGACGGACTAAACAGAATTTTTTGGTCATCTTGTCTACTGTCTGGTTCCCCTATCTTAGGGTTACGATGGCCTGGTCGGCAGTCGCTTTAATGTAATTAGCGAGTCTGGCTAAATTAAAGTCGCGGGCAGATGCTAGTATTTACATAAGTACCACATTTTATAATATTTGCGTTGAAATGTCTGTCAGATAAAATAACGTAAATGAAATCTCCTTTTTAATATATAAATGAATAAATAAATTCTTCAGACTGGCACACCATTTCGCTAGTCCCAAACTAAGCTTATAAGCTTGTGCTATGGATACTAGGTGAACGGATAGACATACATAAATACGTTTATAAACATCCATGATTCGAGTACAAATGTCCAGGTTCATCACACGAAATATTTGCCCCTAGCGGGATTCGAACCCGCGATCCTTGGTTTCGTGGCCAGGGTCTCTGACCAATCGACCAACGGGTCAGTTATATAAATGACACTCACAGATCATATTATACAATTACTAATATTATAAACGCGAAAGTATGTATGGATGGATGGATGTTTGTTACTCTTTCACGCAAAAAGTACTGAATGGATTTTAATGAAACTTTGCAATAGCATAGCTTATACATTAGAATAATACATAAGCTATGTTTTATCGATGTAACATACAACGCCGCAGGCAGAAGCTAGTTAAATATTATAAATGACACGCACAGATCGTATGATATATTCATCGTATTTTGTTGTTAATATTACAAAGATTGTCTCACTTATCTAAGGCAATATAAGGCTTTTTAATCCTCTATTTATAACAGAATTATGTCTTCTTGCTAAGGAAAACATGTGTACGTTTAAATTAGACGCTAAGCAAATATAATAAATATCCACACAAATATGTCGACGTGTTTGTTAAAAGAAAGTTTTTTCTAATTTTAATAATAGCTTAATGAAAAGGATCATGAATGTTGAAGAGGCGAGTGAGGTGTGTAAGGATCGTGTCATATGGCGTTCGGGTCTCTGCCTACTCCGCTAGGGAAGTGGCGTGAAGTTTAGTTAGTTAGCTTAATTAATGGTAAGGACATGCGACTCATATCCGAGGAGTGCGGGTTCAATCCCGGGCCTAACCTCTAGATTTTTCAAATCTATGTACGTATTTATACCACTAGCTCGACGGTGAGGGAAAACATCGTGATTAAACCTGCACATTCCAACAACTATGGATGTGTAACCGTGATTCAAATTATCTGGTTTGCGTATAATAAATAAATAAATAAATATTCGACGACATCACATACATTGATCTGACTCCGAGATAAGTAGCTTAAGCACTTGTATTACGGATATCAGAATCAACAGTGGTATTACAAATATATACTTAAATATTGGATATTAACACCCAGACACAGAACAAACACAAGTATTCATCGAATATTTGTCCTGGGTGGGGATCGAACCCACAACTCTCAGCGCATGGGGCAGGGTCACTACCGAATGAGCCATCGAGCCAGTCATAAGCCTATCTAAGGGTTACGGTCAGATGGGCAGTCGCTTCAATGTAAATTTAACTCAGCTGAGACCATGACCCTTAACTTGGTGAGCTCAGTTATTACATAGAAGCGGCTTCTACCTTCATAACTCTTAGTAATTAGCATAGGGATTAGTATTATCAATTTGTACCTAGGTTTTTAATGTGTCAGGCATGTCGAGTGGTCAAAGACCCTGGCCACGAAACCAACGGTTGCGGGTTCGAATTAAGCTAGAGGCAAATGTTTCGTGTGATGAACATGGACATTTGTACTCGAGTCATGGATGTTTATAAACGTATTTAAGTATGTCTATTCGTTCACCTAGTATCCATAGCACAAGCTTATAAGCTTAGTTTGGAACTAGGGAATTGGTGTGTCAGTCTGGAGAATTTAGAGGTTACTCTAATTTGACCCTATTATTTTTATAAGGTAATTTATTAGGCTGGATAGGTCCCAGTGGTCAGAGAGTCTGGCCTCGAAACCAATGTTTGCGTGTTCGAATCCCGCTATAAACAAATGTTTCGTTTGATGAACATGGGTTTAGATTATTTACCAAACTTGATTGCCTTGTTGGTCTAGTGGTAGCAAGCGTCGCCTAAGAACCTAGGGTTCGGTTCGGGTTCAAATCCCGGGTCGTGCCAAAAAATTGTGGCTGGTATTTTAACATTGATATTACATACTCAGTAACAGACCGGAGTCAGGAAGTTGGCGGTTTAATCACCCACGTGCCTCGGAAAGCACGTTAAGCCGTTGGTCCTGCGCCTGACCTCTCTCCGGTCATGTCGGTGCCTTCTCACCGGACTATGAGAGTGAAGGAACAGAGAGTGCACCTGTGTTTGAGCATACACTTGTGCACTATTATATCTCCTGCGCAGGTGGCTAATCTTCGTAGAGATTGGCCGCCGTGACCGATATCGGTTAGGAGGACATTATTAGATTATTTATTTATTTATCAGCCATCCCTAATCAACTGGGCTTTATTATCATATATCATTATATATAATTATCATATATCATTATATATAATGATATATGATAATAGGGCTTATTCGTTACGAAATGGAAACTGCAAATAACATAGTACATATATTTTTAAACTTGCACGTCACAGATCTTATAAAATCGCCGTAGATACCTAGTAATGACAATCTATATTATCAAAACCATCGATAAACCTTCAATTACAGAGTAATCGATTAATCAATATGAGAAGATCTTCCCCTTGTAAATTTGCAACACTAAAATATATATAAAACATATTATATACAGTTTTATTTTTGGCTGAATGTGGTTAAAGGGGCCTGCTGCCCCTTTGACTCTGCCTACCCCTTCGGGGATTATGGGCGTGATGTTATGTATGTATGTAAATTATATTTAAAAAAATACTTATTAAATCTATCTTCATATCATAAAAATTGGTTATGAAAGTAAAATAAGTAAACATTCCACCAACAAAATACTACTGGGCTGGGTTAGATGGAAAATTGTAAAAACGGGCCTGTCAAAAAAGGGCTTGACATTATGTAATGTATGTCATCATCTTCCTAGCGTTATGTCCCGTGTTTAGACGGGGTCCGCTTAGGCCATGATCCAGGATTTAGTGAGTCTGGCAATTACATTGAACGACTGCCGGTCTGACCTTCGTAACCCTAAGATACGGGAATCAGACAATTTTTGGATCATGGCTTCTACCTTCCTAACCATTGGTTATTTCAATAGGGAATTAGTATTATCAATTTGTACCTAGGTTTCTGAATAACTAGAGGCTACTCTAATTCGACCCTATTATATCATCTTTTCAAATCTACGTACGTATTTATACGTACGTAGATTAACGTGCTTTTAAATACGTACGTAGATTTACGTGAAAAATCCAGAGTTACGTGCTCGGGTATGAACCCGCACCGCCGTGAGTCATGCGACTGGTCATACCGTACATTTTAATCACTCTTATCACTTTGATATTCCCCGATAAGGGACGACGTTCGATCCTTGGTTCGGCAATTTTTTAATTAGTCTAACGTAGAACACCGAATGAGTGACACTATTGCGATCAATCATTCAGCACGCCCTTATATGAGCTGTCAAAAAATAATGCTGCCGTTTTGTATACAAATACGAAAGTGTGACGTCATATCTATATAAACATTTAATATTTTAATTTTAAATTAAACTCAAAATGTTCAAATAAATTGAATTGTTTGGTGTCTTAAATAATGTGTTTTTTTTATATAAACTTTGTTGTACCGTGTCTTGCAAAAGAATAAAATTGTAGAAAAACATCACCGCAAAAGCGAAAATAGACTTTATTGCTACAATAATAGAGTCGATATTGAAGTGTAATAAGTTACAAATGTGTTACTAAATGAAGTTAAGACTATGGCATATCTCCAGAATTCTTACTACAGAGACCCCATAGAGTACTCCCATAAAAAATGGCCCCGACCGAGAATCGAACCCTTCGTCACCAAACGTTTCGGTAGGTAATCTTAATCTGGATTATGACGTCACACGATATCAGACGATATCGCTGATATTTTCAATGATATTATTATTTGCAAAAGAAATGTAGTTGTCACGATAATAACAAGACGACGAATAAATATCAAATAAAATATTGCATATTAAGATTGTGCTTTACGTATTATTATAAATATATGAAAATGAGGTTGTCCAGCCTCATTGGCAGGTTATCTTTGCCAAGCGTCTTTATTTATAATTAGACAGATGTCGGACTTTTTATTTCAACTAAAAAGCTTATAAAAAAACACATTGCGCGTGTTGTTACTAAATCGTAAACATTGTGTACAGGTTGATTCACAATTATATTGAAATATTTATTTTATTTTGCCATAGTATAATTTAAAGCGATAAAAAAAAATAACGCTGCCAAGATGTTCTACATGACGGGTATATAAAGTGGGCTTCGGATGTAAGACGGTTAAAAAAGCACGGTGTATATATATATATATATAATATAGTCTTATATATATATATAGTATTAGCTGACCCGGTGAACTTCGTTCCGCCTAACAGTGAATTTCACATAATTGGGTTAAATAAATTGAGATGTAAGCTATCCTATCTTACAAGTAGGATCAAACTGCACACGGTGTGCAAATTTGATTAAAATCGGTTCAGTAGTTTCGGAGTGCATCGCGACAAAACCACGTGACGCGTAATTTATATATATTACCAATTTATATATAGTCTAAGCAATAGGAAACAATTATTAGGCATTTGCTTTTTGCACTAACTTGTTCATGGCCAAGAGCAGTACTGTGGTCTGTTGCTAAATTTTGTTAACCTTTTTAAACCATACTGTTACCCGAGGCATTAAATAGAAAAAGTTTTTAAGACACCCATCTCCAGAACTAATGTAGGTCTTCAGTCCCCAATTAACAGAATCGATAGGCCCGTTGGTCGAGTGGTCAGAGCCTGGCCACGAAACCAAGTGTCGCGGGTTCGAATCCCGCTAGGGGCAAATGTTTCGTGTGATGAACGTGGGCATTTGTACTCGAGTCATGGATGTTTATAAGCGTATTTAAGTATGTCTATCCGTTCACCTAGTATCCATAGCACAAGCATAAGCTTAGTTTGGAGCTAGGGAATTGGTGTGCTAGTCTGGAGCATTTATTTAATTATTTATTTAGAATACAGAATTACTAATGCTTTTTGCAATTCGGGGATTATGGGCATGATGTTATGTATGTCTATTCACAATTTTCCATCTAACTCAGCCCATTGTCCCATGTTGGTCTGGGACTTATAAAGAATGTGCCAACTGTGTTTCTTGCCTAGCATGTCGTAAAGACATGGTGTTTTCGGTTTGTGACAAGTGGCTAGCTCGTCGCCTACACAATCACAACCCAAAACCCGATATACCATTAGTCGCCTTTTACGACATGCTAGGCAAGAACCACAGTTGGCACATTCTTTTTAAATTCACCAACAGGGTATAGTGAATATTTTATTTTATAAAACTCTCAGTTAACTAGTTCTTTTCTGAAGTTATACACATTTCGACGATAATTTTTATTTATTAACTGGCTAGATGGCGCATTCGGTAGTGACCCTGTCGTATGCGCCAAGAGTTGTCGGTTCGATCCCCACCCAGGATAAACATTCGTGTGATGAATACTTGTGTTTGTTCTGTGTATGGGTGTTAATATCTAATATTTAACCGAATCCGAAGGGGTAGGCAGAGTCAAAGGGGCAGCAGGCCCCATTTGACGACATTCAACCAAAAATTCAGTTCGATATTTCAGTATATATGTGTGATGCCATTGTTTCTGATATCCGTAACACAAGTGCTTAAGCTACTTACCTCGGAGTCAGATCAATGTGTGTGATGTAGTCTGATATTTAATTATCTATTTCTATCTAGACGGGCCCGTTGGTTAAGTGGTTAGAGACCCTGGTCACGAAACCAAGGGTCGCGGGTTCGAATCCCGCTAGGGGCAAATGTTTCGTGTGATGAACATGGACATTTGTACTCGAGTCATGGATGTTTATAAACGTATTTAAGTATGTCTATCCGTTCACCTAGTATCGATAGCACAAGCTTAAGCTCAGTTTGGGACTAGGGACTGGTGTGTCAGTCTGGAGAATTTATTATTTATATTATCAATTTGTCTCGTTTCAGGGATGTACACAATGCGGATGCTGGACGGGGCGAGCGGTCACCCGCCGCACCACAACCACTCCCACATGATGATGACCACGGGTGAGTCCTATAGAATCCATGGAGCGGTGGTAGCTCAGTGGTAAAAACACTCGCCTCATATCCGAGGCGTGCGGGCTCAAACCATGTCCCTCTGGATTTTTCATATTTATGTACGTATTTATAGCTAGCTCGATGGTGAGGGAATCATCGTAATGAAACCTGCAAATTCAACACAAGCTCGATGGCGCATTCGATAGTGACCCTGCCCCATGCGCCAAGAGTTGCGGGTTCGATCCCCACTCAGGACAAATATTCGTATGATGAATACTTGTGTTTGTTATGTGTCTGGGTGTTAATATTCAATATTTAAGTATATATTTGTAATACCACTGTTGTTTCTGTTATCCGTAACACAAGTGCTTAAGCTACTTACCTCGGAGTCAGATCAATGTATGTGATGTAGTGTGATATTTTAAAATAAAACAAAAAAAAACATATTTAAACAACAAATCGTCTTGTTCCTTTATGAGGGTTACGAAGGTCAGACCGGCAGTCGCTTCAATGTAATTACCAGACTCGCTAAATCCTGGATCATGGTCTAAGCGGACCCCGTCTAAGCACGGGACATAACGCTAGGAAGATAATGATTTACCCGTAGAGTTCCATGAGTTAACTGCATCGTTTAATCTGGAATCAATTTAGGGTTTTCAGCCCATCCGCAATTCCCGGGATATAGGGATGCAAAATGGGTGGGTATATCGATGCCAATGTTATCGATATTTATCTTTATCGAAGATCTCCAATCTCTATCTCAATATCAAAGCAAACTACCTTTAAATTTGGGGTTGGCAACCCCAGACTGAACTGAGTTAAATAAAAGAGGTGATTGTAATAAAGTAAATAACATCTTAGCTAGAACGAGACAAATAGCCTAGTTGCTACAAGTATAAAGCAAGAAGTGCCAGTTCGATCCCGGGACAAATAATTATTGATGTTACTATATTACTGTCTTGGGTCTGGGTGTTAATGGAGCCTTTATAAACACTTGTCTTAGCAACTGTACCAGACGTTGATAAGGTTTGAAGTTCTACGCAAACAATACGTGGGACGAGTTGACGAATGCAATTTGAATTAATTTTGATTTTCTGCAACTTATCCCAAGGGGTCCAGCCGTTATGCCCCATTCCGGGTTGCCCCCCGGAATCCGGCTGTTATGCCCCCATTCCGGGTTGCCCCCGGCCGGTATGCCCCCACATTGAAAAATTTGTTATTCCGGTTTGCCCCCGGCCGCGTTCTTCCACAGTTTCTCTTTTTGTCATGATATTCGATTCAGTACAAGATTTCAACAGTATTTGCTTAAGAATCTTGTTAAATAGAAAATGGGGGCAACGCGGCCGGGGGCAAACCAGAATAACATTTTTTTCTATGTGGGGGCATACCGGCCGGGGGCAACCCGGAATGGGGGCATAACAGCCGGACCCGTCCCAAGTAGGCGCCTGTGGTCCGAGTTGATGAATTACTCATTTCTGTAAGGCAGGTGCTTTAACTGTTTAATATAAAATCATTATTAAATGTAGTTAACATTTGGTATAATGAAAAAAAAACTTGCAACTCATCTAGTCATGTTTACACAGCCGATGATAAACCACTTACACTCTTATCTTAACTGATTAAGGTTGGTATTTGCAGAACGTGACTCGGCATCTGACAGCGCAGTTTCTTCTATGGGATCGGAGAGAGTTCCCTCCCTGTCTGATGGCGAGTGGTGCGATGGCAGCGATTCGGCGCAGGAGTACCACAGGTAAACTATTGTATAGGCGAAGCGATTAAAAAATTAGTTTAGTCCATCAGTTAGTTTATAAAAAAATATTAAACACTTTTTTTTTTAATTTATTTGTCAAACAAACATTGACGAGGATACAGTGCATTCGAGTTGCGCGTGACGTCACACCTAGGTACAATTTTTACTTAAAAGTGACGTCATAACCACCCACTCCAAAACTTTAATGCTCTTTTATCTTTGTATTTTTTTGTTAACTTGATAAAACAAAAAATGTGGTCTTGTATTTATGTATAAATAAATAAATAGATACCATATAAATAAATAAATAGATGCTCCGGTGGTTCGGACAAATGGATGACGAAAGATTGACTAAACAGATATACAATGCGAAAGTGGAAGGATGTAGGAGCCGCGGAAGGCCCAGGCTCACCTACCACGACCAGATTGGTCGTGTATTAAAAGAAGGTGATGTTAGGAGTCATAAAAATCGTAGAGCTTGTATGAAAAGGATTATGAATGTTGAAGAGGCGAGTGAGGTGTGTAAGGATCGTGCCATATGGCGTCCGGTTCTCTCTGCCTACCCCGCTAGGGAAGTGGCGTGAAGTTTAGTTAGTAGTTAGTTAGTTAGATACCCCCATCGGTAGGGATGTTCTAATAAACTTGAGTCTTAATAAAGGTACCACAGGTATTTTCAAAAGTCTTGCAAAAAATATGAAACCAACATATATATTTAATATGTAATATATTGATCGATAGGGTTATAGTATAGTGCAAGCCGCATGTCTTGTGCCGCATTGCCGCACGTAGTACAATACAGCACGTACCGCACGTAGTAAACTTAACATAATTAAGCATATACTAGCAGATTGAGCGAAATATATACTGTGTTACGACGGTAATTAAATCAGACATCCACCAACTTTCGTCTTATTCCACACCATCCCATTCGCGGTTATATCTCACTGGTGCCACTGAATACCAGCGTCATGGCAACACTGATGTCAGGAGATACGCCGAGTGGTGACCATGTCAGCAGTTACACTTACATTGTATTGTATAAAATGTATATATAAATGTATTCTTTCTTATTTATTCATCTTTAATAATTGAACTGCCTATGCAAAGATTTAAGTTACACATTAAAGAGCATCTTATGAGAAAGGCTTATTATACTATAGAAGATTTTTTAAGTGACAAATATTTGTAATTGCTATTACTTATACATATTTACTTTTTTTAGATTTGTATAGCATAGTAGCTTAAGAATATGATAATTGTTATTGATACTTATTGTGAACTTGGCGATGAAAAGAGTAACTATCGAGTTTCTTGCCGGTTCTTCTCGGTAGAAGCTACTTTTCGATCCTTTTTATGTACTGACGATTTATAAGTGCTTATTTAAGCCTACGTAGATAAAGATAATTTCATTTCATTTCATTTCAATCAACTTAAGTCCTATTAACGGTACAACAGATATGTTTTAACACATTCTCACGCAGTTAATTTCTCGTTTCAGTTCCAAGTTCCGCCCATACGAGGGCGCGTACGGGCGCGACCGCAGCGGCTCGCACCAGCCTCAGAAGAAGCACCACATGTTCGGCAAGAGATGCTTCCAGGTAACCATCCTTACATTACATATTATCTACAAAGTCTGTCTGTTCGCTTTAGTGACACGGAATCGAATAGAAAGTATCGATACTTTGAAGTATCGAGTACTTTTCGTTGACTCACTTTTAGGGAGTTGGCATCGAATAGGAAGTATCGATACTGTACTCATAAGTAGTATCGAAACAAAAGTATCAATACTTTTTGAAAAGTATCGAGAACTTTTATGTTATAATTTTAGGACCTAATGTCTAAGATTCTTTTGATACGATACCTGTCAGAAAGTACTCGTTGAGTAAAAGTATCGAATACAAAGTATCGAGTACAAAAGTATTGATATCGAATAGATTCCAAAAAAAAAAAAAAATTATGATATCAAAGCCCAACTGTAACATTTAAGCGATATATTAGCAGTATTATTTCAAATATCTTCATTCACTTAGTATCTGAAGTTTAACCTCTTA